>ML058586.1:750000-1350000 GCA_003013855.2 Liriodendron chinense | reverse complement strand
CGTTTTTCATCCAAAGCCTCAGCAAGCACATCTATCCAATTTTGGAATCTTTAGATACCCATGATTTGAGATTAATTGAAGGGGATGATAGTAATATTCGGTGGTACAATCAAAAGTAGGGTTTGATGCCCAAACTAAGAACATTAAGGTTCTATTATAGAGCCAAGGAAGGAGTTTCACTGGGTTTTGTTTAAGACTTTAATTTTAAGTCCTTCACTGATCATGAGCTTTCTAATATGATTTTGGGATTTGGGGTTCATGTGCATTTATACCGACAACACGCAGGTAGGCCGGCAGCGGTCAGCAGGGACCCTTGATGATTAAAGGGGGTTCGCCTTGAAGTGGCACAAAGATCATCATGAGGTGTGACATAATGCCATGTATTGGGATTAATTTTGAAAAATAATAGAACCCATATCAGATTGGTGGACCCCATGGCCGGATAAACAGATCATCATCTATGAGGTAAATGCATAGAGTATCGATGTTGCGTCAATCAACAGATCGCCATCAGCTAACTAGGTACAAGGTATCCCACCACCTTGGTATTGTATTCTGGCATATACCACACGTATTGTATAATCATCAGATGCTTGTTGTGCTGTACAAGTCCTTGATGGAGAGTGATCTAAATCCCATGTTCGCCGAATCTTTCTAACAGGCCTGCATGATGCGGTGGCATCTATCCTGAACGTGTCCGGCGAATTGATACGCCATATCATGGCTTTCTTGCCTTGTGCTTTCTTCTTCTTAGTGCACCAATCAACCATGAAATGTTCATTCATTCTCTGGTGAGCCACGCCGCCGCAGGTGATCGTTGTGATCTAATCCACGCATCGTATGATTGCAGGCACACGCGTCCTGGCTTTACGTGGCGCGGTCGATTATCTGACATCGGTGCCGCCACGGATGCAATGCAGCATGGTAGATGTGGACACCATCCAATCATGGCATATGGTCACCATTCCACTAGTAAAGGCGTGTGATTTCAGCCATGGACACCTCCTTTTACATATCCTTTTCTGTAATGAGTTGTTTCTTTGATAGAGCTCAAAGGGATCAACTACTTTCACCGTTTTTGTCCTATTCAGTTACAGAAAAATGATTACAAGAAGGGTCTATCTATCAACTGGGTGGGTGCAAATATTAATTCCCTAAAAAATTCCCTCCCATGCATGTGTACCATAAAAAAGCAAACGTGCTAGAGAGTTTCAATTTAAAATGACCCTAGAAAGATTCATCAAAATGGTCAAACTCAGACAGCTATAGGAGATTCCAAGGGTGGCCCACCAATGGAAGATGAGAGGCTGAGCTTCCTTGGTTTCATTCTCGCAACTTCTCTTGTTCTCATAGTCTAGTCCAAAAACCATCGCACCAACTTGAGAGAGTGATATAGAGGAGTATATGACAAGTGGGAAAGCTGATTGCCTGCAGTAGCCCCGCTGTGATGTATGCATTTTATCCACACTGTCCATCCGTTTTACAAGTTCATTTTAAGGAGTGGGCAAAAAAATGAGACAGATCCTAAGCTCAAGTGGACTACACCATAGGCCTGAAAATTGGGCCATTCCAGTAATCAAGTGGGCCAGATGTGTTTGTCAAGTGTTGACTGTTGGACAATCATTCCATAACTGTCGATTTTATTTACACCCATATGGCCCACCTGAATACTAGATGAGCTGATTTTGTGAGCCACGTCACATACACAGCAGGGCATGTCCCACAAGATGAACGGCCTGGATCTCATCCAAGCATGTTACTCAGTGGCTACTCCTGCGAGTAGGTTTCTTAAAGATTATTCTCGAAGCTTTTTTGAGCTGGTAACCAGAAGAAGAGAAACCAACGAAGCATGATCCATGTGTATTCACTTGCATTTCCCACTGGTTTCTATCTTCTACATTTTATTTTCTTGCCATGCTGGCAAGTTGGCGGGTAATACCGCTTATCCTAGCCGTTGTTTAGAGTTTCACAAGGAACTCATAGTCGATCATCCCATCGCAGGTTGGTGGGTGGATTAGATGAATGGAAAATGGACGGTAAAAAGATCGACTGATGATCTACGTACAACATGGCAAGTGGGCCAGCGTCTTTTCTCATGGGATATATATGGAAGGAGGTACGTGATGAACGGATTGGATCTCACACACACCAGTACCCATGTGATGAACGGACTCGCGAGTACCTATAGCAAATTCCTTGGTCCATCTGAGAGTAATCTTGCAACAAAATTCCAAAGGGCTTTGAAAGTTCCGGAAGCGTCTAGCTGGCATGAGCTGGCTGACGTGGAGGGTGTGGGCTCATGGAAATCATGCCACGTGTTTCCCGGCTCTCTCATTGGTTTTGCATGCTTATGGACATTTGAGGTTGGGCCGACTAAAATATCGTGCTCGTGCAGATAAGGGTGTTGTATATGCATGGGGGGAGTTGTGGCTGTGGCTTTCTCCCATATTTTAATTGATTCCATGCATTCTGAAAGAAAACAAGAGAAAGAGCTGACTACGGTGGGTCCCACCCTTTTGGGAACTATATACTCCCCACCAATTATTGATGCCCACGAAAACGAAGGGTGCCCCACCACACACGTCATCTGCCCTGCCTGATCTTCACCGTACACGTGGTCATCTGTCAGCCGTGATGTGGGCATGATCCATTGGCACGTTTCTGTGTATCATCACTTGTCATCGACCACCTTTGGGGCCTACAGAGTCATGGGGTTTTGCCACGTGTATGGAGGTGAGGGATGGTACACATATTAACATGAACTAAGTCGATCTTCCTCGAAAATAGCAACCGTGCATCCTTGAATGTGCCAAGAATATTCTACACCACCCATGAAAACTGTATTTTTGTTTCTTGAGGAGAGTTTGATACTCTGGTAGAGCATGATGGATGATACTCATACACTTGGAAATAACTTTAAAAAGCGCATACGGGGCATACATGCAAGTCTAAGTTAAAACTATAAAAAAAAATTTAGTTCTCAATTTAGATGCATCATGAACCAAAGTTTAAACAGATTACGAGGATTAAAAATATTTATTGAACAATTAAAAATGAAAAACATTCAATAGTCCTATTCCAACCCATAACAATTTCATGTGATAAAAGTGCATGGGATTTAATTGGGACATATGCCACTATTAGATATGACCCATTAAATTTCAACATATCTTGCGTAGGCCTCATTTTTGTGAGGTGGCCCAATTAAATCCCACATTCCAGCTGTGTTAGATGCCTCTCATGAGCCAGACATTAGGGGCCTGTTTGCAACATGAGATTCGGTGGGATTAAGTGATGTTAGGTGGCATGGAATTTCATTTACTGATCTCATGCAAATTCCATCCTGCCTAGATAATGAAGGATTGAATTAATCCATACTATATGATCCCAACCTACAGTCCCACCAGTAGATATAAATTTTTATAAATTTTGGAATCCATTGCATCCATAAGCCTTACAATGATGCATGTGGTTTTATCTATATCATTGATGCATACATGCAATTTACATGTGATATTTGAATTGTATATATCGATGTGTAACTAGCATTAATTGTGAAATCTTATTTATTGATTGGAATTTTATGGTTCGTTCGGTGCAGTTTTTAGTGTTTTTCTCCAAAAATGAGATTGGACACTTAAAATACCATACCATTTTCAAACAAGCGGTCATTGCGAAACAAGGGTGTTAATTCCAACCAGTGCACTTTCATATCATTTAATCCCATGTTCAAAAGGTGCATGTGTATCAAGTACAATACCCTGCCTGAGTACCATAGATAAGCAGAGAACGCAATCTCCTCGAAAATCGTGCATCTGCTTTGCCAAAGTTAATATACGGCTGACTGGATGGGATTCATACTATATTCAGTTCGTACCATTAGAAGTATCTTTTTTTGTGCAATCGGGTTCACCAATGTGAGCGTATGCCGCATATTAGGAGAGAGGATATTCTAGTGGGCCACACAAATATGTTATCGTCCATATTAGAGGAACAGCTTGGATCATGGATTGCTGACTTGTCTGGGTTAATCAATATAGCCATTAAATAATGATGTTGTAAACCCATGCGACTATAGCCATTGGATTTGGGGCTATGTTTAGTTGTCATGGGACTATAGCCATTAAATGTAGGGATATGGTTGGTGGTTGAAATGATTTACAAAATGGGCCTCACCATCAATGGAGGATTAGCTAATATTAAACTCTCCGATTGGAGTGCCGTTGATTATTTAGCATTTTTATATTGAATATGGACCATCATCTTGGATGTTGCTTAGTGGACCATTGTTCCGAAAGTGCATCTCCAATCGCGAAGATGCTGAGGCTGCTACCTTGGGTTGTATTTCGTCAGATCAATTGGATCAGTATATATGACCCCAGATTCAATGGCTATGAGACCGACACATCCTATTTCAATACGCCAGGTATGTATTCTAGCATACATCAAACAAAAATAAAAAAGATGGGACCGTCTTTTTCTCCTTTGGACCTGACATGAGAGGATCATAACAGAGAAAGCTAGAGACCTTATAACCGCCTGTGTAGCCATCCTACTTTTTACTCGGCATCTTTTGATTTTATGTTCTTTTCAGGCAAGTAGTCATTGTTTAAAAGATGCCACTTGTTCATTTACCTAAAGTGATGGTGTAGGATTTTTGATGACATAGGTAAATTTGAGGGTGATGAGATAAAATTTTATTTTTTGTCATCATCTCTTAAAATTCTTCTTAAAAAAAAAATTTAATTCTAAAATCTTCAGAAATGAATTATTATAGTAATAGAGACTAAAAAAGAAATGTTTTTAAATTGTTGGTTCTAATAAAAAATATACAGAAAATCTGAATATTACAAGCAAGAAAAGATAAAAAAATTATTTAAAAAATTAAGAGACGTTATATTCATTGTTTTAAAGATAGATTTTCCCTCACAAGGAAAATCCTTATTGCAATAAGTTTTAGTAGCTCTATCCCCTGACATGCAACTCTCTACAAATGTGAATACCTTTGATCAGGTGCATGTAAGATTTAAGCTATATGAACGCAAATTTTCTCTTGTTGATTTGTCTAAAATAGAGATTGCAAAGATGAAAAAATATAATTATTATTTATTATTATTATTTGTAGAATAAAAATGAAAAGCTTATATAAATATATAAGAGATAACCATTGGGGCATGAGGTATAGGCCTGACAACGTTCCACACGACCCGTTAACCTGCACGAAAAAACTAGTGTTCGAGTCTAGCCTAATCATGTCGGGTCACTAACGGGTTGACTCGTTAAAACCCGTTAACATAACGAGTTAGGTCAATGTTTCACCCATGGACCCGTTTAACCCATTAATATAATAGTCTAGATCACCAAACCATGGCCCACCTATGAACCTTGACACTCCATCATATGCAATATTGCAAAGTACAAGTGATTCTTCCTCATTTCACTAGGGAATCCTATTGTTTTCGATGATAGAATGGGCCACTAGGTGGACCACAACTGTATGTTGGGTCTGACTATCAGTTGTCCTCATAAACAGTGTGGCCATCTAATGAGTAGATTGGCCTAATGGGTTAAACGGGTCGGGTTACGGGTAAGCCATTAAATTAATGAATGAGTTTGAGTTTCTAGATTTCGACTTGTTAGTTAACGGGCCAGGGTTTCGGTGAGCAAATTTTTTGACACGACACGGACATGACACAACACGACACGAACACGGTTCAACACGACCTGTTGCTAGGCCTAATGAGGTGTATACAAGCAGCACATTAATTACATGTTGTTGCATGACTCATTTATTACTATCTCAGTATATAGAGGCATGCATGTGCGAGCTAGGCTGCACCTATGGTATACTCTTGATTAATTCTTAATACAAACAATATGTTCCAAAATAAAAGCTTAATTAAGTTTCCCATCTCCTTTCCGTACAATATATATGGAACTAAACACAACACTGGAAAGCAAAGGACAAACAAAAAACCACCTCACACGAGAAGATTGTTTTTCCTATATTTCTAAATCCATATTTTATTAACATAGGTTAGATGACTTACCAACACCACTATGTCCAAACACCCACCTAGTTTTACAGCTGATTGTTGCATGAGACACTCCATTCAATTGCCTTTTGAACCGGAGAGATGCTCACATCCAACCCCTTCATGTGATGGCATGGTACTCGCCCGCAGGATCTAAAGGTGGTCGGATATATGGGCATCTTGAAAAACGTGCCACTAATAGTGGGCCCTACTAGATGGATGCATCGATCCATTGTACAAGTGTAGTTTTAATAGATGGCTCCTTAGAGTCGTCTCCCATCTCCCCGACCAAAAAGAATCCGGATCCTCTATTGGCGGCAAAACTGTGAATTTCTGTTTACTGCCGTTTCATTGGTCTACATCACACAGCATGATGTCAGTGTAACTAGGTTGCATTGAAGATGTGACATGGTTGCAGATCTGTAGATAATGTGGACCAAAAGGCAGCAAATAGGGAATCCTGTTTTGCTGCTAACAGAGGATCCGGACTCTACCTAAAAACATATATGGTCAATTCAACTTTTGAACCGCGCGGATGCAAAATGGATGGCGGCCTATAATTAATGGTCTGCATTTCAATGAGATCGTACTCGGATTGAGGACGGGAAACACCAATTTTAGTGAGGCCGTGATGGTGGGGCCCACCTGCTATATGTGTTGTATATACCACAGTTCATCCTTCGTTCCAGCTCACTTTAGGGCACCATCCCAAAAAATAAGCATATATATCATCCAAATTCAAGTGGACCGCACCGTAGGAAAAAGCAGTGATTGAATGCTCATCATTAAAAACTTCCTAGGACCCACTGTAATGATTACTTGCCAAGAAGGCCACACACTGCTTGATGAAGGGAAAATAAAAATATCAGCTTGATATTTTGTGGCCCCCATAAGTTTTTAATGGTGGGCATTCAATTACCAATGTTTCATGTGGTGTGGTCCACCTGAGATTTGGATCTGCTTCTTTTATTGGCTTGCTCTAAAATGAGCTGCCTAATAAGATGGAAGGCATGGATGCACAACATATACATCGGCTCCACGGTCACAGCCCCATCGAATCTGCTCTCCTATTCATTGTACAAGCACGCGTCCTCCGGATGAATGGACCGTCCACTTTTTATGATGTGATATTTTCATCCTTGAGGCTCAGGGTTGAACGTCCAGGATCGAGTACTCGTGTGGAACTTCGGCACGAGTGGTGCGCGGACGCGAATAGCTGAGGACACTGCCAAATAAGGAAAGCCCACGAGCATCCTGAAGTTTCCATTATTGTATGTGACGTGTCTGTATTTTATTGGCTGAAAGACGCCCGCCATTCCTTGTGATTGGTTCTGTGCGACCTTGAGAATGTCTTATTACGGCAGGGCAGATACTTTCGTTCACGAGTTCCTTTCGTCTCTGTCGCGACTGAATATTCAGCTTGTGTCGCTGCCCAATGGGCCCACATGTTGAGATGTCCATCGATTTGGACCGTCAATAATATTTTTATTACCATAAATAATCTATTATTTCATATTTAACCTTCATCGACTATCCTTAGGTCTGAGTTTTAGAGTTGAGTGCGAGTCATTGAAATTTTCTTTTTCATATTTTAAATTTATCTACAGACAGTTTAGAAAAATAAATACTTAAACAAAGTATTAATCATTAATTTAATAATATAGACGGTTCAGATCATCATAACACAGAGAATGTGGACCCTAGTGGGCTGCGACACATGCAGGATTCTATGTCGCAACACAGACAAAACGAAGCCTCCTCACTTGCTTACTGCCCAGAAAACGACGGAATCAGCAAACTTCCGTAGCGTCACGCCGTCACCGTTGCTAGTAACGTGAGAGAAATATTTGATACTCTGGCAGACTGTGATGGGTGATACTCAGGCAGTTAGAAATTACCAAGAAAATGCATATTTAGAATACAGAAAAATTAAAAATAAACCGTCAAGATTATGGATGACAATTTATATGTATGATTAATAAAAAACTTAATCTCATTTAATTATCAAACTACTAGATTTCTAGACATTTATTGGACCGTTAAAAATGAAAAATAACCAATGGCTTTATTTTGAAAACAAAAAAGCGTCCATGAATCAGAGGTTAGTATTGTTCAAGCAATCTGATTTACATCTAACTTTTATACAGAGTGTCAAAGAATTTAGTCGGTTTATTTAATTTAATATTTTCCACGTGCACCATTTGCAAGGGCCTGCATATCATGTGTCATACGCTGCCAGAGTATCAAACAACACCTCCTAACGGAAATTGGTATGCCGTTCACATAACCGTTTAGTAGGATGCATAGGTTTAGGCGGGCTCCGTGGCTGTCGGGCTGTAAATGGGTCAGCTGATCCGATGGGGTACCCCGACCCAACCCATTTACACCTTACCTAGACCAGTCCCATTTGTTAAATGGTATGGGTTTGGGTCCAAGAACAAACCCAGTTGCTAAGTGGGTTTGGGTCTGGTTTCCTTTACATTAGGCCTGACTCGACCCGGCCGAACCCATTTAGTAAGTGGGCGGGTTTAGTTTATGTTTCAAGGGACCCGTCCAGCCCAAACCCATCCATACCCTATTTTAAGCCTTGTAAAATGCTTGCATACTTGATCTAGACCCGAACCCATTAGACCCAACCCATTTATAAATGGGTCCGAATGGATCTCCCTCTACTAGACTCGGACCCATTTATAAATGGGTCTGATGGGTTGACTCGGACCCGACCCGGACCCGCCCATTTAGTAAAAGGGTCTGGGCCTAAAATTTGGACCCAGACCCGTTTAGTAAATGGGCGGGTCTGGTTTTGGCTAAACCCACCCCGAACCCGACCATTTACAGCCCTAAGCAAGAGATACGCAATCCACACGCAATGCATCTTCACACGCAGCTCATGGCAATCTCACAAGTGTATCAAACATCTGATCCATCCATTAGGTGGTCCCCCTATCAAATATGAACGCCACACATCATGTTGAATGTGGACCGTTGGAAATTTTATGTAGAGGGTGTACTCTTTTGTATAGAGGTGCCCATCTAATGAATGGACAAGCCTCAAGTGTATTATTGTGCCGATGCCTTGGATTCTAAGGTTTGGGAGCTGAGCAGGGCTCTGTTTGTCAAATTGACATCACAAAATGCGATAAGTCAAGAGCAAAGCAGGACTCTGTTATGGACCGATGACCCTATCAGTTGGATCAACAGACGCCGTGGTTTTGCACAAATTAGAGTATTTTAAGACCTGATACTATTAACAATTGATGAGACGAGGGTTTTCTCTTTACTATGAGTGCTTTCTCTCAAGGGACAAGGATTTTGTAAGGTGAGGGGGTTTTCTACACTTGTAATGACTTGGGGAATGAATTTTTCTCAAGGGTTAGGGTTTCTTAAGGGTGTGCATTGCAAGAAGAGATCGGGTTGCTTTTGTAATAAAAGAAGGTGAGTGGTGTAACTCTAAAGCTTTAATTATAACGGAGATCTCTATCGCTTTGTAGATGTCGTGGTTTTCTTTCCGCAAGGGTTTTCCACATTAAATCTTGTATTTGTGATTTTTTTATTGGTTATTTCTATTTTGATTGTTTTATCTTTGTTAAACGTACTTCCGTAAAGCGTATGATTAATAAGTGGTATTAGATTTGAATTTCTAATATCTAGGGTGGATCCGAGTTTGTTGTGGCTCTGAATTACAACAAAGAGATATCTGAGCGTCAAGTTTAAGGACGTTCGGGAATTCAACGAAGATGTTAGGGTCTAAGTTCAATATAAAGAAATTTGATGAAAAGAACAATTTTGGTTTGTGGCAATAAAAGGTTAAAGATATTCTAGTGTTATAAGAGTTGAGCGAGGCGTTGTTGAGGACTAAACCAGAGAATATATCGAAAGATGATTGGAGCAAACTCGGGGAGAAGGCTATAAGCGTCATCCTTTTATGTTTATCAGATGAAGTTATGTACAACGTTCTGAAGAGAAATCAACCTTGAATATGTGGAAGAAACTAGAAGATCTATACATGACAAAGTCCCTCACTAACAAGTTGTTTATGAAAAAACAACTTTATGGGCTACAAATCAAGGAAGGATCCAATCTTTTGAAGCATGCTCATTTATGAAGAGATCAGCGAGTTGTTAAGGCTTGGAGGGATGATCAAGGATGAAGATATATAAAGCGTTGTTACTTCTAACGTTATTTCTCATATCATACGACCATCTCGTTATTGCTTTGCTATATAGGAAGGGCACTCTGAAGACAGAGGAAGTCACTGTGGTTCTCGTGTCTAACTAGATAAAGAAGAAATCAAGTTATAAAGATTCTCGGGCGAAGGGGTTAGTTGTGAAAGGGGTCAAGGCCATGTGGGAGATCCGTTGAGCAATCTCGATTTGACAATAAGAAAAAGTTTAAACCGAAATAAAAGGCTAAGGACAAATGCTTCTATTGTGGTATAAATGGGTACTTCAAGAGAGACTGCAAAAAATGGAAGGATGATCTCAAAGTCAAGAACAAAAGAGCATAGGTGAATTGGTTAGCGTAGTAGAAAAGAACTCAGAAGGAGACCTCTCATTCTAAAGAAGTTCTAGAAAAGTTCCACATAGAAGGTGTCAAACTAGTTAGCACGCTTCTAGTAGGTCACTTTAAGCTATCAGCCAAGTCATGTCCAAGCACAGAAGAGGAGATTTCAGACATATCATGGGTGTTGTACACAAGTGTAGTTGGGAGTCTCATGTATGTGATAGTTTGCATAAGGGCAGATATCTTACAGGAAATATTTAGCGTGGTCAACAAATATATGACGAATTCAGAAAAAGAGCATTGAAATGAAGTCAAGTAGATTCTCAAGTATTTTAGGGGCACAATCAATGCTGGGATCATGTTCAAGAGATGCAGATTATGCGTGAGATCTGGACAACAGGAAGTCTACTACGGCATATGTTTTCACATTAGCAAGTGGACCAATATGTTGGAGATCTACGTTACAGTCTACGATAACATTGTCTATAATCGGGGCGAAATATATGGCTGTGACGGAGGCATCAAATGAGGCATTATAGTTGAAAGGCCTGATTAGTGAACTTGAGTTGAAGTTGGAGGTGATTTTAGTTGTATCGCAATAGTCAGAGAGCAATCCATCTAGCATTGTATCGAGTGTATTATGCGAGAACCAAGCACATCGACATGAGGTTCCACAAGATATGAGAACTCATTGCTTCGGGAGAGATTCGGTTTTAAAAGATTCACATGGACGAGAATGCTGTAAATATGTTGACGAAGCCAGTGACCACAGGCAAGTTCAAGCACTACTTGGGCTTGATCAATCTCACTAGCTATTAATAAAATTGGGCACCCTTGCACATGGGTGCAGATGGAGCTGCGTTCCAGGTGGGGGATGAAGGGAGTGGTCTACGTTGAATGTGGAGTCTAAAACGAGAGATCTTTAGGGTGACTTGGTAGAATACAAGTCAAAGTAGAGATTGTTGTGCGGATGCCTTGGATTTTGCATAGTCTGGGATACATCGCAGGGCTTTATCGGTCGAACCGATAGAATGTGAGATTTCTCAGTCAAGAGCAAAGAAAGACTTTATCAATCTGACCGAAGGCCCTGTTGGTCTAACCGACAGCTAGTGTTGATCTGACCTTCGGTCCGACCAATAGACGCTAATTAGTTAAACAGTTTTGGGCAAATTAGGGGTATTTAAGGCCTGATATGATTAGGGGTTGATGAGACAAGGGTTTTCTCTCCACTACAAGTGTTTTCTCTCAAGGGGCAAGGGTTTTACAAGATGAAAGGGTTTTCTACACTTGTAAGGGTTTGGAAATGAATTTTTCTCAAGGGCTAGAGTTTTCAAATTGTAAAAAGAGATCTCGTTGCTTTTATAATAGAAGAAGGTGAGTGGTGTAACTCTAAGGCTTTCATTATAGTGAGAATCTCTATCGCTTTGTGCCGCGGTTTTTTCCCGCAAGGATTTTCCATGTTAAATCTTGTGTTTTTGGTCATTGCTTAATTTGTTATTTCTATTTTGATTGTTTTATCTTCGTTAAACGTACTTCACAAAGCGTGCGTAAGATTGTCCAAGTGGTATTAAATCCGAATTTCTAATATCTAGGGTTGATCTGAGTTTGTTGTGGCTCGAAATTACAACACGTATGTTTACCCTCATGGTGTGTTCCACCTTGTGCATCGACCAAATGCCCCACACGTGATCCTCAAGGATAGTTTTGGGGTTTTATTAATTTTATTATTTTTTGCCTTAGCTATATTGTAATCTATTGGCAACTAATTTTGCATAAACTAGTCACTCGATCGTGGGGCCCACCAACAGAGATGGTTGAATTATTGGAGTGACCCATCAATATGCAAGGTATATTGGGTGAGCCACAGTCTAAAAAATAACAATGAACAAATGAATTTTGTCAATGATACTCATAGTTGAATGCGGACCATTCGAATATACATTTCATGGTTTCAAAGTGAGTGTTATCTTACTCATTGAACATAAATGGGAAGAGAAATGGCCCATCTTTCAACTTGATCCAAAACCCTGGTAGGCCACAACAGAAAGTAAGAGGCAAATCAAGGGAGGAAACTGTTTCCTTCTTTCACTGCCCACCAAGGTTTTGGAACAAGTTGAAAGATAGGCCCTGAGAGGTTTTTTGGGGTGTTGCATCACGTGGACGGCTCAGATTTTAGGCTCACGTCATATGCGATAAACCATGAAAAAGTGCTCACGAGTTCCTGTGAGAGAAGTGCCCAGGTGAGCATTCCTCTCAGAGAGAGAGAGAGAGAGAGAGAGAGAGAGAGAGAAGGTTGGATGACAAATAAACATGACTGTGGGCCCTAGGAAGGTTTCAATGGTGGACATCATTCTCCTCACTGTTTCCAGTGGAATTGTCCACTTGAGCTTTGTATTTGCCTCATTTTTTGTTTAATGCCTTAAAATGAGCTGTACAAATGGATGGACAGAGTGGATAAAACAAATACATCATGGTGGGGCCCACAGAGCTTTGACACCAGCTTGTTGGTGGGTGTTCGCGTCACCAGCCATGAGCCAACCCATGTTTGTGTCACCAGCCATGCGCAGTTCCTGCGCTGGAAATTTTGGTGGGGTCCACCATGATGTTTGTGAGGAATCCACGCCATCCATCCATTTTGTGAGATCATTTCAGGATGTAAGACAAAAAATGATCTCGATCCAAGACTCAAGTGGGCAGCACTAAAGGAAAAGGTAGTTGAGAAATTCCTACCGTTGAAATATCCTTGGAGTCCACAGTGATGTTTAATGCCATCATAATGTCATTCCTGTGGTGTGGTTCATTGGAGATTTAGTTGTGGCTAAACCTTGTGATTTGTCATTTATGATATGTAATTTGTAAACAAATCGGTATTTACCATTTAGTAGTAGAAAAAATATTTTCTAAGTGAAAAAAGTGAAATTGTTTGAACTTGTTCTAACTCATAAAAATTGTCTGAAATTCATATGTTTGAACATGTTTGAACATGATTGGACTAGACCAAATCGAGTTTGAACAGAGCCACCCTGTTCGAATGTTTGTTTGAACACACCCACTTAAGCAACTGAACGATCCGATCTGATCCATGTTCAACTTGGATCCGATCGTTACCCACCCCTAACTACAGCTGATATTAGAATGTGGTTGATTTTATTGCAATGCATGGTTCATGTAGTAAGAAAAAAGAAGAAGAAAGAGATAGACGTTGGACATCGAGGCCCACTCGATGATGTCGGTTTTTTTTTTTTTTTTTTTTTTTTTTTAATTTTTTTTTTTTCCTGGTGGGCCACATCCACCCGCCTAGTAGGACACGTTTAGTTCATTTTCAGTAGGAGAATTTGAACCTTGACTCCATAAGGAGGAGAAAACTCTTATAAATCAGATACCAAAGAGTGTGTGTGTATATATATATATATATATATATATATATATATATATATATATATATATAAACAAAACCAAAAGAAGAAAAGAAGATGAAGATGTGTTAGTTGGTGAATTCCTGAAATATAAAAAGAATCCCGTCTACAAGCCACCATATGCACCAATGTGGCACATGAGCATGAGATCCAGACGATCCATCAGGTGGGTCGAGTCGTGTACATTCCCCGGACTGAAAATCTGTCTGGTCTACTCATCACATGGGCCACAAATTCAGAAAGATTTCGATCTGATGAGTGGACCTGACTGTTTCTTGGACGATATAATCTACATGATGGAACCCGGCTGATGGACGGATTGGATCTCACATTAATGTTATGCCACAGAGGGGTAGTGTGTTCGTAAAGCCTTCATTTTCTTGCCTAATCATCGTTAGTCAATCTAATACGTACAAGAAACCGTCACTCTAATTCTCTCGTCAAGGTATGATTTTGATTATTTATGGCTATTGTTTCTTATAATATGTGGGCCCCAACGATTTGGTAGTGCCATTGATAACCATCCATCCATCCATCAGTGTCGGTTGGTCCATTCTATCCTGCAGTGTTTAATTGAAGGGATAATATAAAATTAATATTTGACTCGTGGGAGTAATTTAATTAAATTTATTAATTACATGTTAATGACAGATATCTTAAGCAGCTATTGGACATGGGATGCTTTCAGCCAACCTTGTTTGTTTATCAAGACCGTTCATTTAGGAGTCCATGAGTCGAGTTGCAACTCTCACCGTGTCGAACAGATTGGCTCCCCCACCGAGTCCGAGTTGACTCGGACGAGTTGCACCAGACTGGCCCGAGTCTTAAAACCGTGATACCAGTGTATCACTTGATTGACTCAAGCACCCCAACAGTCTCCCTGCAGATCGATGATCATATGGCTCGTTATCAAGTTTAGGGTAGGCCCACCAAGATCTTAGTTGCCCCTCAACCATCAAAGCTCCTCATACTTCACTAATATTGACACAGGGAGGACGCGATAAGGTGAACACCATTTTCCTTACCGGGTAGATCTTTAATATACAATAAAAATAGAAGAGATAAAAGGAAAATAATTATGAAGAAATTATGAAATAATTGATTGAAGGAATAAAATCATTCATACAATGCTTTAAATAGAAAACCCAACTCTAGAATGAAATATTAAAGTCCAACTACAATCAAAACACTTAGAAAACTTACTATAAATAGTAAGCATTGCTCATTCCAACTAGAACTCATAGTAGGGCTATGCACGATTCGGTTTTGAGGGGCGATACTCAACCGAACTAACTCAGTCGATTTTGAATATTTAACAACCGAACCAAACTGAACTGATGAGCTCTCATTAACCGAACCGAACCAATGAGCTCTCACTAACCGAACCGAACCGAACCGAATAAATTTCGGTTGGTTCGGTTTTGTCAGTTTTGGTTGTTTTGTCCACAACATTAAAAAAATTAAGAAAATTCAAATCTTTGGTGGACCACCCTAATGTAAAAATCGGTGAATGGCCATTTAAACTTTTTATAATTATAGGCTACAAAAGTTTTGGATAAGCTGAAAGTGAAATTTGATTTTTTTCCTTTATCTAGATTTGTTTGGACTTATCAACGAGTTGGATGACAAACACACATTGCAAATCTTCTTCAACTGGGCCCTAGGACATTTTTAATGGCGAGTGCTCAATTAACATTGTTTTTTGTGGTGTGGTCCACTTGAGATTTGGATTTGATTAATTTTTTTGGAACACATCCTAAAATGGGATGAGAAAACAAATAGACAATTTGGATATATAAGATATTATCAAGGTGAGAAAAATAGTAGAGGTAATATATATATATATATATATAGATATATATATATATATATATATATATATATATATAGTCGGATCGGTTCGGTTGAAAACAGTTTATAATTTTCACAAACCGACAACCGAACCGACGTTCTCGGTTTTTAATATTAAAAAATCGAACCGACCCGAAATAGAATGAAAAACTGACTGAAACCGACCAGTTCGGTCGGTTTTACCATTTTGGTCGGTTTTTTTAACAGCCCTAACTCATAGTTTTCAGTCAAAAATAAAAAATTTCAAACCTGCCTCACCACATAGTTCTACGCACTTTTCTAAGTCCTTTCCATATTGGACATGACTTCTACTACGAATCAAAAGATACGATCAAAACAAAGTTTATTATTTATTTTGAAATCAAGCTAGGCAAATGATCGACAATCGGGTTGATCTCGCAAATCTAGCATGGGCCATGTTGGTTGGCTTTACTAGCTTGAGCTACCCCAAAATTATATATTATACGTTTAAAAACTCATCTTAGATTGTCAAATATGATCATTTTACTGTCTTGATTGTCCGGATCATTTCCAACCTATTTCTCTAGTCCATTTAAGCCGTGAAATAATCGGCAACCCGCTCTACACCAAATAATCAATTGTACCGGCGACTCAATTCTCTTTCCTACCTTTCTTTTTTTTTTTTCTTCGCAAAAAGGTGGGAGCACACCACCTATAACTTAGTTGATGACAGAAAAACATGTACATCCATTCGGGTGGGCTCCACAAAAAAAAACCGGGCCTCACCTATGATTTGGATCTCTATACAACAACCACAGAATTTAGAAGAAAGAGACAGAAATTGCAGAAAACATAGATAATCCCAGCCCAAAAAAAAAACTCTTTCCTACCTTTCTATCGTCATAAAAACTCTCTCGTAAACGAATACCACATGCTCCTCATACAGTCAAGCCCATGCAAGGGAGAGTATACTAGAATTAGACTTCACACATGCACATTCGTAACTCGTACGTACCCACCCTAGAGAGGAGGAGAGAGAACATTTCCCAGTTGGAAACGTCCATTGGCTTCATATTTGACCATGAGCTCTAATGGATAGAGATCAGATGAATGAGATTGAATGATTGGACTGATTTCTTAGGCAAACCATCCATGACATACGGGTGGACTCAGCTTCCACGTCACCCTGCCATGTGTACTACAGAGAGATGGATGTACCGTGCTCCTGTTCTCTTCCGACTCCACTGTATCATCTTAAGAATCTGGATCTCTGCTGGTAATAGTAGAGGATACGGATTCATCATCTCAATGACACGTCAGCTTTTTATTCCCCACGTATTTTTTTCTCAGCCTTTGAGCGCGGGAAAATGACAACCCAACTTGGCTGCTTTCCAGCCTCGCAGAAAATTTCCACAACGTTAACGACGGTCCCTCCACATCCAATCTCAGCCGTCCCTTCTGATGATAAGGCTCCATCCACGGGGCATTGAACGATATTCATGATTCGTTCGAACGGCGTGCACGCACCCAAGGAACACAAACAAACAAGAACATAAAGACGAAAATGACCCTGGGCTCATTCGCATTTCATTTGGGTGTCATTTGGCATGCATTTGATCATCACTTGATGTCTATTTAAGGGCTGAAAGAGTCCCATGTTAGAGCTCAGAAACAAAGGCAAGTAGAGTGGCACCCTCAAAAACCCTAATCTCTCCAAATCATCCCGGCCCACCTCGACGATTGCCCGTGATCTGAGGCCAGGATCATCCACTAACAAGCCATGGCCCCAGAAGTCCCGGTCGACACCTTTTCCGGCAATGCTAAGGTTGCAACGCTTAACGCCGGCTACTCCAAGCGGGCGTACATAACATTCCTGGCCGGCACCGGCGACTACGTGAAGGGGGTTGTTGGATTGGCCAAGGGGCTGCGCAAGGTCAAGAGTGCGTATCCACTGGTGGTCGCAATCCTCCCCGATGTGCCGGAGGACCACCGCCAGATCCTACGCTCCCAGGGCTGCATCGTGCGTGAGATCGAGCCAATCTACCCGCCTGAAAATCAAATCCAGTTCGCCATGGCTTACTATGTCATCAACTACTCCAAGCTACGCATTTGGGATGTAAGTGAACCTTACACCACTAATTACTATAACTAGCATGTGACTAATTATACTGGAAATGGAAAGTCCATAAAGATTAATATGGACCTTCCATTCACTTCAATGGCCATTTTAAAGTATGATGATCTGTTTTCCGTGTCAAATCACCACTTGATCTAAAAGCTCGAGCTGTTAGAGGATGGCGTATCAATGTATATAAAGGGACTTCAACATTCCAACCATTGATCATGGTTCAGATCATTGCATCAAAGCGAAGACATAACCCATTGAAGTGGGGTCCACAACATGGATTGTGTACCTTGATCACTAGAAATTTTGGACTGTCCATTTTCTAAAGCCATTGATCGGATGGTTAGGATAATCTGATTATTGTAATGTTTGATAGATTAATTTAATCAAATTAGTCAAGATTAATATATACTTGGATTCTTCACATGTTCAATACAACTCATTTGCACCATAATCCAATGCAACTGGTTGCATAACATCATTACTCAAACATGACTCATTTATGTTAATGATTTTCCTGTTGTTAACTGATTGATTAGTTGGGTTTTTGTTATGGTAGTTTGAGGAGTACAGCAAGATGATCTATCTTGATGCTGATATTCAAGTGTTTGAGAACATCGATCATCTGTTCGACGCGGCAGATGGGTACTTCTACGCCGTGATGGACTGCTTCTGTGAGAAGACATGGAGCAACTCGCGCCAGTACTCGATCGGCTACTGCCAGCAGTGCCCGGAGAAGGTGACATGGCCCGCCGAGATGGGCACGCCTCCGGCTCTTTACTTCAATGCAGGGATGTTTGTGTTCGAACCGAGCCGCTTAACCTACGACAGCCTCCTTGAGAATCTAAAGATCACTCCTCCAACACTCTTCGCCGAGCAGGTGAATTATAGCCATGGTTATTTTATTTTATTTTCTAGTTTTTCTTTTATTAGCATGGCCTATATTTATTTCATGCACCATAGTAATGGCTTAGTGTGAGTTTGGTTGCATAAAATATCATGAAATTTCATGGTGTTTTGCACCAAATTAGAATGATTAGTCATGAAATATCATGATTTGGTGCAACCAAACGAACCCTTAATAACAAGAAGCAAAATGAAGTTTCTCTTTTATTTCTTCTACATTCATTTTCTTCACGTAGTATGTATTAAGCTAGGCATAGGAGACTGTTGGAATGGATGAGAGAGAGAGAGAAAGGACATCCAAAACGTATTGTTCTTGGGTACGTCAGGACTTTATAACCTTTGTGTCTGGGGTCATCTTTCAATGATCCAAACCGTTTAAATAATGGGCCTTACCTTGAATGTGGATTGGCCAGATATGGCTCTAATGAATATTTCAACCATTGGATCACTGAACTCCTTTTGAAATACGAACGGTCTCCTTAACTTTGAATAATCAAAGGGTTGAAATATCTCAATCTGAAGGTTTTATTATTATTATTATTAGTATACTGTGGGCCACTATGGAGTGGACTGGCCTCTCTTTGCATATCAGGAATCTAAGATATGGGACCACTCACCTGATGAATGGATTGGATCTCATGCTCGTGTGCCATGCTGGCACATGCGGTGGCATGTAGGTAGCCTTCTAGATGACCACCATTTAGGAAATGGTGGTCATTATTTAAGCCAATCTAGACTGTCCAAAATCGTTGACCCAACTTCGTATAAAAATTGCACTGAGACGATAATATTAACCATTTTAATTTCCCTTTTAATATGAACCGTTCACTGTTTTACCTTTAACCATCCATTTGATAGGCACCGATTAGATGGTTAGGATAGCTTGATCAGGGTGATTTTAGAGATATACTCCATCCACAAAGCGGCCCACGATGTGGATGGTCTCGATATTGGGTATAACATATGATGAGGAGTTACCACCATTTTTGAATGGTGCAAAACTTACAAAATAGTCTAGCGTTACTTCCATGTCGTGCAAAAATATTCCAACAACGAAGACAAGATTGTGGAAGATGGTGGATGTGGTGATGCTAAATCTCAGCATCATAATCACATCACATCAAGCACCACCGCCGCCACCACCTAAATAACAAGAAGAGTAGGAAAACATGTGGTAACTAATGGGCTAGGCTACTATTATTGTTTTCCCACCATCCGTTTAAGTGGTGGTGAATCACCTGCCGTGCACCCATAGGGAGCACACATGTGCAACAATGCAGGGTTGTAGACAGCTGAAATCGTGGGCCCCATCGACTATGGAGAAAGACCAAAAATCATAAGGGTCGGATCATCTTAAACATTTGGTGCCAATTGCCAGCCATTGAATAGGGATACTGGCCATTTTCTTTGAATCTTCCATTTTGTGGCTGCCAATTGGATGGTTAAGATTTTTCCAATTGGTGTGATTTTGTGGATATGGTCTACCCAAAATGGGCCAGAGATTGAGATGGTCAGGAATGACATAGATTATGCAATAGGTGGAGTGATGTCTCACCACCATTTAAGAAATGGTGAAGTAAATTATGAATTAGGGCGGCAACGAGCAGGGTGGCCCAGCCAACTTGGTGAACCTGGCCTGGCTTTGGACCGTGCTTGAGCCTTTTAGCTTGCCCCATGGGCTGGCTTGTTCTCAGGTCCTTTTAGCCTGACCCGGCCCTGCCCAACTTAATATGTACATCTTATGTAACACATGCATCTTGAAAGTAGGAAATTGGTTTTTTATCATCTTTGTAAATGTCTATTTCTTTTTGCATATGCAGCCCATCTGATCAATGGACTTGATCAATTTTCTGGCTGGCCCTGATCAAGACCGGACCCAACCAATTTCTTGAGCCGGTCTTGGCCAGCTGTGCTAGGCCAATTCTGGGCTCATGCCTTCAACCTTATATGTTGAGCCGGACCAGGCCTAGCCTAACCCAGCCTGGACATGGATATGTTGGGCCAGGCCAGGCCAGGCCTAGACTGGCTCAGCACGCCCGTGGCCCACCCCAACAATGGTGCTGACAGTGGTGATGATCATAATGAATCTTACCATAGTTTTTTTTTCGTTGTGGTAGGATTTCTTGAACATGTTCTTCCAACACATGTACAAGCCCATCCCTCTGATATACAACCTGGTGTTGGCCATGCTCTGGCGCCACCCTGAGAACGTTGAGCTTGACAAAGTAAAGGTGGTCCACTACTGTGCTGCTGTAAGTCCCCTCCTCTTTCTTATATTCCTTCCTTCTCTACCTTCAGATATTTTTTGTCCATCAGCTTCAAGTGGGGCCCAACGGTTCAGTCATCCACATGCACCTTTGATATGATGGACCATATTGCTAATGGACTATTCCCTCTAAGTATCTCTCAGAATGGAAGATTATGCATCCAATTGTTTGGGCCTTTTCATTCAGTTGAGCATGACTTGCTTGGTATTTCTATTCTTAAACCTACCATTTGAAGTCCAATGATGGAAGGGTTAGGATTGTCCGATCAAAGCCCATTTTGGTCCGTCGCCCATCTGCTATGGGGTGCATCAGATCAATAGTCTGGATCACCAAACAATGGGCCCCACTTTTACAAACAAAGGACCCAGAAAGATTAATTAACTTTACTACCCCACATTTAGTTGGAAATTCTTACTAATCCTTTTTTATCATGTGATACATTCACATGCAGGGATCTAAGCCATGGAGGTATACAGGGCAAGAAGTCAACATGGACAGGGAGGACATCAAGATGCTAGTGTCCAAATGGTTGGACATCTACAACGATGAATCGCTCGATTTCAAGGCCGAGGACCCGACACCGGAGGGTGAGACCTTTTCGAGGCCATTGATCAAGGCAACCATGCCGGAACCAGCCATCCCATTCATTCCTGCACCCTCAGCTGCTTAAGAGAGTGCTAAGAAAGTGGTCAGATTAAAAGTCCTAGTTAAGGGTGTGGTAGTTTAAAGTTTGGTGTGAACCCCTCATTTAGAAAATAGAGTGTGCCCATCCCACCTTCCCATCTTTCATGGGGACACCCTCATAGGCTATCTATAGGAGAGATAGCCATGTCTATTGTGAGACTCACAAGTACATAGATAGAATTTTATGTGAGAATGTTTGTTTGTTGTGTGACACTTTTAACAGGTATATATAAAATTCATAAGTGGCCTTTGTTCTTATGTGTCCACAAAGCACTCTCTCTCTCTCTCTCTCTCTCTCTCTCCATATATATGGGATATTGTCTAGTGAAAATGAGTTTTATAGGGCCCACAATGTTGTGTTGATGACATCCACTCCGACCATATATGTTGCACACCAAGCTGTATTTACCATTTATACAAATGTACTACATTGTACTACATTAGGATTTAGGGTGTATTTATGTAACGCCCCGGTTTTCATGATTCGGGTGTTGAGCCCGAGTTCTGAAAGCCCGAGTTCTGAAAACCCGAGTGTAAACATTCAAAGATCAACTTTACAGTATAATTTTTTTTTTTTTAAATTTAAAACACAATGGAAGCAAATCAAGACATGTAATGTCCAATATAAATCAAACTGTACAAGTGACGCCCATAGGGCTTATACAAATCAATTGTCTCCATATTACATTAATTAAAAAGGAAACCAATGGAAAGAAACACTGCAAGTAGACTTAAGTTGCACCACCTTCCAACTTCTCATCCATAGACACCTGCATCAACTGTTATGGTTCGATAGCGTTAAAACGCTATCATAGTGAGGTAAAAACCCTCCAAAATTACCAGGCATGATAGCAGTTAAGTAAAGACCAACTAAAGATAATATATTGCACAATAAGCAATTTATACAATTCAAAAGAAATGACATTTAAAACAATCAAATGTAACACTTTACTCATAATATAAATACCAACAAATTATAACATTCAATCCATATATTCCAACTTATATCTCGTTTACATGAATGTGTGCGTGCACATGTTCTTCAGCCTGGGGATGTACATCCAGCTGGTGAAGTTCAAACCGACAGTAACATGTCTCGTCACCAATGTTACCCGCAATGCAATGCATATCAAACTGACAGTAATGTGGCTCGTCACCAACATTACCCGCAAATGCCATGTATGTATGTTTAACCAGCTTTTATAAGTCCAATTTACAAAACAAGCAATTAAAAGCCCACGGTCACTATGGGGGGCGCACAACCCAGCATAGGCCGACGGCTCGGGCATAGCATCCCATAACACCATCCCCGGCCCATGAGACGTCCGACAAAATATACTATAGTACAAATTTTATGATTCTCTATAATTAGACAATTAACGTTATATTTCGTGTGTTCCAAAGTTTCCAACAAAATGATACTCTTCTTCGTCCAAGCCACTTGAAAAATAAGTCCATTGATGGACACCAACAAGGAGATCTTTCCAACAAAAGCCACATGGCATCAAGTCCATTTAAGGACACCAACAATATAAATTTCACTAAATCGCAACAAGCCATTCTCTCAAAACACAACATATAACATTTCACAACCAATTCTCCCAATGACAACCTCAATTCATGTACAACCCATCCACTGAAATCATTTGAAACTAACCAACAAGTAAAAGTTGTATCCATTGGAATCTAAGTATGAAACAATTAATAAAATATATTAATCACAATTTATCCAAAGCAATTATTTCAATATATATAGGAATTCAATTAACAACATGTATTTAAACAAACAATACTATATAAGAAATACTCAATTCAATTAATGAAAAACTTGAAGGGTGAGAACCTCACCTTAGCATAAGAATCATTTTCTATTGTTGTTAAGACATGATATTGGACTTTACGATCAACCCTAGCAATATTTTACAACAAATTATTGAGCAATTTATATAATAAAATTGCACAATTCTTACAGTTAGGATATTTCTAAGATAGGGGTTTTGATCTTGGCCTAGATCTAGGTTAATAATTATTTTGAAATTCGAATTCCCATTAAAAAATAATAAATAACAATTACCAATAATCATATAAATAAGAGCAATTGGTAAAAATAATAACGAATTGTTCATCTAATAATATTGACATTAACATTAATAATTATCATTAGTAATATTATGCAATCGTTTATCCATAATTAATAGTATTAGTAATTACTCATAATAATTATGCCAATGAAAATCAATACCCAATTATAATACTTGACGAAATTAAAATAATTCATAATTCAACAATTGTTATCCTATCCTAATAGAATAATGATATGATTAGTAACAAAATAATTAAAATAATAATAATACTGACAATAGTAATAAAATTAATATCTATGTTTAATAATGTCAATAATGATAGTCTAAAAATGTTAAATATTAATAATAATTTTACTAATTATTATTAATCTGGTATTAATTATTAATAATAACTGTCACAATGAAGTTTAGTAATAATCACTAATAAAATTAATAATAATCAGAAATAAACATAGCAATATTAATAACGTCAATTAATAAAAATAATATTCATAGTAGCAATTACTAATTTAAGTAACTTTTAATAAATCAGAAGAAAAATCACTAATCAAGGAAAGTTTGGAAAGAAATTACATAATACCTCCATTGCTCATTTCTACTTCCTTTAAACAGCGATGATTTGGACCCAGCTGCTGCTGTAGATTGAGAATCTATCCAGGGATGGACTTTACAGACCAAAAGCCGATTGAAAGACCCAGTAGATGAACGACTTAGATCTAATGTCGGTGGATGAACGAAGGTTACAGGTTTGCAGTTGAGACGAAGATGAAAGCTTCAGCCATTAATGACGAATTTGCAACGGAGATATATTTCTCTGATCAGATCCTTCTTGGACGGTCAAGATGGCTCTAAGGAGGAAAAACGAAGCTATGAAGAACTCTCCAGTGGGGTTCGCAGCTGCAACGATCATCGAGAAGGATGACGGCCATCAATGGAAACTCCTCATTCGATGGAGATCTGGATGTGCTGAAGCTTCTGGCCGACTCTGATTTCTCCAAGAAAGCTTGCAGATGAGAGATTTCGAGGCTCTAGTTTCGTTTGGGGCTAGGGTTTCCATTTTCGGAAGCAAAAAGACTAAGTGAAAAAGAAAGCTTCCTATTTATATGATGCGCTCGATCCATGTGA
Organism: Liriodendron chinense; assembly: GCA_003013855.2. NCBI lineage: Eukaryota > Viridiplantae > Streptophyta > Magnoliopsida > Magnoliales > Magnoliaceae > Liriodendron > Liriodendron chinense. The sequence goes on along the minus strand of ML058586.1, from coordinate 1,325,043 downwards.
AGTGCAATAAAGGGCTGGGATCTGTCTAGACTAGGGCTTCTACAGTTGCTATGAAGGATTGAGATGACAGAAAACAAATGCACGCGGATTGCCAGCTTGGCAGCTTCCGTTTTTGGAAACACAAGACAAATAACTGAACTTTGGGTGAAGATTTATTTGCAATCAATGGCCCCGATCAAAGGAGACTAACATGATTTTATAGAGACCCTATCCCTCTACAAAGTAGACGGTTTGGATTGTCCAAAGGTGGGTCAAAACGATCACAAACGAGGGAATAATAAGCTGCTGGAAAAACAGTTTGCATTTGGACAGCTCGACTTCGAGCTCGAACTAAGCATACTAACCAGCTTCAAAAATGGTGCAGAACACTAAGGTTTGGTCCACATCACGTCCTCTACAAGATGGACGGCTCAGATAAACCAAAACGATATTCACAAGTGGGTCACGATCATCACAAAACGGACAACGTCCGTTGGCGGAAAAACAAAAAGAAGAAGAATTCTTTCTTCTTTAGTATATACGGACGGGTCAGCGGCTGTTGACCCATTTTGCTGAATCGGTGACCCGCGGGTGCACTATCTACTTGTGCACACATGCACCAACAGTGGGGCCCACAAAGGTGGTACAATCCAATCCACACCGACTATCAGGTTTTAATGGTCCTATTTAGGACCTCCAACAAAGGTTGAGGCGGATTTAAAGTTCAGGTGGGCCATACTAAACAGATTTTTGTGATTAGTCGGTGATTTTTACCACACTGACGGTCAGATTGTTTCTAAATCAGTTTTCAACGATTAAAAGTTTTGGAAATTAATATAGTTTACACCATAAGGTGAAATCTCAAATATTACGATTAATACACCATTAATAATGCAATTATTATTATTATTATTTTCATTAGTATTATTATTATTATTATTTGGGTGAAAATGGTATGACTTACTCTCAATCCACAATGTTCACAAGAATGGATACTTACCATGAATCAACTACTAATTCTTGAGTGATTTTACCAATTAAATGGTTCACATTAACTAAATTTTGTGTCCAATTATTAATTCATATATTTTGACTATTAACCAATTATTTACCAAAATTATTATCGATTATAAGAACATTAGTTGAAATCACATAATTATTATTATTTATTTTTTCATAGTAACACCCAAGTACTAAAAAGTATGAGGTGTTACAATCTACCCCCTCTTAAAACGAATTTCGTCCTCGAAATTCTATATTCTATATTTCTACATGAATGTAAATAAAGTTGATTCATACCATAATATCTAAATTTTCATTGTTATCGCAGTGAGGTAAATTTGTGTGTTCATTTATATCAAGTGCATTTAATTTGATAAATGAGTTGGGGTACGACAATTTATACAACTACATATCAATAGAATAAGATGAACGGATTACATGTTCTATCATGGTATCAGTAGATGTGAGGAGTTGATTTTTTTTCTTCTTTCTTTCCTATTTCGTTTGCCCCTGCATTGGTATGATCCGATCTTTGGATCTCGGTCGTTCATCAATTCTAATACACAAGCTGTTCATTTAATTTCTCCTTTTCAAAAATGGTTTCTTCAAAAACCCGATTATACCATTTTGCGCACTTTTGGTTGTGCCTATTATCTATATTTGCGTCCTTATAATAAAAACAAATTGAAATTTCAAACATCAAAATGTGTTTTTCTTGGATACAGTCAGCAACACAAAGGCTACAAATGCCTCCATCTTCCCACTAGTAGAATTTACATTTCGCGACATGTGGTTTTCGATGAAACATTTTTTTCTTTATCTTCCCATCTGTCCCATTCAAACTCTCCTAGTCCCGGGGTTGTCATTGAGCCTCTACCACCCTCCATATCTTCATCTAGCACATCATCTACTCTGGCCATACCTTCAACATAACCTATATCTCCACCCACCAATACCACCTCCAAACCTATCTACCACAACCACCTCCAAACCTATCTACCACAACCACCTCTACCACTACCCATCCCTCATCTCATTCCATGGTCACTCGCCTCAAAGTTGGTACCCATAAACCAAACCTAAATATGCTCTTCTCACCAATACCTTATCACAAGAACCTTCTTCCTTTAACCAAGCTTCAAAGGTGGTAGAATGGCGTACTGCAATGGCCAAAGAGTTCGATGCCTTGATCACAACTGATACTTGGACTCTAATCCCTCCATCATCTGGGTAGAATATTGTTGGTTGCCTGTTGGGTTTACAAAATCAAATAGAAGTCGGATGGTTCAATTGATCGTTATAAGGCAAGATTAGTTACAAAAGGCTATCATCAATAACCAGGCATTGATTATACAGACACGTTCAGCCTGGTAGTTAAACCGACTACCATTCAGCTCATCTTATCATTGGCTGTACACTTTCAGTGGCATGTGCGCTAGCTTGATGTTCAGAATGCTTTCTTAAATGGAAATTTAAACGAGGAAGTTTATATGACTCATCCTCCAGGGTTTGTTGATCCTCACCATCCCACCTATGTCTATCATCAATGCAAAGCCATTTATGGTCTTAAACAAGCACCTTGAGCCTGGTTTCAACGTTTGACATGATTTTTAGAAGAGCTTCATTTTGTGGCATCCTTTGCAGACTCATCTCTATACATTCGTAAGTGGAATGGTTCTATCACTTTCGTCCTGATTTATGTCGATGACATGATTGTTACATGGAATTGTTCCAAGACCATCACAACTCTCATCTCTCAGGGTACTCATTTTGCCATGAAAGATCTTGGCCCTTTATCCTATTTGTTAGGTATTGAGATCTCTCGCACCTCAAATAACATGGTCTTACGACAAACTAAGTATGCCACTGATCTGCTTCTACGATCAAAGATGCACAATGCTAAACCTATTAAAACTCCGATTTCATCTGGCTTCAAACTCTCAAAATATGATGGGGACCCATTGTCTGATGGCATAGAGTTTCGCAACATTGTTGGTAGTCTACAATATCTTTCTATGACTCGGCCCGATATTGCCTTCCCTGTCAATCAAGTTTCTCAATTTATGCATTCTCCTACCACTACTCACTGGCTAGTTATCAAACATATCCTTCACTATTTAAAAGGTACACTTGAGTTTAGTCTCAATTTGGTTCGTGGCACCACTCCACTGACTCTACATTTTTTTTTGGTCAATCACGCAACGCACCCACCCAGTCAATCGTGCAACGCACCCACCCAGTCAATCATGCAACGCACCCACTGGTGCTGTTAGCAGCGTGGATTTTCACCACTGATGGGTTTCGAAACCAAGACACCCTGTTGAAACTCCACAGAGTCTACCAACGAGGCAAGGCTCCGAACCTACATGCCTACATGCCGATTGTGATGCTGATTGGGTTGGTAGTCCTCATGATCACCGTTCCACTACAGGGTATTGTTTACTTCTTGGCTCCAACATCCTATCATGGTCTGCTAAGAAACAACCCACCATTTCACGATCTTTTACTGAGGCGGAGTATCAAGCTCTCGCACATACGACTGCTGAGATTCTATTAGTTCAGTCTCTTTCACGTGATCATCATGTGTTTTTATTTTCACCTCCCGTCTTATGGTGTGACAATTTTGGTGCAATGGCTCTCGTTGCTAACTTGATTTTCCATACCTGTACCAAACATATTGAAGTTGATTATCATTTTGTTCGAGAAAAGGTTCTTCATCATCTCCTCTTATGTTCGGTATGTCTCAACAGTTGACAATCCGACAGATTTGTTCACCAAAGGCTGACGTCGTCTCAGTTACATCTTCTTCTTGGCAAGCTCTCCATTTGTTTCAAGTTGGTTAGCTTGAGGGGGCGTAATAACACATCCATAGATACGGGATAATTTTCTCAGCTGTATTTACCATTTGTACAAATGTACTACATTATCTAAATTAGGATTTAGGTGTGTATTTATACGACTACGTATCAATAGAATAAGATGAAGGGATTATATGTTCTACCAGTGATCACAAAAAAGGCATGTATGGGAATATTTCAACACTTTAGATTAGCCGGATGAGGATTACATGCAACCATGGCATGCTAATCTTACCACACTGAAATTATCTGGCCGTATGTCAGATGTGCACGCCTTAAAAATGGTGGGCCCCATCATGATGATCATCTGGCTCAAAAAAGAGGACGACCACTTTCAGGTACGCAGCATCTGTACATTATCAGGTCGGATCATCGGCCATCCGTTGATTTTGATTGTGTGGCCCACCAAATGCAGATTGCAACTTGTTGGTCCGAAGTCCCACCAACCAGGTCACTATCAAAATCGAAGACAAGCAAGATCTGGTCCACCATCACAGCTTGATTACCTTCCCTAACGGGGTGAACAAGTCCTACTGAAAAAAAAAATAAAAAAAATAGTAATGAGATCTGATCGTTCGATCAATAGTTGAGGGAGATCTTGATTTCTTGACCGTATACTTTAGGAGGAAAATGCAATCATTTCCAATCGACATCTCAAAGAGATGGAAACAGTTCTTAAATAATGCTTTGTGCCTGCAATTTTATTTAGAAAAAGAAAATCTTTTATTAAGCTTGGAAGTTGTTAAAATCCCACCCACCTACATGAGATTTATGCGCGGATTGGGTGACATGGACGGTGCTGTAAAGGGCTCTGTGGGGCCCACCATGATGTATATGTTTTATCCACACCGTTCATCCATTTTGACAGATCATTTTAGGACATGAGTCCAAAAAGGAAGAAGATTGAAGGCTCAAGTGTACCACACCACAGGAAGCAGTGGAGATTGAAAGCTTACCGTTGAAAACTTCTTGTGGGAACAGAAGTTTTGGATCAACCTGATATTTCTTGTTTTCCTTTCATACATGTCTATGTGACCTCATGAACAGGTTGGATGGCTAATAAACATCAAGGTGGGCCTAAGAAGTTTTCAACAACGGACGTGGATTGGTACAGTCATTCCAAGCCCAAGCCCAAGCCCAGACCATGGGCCAGCCCAGTCCAAAGCTGAGCCCTTTAGCCCAGCCAAGTTGCCACCAGTAAACATGCATGATGGTATCATCACATTCAGGTCTCAATACCAACTGATAAATGAATGAGTGTGAGAAGTTCAACTACTTTGCTATGCTTCTCTTCCTATAAGAGCAGTACAATGATATTTACCATCCAACATGATCAACTGTCTCATGACGGACGGCTTGTGAGGCTAGTGTCCACAACTGTCTACCTATGGAGATGTACATGACATGCCACTGAGAGTACTCAAGTCTCATTTTACAGAAACTCCAATGATAAGCAAAAGCTTTACAGATCCAAAATACTAATATCTCCAAATTCTTCATCTTGGTAATCTTCTGCGTGGACCCCATCCTCTCCGAAAAGATGTGGCCCATGACCCTTACCTCTATTCGGCTTACAATCATTCATCACAATGATCCCAGCAATCTTTTCCGTTATGCAAGATTCAATTTTCCCTTGTTCATTGATGTCTAGAGGGCCCAACCCAAGAAGAGAGGCACATTCTGCTCGGAACTCCAAATCATTGGACGATGATATCAGACCGGCAATTGCTCTTGAAAGATCAGGAGCATGTCTCTGAATCTGTGAAAAGATCAGAATCAATGAAAAAGATCATGATACAGGACGATCAACACCCATCGAAAATACTAATATGGTCTACTGCTAGTGAAGCCAACGCAACTGTGAGATAGATAGCAATGGCAAATTGAGAAGCAAAAATCAAACTAAGGCATGCACGTGAAAGCGCCTATTTTTATAAGGTTCACTTCCTGTAGGAAGCTATTTCCATGGGAGAGTGTCCAAGTTTCTTAAAGCTAATGCAACCAAATCCTAACGGCCAGGAATATATACTGAAGTGCTGCTCAAATTTTTGGGACCCTGCCAATTGGGTTTGTGTATCCGTGGGCCCACAAATAAGATAATACATTGAATATAAGACACATCCATGCAACTGATTCACCCAAATGTGACCTAATGAATGACTGTAGAGAGAGTTCTCATCAATTGATTTCAGTTCAAGAAAGATTATAGGATATGTGACCCAATGATTTGCATGGTATAGAACCGGGCCATTTTCATAGACTTGTTCACTCTGGCACCTGTGACCGTGCAGCACACACAATGCCCCAACACTGCTATAGTCACAGTGTATCCCCTGCTTGCACCTGCAAGTGCTAGAACCTAAGGACTTCATGAGAATGCAAGAGAGCGAATGGGAAAGCTTGTCTTGCACTATGAAGAGAAGATTACAACATTGAAGAGTCCTAGATGAAGAAATCCATGTATATAGGCCTAGGAAATCTCCAGATGCATACATCAACAGTTAGCATGGTGCCATGTGGCATTCATCCAAGGGTCATGAATCCTCTACAAAGATTCTGGATAACTCTACTCATTGCTCTGTTGCATCCCATTGTGGATGTACCATGCCCCACAAATATCCCAGATTTGAAGCGCATAGCTGACCAATCTTTGCACTTCTGTTCAGTTGAATGTGGACCATTTCCGCATTTCTCTTCTTAACAGTCTATCTGTAGGGTACAAATAGAGAGGCTATAGTTGTCTTGTTGAGAGGATAAACTCAGCATGGTCCATCAATGGTGGGACACACTGGACCAGTGGTCTGGATTACTGAAGCATGTGCCTGACTTGCTTGAAATGAAACTTGCATGTGTGCAGAAGAGGCTAGGTACATGTATCTCAAAATCAGTTACATGTTCACAGATCTGATTTTTTCTGATTTGGACCGCCATGATTGTACTATCTTAATTTGGAGCCACATGATCAGATAAACGAGAACCAGAAAACAATTCAACATAGCCCGAAACCTCAAAGACGCCTTCTCTATATAGATAGGTAGAGAATGATATTTACCTTTAGAGCATTTGAGCTGAGAAGAATTCCTGGGTACTTTGCTTTCAAATCATCCAACGCAAGCTTAACAGCTTTCTTTACAAGGTTTTTGTATTCTTGATTTCTTTGTTGTGTTTGTGGCAGCGTGAACTCATCAACAAGTTAAGGAATCGCTGAACAGTATGGCACATTTCAAAGAGCAAAGTTCCTGAGATTAAAAAACATGATGCAAGTGATGCAATGAAGAACACATTGTTCGATTGAGCATTTGCTTGACCCCAACAACCTGAGCTTGAAGGGTCCCACATTCCGGCCATTGGAATCATTCATATGGTGGGCCCCGTGGGTGGATGGGAGATACCCCAAGAATCTCCACCACAGGGTGATCCTAACTGCTTGTTTTGTCCACTTACATGTTGTACATAGGTTATAATTCTACACTTTCATTGGATGGCCAGGATCATCTGATAGGGGAGATACTATGGATCACCTGCCATGATGGGGACCACCAAGTGAATAGCATAGACTACAGAAAGGAGGCGGCATCTATCTCATTCCTAGGCCAAACAACAAATTCCATTTCTTTTGAGTTTTAGATAATAGCTTGGCAAAAAGAAAAAGAAGATACTCTGATAAAAAAAAATATGAATAATAAAACTGCGGATATTTTATATAGTAACTGTGCAGGGCAATGTAAATATGGGCACATGGTGGCAATTCCTCCCACTGTAGCACTGCATGACCATCTCCATCCATGAAATGTGTTCTCAATACCAAGCCATAGTTCTGCCAGTCAATGCTTGCCAACACAGTCAAAGATGACTGTGGGATTGAACAAGGTGAAAAGTCACGGAAAAATAGAACCTGGAAAAGGATTTAATGTCAGATCATTCAAATAAGTCAAGTAGTAGGGGATGGTATAGGTAAATGCAGATGTATTCAGCAGACAAGTAATTTATAATCATTGTCATTTTTCATGTTATTATTGTAAAAATCTTCATCCAAGTAGTAACATCAGTTTATTTTGATGATGATTTGACATTGAAGTAATATAAAATTATCATAATTACAATATTACCATGGATAATGCAACCAATGTAAAATTGTCATCATTGCAGTCAAATGATACAGCCGTGACACAACTGCTTTTTAATACCATGGGCATAATTCTCAAAAGAACCGATTTTAAACCCATAAAAATTACATGAGTTAGTTATTTCAAAATAAGGCCAGACCCATTATATCCCAGGTGCTGCTCAGTTAATGATATGAACCCTGTAACTGATCAGATTTGTGAATGTGTCAACCAATCAATAGATAAGCCACTCGTGGAGGGGGCAATGGTCAAAAGTTGCCGCACTTTTCAGCTTCTAACAATACTATCTCTAGGTTTATTTATTTATTTTTTGGGGGGGGGGGGGGGGGGGGGGACCATTGTTCTGAACTTCTCCTAATTGTCCAGAAATGGGTGAAGACTGCTTAGTTATGAATTTCCAATTGGCACGATCTTTGGGCTATGGCTCATCCAAGTGGTCCACTAATTGAATGGTATGGATTCAGCGTCAACGTGCACCAATCAATGGTTTGTAAGGTTGAAACAATTACTAAAGAGTATTGGAGCATAGTAGATCCTAAGCCTTGAGAATCATGAGTCTTTTAACAGGAAGCCTCTGAAATAACTAACAAAATGTTCAAAGAAGTAATCTGATGAAACAGTGAAATCAGGCAGATTACCATGAAATACATATCAGATGCCACTTTATACATGCATAAAATGATGAAATAGCATAACGTTTATGGTACATTCAATACATAAAGGAAACAATAACCAAGCCAGTAATAAAGAAAATATCAGCCAAATGAATCTAACCTCTGTTGATTTACCACATGCCATCAAGCATGGAGGATTCAATGGTTTGGGTACTTCTGTTATTACAATCACAGCTTCCATCATCTGTCCTCTACTTTTGACACTATCCCCACCATCTGCCACTCCAATTCCAACCTTTAAATGTTCTCTGCCATGAGGAAAAATAGCAACTAGAATTGGGTCATTAAGAAGATTTTATGGAATATAGAAATAATAGGCTTCATGGCGATTGAGGAATCTTCAGCAACCAGATGGGTGCAAACAATACAGCTGCAATAGCCTGATAGTGCATAAGCATATGATGAGGGCAGCATGAGCAGAGTTCAAGTGTTGTAGAGATAAATGCACGGGAAGACTATGAATGATAGAATTAAGAATAAGGTCATCTCAAGCAGCCTAGAAGTAGCCCCACTAAGAGATAAAATGCAGGAAAGCAGATTGAGATGGTCTGGTCATGTGCAACGATGAAAGGAGGCAACTCTACTATGATGGCGGACATTGCTTAGAGTTGAAAAGACTGAAATAAGAATGAGAGGAAGACCTAAAAGGACTTGGATTGAGGTGGTGAGAAGGGAGATGAAGGTTTGTTCACTTAGGATCAATTGATGAAACAAGATTCATCGAGCCGACCCCTATTTGTTGGGACAAAGCTATTATGATGAGGATGAGGATGAGGATGTGGATGATGACAATAACAATGATGGTACAGACTTGAGATGCTTACCTACTTAAGAAGCAAGCCTGACACTCTTTATCGAGGGCATTTCCATGCCTAAGAACAAAATCTTCAAGGCCAGAAGTTAGATGTTCGATATTTGGCATCGAAGAAGGTAGATCAATTCCTTCGTTTGCCTGAAGAAGCTGTTCGCATCTTGATCCAGAATTGTTCATATGTTCAACTGCCAACTCAACCATAACTTTCTGGAGGAAGTCCAAGAATAAAAATTGGTCAGTCATACAGCTAGTCGTCATTATGAATAGAAATTAGGTAGGCCAAGAATAGGTTTCTGCAGAGCTGCAGAACAGAAAGAGGAAAGCTAGTTCCACCCGTCTGTCTGCAAGCACCAATGGCAGCATCCAAAACAAGTATAGAAAATGGACAACCACAGTCCAAATTCCATATACATGTGTGACATCTTTATAAGAATACTTGCCTGATTTTTGGGCTAGAGAACATTAACACTGCAGCCCAAGTGATGAATGACATACATCTCTCACATGTTCCATGTAGGCATGTTGCACTTCTACATAAAGAAATAGAGAATTGCACGTCCGCAATAAACATGTAATGTCGTCCTGTTTCTTAGCCACAAGCCCACAGCAGGGTTATGGGTATCTTGGAAATATAAAAGCAACACTGGCAGAAAACATTTCTCTTCATATCTCAAACAGGCTAGCGAAACAGGCTTGCAGGAAAACTTAGTGATTGTAACTGTAAAAAGCAGTGCTAGTGCAGAGAGTCAAACTCACCGGAAGTTTTATGATGACTATCTGCAAAAAGGAAAAAAGACAAGAGAACTGTAAAATAAAATGCAGCATCCCACAAATTTTTATAAGCCAAACAATTTTTGCTATCTAATTCCTATCCATGAGATTTTGTTGCCCCATTATCAGTCAACCAACCAAATAAATGGAAAGGATGAGATGGTTTCAGTTAGCTACTAACCACCACTCTTGTTGCAATTTAGATAGACCCAACAGGGAAAAAAATAAAAGAAGCTGACGAAGTAGGCCCAACCTCTCGGCAAAAGCGAGTGATCCATGCCACAAAGTCAGGGATGCTTTCATGAGTCGAAAGAGATACTTCAGTGCCACTGAAAAGAGATAACTAGTCAGTTGGAGATATGATAAGCAGAGACAAAACCCATTTAAGAGAAACTGGTGAAGATGTAGTGAAATGCATGCCTGAACTTCGCACCCTTCTTGGGTGTTGAAGGCAACCTTGTCAGCTTTTTCATAGCAACAGTTTCTTTCAAATTTAAACGGTAATGATAAACTTCTCTGTCACATATGCCTGAAATGCTCCAAATGGGCAAGCATGAGAAAAACACAGAGAGGCTTAATTGCAAGAGGGCTGAGATCCAGTGCTACAGCCATTGCAACACTGAGCAATCAGATCAGATGATGCTGTAATAGGGCGTTTAGGTGAGTTCTGCAAAAAGACCTCTACAGCAATGCTGTAAAACCAAAATCTCATGCTACCAAGCGATCAGAATACAACTCCTAGTATGCTGTGATCCAGTGCAGCCAAAGTTCAAAATGTCAGCATTGGAGCACATATCCGTAGACTCCAAAACTGATGAGTATCAGTATGTCTCAGCAGATCCGCTCTATGTATTGGCCAAATTGGAGTGAATTTTGACTGGTTTGGTTCCCTATCACCAATCGTCACCATTGTCATCATAGCCTTGTTCTCGATGATAATAACATAAATATCAGCATATTGAAGAAAGAACACCAATGCACTATTTTCTATGCAATGATGATACGGAAATAAATTGGTGAAGAAATTATGTCTCCAATCTTACAAAAGTTCAACTCACTAACAAGAGTCCAGTCTTCTTTTTATGAAACCGGCCCGGTCTTGCAGTAGTAGACAACTAAAATGATTCGAAGTCTGCTAGTTGGGCCATGCATATGGATGATCCCAGCTGCTCAAGGTGCAGCTCCCTCCATGAACACAAGATCGGGAAGGAATTATTTTCTACAAAAGATCCTATCCATTTGGTCTATCAACAGATAAAATCATACAAACACCAACAGTTTACAGTCAAGTCCATGTTTTAATGGTTCTTTCCAGAGAAAGAGGACTGACCCTCCGAAGTGGGTCTTACACATGGCCCAGCTAACAGATTAAGATTTCAAAACTAGTAGTCCAAGGATTACCTTTTATCCTTTTTGTAGAAGTGAAATGTCTCACTTTCTTACCATAAGTAACCATCCTAAAGGAGAGGCTTACTTGTGGTTGTGATGAAAAGCACTCCATCTGCATCCAAAACATAAGCAAGCCTTTGGTAAGCATTATCAAAAGAATGTTAAATATAGGAACTGAGATTAGTAGGAAAAAAAGGGGGGGGGGGGGGGGGGGGGGGGGGGGGGGCGCAATCTCGCATTCCGAAAATGTCCTCAACAAAGATCTAAGTGTTTGGCTCTGCAGGCCAAACACCCGACCAGTCTGCACGTCACATAACATGATCAGATGTTGATCAAAGGTGATGAGATGTGTTCAATTATGAAAAGGTATTCAAAATAAATAAATTTGCAGAATAATATTATCTGACTTGTGCTAAGCCCCAAACACATGTACATCTCAGCTAATGCACACACCACCACATGTACCAGCATGGCAGACAGGTGCAATATCCAAGCCCTCTAGGTTCCCTATCCCAAGAATCAGGCCAATCAGGGAGGCCATAATTAACTGAATAAATGTACAGTTGTGACAAAAAAAAAAAAAAAATCAGCTGAAAATTTCTATCCCTTGAACTTATTTCCAATATCATGGCTCACCTACTTGACATACCACTTTTATCTTTGAGCAGTAACAACTACACAGTGAGATCCACCTCATGGATGATCTGGATATTTGATGTCTGCTGCTCCATCATTTGTAATGGCATGTGCATTAGATGACTTGTACACGTGTATGGGCTTAGCAAAGCTCTTAATATTTATTATAAAACAGATTTTTTTTTCTATCACAGATGGGCTGGTTACTCGGGTGGTTAGATTGGTTATTTTTCACCCATGACACTAAGGCTCGGTGTGATGAAGTCTCTTAAATACAAAAACGGTGTCTTAAGAAGATATTATCTTCCTTACAAAAAAAAGGAGACAATCTTTCCTAGACTTCTCCCTCATTCTTTAACTCATTCCAGAGACTTATCTCCTTCATTCTCATTGGTGAGAGTATACAAGAATAGAACTACATAGGGGTCATTTGGATAGTGGTAAATGGTTTACGTTGTAAATGATTTACTAGTAAATCACTATAAGGCTGTAAATGATTTATAGCCTGTCTATTTGCCTTTAAGTTGGATAGCCTGTAAATGGTAAATGAAATCTACTTCATAACCTTTCATTCAAAAAAATGGAGTCGTTGTCATCTCCTCATTTACTAGCAAATGAAATCTAAAGTTTTTACTAGTAAATGAGAAGGGGGCTTTGCTAGTAAATCATTTACAAATACTAAATGATTTGCTAGTAAATCATTTACTACTTGCCCTATTTACCACCATCCAAACGACCCCATAGTGGCTTTGATTTATCTTGGAGACATCTCCAGAATTGCTACAATCTATTTATAATCTACCTACTAGAAATGATACAATAAGCCATGGTGTACCATAATAGGAAACCACCAATCAGAGTATGCCACGCAATATCTTAAAAGCACTTTTAGGAAATGATCGAAATAAAAAAGTGACTTTATCTGCCACTTGCCCCTTACTGATTGGTTGCTTACCTATTATGGTATACAATGGCATATTGTATGCTTTCCCACTACTTACTCAAATCAAGAGGGTGCAATTACTGTCTTAAAAATCACAATTGACTTGTCATTCTACATATTCAACTGTAAAGGGTGCAATTACAATCTTCAGATATAGATAAGCCTTCAAATACATGCCTGGGTGCCTGGGGCCCAACCCAAATCATTCATAGATAGTCTTGGTCCCGCACTCTAGCTGGGCCTCAGTAGAAAATGTAGTCAAAGTTGGGGCCAGGCACTCCTGAAATTCCAGCCTAGGCATGATCGACTGGCCTAAAGTCTAGGGCCCAACTGGGGTCCAGTTCCCAAGCCCATTGGGCCAGCCCTATCTCTAAACTCAATTAAGAAAAGAAATTGAGATTTCCACTCCCAGTCACCGTGTCAACCAACCATGGTTGACACGGTGACTAGGACCGACTCGTCTGATCCTGAGTCGAGTCGAGACTCGGCCGAGTTGGGCGAGTCATCCTCTATTCACCGGATCAAAGCGTGTCCGAGTCAACTCGGACGATCATTGCGAGTGCACACACCATTTTATCTGTGTATAATATCATGAATCCGGAAGCCTTACCCCAATTTTCTACGGAAATCTGATTCCTTGCGGGATCAACGACTTGGAACTCCGTCAAGCTGCTTCCAACACCCGTATCTGAAACTGATAACAGGGGCATTTTCGTAATTTTAGTCCAGGTTCTGTCCATTATCTGAAACTGATAACAGGGGCATTTTCGTAATTTTAGTCCAGGTTCTATCCCATTTGCAAAATGGATCAGAAAAGTACCTCCGCCGGAGGTTGGCATATGATACGCATGCGCACACCCGCTGCACACGTGGCACTCAAGTGACTCAATCCAAACCGTACAAATCATAGGGCCCAATGTGTTTAAGCACCAAACGAACGGGTACGGATTGGATACCACACCCACCAGGACCTAGCTAGAGGAAGATGGTACTGGCAGGAGCTCTATGGGGCCCACCATGATGTATGTGTTTTATCCACACCGTCCATCCATTTTAACAGATCATTTTGGGGAACGGAACCAAAAATGAGGCAGATCGGAGGCTTGGGTGGACCACAACACAGGAAGCAGTGATGACAATGACGGCTACAACCGTTGAAACCTTCCTACGGACCACCGTGATGCTTATTTGCCGTCCAACCTGTTCATAAGATCATCGAGACCTGGATGAAGTGAAAATATAAATAACAGCTTGATCCAAATTTTCTGTGGCCCCAAAGAGGTTTTCAACGGTAGGCGTTCCATCCCCACTGTTTCCTGTGGTGTGGTCCACCTGAGCCTTAGCTCATGGCCTAAATGATCTGTCAAGATGGATGGACGGCGTGGATAAAACACATACATTAAGTTGGCCCCATAGAATCCCTGCCAGGACCGTCCGTCTCTAGCTAGGTCCTGGTAGGGGTAAACGGTGGCGCACATGAGCGAAGGCCATTGTCCGGCAATCGAAACCGTCCGTTGCATCGTGGAGAAAATTCCAAGATTGGTCATTAGGATCCTCCAATCTGAGAAGTTTTTTTGGAGCATGGTCCATCGTAGGTTGGACGCAACAGAAAGTGGGGTCCGGATTGCCGCACGCGTTAGATCCGTGGACTCGTGTTTACTCATGATGCGTAAAGATGTGGACCCCAACTTATAATTCCTCTGAATGGACGATCCTAACCGTCCAAATAATGTACATTTTATTGCTTAATTTCACTCTTGACGATTTTTTTTTTTTTTTCTCTAAATGGCGACTGAACAGACGGCTAGGATGATCTCTTCTGGGTGAATTTTAGATTAGGTCCCTTCCTCTACCGATTTGGTACATACGTGCCACGTGTAAATGACTCTATAAATTCTTATTGGCGGGAAAGCAGTGCTCTGAATGACGAAAATGCCATGCAATTCTCCAAACCACGCGGAAAAACCATCCATGGCCCTCAAGGGCATTTTCGTCAATAAAGGAACTACGCTCTGTAGGAAAGAAGAGAAAATTTCAGAAGGATTTTTATCGGAAAATAGTTAAAAATCTGGAATTTGAGAACATTTTGAATTTTCAAAAGGATCCTCTGACCGTAGGAAGCATGCACAATGACCAGAATGCCCTCGATCGGGATTTTTTCAGAATTTTTGAGGAATTCTTTCATAAAAATCCCAAATTTCAAGGCTCCCATTCCTATCGAAAATATGATTTTCAAAAACATGAAAAATGATTTTCTGGAAAAATAGGGAAAGAATACTCTGCCCAAAGCGTAAGAAAATCAATTTCAAAATTAATAAAAATAAATAAAAATGAAATTCAAGAAAAAAAATTGAGAAACTTCAGATCCTTACTAGCGATTCGAGTGAGCGGGGTAACGGAATCGGGAGAGATCTTGAGAAGGACGGATAATCTGCAGGGATTTTCCGAGATCCGGCATCTTCGAATTGCAGAAGCTATCAGCTGAAATAAATTACCGAAAATGCCCTTAAAGAACCAGATTTTTACTTGATATATAGAAGGAAATTTAAAAAACCATATTATTAAATGGTAGAAGAAAATGATTTTTAAAATTACTTACACTTCGACAGAGCTTTCGAGTTGAAGAAATTTCCATTGAAATTTCCTTTTCTTCCTCTCTTCGCGGGAGAAAATTCCCGGTTTCATTTGGAAAATGATTTCTCCGGCCTTTTTTTATTTATTAGATTAGTGTAAGTACGGAAATACCCTGTACTTTTGAAAAATGACAAACAAAAAAGTTTTGGTACTCTGGCAGTGCGATGGATGATACGCTGGCACTTAGAAATTACTTAAGAATAAAGTAGTCAAGTTAAATAGTCCAAATTGTGCTAAGAATCTTGTACCAAAATAAATGTTTTTTGATTATGACTATCGGAATTGGTGGTCATATATTGGACGGTTAAAAATGGAAGAGATCTAACAGCTACATTTCCACAAATAAGTCTCCAACGATCAGAAGCCTGATACTTTGATTGTGACTTGAAGGCAGTGACCTGTACAACTGTGCAGTCTATCCCTATGTCTTTATTTCCACACCGTTTATCCATTGCCCTATCCTATGTTAGTAAATTATCTTAAAATATACATAACCCAAGTGTCTAGCCTGCTAGCCCAGCTGGCAAGTCGCTCCGGCTTTTCAAGATCAGGTCTCATGCTCAAGTGCTAAGGAGACACACTAACTCCACCCACTACCAGGAGACACTAACTCCACTGGTGGTAGTGGGTGGGTGTGGGTGTGTTACCCAATTAATAGGGTGGGTGCATTGCATGACTAAAAAATACACCATAACACAAAAAAGAGTGAGAAATGAGCACCCACTTTAAAACCTTTTAAAGCCGAAGAATGTTTTGGACCGATCATCAGCTTTTGAAGGATCAGATGGCATGGTGGACCTCAAGAAGGTTTCAATAGGTGGACATTTCCATTCTCACTTTTTCCTTGTGCAGCCTACCTGTGTTGGAATTCATGTCCTAAAAATGGTGGGCATTTCCATTCTCACTTTTGCACGTGGTGTGGCCCACTTGAGTTTTAGAGATTTAATTCTCAAGTGAGCCACACAATAAGAAAAAGTGAGAATTGAACACCCACTCTTAAATCTTCTTAGGGCCAAGGAAGCTTTGGATAAAGATGATGTTTGTATTTTTCCCTTTATCCTTGTGGACATCACCTTTTGAACAGTATGATGGCATGTAAACATCATGCTGATCAGAAAGTTTCAAATAGCAGGCATTTACATCCCCTTGTTACTTATGGTACGGCTCACTTGAGCTTTTAGATCTTTCTAGTGTTTGAACTCATGTACTAAAAATGAGTTTATGAAAATGAATGTACGAAACAGATATAACACATACATCACAGTGGGCTCCACAGGGTGCATTGATAAAGATCATCTAATCTACTCATCACTCGGTGCTGACCCTGGCTCATGAAGGAATGTTGGCCTGCCAACACTCATTAGACACACCGGTTGGATTGAACAGGTTGTGCCACACATATAGCTTCTATGGTGGCATGAGCTTGTTAATTCTTAAATTTTTTATTCTCATAAATGAATTTTATGGATGTTTTTATAAGTAGGAATCCATAGAAAAGAAAGAATATGTATAATTATTATTTAACAATTGTTTTCTCAAAATATCATTGTGAAACGAATTTTAAAATTCCATTTATGTCTCACAACAATCACTTCAAATCTTATGCTTAAGAACAATAAAAATAGAATAGTGTAACAATTATATCATGAAATTCTTGATTTTTATGCAAATTAAATAAGGTAAAAAAAAGAGAGGGCATGTTTGGTTTTTTACTTCTATATAATTAATGATTACTTCTAGATTTCCTTGGAAATGCATATTGTCCTAAAAGGTCTTACATTGATTATGTGCTTTGTATTAAAATCATGTGGGCCCCAGTATGATATGTGTTATATCCACGTTGTCCATTTATTTTTTCAAATAATTTCAGGGCGTAAGTTCAAAAATGAGGTAGATCCAAAGCCCAAGTGGCCCACAATAAGAATAATTACATCTGCCATTGAACCTATTGTCATCTATGGTGTGGTCCACTTGATCTTTGGATTTGTCATTTTTCGACTCATGTCCTAAAATGATTTGAAATGATGAATGATCGATGTTGATATAATACATACATCATAGTGAGGCCTACAAAGCTTTATTTTAAAAAGAGGTTGAAATTTGCATTATTTTAGAGGTGGAATTTCATTCACTTGCCAAACAGGTTATGATTTTTACCACAATTTATTTTCATTTACCTTCCATCAAACAAGAAGGAAAAAGTGATCATTTTCCTTTGTTTTGCGGCTTATTGAAGAGGCCCTTAGGGCTCCAATCAAACACGAATGACTATTTTATCTTGTGGCTGTGTTTGGTGCCATGTTAGAACTGTTTTATTTTGAATATACACCACATGGCCTAGTTGTAAAGAAAATGGCACTTCTTGTGGTTGAACCCGTGCATGAGCCCATATTTATCCACACAAATTTAGCTATGACAAAGCTTCAATGATGGTAAAAATACTTAGGACTGGGACAACTTTTTAAGAGTAGGTACTTTCTCAACTAGCCTGAGTGGGAGTAACTCCTGCCATTGAACAAAATCTGCTACCAAATAGGAGTCAACTCAAACAAGTGATATCTCACTCGTCGCAAGCATTAATTGCATCATTTATCAAATTGGCACCGCTTGTCACACTTGTTAGAAAAAGACTCACAAAATATGCCACATGTGAAACGTATTCCACTATCATCTTCAAGCACCTTACATTTGCCTGTGTTAATATATAGCATCTACTGCATGTATAACTTGTGCAACATTGGGTTATAACATAAAATACTTTTTTTTAACCTAATTATAAAATAATGGGGATGGTGAGCTTTATATACATGTGTGTACACATGTGCGAATGCCAATGCATGATTTTTCCCATCCTGACCGGCCCTTGGACCGGCAAAAGAATCATTACATGACCCGCTATCATTATCCATTTAAAATTAGTGTGTGCTAATCAAAGCCTTCATCAATACAATCTAATGGTTGGATTAGAACCATGTGATGTAGAGATTGTGGCCCAAATACCACAACTTTGAGTACGTCAACCTAAGAATCCCTTTTGTTGGGCTTTGAATGGGTTTTTGCTGGTTATTGGTGAGTACACAAAAAACTAGAGTTTCTCTCCAAACCTCCCCATATTTAAGAAAATGGAGAAGGGTCGATCGGCGACATGAGTGGGAGGAATTAGACACATTGGATGCTCTCAAAGAGAACGAAATGCATAGATAATCAAGCATTAGAGAATTGGAAATGAGGAATTCTACGATCATCAACCCCAAAATATGCAGTGTACTTGGGTTCCCAGTGATCCAAACCATTGGTCTTTTGGGACCCTCCCTGGATGGACCATGCCCCAAAAAACTCAACAAGTGGAAAATCCCAACCATCAATTTGCAGCCAACAAATAGACGGCCAAGAAGGGGAATACAACAATAGTTTGCAATCGACCAAAAAATAGCCCAAGTCAGCAGCTAGGATTTTGTTATCCATGATATTTTTGGCAGGTATATAGTCAATCTACCATGGGCTGCAATAGACCAACGGTCCTGATCAATGAACCATGGACCCCACTTGTACAAACCAAAAAGCCCATATTTTTATTTTTATTTTTAATCCACATTATATTTTCTAAGAGTGGTGAGGTGATGCATAACTGTTAAATAATGTGACCAAATTAACCTTATTATGCCTAAGGAAATGTAGATGAATGGCATTATCATCTACTATCATTTTTAGGAGCTGATGCATGCCCTAATGACTTCTAGGGCAAAAAACAAAGCCCCTTCAAAACTGGGGAAGGTGGAGAAATATAGCATTGTCTTGTCAAAATCATTGCCAGATAAAAGATATTTAAATAAAGTGTGGCTTTATGTGACATATAACTACCCACCACTATTTAGGGCTAAAAGACATTCTCTATTTTGAGTTTAACCATATCAAAATCAACTCACATGGTCTGTTTGTCCATACAATATTTATGTATGTAAGCGCCTTATACGTTTAAAGTGTTTTATTAGGAATCCATTTACATATATATCCATTTCACCATATTCCAAATAATGTCTTTTAAGAGGTTAGAGCTTCCCTATTTTGCACAGAATTTGCAAATGTGGGGTTCATGTTTTGGTGATCAAAACCATTGAGTTTGTGGGTCCTATCAAGGATGGACCAAGCGCATGAAATCTCCTCAATCAGATCACTCTAACTGTTCAATTGTTCACTTGAAAATAGATGGCTAAGAGGAAATAGGCCAACGATCTAGATTGAATCTTTAATAGAGGCCAAAGATTGGGCAGCTAGGATCTTCCAATTTGGTAAATTTCCAATTAATTATTAATAATTAGACTTCTAAATATTATAAAGAAACAGGTGGGACATGATGATATAAATTTGATGTAGAGCGGGTTGCTGATTATTACATTGCCTAGACGGATTAAAAGAAGATCGGTCGGGGTCGGAAGTGATTCGAACCATCAGGATCGTAAAACGGTCGTATCTCGCAATTCGGAATGAGTTTCTGAACATATAATAAATGATTTTTGGGTAGTTCGAGCTACTTAAGCCACCCAACTCTAATGTGCTGGGTTACCCATGCCGAAATTGCGAGATTTGGCCGGATCGATAGTCATTAAACTAGTTTACTTTTAATTTTAATATTTATAGTAAGTTTTAATTCGATCGTAACTTTTGATCTGTAGGGTTTTAGAGTTAGTGCCCAACATGAAAAAGGCTCACAATAATTAGTAGAATAACATGGTTGGACCCGTTTGAAAACTTTCTATTTTTGACCGAAAACCATTAGTAAGTCAGTTTTCTAGGGTGTTTTAGTTTGAGTAGAAATATGATACTTTACCGAGGGTTTAGTTTCCTATTTATATGCATTGTAATTCCGTTTTAAGCATTTAATCAATTATTATCAATTTATTAGGAATTAATTTTTTTTAATCTCTTATTTCCTCTCGTGAAAATGAGAACCACCGGTGAGAAAGACAGTGATCGGCCTCCCACTTCCTCCCTACGTCAAAATCATGCTTTATTATGATACCTACAGTAGGTCACCAATCACAATCTTCCATGCCAGGTCTTAAAATTCAGTAAAAATGAAGAAAAAGATTTGAAAATATGCCACTTGGCACTTGCTGATTGGTGGGTTACTAATGTAGAATGGGTCGCTGACTATGTCATGGCCCAGATGGACTAAAAGAAGACCAGTCGGGATCAAAAGTGATCGGGACCGTAAGACGGTTGTATCTTACAATTTAAAATGAGTTTCTGGACATATAATATATGATTTTGGGATAGCTCGAGCTACTTTAACCAACCAACCCTGCTACACTGAGTTGCCTATGCCAGAATCGTGAGATTTGACCGGATCGACAATCATTAGGCTAGTTTATTTTTAGTTTTACTATTTATAGTAATTTTTAATTCGATCATAACTTTTTATTCATAGGGTCTAATACTTTACCTAGAGTTTAATTTCGTATTTATATGCATTGTAATTTCATTTATATTCATTCAATCTATCAAAAACAATTATTCAGAATTAATTTTCTCTTTTCATCATTTTATTTCTTTTCGTATAAACGAGGACTACCTCGGTTAGTGAGCTCGATTCGATTAAGAATCACATTGACCCCATTAAGTTGACTTGCCTATTCTTTTTTTTCTTCTTTTTTTTTTGGGTTACACACACCCACACTGTTAGTCACCCTCCATTGTTAGCCACCCCCATGTTGGGATTTGATATCTTCACCTTAGTGTTGAGACGAGGTTATCTTCACTCAGTCTACCACTGTCCCAAAGGTGTGGGTGTTGACTCACCTGTTCACTTATCAAGTAAATTCATTTTAATTGAAAAATGTAATTAGTGAGATTCAATTGTTTTGCAATTTTGTTGACTATTTTTATACTTGCATTTTTAATTTCTAGGTATTCATATTAATGAAAAATCAATCACATCGAGTGAAGTTGAATCGAGTCTTTGTGACAACCCAAACCAGCTGGATATTGAGTCGGGTGCTTTAAAACTATGGTTTAAGTATCATCTGAAGCCAGTATGTATTTTTTTGGTATGTAAACGAATGGCGCTACATATCAGCCTGGTATGGGGTAATATGAGGTGATGTGAACCAGTTTCGGACGTAACCCATACAAAACATTGAAACAGGCCTGATGAGGAGTGCGCCCTTGCATGTGGCCCATGTGCACATTCTCCTTTTTTGTCACACCAATACAACCATGAGTTTTATCAACCTATGGTATCCAGATATCAAACAGACAAGTACGCCATGGATGCAACATGAATATGGCGTGGGCATGGATTTTTCACATGCAATTGTGATATGTGATATGGTGCAATTCATGTACTTTTGCCTATTTGAAGTATGTCTGAGTATCACAGAAATGCTCTAGGGCTTTTGGAGCACTGTAAGTTATAGTGCACCTAGTTGCATTAGGACACTTGGTCCAATTCATTGATTTACACCGTTCATTAGGTCGCACACATTACACGAGCTACCATGCGTGCAAACATGTCACTGATCTGATAAAAATTAACCATTTGATCGAGGGCCTTTAATATGGACGGTCACGATCATTTATACAAAAATAGTTAAATCAACAATTTATTCCATCTATTTGTTATTTGTTAGGATCTATCATACGAAAAGGATCACTTTTGTTTGGTAATTGTAACCATCATGTTTTGGCTTGGAAAAAGGAGGGGTATATAAAATAAGGCCAAATCAATTATAGGTTGGATCACCTAATCAGTGTGATGTTTGCATCATATCAAGGAAATATGTTCCGGACTTAATGGACGGCTTAGATCGATTGATTGAATTTCCCAAGTGAACTGATGCAACTGGACAGCCCAACCCATCTAGAAGCTGTGACTCTCGACGTTGATGGGACAGCCCAAAAGCCAGTCCAATCCAGTCATTTGGTAAGCCCTACCACTTGAATTTTGAGGTTTTCCCAAGATATGTTCATTGTTTCCAAGTGGTGTGGCCCACATGATGGTTCGCTCAGCTTGTTAGTTTGGTAATTTCTCCACCATGATGGGGCACACCTGTTGGATGGGTTAGATGTCATGCATACACCACATGGTTCCCATTTATTAAAGGGATTGAAAATTCAAACCCGAGCCGAGCCCGTTTACTAAATGGGATAACTGAAACTTGAGCCTGGGTTCAAACCCATGGCCCACAACCCTTACTATACTGGTCTCGAATCTTGGACCATTGACTCAGCCCATAACTGAGTATTAAGCAGAAGGCTCACTCAAATGGACCCATTTTAGCTAGGTGGCCTTCTTTATCAGACCTGTTAAATGAGGAGGGTTAATGTCAAGCGGACAGCTGAGCCCAAACTTTTTGCCAGATATTGATTAGAATACCTGTTTTTGAATCTTGTGATTGCGGACAGGTCTCGTGCGACTCCTCCGAGTCGACTCAGAGTCGATAGCACCTGATCCGGTTTAACACCGAGTCACCCCTGACTTGGGTGAGTTGGGTCAATTCAGCACCAACTCAACTCAGGACTGAACGAGTCAGTCTGAGTCATCAAGTCTTTTAACCAAGGGACCACAAAAAACATTTGGGCACCGACTCAAATGGTGTCAAGGTCACACAAGCCCATCTGAAACTGGATGGACGGCTTGGATGCTAGACCAATTGCATCTTTTCAAAGGAGATTGGATGATACACTACAAAGATTTTTTGTTAGAAAATGAATAGTTAGAACATGGACATCTTCGGGCTCCTAAAATGGAATTTTGTTAAGCATGTGGGCGACCTATTCAATCAGTGTGGGGCCCATGGTTCTGTGATCTGGACAGTTGATGTCATGGGATGACGCCTCTTTGCATAGAAAATGTGGCTTTTTTATTCTGACTAGTGGAGCCCGTCGTTATATAATCCAGACCACCATTCATTTGTTGATATCTAAACATGGATGGACTGTTTAACAAAATTTCCTTATTAAAAACATCTTAGCCTTTCGATTTGTGGCCTACATATAAAAGGTTAAGAAGAGAAATACAACAACTGTCCACGTTCAAATAAAAAGAAGCTCCAAGGTCGGTTGGATCTTCCAACGTAGACTTGAAATCCACTGCAACACCTGTTTTAGGCAATGCCAAAAGCATCCAAGAACTTTTGAGGCCCACCATGTTGTAGAGGTCGAATCCACTCCGTCCCTTAGGTGCTATTCTCACTGTTACACCATCAGGCAGAAAATCAGCCTCATGTGGGCCACACCACGAGGAACAAGGGGGATGAGATGCCAACCATGGGTTTTGTGTTTGGGGACACCATGCATGGTGAGTATTTTTTGTCAATTCATATGTATAAATCACCATGATGATGGAAAGATAGAAAAATCGGCCTGATCCAAAACTCAGGTGGGCCACAACACATGAACTTAGAGGTTCTATACACAATTTTACATTGGATGGAGTGGATTTCACTTTACATATACAACATGTTGGGGCCCAAAGAGTTTGGGCAATTTAGGTCCTGCGTAAAACGGGTGTTGCAGACATGGGTTGATGACTCGTGTCAGTCGTACCCGACTAGCCCTAGTTGACTCAGTTTCAGGAGTGATTAGTTAACAGGTTGGGTAAGGTACCACGAGTCACCCATGAGCCACAAAGTAAAAACCCATCGTTGTAGATGATTCCGGTCCTTCAACAGACCTATGTTGTTGATTATCGACCATGGGCCCCACCTGTCTGCTTTGAGAATCCGAGCACCTGTAAAGATGCGGGTCACGTGTGGTATGACTCCTCTTTCATGCATGGGATGAACCATGGATGGTTGGGATGCCGTGAATAAACTAGGGTGCAAGATCATAGCTCTTCTATCCTCGGCATATTTCCATTCAATGACAACTTCTCTATTGGATTCTTAACCAACTTTCTGGACCACCAATAGAAGGGTTAGGATCTTCCCAGGTGGGACAGTTTTGGCTTGTCAACCATTCATGGTGGGGCCAATCAGACCAATGGTCTTGATCACTAAACTGTGGGACCCACATCTATGTTCTGATGGCCTTAATAGTCCACCCCATAGTTAAAAAAAAAAAAAAACATGAAAAACTCTTAAATAGACTTGAACCCAGTCAAGTCAACTTAAAAACTCCGGCTAGTCATTTGGAAATTTCATGTTGCATTATTTAATATTTAAGAAGTATAAACAATATATAAATAATGTTTAGTGCCACATTGGCTCATATTTTATCGAGTTTCTGTTTTGTTTTGCTGAGTTTTTCAACTTACATCTTCTCAAGTTTTGACCGAGTCATGACCAGATCAAGTTTATCTCAATTTATGAAATCTGGTTGAGTCGACTCGACTTGGGCAAACCGAGTCGAGTTGAGTTTTTCAAGTTTCTAAACTGTGGCCCACCCTCATGATCCCATGACCAAATGACCCAAGAAGAGAACTTGATAAAGATGGGATTGAGGAAATTCTAATCCATGAAGAATGGGAGTATGGTATTCTCCTTTTTTTTAAGGAACATCCTTGAATACAAAGCAAATATGGGTTTTTTGGTGGGTGGGCCATATTCATTTCATTATACATAATGTTTGGAAGTGGTGACATTTTGTAACATTGACATTGGATGGTGTTGGGATTTGGTGACTTTCACCTTTCAGGTTCACTGCGTCATGAACCAGTCCCGATTAATTGTCACTTCTCAGTGTACACATGGTCCCATCAAAGCTAGGGAGGGATCGAAAGTGGGCGGCACTTGATCCTACCACATCATAGAAAGTCTTCTAACTGAGTGGGGCCCACTTTCCATTACCCATCACTTGGGCCGCCCACGTACACAAAATTTGAACCATTGGTCAGTTTCTCCTAGCCATTCGTTTACTTTGTGTCAGCACAGGTCACCTGATTACCATAAAGGCTTTCTATTTTAAGAAATGGCAGCTAAATAGTTGCATTGCCTGATGAACGGCTTTGATCTTAGACAAGTAGGCGTCATTTCGGCCTATGAGGCCATTGCGATTTCAAAGTGCATGCAAGCGGCCGGCAAAATGAATTAGTAACCACAAGGAGAGGATTGAGTCTGAGGGTTGGGCAGAGTACTCTTCAACCCATTGGCTATCAGTGGACTACTTCGAGCTGCTCTAGCGGCAAGAGTGAGTCACTGTATGCCTGCTGTTAAAGTCCCTCAATATATAGGCTATTGTAGCCTTTTTACTTGGAAAAAATAACTTAGAATCGAATAGGAGAAGGCTGATTTTTATTGTATTACTTCTTCATATTTGAAAATGAAATAAATACATGTATTTATAAGCTTTTAGATACATTCAACAAATAAAAGCTACTTAATAGGCTTATAAAATAAAAAAAAAAAACTAAAGGACATGCCTTTTCAACTAAGATACATGCACCTTTTCACAAAATTCTAAACATGAATATATGCATGTATTGAAACTAGTACATGTATTTCAAAAAGTACATGTATTGGAATAAATACATGTTTCTCATTAAGTACATGTACATATATTGAAACATATACATGTATCTCACTTCAAGTACATGTATATGTATTGGAACACAAACATGTATCTCTCTTCAAGTGCAATAATTCAACACAATATACATTGATACATCATCCTCCGGGGCTCAAGCTTTTAGAGAAACTAGTGATTTGACACCTACTGGATGAGGACCGACTGGGAGCGACTCCCACGGTCCCTCCTCTCCCTGGGCATCCCATGGGATGGATCGGGTTATAGAAGAAGTGAAAGTACATGGAGATCCCAGCTGGCTGTAAATGAGAATATCCTGTGATTAGTTGTGAAAGTAAATGGATCGAGATCTCAGCTAGCGTTAGATGAGAAAATCCTACTATTAGTTGCCTGTGGGGCCAGTATGTCATCCAACCTGTTCAATTGGGTCCCCTACCATGGAAGTGGGAAACCCTCATAGTAGGCGGATCCCACCATCAGGCGCGACACAAATTGAATTTTGAGGTTGTTTTCTATGGTATGGCCTATCTGATGATTGCGTGATCAGCCTGATTTTTTAAATTCGACGTGCTGCTTTTATAATGTGTGATCTTAATGGAAGGGTTTGTTGCCATATATACATTGTAGCCTGTCCACATTGATCTATTTGTACATTTTCTTCATTTACAACTAGCTGCATGAGATCAGAAGCTCAACAAGGACAATATTTTTGAGAACCTTAGGCCTGTTTGGACACATTCTCAAAAGAGATATTTAATACCTAAATTAATACTTTCAGCCGAATTTCAGTTCGCATTGTACATTTAAAGTCACTTCTACAGGCTTCATTTAACTGCCCCCTCGTCTAAAATGATGATGTGATTGCTAATTTGCCGACATAAAAGCTGCTGCAAGAAATGACCCATTTTTTCAGAAAACCCCTTTAAGAGTTGCATACAAACAGTTCCTTCGACTATTCCCAGCTTGACATGTGGGAACCTAAGTTTCCAAGGTGAGGTGGGAAACAAGTTGGCAGGTTGACAAGAAAAGTACCGTCTACCGAGCCATGGGTTCAACCATCCAGAAAGGGCCTAAAAAGCAGTATTAGGAGTTACATGCAAACGGGTCCTTGGACCATTCCCTGCACTGACATGTGGGAACTTGAGTTTCTTTCTCTTCATTCTTCTCTCTTTTTTAAGGCAAGGTGGGAGTGGGAAGCAAGATGGCAAGGTTGACCTGAAGGGCACCATCCAATGAGCCTTGGGTTCAACCCTACAAAAATGAGCCTTACAAAACCCCTTTGGGAGTTACTTACAAATGGGTCTTTCGAGACTATTCCTGCATTGGCAGGTGGGAAGTTGTGTTTCTTTCTTTTCTTTCTTCTCTCTTTTTTAAGGCAAAGCAAGGTAGGAAGCAAGATCGCCAGGTTGACACAAAGAGCACCCTCCAATGAGCCATGGGTTCAACCCTACAAAAATGAGCCTCAGGAAAAAAACCCTTTGGGAGTTGCTTACAAATGGGTCCTTAGACTATTCCTGCGTTGCAGGTGGGAACCTGTGTTTCTTTCTTTTCTTTCTTCTCTCTTTTTTAAGGCAAGAGGTGAGGTGGGAAGCAAGATGGCAAGGTTGACACGGAGAGCACCATCCAATGACCATGGGTTCAACCCTACAAAAAAAATGAACCTTAAAGAACCCCTTTGGGAGTTATTTAAAACAGGTCCTTTGACTATCCATGCGTTGACAGGTAATCTTTCTTTCTTTATTTCCTCTAGGAAGCAAGATGGCAAGATAGACAGGAAGAGCTCCATCCCGCGAGCCTAACTCAAGCCTACAGAAATGGACCACACACTTTCTCTGTGTTACACCCTTGACCCCATGCTGATATTTTGAATGACGACTGGCATTGAATGGTCATGAAATGTGAACGTGTGTACGTATTAAGCATGAAAATCTTGACCGTCTACTAAGAGGAAAATCTACTAATTCATCGCTCCTCCACTTAAAAGCAAAAATACAAGCATCAAAGCTCTTCAAACTTTTCTATTGCAATATGACCATGAGTTACCATCCACCCAATGAATAACTTCTAATATCTATCATGTCTGTTGACATCCAAACTGTCCAATACATTGTCCTAATCATGAGGATCACCTGTGTAAAAATCAGACACATACACCCATCAGGTGGACCACGCCTGTATTTTGTTACTTAGCCGTGGCTAGACATTATTTTCTATGGTATGGCCCACTTGATGAGTGGATGGAGCTGATTTCCTCGTGGTGGGGCAACCTTTTTGATGGGCTGGATATCACACACATAATAGATTGGAAGTTATCTGCTGGGTGGACGGTAACTTGTGGTACAACTAGTTGGACTTGAGACCTTCTCATCAGAAATTAATGGATATTCAAGTTTTTAGTAGGAAAAGATGATGAAGTATTATTAATGGGTGGACATTAACTTGTGGTCCATTTTCTATTGTTGATATTACAAGCCCTAGCATGGATGGTCCATGATCCAAAAATCTCACGATGCATGAGACAATCCTAAACATTAATTTCAAGGAGGCCAACAAGGGAACAGTAGCAACGGTTCCCATCCAAGTGATAAAGGGCCAAAACTTCTACTGCTAGGATCTTCCTGATCATGGCAGATATTTTTAGTGCATGGATCTACGGTGGGTCCCGTCGTATCATCACTTTCGATCAAATGAACCGTGGGCCCACTTGTACAAACTAAGACCTCAGTGCTACTGTAAACTCTCTTACACTGGCACTAGAGCTGAGCACGAGCCAAGCAAGCTCAGTTAGCTCACTCGACTCAGCTTGAACCAGCTCGATTCGGATTGATTTGAAGGCTAAATTCGAACCAAGCCGAGCCATTTTTCCAAGCTCGATTCGACTTGGCTCAAAGTTCGGCTCGATTCGGCTCGGCTCAACTCAGCTGACTCACTTGTAAAAAACTGAAACAATATATTTTTTAGTCCCACATTGAAAGTGAACAAAGAAATGAGAGATGAAACTCTCTATAAAAGTAAGTGGGGGTGTCAATGGGCTTTGGGCTACCTTTGGGCCCAATTTTAAACCGTTTAACCCGGCTTTTGGGGTGGACCTACCAGGCTCAAACTCAGCTCAGCTTGAACTCGCTTGAAAGCTTAGTTGAGCTAGATCGAATATTTCAATCCAGCTCAAAGGCCGAGCCGAGCCAAACACGAGCTAGGGTGGTCATTGAGCGAACCTAGCTAGTTCCAAAAGGGCTCAGCTCGGCTCAGCTGGTGCTCATCTCCAAGGAGCATTGTATAATGGGGGAGTTATTTGATGCTCCGGCTGGATATGACGATTGATACCTAGGCACTTAGAAATGCATATGTGGCATAAATTAAATCAATTTAAACTGACTAAATTGCGAAAATCCACTATTTCTAAGTTACATTTAAGATTAGATGAGGAATCATAGCCTAGATTTGTGGACACTTGTTTTTTGAAAAAAGACTATTGGATATTTGACATTTTTAACAGTACAATAAATATCTATCAATCTAACGGTCGTATCACCAAACAGAAGTAATTTTTGGGTCACAGTAGATTACTGGGTTCCCATATTTTGGACTGTCGATTTGAGTTACTTGTATACCATGTATGCAATTTCTCAGTAATTTCTCACTTCCTGTGTATTACCTATCCCACTTTGCCAGAGTATAAAAGTATTTCTCTTGTATAATGCCTCAAAGATAACATCTTGGAAGAATGCTTAATATCTATGCATATACATACACACAAGCATATGCCTACATTCTGCTGCATTATGACTTTTGAGGATTCTTGGTAATCGGAGGTTAAATCATGATTATTCTGGGTGAGTGGAGCATTTTTTGAAAGAATCCAATTTGTGTTGGAGACTTGTCATTTAGTGAAAATACACCATTGATGTATATGTATCTTTTGATGAAAAGGAGCCTAAGTATCTCTTGTAAGTCTATAAAAATCCATCCTTAGTTCATTCTAAAGCAACGACAATAAACATAAATCTCCTCTCCATTATCCTCCCTACCGTTTTTCTTATTTTCAGTATTTTTGAAAATTTGCACAATTGTAAGAAGTTTTATGGGAGTAAATTATAAATAATAAAAGAAGCTTGGGGCATACACTACTATAGAAGTATATATGTTCATACGTAATTTTCTTTCTAATTTTACTAGTCAAGGGCTATATTTGTTCGGATAAAAACAAAAGACCTATTTTATTTTAAGAATAAATTTGTTGTAACCCTCTACAAACTGATTTAAACTCCACCAATGGGAGTACCCTTACTCATGCCTGGGGGTAGACTCATAAAAGTTTCAACACAAGGTTATGGATTTAAGTACCCATTGTGGTGAAATCCCGCTGTGGTGCGGGTGCATGCAGTGTGTGCGCACTATGAGTGTGTGACACTATAATACACCTTAAGCCTAGCTTGGATCATAGCAAGGGTTGGCGAAAGATCCTAGCTCAGCTGATGCTTTGTTTTGGCTTCCCAATAAAATAGGGATTTTCTTGGTCAAATCTTCTTCTTTTAAAAAAGAAAAAAAAAAAAAAAATCTTGAATCCTCACTATTGATAACTTGCACTAAGAGGGGTTTTATTCTCTTGAACATTTGTGTCCATTGTCTACGGGACAAGGAAATAATGGATCATCTGCTCATCCACTGTTAAGTTGCTTCTAGCATTTGAAATATTTTCCACTCCTAAGCTTATTCTATATAATTATTATTCTTCATTGGATTAATTAAGTTAGGTTTAAGAAATTACTGCGATCGTTCTTGAATAGCCTTGTTATCTCCTAGAGAGTCACTTTGAAAATTCAGAGAAACGAACATCCGGCATTAGAAGTACACATGCTCATGTGGAAGTGAGCTCACATGTATGATACCAGTTCCGGCCTCCCCAAAGACGACACGTATGAGAAATCACGTCCATAAGATCATCATATAGGCCAAACAAATACCCAAAAAAAAAAAAAATGAAAAAGTTAAGAGAAACCTACCAACATCCTGATGATCAATTCGACCTAGTTTTGGATAGTTGGCATCTAAGCAGATGGAATCTCCTGATGAATGGATGAGATATCACACACGTGTGCCTATTTTCTCCATGCGAGGCGAGTGCACTTAACAGTATACTCAGCATTTCACATGTCCGACACCCACTTTGACTTGTCACTTTTGGTCATACAAATGGGCTAAACTTGTATTGCTGGACACCCAAAAGTGGAAATGATGGGTGGATTGAGCAATCAGAGTGGGTGGAGATAGCGAGAGAAAAGCTTTGATACTCTGCCAGAGTGGGTTGAATGATACACATGAACTTAGAAATTTCTTGAAATTGCATACGTAGCATATCCAAGTAGCCGTCCATATTATGGGTACTTGTTTAGATGTGTTATGAAATGAAAATTATGATTATTTGATTATCTGAATATCAGATCAGTCAGCATTTATTCAACGGTTAGAAATGAGAAATGCCTAAATGTGTTTATTCAATAAACAATTGTCCACAAATCAAAGGTCAGATTCATTCAACAAATGTGATTTTTGGATTATAACTTACCCAACGGCAGGTTACACAGTTTAGTCATTTCTAAGTGCATGCGTATCAAGCATCATATCCACTACGCAGCTAGAGTATTAAATAACTCATCGGACAGGGATTCCGTACCGTAAGGCCGTGGTTTGCGTTTGGGACCCGGATTGCTAGTAGTAGGAAGTTGTATGGGGTCCACAAAGACGCCCATCGCAAATCCACTCCGTCCATCAGTTTTAAAATATAACAATAGGACAGGATTCTAAAACTCAGTTAGATTCAAAACTCATATGGTCCACACAACAAAAAACAGTGGGGACAGAAACATCCAGCTTCCTAGAACTGAACATGATGTTTATATGCTATACGGCTCAGATAAACTGAAAATGCAAATATCATCCTGATAAAAAACTTCCGCGGCCCCCACAAAGTTTCCAAGGATAGTTTCAACGGTGGGTATCATTATCACTGTTTGTTTCTGGTGTGGTCCACTTGAGTCTTGGATCTGCCCCGTTGTTGGGTTCATACATTGAAATGATACGGAAAAATAAACGGACGGAGTGGATAAAAATCATACGTCATGGTGGGCCCACATAGCCTTGCCTGGACGGATTACGGGCCCCACGTGCTACTTTCAGAGATTCACCAATTTCTCAGACTATTGCGTGGGCCTAATTTCTAACCGCTGCACATTCGTCCATGTTTGCTAGCCCCGCATTGGACGGAGTTGCCTCCGACCTCATCAAGAGCCACGTGGAGCCATCAAGATTTCTGTGAGAAATCCCTCCCGTCCGTCAGTTTCTTCAGTTCAGTTCAGGACATGATCCCAAAATTCAAAATTCAAGTGGACCACACCATGGAAACAGTGGGGATGGAACACCCACCATCAAAGTGTTTTCAGTTCATCCCAATTAGAATGACCTTCTGAACGGTTCGGATGGCATATAAGCATCGTGTTGGGCCAGTGATGGTTTCAATGGTGGACATTTCCATTCCCACTGTTTCCTTGTAATGTGGTCCATTTAAGTTTTGGATCCAGCTCATTTTTGGATCATGATCTAACACGAGCTGGAGATACCGATGGACAGGCTGGATTCTCACCCACATTTCGGTGGGCCCCTCGCAGAGAAGTTCTAGCATGGTGGCCTGGCAACTCGGTTGACCCAAATCCTGCCCTTAAACTAAACCTCATTGAAAGTTAAAACTCGTGGAATAATACTCTGTTGGGCTACTTTATTGATAAACGTTATTCGGCCCTTGAACGAGCATGGAAAGTTACGAATGGGCTCGCTATCTCAACCCTGGAAAATGGCTTTATATGTTCAAATTCTACGACTTTGATGAAAGTCAATCAATACTTGAAAGAGGACCATGGTTTGTTAGTGGCTACCCATTAATGCTAAGGAGGTGGTCCGCCACTATCTCTATTCCAAAGGAAGATTTGGACACCATCCCCTTGTGGATTAAACTTCCAAACTTAAATTTCATTTATAGAATGCCTCGTATCTTAAGTAAGATTGCCAGCACCATCGGCAATGGGCGTGGATCAGCTAGTCCAACTGGGACTAGCATAAGGGGTGGTTTCAAATCTCCATGGGCCCCACCATGATGTATGTGTTTTATCCACGCTGTCCATCTATTTTTCCATCTTATTATGAGGCGCCATCCAAAAAATGAGACAAATCCAAATCTCAAGTGGATCACACCACAAGAAAATAGTGGGGATTGACGCTTAATGTTGAAAACTTTTTGGGGCCCACAGAAGTTTGGTATCAAGCTAGTATTTGTTTTTTTCCCTTCATCTAGATCTATGTGGCCTTATCAAGAGGTTGGATGGAAAATAAACATTACAGTTGGCCCTAGGAAGATTTTAATGGTGGAAGTTCAATCCCCACTATTTTCATGTGGTGTATCCACCTGAGATTTGAATCTGTCTCATTTTTGGGCTCGTGCCTTAAAATAAGATGGAAAAATGGATGGACGGCGTGGATAAAACACATACATCATGGTGGGGCCCACAGAGATTTGAAACCACCCCTTATGCTAGTCCTAGTGGGACTAACTCTTCCGCGCCCATCAGCAACCCTCTATTAATGGATAAAGCTACAGCTTCGGGCACACGATCCTTTGCTTGTGTATGTGTTGAAATTGGGGTTCACTCTGTTCTCTTAGACTCTGTGAAAATCAAATGTAAGGGAAAAATTATTGAACAACCTATTGAATATGTTTGGCAACCAACGGCCTTGCAAAGAATGCGAAACATTCAATCATTCGAAAAAGAGTTGTCCAAAAAATCATACTATAACCAAGGTAGCAAACCACACAAATGGGACCACTGATATAACTCAGAATATATCCAACCCGAATGTAAGCTTAACATCTAAGGGTCACTCCTCTTCTTCGGGAAATGCCACCTTCTGTAATGAGAATACTTCTAGCTTGGGGGCCGGCCACCACCACTATAGGTGCAACCAAGCAGGTCTGGGTGCAAAAGCGTGCAAAAAATTACACGTCTAATCCTATAGAAAACCATAACTCTAAAAATGTGGAGATTCACAGTGATCCTGGTGATGAGCGCTCTTCACCTACTGCAGGCGGTACAAGAAGTGATCTCACCCCTCACGGTCGTGCTAGATCTAGATCCTTCAGTCCATCAAACAAATTCTCTGTTTTATCATATGGAACTTCATGAAGATCAAGCTACAAATCTTACTCAACAAGTAACCTTGGCCGCTGTGGGGAACATCATTCCTTCTCAACCCGTCAATGGTATTAGATGAAGATCCTCACTTGGAATGTTAGAGGGTTCAATAGGCTCGCCATATAAAAAGAAATTACGGATATGATTCAAAGCTTTAATTTGTCTCTGAGCTGTATTGTTGAGACTCAAGTTAAAAATTCTAACATTTATGTAGTTTGCAATTCCTTCTTGCCACATAATTGGAATTTCGTTACGAATATTTATATGCGCTCCAATTGTAAAATTCTTATTACTTGGAAAAAAACTCTATTAATTAGTTAGTTATCCACAAAACAAACTAACTTAGTCACTGCAAATTAACATCTCTGGAATTTCCTAGTTGTTTATCCTTCACAGGTATCTATGCTGCTAATTTTCCTACCTAAAGAGAGTTCCTATGGCCTGAGATCACTCATATTGCTTCGAACCAGAATCTCCCTTGGCTTGTGGCAGGAGACTTTAACTGCATCAGATTTTTGCATGAAAAGCGAGGGGGAGCTGATCCTAACCTTATGTATCTCCAGGATTTCAACAATTGCATTACTAGCTTTGGGCTAGACGACCTCGCTTTCTCGGGTAAAATCTTTACTTGGTCTAACAGTAGTGCTGCTCCTCAAAGGACGAAATTCAGGTTGAATAGGGCTCTTGCCAATTTGACCTTCATCTCGTCCTTTGGATTCTATAAAGCCTCGTACTTGCTCCGGGACTTTCCGATCATGCCACCATGCTTTTAAAATTTGACTCCCATTCAATTTCTTATAAATCTCCTTTTCGATTTTTCAACTATTGGTGTAAGATGGATGGATTCTTCCGTGTGGTGGCTTGAGCTTGGGAACAACAAGTTGTAGGCTCGCCTATGTTTGTTGTTGCCACCAAGCTCAAAAGCCTGAAGTTAGCGCTAAAGAATTGGATAGCCAATAAGCCTAAATTGAATGATCAGCTCGCCAAAGCTAAGGAAGAACTCCTCACTATTCAAACTATCATTCAAACTGATCCCTCTCCCATCAATGTTGAAACGGAGCGCAGAGCCAGAGATACTCTTAATCAGCTTCAATCTATGGAGATCTCAACTTTAAGGTAAAAGGCTAGAGAAACGAAGCTTAATCTTAATGATACTAATTCAAAAAAAAAAAATTATGCTTCTATAAAATCCAAACAAGCCTCTATGAAATTTGAAAATTTAAGGATAAAGATGGTATCTTCTTAGAAAATCAAGAGGAGATCAATGATATAATCATTGAGCATTTTAGAGATGTCCTTAGCCCTACTCAAAGGGATCGGTCTACTATTAATTTAAGCCTGTTAAATAATATTACTAAACTCTCTCATAAGGAGGGTAATCAACTCATTAGAACTATCACCATTCAAGAAATTGAAGCGGCCATCAAATATGCCGATCCTAACAAGGCCCCTGGTCCCAATGGTTTTAATGCTCATTTTTATAAGACTTGTTGGCCCATTATTGGGAAGGACATCTCTGCTGCCATTATTAGCTTTTTCAACTCTGGTAAAATGCTGAAGCAGCTTAACAATACTCTTGTGGCTTTAATCCCTAAATATGAAAATGTAGAAACCCCTAATGATTTTATGCCAATTTCTTTGACTAATGAATTTTTCAAAATCATAACCCGTATCATGATGGTCAACAGAATGAAAACCGTTATACCTTCTATTATTATCCAAACTCAATCTGCTTTCATTCCTGGCCGCAATATCTCTAATAATATTATGCTTAGCTATGACCTTATTTGAGGTATCCACCTTGATGGAGGTCTGCCTAGAATGTGTGCTAAGATTGATCTTAAGAAGACTTTTGATTCTGTCAAATGGGACTTCATCATTGAAACTCTTCATATCCTTAATTTTCCTATCACTTGGATTAATTGGATTAAGGCTATTATATCCACCCCCTCTCTCTCGATTATCATTAATGGGGAGGTCTGCGGATTTTTCAAAAGTAATAGATGAATCAGGCAAGGCGATCCTTTCTCCTTTCCTCTTCATTATTGTCATGGAAATGTTCACAATGTTATTAGGAAAATGTTTTGATAATGGTCTGATTGTCGCACCCTTTAAAGCTGGGTGCTTATCCATCTCTCACCTCCTTTTTGCGGATGATTTAATGATTTTCTCTAATATGGATCCCCATTCTGCACATAACTTGACAAATTTCGTACATAACTTTACTACTATCTCTGGTCTTCAAGTGAATCTTCAGAAGAGTGAGTTAATTATCTCTAGCTCCTATACCTGTAAGGAATAGTTTATTGCTATCTCGGGGATAAATGAATGTTAACTCCCTATAAGATATTTGTGAGTTCCTTTAGCTTCCACCAAGCTTCGTATTTCGGACTGTCAACCCCTACTTGATAGCCCGACTAGGAAGCTTGGTGGCTGGAGGGCGTCCACCATTTTCTTTGCAAGTAGGTTGGAGCTAATCAACTCCACTCTTTCTTCTCTTCATTTTTTGGTCTCATGCATTTTTGTTGCCCAAAACTTACTACAATATTATTGCTAGGCATATTAGGGATTTCCTTTGGGGCTATTCTTCTCTCCTATATCATCAGTTGGGAGCAGATTTGCAAGCCCAAAAATGAAGGTGGCCTAGGCATTGTCCCTCTGGATGCCTCTGCCAAAGCCTGCCTTATCAAACAAATTTGGAAAATTATTTACAAGGAGGAGAACATTTGGGTCAAATGGGTCTATGAGAAATACATTGGTAATAAAACTATATGGAACATTCAAGTGGCATCTAATGCTTCCTGGGCCTGGTGCAACATTCTCAGCATTCGTGATATTGCTAAGCCTCACATAAGATTTTTGGTAGGGAATGGGCAATCTACTGATTTCTGGTTTGACCCCTAGCTTGGGGATTCTAGCCTTTCGGATTGTTTGGGTACTGGGGCCATTCAAGACCTTAGGCTAGGAACTAACTTCCAGTTAGTCGCCTAATCCAAGACGACGAGTGGCAATTTCCCTACCCAAACTCTTCAGCCTTAGCAAACCTTTTTCATGACATAAAGTCTTGTCATATTCTCCATGTTCAATATGAGGTTGTTTAGACTTTATCCCCAAATGGAGTTCTTAATTTTACATCGACTTTAAAGGCCTGCGGATCTACTCGCGCCAACCAGCCTTGGAGTGATCTTACCTGGTTCAATGGCTTCATCCCTAGACACTCGATCACAGCCTAGATGGTCTTCCTTGGGAAGCTGAAAACTAAGAATTTGCTTTCTTCTCTTAGTATTATTGATGATACCTCTTGTGTTCTTTGCCAGCATGACAAAGAATCCTATTAATCATTTGTTTTTCTTCTAGTAGGTTTACTTTTTCGATTTGGAGAAAGTTACACTTTAAACTCTTCATCACTGATATACACCAGCCTTCGCTTCTCCATTTTGTTGCTTATTTAGTGGAGAACGCTACAGACCCCGTTTCCTCCTGATCTCTCTGCAAGATCTTTTTTCCAGCTCTTGTGTGACATATTTGGAGAGAAAAAATAATCGTATAATATTTAACCAAAAAAATTCCACTAAGGAGACTATTTTTAGAAACATCATTTGGAATATGATAGCCAGAGTTCTTTTCCTTTATAGGTCATTCATAGCAGCAAAAGCCCCTAACGCCATTTCGGCTGCTAGGGACCTTCCTACTGCTTATACCTCTTTGAGGCCCCCCATTCGTCCAGCTACTCGACGTCTCAAAACTTACCCCTCTTGGACCATTGCTTGTGCTGAGATTACAGCCACTAGAATGGGTTTCCTCTACTACTCCCCTGATAGTTCTCATCTCTGGGGAATAATCTCTGATTATGCCATACCAGGTACGGTGGATAGGTTCTTAAAAACTTTATCCCTTGTTATTCCTAATCTTTGTTCTGATTTTATTACAGGGTCTCGCATCCTTATACACAACCACCAAAGTCTTACAGCCATTAAAGACCCGTCTTCCTCTTCATGGGAGATGCGCGTGTTTGCTTGGAGGCTTCACTCTCTCACTTCCCAAAGCTACCTTGGGATTACTACTCGTAGCCTGTGGACATCCTTCTTCAGATTTGCTGATATTTAGATGCAGTCCCCCTCCTGTTTTATCACTGACGCTAAAATCGCTGCTTTGATGTGATGGTGTCCCAAGCTGGGGGCTTTCCCCCACCCCTTTTCTTTGCTCATTTTCCTCTTCTCCATCTTCTCCTTTATTCTTCTTTTATTTTATTCTCTTGCAACTGGGGTTTAGGTGCTTCCTTTTCTTAGGGGCATGCCTCTTTTATTGTATCCATTTAGGCTTTGCCCTGAGTAAGTAATAAGAGAGTTCCTTACTTGCTTTCCAAAAAAAAACTCACGTGCCCACTACATGCACCACTGCACGTGGCAGATGTGCCAACCTGGCACAAGCTATGTCACCTGGGATGTGCATGAGATGGGTGGGTCCCACTGTTAAGATGACGTGTCAAGAAAATAGGCATGTCCACTCATCAGGGCAGCCACCGTTATTAAACAATGGACAGATCAAAATAACTTGCCAACGGTCAAGATTGAAGGCACACGTGCAGCTTGCCGGATTAGCAGAGCAAACTATTCTTACACCAGGGTTCGGAGCCTTTACCTCGTTGGAAGACTCTGAGGAGTTTCAACAAGAGGTCTAGGTATCAAAACCCATAGGGTGAAACTCCCACTGCTAACCGCACTAGTGGGTGCGACGTATGACTGACCGGGTGGGTGTGTACCGCGATTAACTTGGTGGGTGTGTTGCATGACTAAAAAAAAAAAACTATTCTTACACCAGAGCAACTTCGTGAACATGTCAGAGCCATCATCAACTGCCAGATTGGCACATTTGCCACGTGTAACGATTCATGGGGACGCGGATTGGCTAGTGACCCTGCCACTAGCCATTGGCTAGTGGTCGGTGCTCTGTGGGCCTCACCATGATGTATGTGTTTCATCCACGCTGTCCATCCATATTTCCATATCATTTTATGGTATGAGACGAAAAATGAGGTCGATGCAAATATCAATTGGACCACATCACAGAAAACAGTGGTGATTGAGCGCCCACCATTAAAAACTTCTTGGGGCCATAAAAGCTTTGGATTAATCTGATATTTATTTTTTCCCTTCATCCAGGTCGTATGAGCTAATCAACCGGTTGGATGTCAAATAAACTTTACAGTGAGCCGTAGGATGTTTTTAATGGTGGACATTCAATCTCTACTGTTTTCCTATGGTGCGGTCGACCTGAGATTTAGGTCTGCCTCATTTTTGGTATCATGCCCTAAAATGATACGGAGAAATGGATGAACAGCATAGATAAAATACATACATCATGACGGGACCCACAGAGCACCCTGACGACTAGCCACCCGGCTAATGGCACGGTCACTAGCCAAACAGCGTCCGATTCATGGGGAATCGGATTGCGTGATCAGTGCGGAGTAAACTCAGTTAGGGCCCACCTAGAATGTATGTGCTTTATCTATTCCGTCCATATGCTTTTCTAGCTCATTTTAGTGGTTGAGCCCAAAATTTAAGCATATCCAAATCTCAAGTGGACCATGCCACGGGAAACAGTGGGAATAATGATTTCCACCGGTTGAAACCTTCCCAGGCCATACAGTGATATTGATTTGTCATCCAACCTGTTCATAAGATCACATGGATATGGGTGAAGGCAAAACACAAATATCATCGTGATCCAAAACTATGTGCCCTCTGAGAATTTTCAATGGTAGACATTCAGTTCACACATTTCTTGTGGTGTGGTCCACTTTAGATTTTGATATGCTTCATTTTTGGCAACATATCTAAAATTTTCTGTTAAGATGAATGGACGGAGTGGATAAAATATGTAAATCACTAGTGGGCCCCACAGAGTTTACTCCGGCAGCTAGCGTGAGGAGTTACTCAGTACGCAATCCGCTTCTGATTCATGGAGGGAGCAAAAGGCCAGCAACTACTTTTTCAACTTATTCCTTAAGATACTAGGGGCTGTAAATGGGTCAGCAGAACCAATGGGGTACCTGGACCCAACCCATTTAGACCCGACCCAAACCGTCTCATTTGTTAAATGGTACGGGTCTGGGTCCAAGAATAGACCCAATTGCTAAACAGGTCTGAGTCTGGTTTCCTTTATATTAGGCCCGACCCGGCCTGACCTGAACCCATTTAGTAAGTGGACGGGTTTGATCTATGTTTCAAGGGACCCGTCCAGGCCAAACCCATCCAGATCCATTTTTAAGCCTTGTAAAATGCTTGCATACTTGATCTAGACCCGGACCCATTAGACCCGACCCATTTATAAATGGGTCTGGGTGGATCTCCCTCTACCAGATCCGGACCCGGACCCATTTATAAATGGGTCTGATGGGTTGACTCGGACCTGACCTGAACCAACCCATTTAGTAAAAAGGTTTGGGTCTAAAATTTGGACCCAGACCCAGTTTAGTGAATGGGCGGGTCTGGTTTTGGCTAAACCCAACCTGAACCTGACCTTTTACGGCCCAACAAGATACCCTTACCACTGGCTTTGTTGGAAGCGGATTGCGTACCAAGTAACTTTGTGTGCTTTATCGCACCAAGTAAACTGTGGGGTCCACCAGTAATATATGTGGCTTATCCATGCCATTCTTTCATTGTTTTCAGCTTATTTTAGGGGTTGAGCCACAAAGTTGAAGCATATCCAAAGCTCAAGTGGACCCCACTAGAGGAAACACACGGGATAATAATGTCCACCGTCAAAACCTTTATAGGGACTACAGTGATGTTTATTTGTCATCCAACCTGTTCATAAGA
Organism: Liriodendron chinense; assembly: GCA_003013855.2. Lineage (NCBI taxonomy): Eukaryota > Viridiplantae > Streptophyta > Magnoliopsida > Magnoliales > Magnoliaceae > Liriodendron > Liriodendron chinense. The sequence goes on along the minus strand of ML058586.1, from coordinate 1,283,685 downwards.
TCACAGGGACAGAGATGAAGGGAATACACAATATCAGCTTGATCCAAAACCTTTCTGTCAGTTAAGATTTAAATGATAGGTGTTCAATTTACACTATTTCTTGTGGTGTGGTCCACTTGAGCTTTGTATATGCTTAGATTTGGGTTCATACCCTAAAATAAGTTGGTAGAACGGATGTATGGAGTGAATAAGACATATAACTTATGGTGCGAGTACGCAATCCGATTTGGGCTTTGTTAACCTCCCCGTGCATGGTACGCTGAAAAATGAAATCGGATTGCTTACTCGTATTTCATCGTAGTGCGTAAACTCTGTTGGGCCCACCGTAAACGTATGTGATCTATCCACTCCGTCCATTTGTTTTCCACCTCATTTTATGGGTTGACCCCAAAAATAAAGCATATCCAACACTCAAGTAGATCAGACCACAGGAACAGTGGGAATAATGATCTCAACCGTTGAAACCTTTCTAGGGCCCAAAGTGATAGTGATGTTTATTTGTCATGTTCATAAGATCACACATACATGAATGAATGGAGAAAACAAACATCATCTTTAATCAAAAGCTTATGTGTCCCCCCAAGAATTCTTCAACGGTGGACCTTCAATTTACACTGTTTCCCGTAGTCTGGTTCACTTGAGCTTTAGATATGATTTTTTTTTTTTTTTTTTTGTCTCAAGCCATGAAATTATCTGATAAAATGGATCACTGGAGGGGAGAAAATACATAAATCACGGTAAACCCCACAAAGTTTACTCGGTATGCTTAGTGTTACTCTGAAGGCAATCGGCTTTCCTGAAAAATGAAGTAGATAAAAATAGTAAGTGGATCCCACCATAGGAAATAGTGGTGATTGAATACCCACCATTAAAAACTTAATGGGGGGCACAAAAGTTTTGGATCAAGCATATGTTTGAGTTTTTGCTTCATCAATGTTTGTGTAACCTTATCAAAGGGTTGGATGTGTCTTGCCCTGCTAACCCAGCTGGAAGATGCGTTCTTATCCTTGTCTGGGTGGTAGACTCCGAGGAGTTTCAACACCAGGTCTCGGGCGTGACTTTGGGGGTTGTGTGCATGGGTGGGTGTGGGGTGCCCAGCTAACAGGGTGGGTGCATTGCATGACTAACAAAAAAAAAAAAAAATCAAAGGTTTTGATGGCACATAAACATTACAGTGTGCCCTTGAAAGATTTTAATGGTCGGTGTTCAATCCACGTGGGCCACTTGAGATTTGGATCTGCTTCATTTCCTGGGCTAGGCAAAATAGGATGGATGGCATGGATGTAAAACATATACATCAAGGTAGGCCCTGTTGGTGGAGCCTTCAATCTTGTCACGAGGGGTGTGGTCACCGGACGAGATGTAGGTCGGTCACTCGAACTACCTCATACAAGGCTGCTGATCATTGGAAACTCTGGATCTGATCATCAGGGGTTGTCAATCGGTCGCCCGATGGGATCGGATCGGATCGGGCACACGAAACTCTGTAGTTTTTACCGTAACTCTCTGATTAGATTTGGTCGAGTTCTGTCGGTTTATTTTTATTTTTTTTGGGTCAGTCATGCAACGCACCCACCCAGTCAATCGTACAACACACCCACTGGTGCTGTTAGCAGCGTGGATTTTCACCACTGATGAGTTTCAAAACCAAGACCCCTTGTTGAAACACCACTGAATTTGGTCGCTTGATGAGGTCAGGTTGAGCGCCCAATGGTGGCACAATCTGTTTAGTCGATTTATGTAGTTTATTTCTATTTTCAATTTTTTGGTTATGTAAGCCAATTGTAATCGAAAATAGAGAAATACTAATATGTTTCTACAACAGGATTAGGGTTTGTGAGAGAGTTTTGAGAAAGAGAGAGAGAGAGAGAGAGAGAGAGAGAGAGCTTGGCATCTCTTGTTACTTTTGATCCATAGTGCATATCGCTTTGTGCCATGACTTGTAACCGCAAGGGTTTTTCCATGTAAAAATTGAATTATCTCTTGGAGATTTGTTTGTGTTGTTTTTATTTTGCTTGCTTGATTCTCTTCCATGCTTTCAGCAGGTCCCCAACAGGCCCACACTCATTGATCCACTGACTTCAATGGTTCTGGATTGAGGAGCTCACTGGAAGCACCGTAGTGTTGGAAAAGCTTTGTACCATGATGTGTGTGCTTTATCCACACTAGGAAACAATAGTGATTGGATGCCTACCATTAAAAACTACTTAGGCGCAGCAAAAGTTTTAGATCAAGTTAATATTTGTATTCCCTTCATTTAGGTTCGTATGACCTAATGGATTAGTTGAATGACAAATAAACATTATCGTGAGCACTAGAATGTTTTTAATGTGAGCATTCCAGCACCACTATTTCCTGTGGTGTGGTCCACCTGAGATTTTGATCTGCTTCATTTTAAGGCATGACCCTAAAGTGAGGGGTCAAAATGGATGGACAGCGTGGATAAAACACATAATCCATGGTAGGGCCCACATGATGGATGGATGGCGTGGATAAAACACATAATCCATGGTAGGGCCCACAAATTTTCCAGCATCACAACGTCAGTGCTGTATGCTACCTGACCCAGTCCGAGTCGGGACCAACTGGTGTGGTGACACGGCGAGATTTGATTGGTCGGGTGGACCAGACTTTTTTAAGGCTTTTGGGAGTATGTACTGGGCCCATTTCTCACTGCCTCGTTGCCTAATCCGCGTTCAACAAGTTTCCAGCCCATTTAATATTTGAGTTCGTTTAAAATAAAAGAAAAAATTGTGTTCATTTCCCCTCCGTCGCGACTCAGAGATGTCAGCATGTTTCGCCATCCATTGAGTGAGGCCCACATGCCGAGATATTCCTATGATTTAAACCGTTCATATTCTCATTACTACCATAAATAACCTATCATCCCACAATCACAATATATTGTGATGATCCTGACCTTTGATTTTAGAGTTGAATGAAACCCATTCAAAATAATCTTCTTTTCATTACTATACATTCCTCTGCAGATGGTAATAGATTTTTTTTTATTGCCAAAATTCTCAAATTCATGACTCTAATCCTATCTTTAATCCTTATTTATCACGTGAGTTTCACGTGGCTATCAAAAGTAGAAGTATACACACGTGTGTATGTATACTACCATCGAACGAGATTAAGATGGGAGTCTCTCTCTATAAATCAGACAGCTCTAGCTCTTCTTCTTCATCTCTCTCTCTCTCACACACACACACACACCTCTTCATGGATAAGAACACCAGCAACACCCAAGAAGTTGAGGTGAGGAAAGGGCCATGGACCATGGAAGAAGACCTGATACTGATAAACTATATAACTAACCATGGCGAAGGCGTCTGGAACTCACTTGCTCGATCTGCAGGTGGCTACTTCATGGCAATCTTCTTCTTCATCGTCTGATCGGAACGTAATTATCGTTTTTTTTTTTCTTTTTACTTTGTTCTTTCGTAGGCCTTAAACGCACCGGGAAGAGCTGCCGGCTCCGTTGGCTCAACTACCTGAAGCCTGACGTCCGTCGGGGAAACATCACAGCGGAAGAACAGCTCTTGATCATGGAGCTCCATGCTAGGTGGGGAAACAGGTGAGCCCCATCTTACAAATGGGTTGGATTGAATAGTTTCATCTAATTGCCTGGTCGATTGATTCAAAATATGGGTGGACAGTTAGAAAATTGTCTGATGGTCTTTATTTAATACATGCGTGTGGCCAACCTGATGAGTTTATGGTCCTTATTTTTAGGGTAAGTCGATGTTCTTGTTGGGCCCACCTGATGTACGGTTCAGATCTCGCAGATAAGGAACGTGTTTAAGATTGTTTATCCATATATCTGAAAATTATTTAGAAACCATTCTCCTGTAACACATTATAGTTGCACGACCATATTCTATACGGTGGACATCCACCTTACATGTGGCATACTTGGATATTAATCATCCAGGCCGTCCAGATCTTGAATATACCAAAGTGCACTGTTGGATATGACTCTTAACCATATAGTGTCAGGGATTAAAATAAAATGGCTGGTGGTCCCAAATCAACAGGCAAGATCAAATGGCTAGGATCGGCCTAACCGATGTTAATTAGTTTCCATGTTTGCTCCATCCACACTGGTTTCCACAATTTGGACGGTCCATATTCTTATAGATATATGTCACATGTAGAGTTTGCATGTGGTTAGGCCAGCCTTGGCCCACGTGATTGATTGAAACACGTGTACACGTTTTCCACTCTCAATTTCAACCACAGGATTTCAGACTTGGCTCTTGTTGTTTGAGTTCGGTATGTGTCCATCTCCGTTACCTGTTTTATTTCATTTTCTTCTTTTTCTCTCTTTTTTTCATTTTAAAAATATTTCACTTCATTTTTCCTATATATATATATATATATATATATATATATATATATATATATATATTGCTAAGCCCACACTCGTCTACAGGCATGCCATCTATACGTCATACATGTGCCAGCTTTGCAAATAGGTGCAGTATCCAAGCCGTCCATCTGGTGGTACGATCTCAAAGATGTTTTCGTCCACTCAGGCCACGATGTTTAAAAAAGCCAACAGCTTAGAAAAATTCGGTCGAGTTTTCTTCAGCCGTACATGTTTTTCAAACTGTGGCCCATCTAATTAGTGAAGCGCCCCTTGATGGATGGGCTGGATCATTTTGATATATGCCATGCTGGCATGTGGTAGCGTATAGATGAACTGTCTTGTCCAAGCGTGTGGAAGCAGCAAAGCTCTACATTTTAATTGTAAGCCACGTGACCTCCATGCAAGGTTGGTTACTTGCATTGCGTGGAGAAAATTTTTGCTACACCCACGAGTTAGCTACGCTAGCTACACCGGGTGTAGAATGACCACACCATGATGTATGTGTTGTATCCACGCCGTCCATTCATTTGGAGAGATCATTTTATGACATGAAACAAAAAAAAAGCAGATCAGAAGCTCAAGTGGACCCACCGGAGAAAATAGCGGTGATTGAACTCCAACCATTAAAAAATTCTTGGGGGACTCTTAAGCTTCGGATCTGCGTTATTTTTGGTATCATGCCTTAAAATGATCTTTCAAAATTAATGAACGGTGTGGATACATCACATGCATCATGGTGTGGTCATTCCTACACCCGGTGTAGCTAACTCGTGGGTGTAGCAAATTTTTTCTCCATTGCGTGCATGGAATGCATGATTGATCGCAGTACACGGAATCCTCGGGTTTTCAGTTTGTATAACTGGGCCCACGTTTCAGTGATCCAGATCGTTGGTCTAATGAGATCCCCGGCCAAGATGGCCCATGCCCCCAGTCACTAATATTGATAGTGGTTCCCTAACTATAATTATAGATAAAATAATAGATAATTTATATCAATAGCGGCTTGTATTTCTTTCATGTTTTCCTTCCCATGCACCTAGTTGCATTTGGACATATGGACAATCCATGTCACCAACCGGGACCGTCCATTTGGCCCGACCAACTCTTCATGGGATGCCTTTTTTAATAAATATCATACTGATCGGGTAAACTGTCCAGTTAGTGCCCTGCAAAAATGGATGGACAGGATGGTTCGTAGAAGATGGATCCAATCACAGATGTTTAGGACCATCTGATTGCTGTCAGTTTTGCACGGTAATGGAAGAAGCATGGACCGGACTTAATGGACGGTCCAGATAGGTTATATGGAACTGATAGAACATATATATTACAGGTAACATTTATTGACTCGTTAATCCTTTTTTTTTTTTCAGTAAATTTTATGATTATCATTCATGCAGAATTTAAACCTGTCTAACTTATATATATAAAAAAAAAAAAAAGGTCTGCTACTAACTAGTTGGACAGCTAAGCTACCATCAGCCTGATGCAGTCATCAAGTGGGCCACACTCATACTTTGGAGTATATCATCAGATGCCCAGTGATTTCGCTGGTGTGGCCCACATGATGAGTGGAAATGAACATTAGCAATGTCCCCAAAGCTTTATAATAGACATGATCCAATCATTCCATACCACTAGGGACTGTACATGGGCCTGATGATAGATGGTTCACAATGCTGATTTGATTATTTGTTTAAGCAGTTTGTGACCGTCCTTTTTTCATGCTATTGATCAGACAGGATCATCCCATAAGTGTGATTCATGCATAATGGTACCAAGTGGTATGGGTTGAATAGACGATGCAGATCGATGATCACAAATGTGTCATTTAAGAGCTTTGGCAAGATTACCAACATAACAGGCCCCACTTTGTTTAAATGATGCTAATTAACCTTGAAATCAATGGTAAGAAAAATGACAGTTTTAACAAAATGACCAACATTATCATTTCACTCTGTGTAATTATAAATGATATATTTATATAGATATTATCATCTTTCCCCATGTTTAGTGGACCATTAATTCTAGCTGCTATTCTAAGCACTTCAACAATCATGAGTAATTTAAAAAAATGGATTTCTAAATATGATAATAATAATAATAAAATATTAGATGGGCAACTAATTTCTAGGAAAGGGTGGGATTCAAATATTTAAACCTTACACTCTGATACCATGTTAAATAACAAGCTACTCTAAAAGCTCAAGCTGTTAAAGGATAGTGTAACAATGTATATCAAGGGACTAACACTCTTCTCAGTCTAGCTAGTTGGATGTTCCATTAATTTCATTAGCATACAACAATCCCAAAGTACTTCATATGTCTCTCATAAGGAAGCAAAGGAAGGTGTGATGATTTATTTTAGGAAATTTCTGACAAAAGTGCTTACCATTCCATCTTTTCTATTGAAAAGATCCTAACCACTACTTACATTCAATGAAATTGTGCACACAAATACGGACTAACAATCCAAGAAAACACATCACAATCTCTTCGGAGAGGAAAAAAACTGATTTGTTAGAGGAGAATAAGTATATCAAATTCCTACCAAGATAAACTAGAAGTTCCAACCAATAAAAATCTCAGTGAATCTTAAAAATGGGTTATCTCTACTTCATCCACCCAATTTAACTCAGTAAAAAGCATCCCCATCAATGCCAGCTACTTTTGAATTATAAACCCAAGGTAATAAAATACATAGTTTAAAGTCTCCATACTATCAATTTTAACTAGAACTTCATCCTTGTAACTATTACTACTAATGTTGCATTCTATAGAAAATTTTGTATTTTGTCGTCCATGATGCTATATATCACGCATCAATAATTAATAGTATAACATTTCATAATAATATGAATAAGGCATATCTTTCTTAACTTATTGTGTCTTTGTGCTTACACTCATTTGATTTCTTAGGTGGTCGAAAATTGCGAAGCATCTTCCAGGAAGAACCGATAATGAAATAAAGAATTACTGGAGAACGACGATCCAGAAGCAAATTAAGCAAGCGGAACCTTTCGCCAACCAGAATTACTCTCTCACGCATAGTGCCAGCACAAGCCACGCTTGCGGTGCCAAAGATGAAGTCGATCTTTATTGGCCAACAAACGCCATGAGCAATCCTGAGACGTCCACAACTCCTTTGCCCACCGAATCCAACGATTGGATCTGGAGCATGGAGGATCTCTGGTCCGCGCAGCTATTTAATGGCGATTAAATAATATAAAAAAAAATGGCTTTCTATTCTGGTGGGATTGTGCTCCATAATGCTTTTAGCTGTATAACCAAGTAATTGTGGTGTGTGGTACTATAGAAGAACGATTAATTAAATATTTTACGTTTTTTTTTTCAGTGAAAGGTGAGAGCACACTACCTATAATTTTATTGAATTGGAAACTCAATGTACAAACATTCGGGTGGACACCACCTATAAAAAACTATAACATATAAGTACAATTATTTGTACTTAATCTCGTGTGTCTATGGAGTGACATTAGCTTCATATAATATAGCCTAAATGATTGTACAGCAAAGGAATTTTCTATCACTTCCTGGTTTTGTTTGGGAGAATATTGTATGTCTCAAGGTATTACATGCCAAACCTATGATTTGACTGATCTCATTGGCAGTCCATTGATTTTGATGGTGTGGCCACTTGATGAGTGGACTAGCCTGATTTTCGCACTGGGAGATATTGTGGGACCCACCTTATGTATGGGCTTGCAGATGCGATTTATTGGTGGGAAAGAAGGGTTGCACACTAAGCTTAGCATACTAACATCATATCCATAGCTCCTCCATGTCTTGGCCTCGAGCTAAGAATCATCTTGATCAGACAATCCTAACCATAAAATAAATTCTACTTTTCTCATTAGATCTGAGTCATGCCTTGCTTTTGTCTTTCAGTGATCATTTGTAAGCCACATGATAAAGGCTTGGGATTGTCCCAAGAGTGTGATAGCTTGTTTGAGGCCCATTCACTAAAAGACTTATCCACCGAATCTATGGCCCAAATCTCAATAAGTATGCTACATGTACATCAAATAATAGAGAACCCGGTTGCACCATGCTTAGGGCTGCACACAATTCAATTTATGATTAATTTATTGATTGAGTCGAATTGAACAAATCGAATTGAATCGGATCTTTCTCCAAGATCAATTCAATTCAAATCTAAAAAAAAAAACAATCAATTTCAATTTTCAGTTCCGATCGATCGAATCAAATCGAAAATTGAATTGATTTGTATCGAATTGAATCGATTGATTGAATTGAATATATATATATATATATATATATATATATATATATATATATATATATATATATATATATTAATGGAGGGTATGGATGAAATAGATACATCATAGTGTGTTTTATCTATGCTATTCATCCATTTTTACATCTGAATTTAAGGAAAAATTAGAAAAATTAGAAAGATATATATCTAAGGTTACCACACCACAACAAAATAATGGGGATTGAACGTCTACCATTAAATTCTTCCTAGGGTCCATTGTAATGTTTATTTGCCATCCAACCTGTTGATAAGGTCACATAGACCTAGAGGAAGGGAAAAAACAAATATCAGCTTGATACCAAACTTCTAAGGCCCCAAAAAGTTTTCAACAATAAGCGTCAATCCCCCACTGCTTTCTTGTGGTGTGGTCCACTTGAGATTTGGAAGTCTCATTTTTGGAATAATGTCTTAGAATTAGATTGAAAAATGGATGAAGGGCCTAGATAAAACATATACACCATGGTGGGGCTAAGAGAGCTTTGAAACCACTCTTCTGCATATCCACACCCACTCAAGAGTCCAAGACAAATCGTATTGCGTACTTAGTAACTTAATGCGCTTAGTGTATTGAGTAAACTCTGTGGGGCCCACAGTGATTTATTCATTTTATCCACTCCGTTCATCCACTTTAAAAGATAATTTTATGGCTCGAGCCCAAAATTAAAGCGTATACAAAGCTCAAGTGGCACACACCACATGAAACCGTGTGAATTAAACCTCTACCATTGAAAAATTATTATAGGCCACAGAAGTTTTGAATCAAGCTGATATTTTGTGTTTTTCATTCATACATGTCTGCCTGATCTTACGAACAGGTTGGATGACAAATAAATGTCACTATAGGCCCTACGAAGGTTTCAACGGTGGAAATCATTATTCCCACTATTTCATGTGGCATGGTCCACCCAAGTTTCAGATATGCTTCAATTTTGAGCTCAACGGCTAAAATGAGCAGACAAAACGAATGGACGATGTGGTAAACAAAATGCATGCAAAGTAGGCCCAACTAAGTTTACTCAGTATGATAAAAGCATACTAACTTAGTACGCAATCTGAAGTTCGCCCAAGAGTAAATTAAATGTTACGTTAGGTAACAACTTAATGGGTGTTACCCCTACTGTATGGGGCCTACCTTGATGTATTTTTTGTATATCCATTATGTCCATCTAATTTTACAGTCTCATTTTAGGACATGATCTAAAATTATAAGAAGATCAAATCTCAGGTGGACCATACCAAGAGAAAGAGTGATGAATAACCAAAGCCTCAAAAGCTATGGATCAATACAATCTTTCTAATTTTCATGTATGGAGTAGTTATTATGCATATATTTTCAGAAGTATTTCTACTAATATTACTATTTGAGGTACTATAAAATCCAAACCTACAAAACATATAAGTTTTAATTTGCAATGTGTAAAAAATTGAATCGAAAAATTCATAATTCAATCTCAATTCAATTCCAAAAAAGTTAGGTCAATTCAATTTCAATTTGAAATTTCAAAATTAAGGTAAATTCAATTTCAATTTTGAAAATTTGAGATCAATTTAATTTCAATTTAATCCAAAATTGAATTGTTTGAATCGATGTGCAGCCCTAACCATGCTGCTAGAGCAAGTGGTCCAATCACAGACATACACATACACATAAACATACATACATACATATATGTGTAACAAAATAGCCACTATTTACCAGAGCCACGGTTGGTCTGTAGTCAGGTATCCAATCTCAAACATAAACTAATTACATACAATAGATATACCCATTATCTACAACCACCAGGATTTTTTTTTAAACCAGCATGAATGATCTACATAAACACCCATTATCAATTTTAGGAAGCCAAAATGCAATATGAGTGTGTACACAGATTAATCAATATAAGCTTATATATCAATAAACATACGTATTCATGTATGCATGTTTACATGCATACATGCATACATTTGAAAAGAACAAGAGCTTTGATTAGAGACCTCTTCAGATATGCACATGGTGTTGGATGTAACATAAAAATTAAAGGTTTGTAAGTCTTAAATGTTTCTCTCCACCTGTCGTAGGCTTACCTGATTTACAGAATCGAATCATATAGGCAATAGTTGTAGATTTAAATTTCAACCCTTTATAGCATCAAATCCAATTAAAGATCAATGCATTATCTTTTTCAACAATGAGATTCAATGGCAGCCCTCCATGTTGATAGAGTCTCTAAAAAATCAGGTTTTGGGAGGTCGACCGGTCTTGACTGGTCTAACCAATCCCTACTTTGGACAGAGTCTCAACAAGCTTGCTGGTCATTGTGCTCGACCGGTCAGACAGAGGAGGCCGACCGGTCTTGACCAGTCGGACAAAGGCTGAAAATTCAGTTTTTTAAGGTAAAACTCTCTGGACACTTTCTACATGTACACACGGTTTTATGCAAATACGGGTTGTATGTTTCTAAATTGGGTTGGAGGCCTATAAAAGCACCTCATAATCCATCTTAGATGTATCTAATCAATACCAATGAGTCCTATTTCGAGATTAGGGCTTGGGGGAGAGATTGTGAGGTTTAAGAGTACCTTGTTCATCTTTGGGATTTGCTTGGGGGTAGATTAGCTTTGTAATCTTCTGGAATTCATAGTGGAGGTGTCGCTTTGTATCGTGGTTTTTTCCCGCAAGGGTTTTCCACGTAAAATTTGTTTGTCTCTGCTTTGATTGCTTATGTGACTTGTGGTGATTGTTTGAATCTCTTCGGTGCTTTCGCTGATAGGATTTCCAACAAGTGGTATCAAAGATATTGTTGGAAGGTTGAAGAAGAAGTTTTCTGAAACAATTTCATAGCTTCAAGTGTGAAGTTCGACGTTGAGAAGTTTTTGGGTAAAAACAACTTTGAGTTATGAAAGATGAAGATGAAGGTCATCCTAACTTAGCAATGCGTCGTGAACGCTCTTAGAAAGTGACCTACCGACATAAAAGATGATGAGTGGACCAAGATGGATGAGAAGACTATAGCCTCAATTCAATTGTGCCTTGTTGATGACGTCCTCTATAGCGTTATGAAGGAAAAGACTGTTGTAGAGACATGGACCAAGCTAAAGAACATCTATACTAAGAAGTCTCTAGAAAATTGCATGTATCTAATGATGCAACTCTTCACTTTGAAAATGGCGGAGGGGACAGATGTGGAGGACCACATAAGCACATTCAACAAGTTGATTTGCAAGTTACTTGATTTTGGTAAACAAATGAAGGACGAGTATCAAGCATTGATCTGGTTGAACTTGCTTCCTAATTCATATAAGTCTCTCAGGGACTCGTTGTGTGCAGATAGGGATACTATTAGTGTTGAGACCGTTGTCTCAGCCCTTCAATCGAAGGCAATGAGACAGAAGAGCGGTGATGCTAATTCTTCCTCTGATGCACTGATTATGAGAGGAAGAAATTCTGAGCGAGGTGAAGGATCGTCGCGTTCTCAATCCAAGTCGAAGGGCAGTGGCAAAGCTAAGTTGAACTGTTGGAGATGTCGTCAAGTTGGGCACATGAAGAAGGACTGCAAGAGTCCTAAGTATAAGAAAGAGAAATCAGAAGACTCCTCTAGGGAAACCAATACTGTTGAAGCTGAAGAAGGTGGTAGTGATATGTGCGAGGTCTTGACAGTGTCAAAGGTTGAATCTTTCAGCGATGAGTGGATCATGGACTCCGGGGCTTCATATCACATATGCCCAGATAGGATCATTTTTTACTTCCTACAGGGAGTATGAGGGAGGCTCGGTATTTCTAAACGATGACTATGCCTGTAAGGTTGTGGGAATTGGTACTGTGCGCATCAAGATGTTCGATGGGATCGAACGGGCCTTGACGGAAGTGAGGCATGTTTCTAGGTTGAGGAAGAATCTGATTTCCCTTGGTGCACTCGAGGCATTGGGGTGTAAGTTCACCAGTTTTGACCAGTTCTATAAAGTTTCAAAGGGGGGCCTTGTAATTATGAAGGGACAGAGGCATGAAAATATTTACAAGCCGATTGGGAGCACTTCAGTAAGTGGAGCTGCAACGATTGTAGCGGATTCCACGTCTACACGTATGTGGCATACACGCTTAGGCCACATGAGTGAGCGAGACATGAAGGTACTCTCTGAACGATCTTTGATTCCTTCCTTTAAATATGTAGACTTTAGTATATGTGAACATTGCATGTATGGGAAACAATCTAGATTGTCATTTAAAGGGGGGAAACATATATGTAAAAGGGTGCTTAAATATGTTCATTCCGATGTATGGGGGTCGTCACCCATTTTTTCTGTTGGGGGTCATCGTGGTTCATGTCGTTTATTGATGACTATAGAAGGAAGTTTTGGATTTATTTTCTGAAAAATAAATCCGATGTCTTCATGACTTTTAAGTATTGGAAGGCGGTGGTGGAGAATCAGTCAGGGCCGAAACTGAAAGTTTTGAGAACCGACAATGGACGTGAGTAATACGTATTGTAAGGAGGAGGGGATCGTGAGGCACAACGCAGTGCGCCACACGCCAAAGCAGAATGGTGTGACAGAGCGGATGAATTGGACTCTCTTGGAGAGAGCCCAATCCATGATTAATAATGTTGGGTTCAACAAAGAGCTATGAACTGAGGTCGTTAACACGACTTGTTAATTGATAAATCGGTCACCCTTTATAGCAATTGAATGTTAAATTCCTGAGGAAGTGTGGAGTGGTCGTACGCTAGACTACTCAAGTTTGGGGGTCTTTGGTTGTGAGGCTTACTCTCATGTACCGTTAGTTGAGAGAGATAAACTAGACTATAGGGCCAGAAAAAGGGATCTTTGTGGGCAATGGTGATGGTGTGAAGGGTTATCGTATATATGATCATGTCACACGGAAGATCACCCTGAGCCATGATGTCGAGTTTGATGAGGGTTCCTTATTCTGTACGGATGCTACAAAGGAACCAGAAAAATCAAATATTGTTGACATACAGAATGACAGAGATGAGACACGGGCCGATACTGAGGCGCAGACAGAGGTACAAGATCAAGTGGAGCAGCCACCTGTGCGAAGAAATCCACTTAGGGATCGCAAGTTTTCAGCAAAGTATAGGGATAACTCAAACATTACATTCGTTCTCATTACAAATGAGGGAGATCTGTCTAACTGTAAGGAGGCACTACAGGATGTAGATGCTGAAAAGTGGAAGACCGCAATGCAAGACGAGATGGACTCTCTGTACAAGAATGAGACTTGGGAGCTTATGGAGCTCCCTGTGGGCCGAAAAGCGATCGGATGCAAGTGGATTTTTTGGAAGAAACAAGATAGATATAAGACAAGGTTGGTAGCGAAAGGGTGTGCTCAGCGTGAAGGCGTGGACTTCAATGAGATTTTTGCGCCGGTTGTGAAGCAAGTATCTATTAAATTCGTATCTGTGCTAGTTGCCCAAGACGACCTCGAGCTGGAATATATGGATGTAAAGACTGTCTTCCTGCATGGGGAATTGGAAGAACGAATTTGCATGGTGCAGCCAGAAAGTTATACAGTGCAAGAGGCCGAGAACAAGGTTTGCATGTTGAGAAGATCGTTGTACGGTATCAAACAGTCGCCTAGGCAATAGTACAAGAAATTTGATTCCTTCATGATGAGTTAAGGCTTTTTCAGGAGCGAGTACGATCATTGTGTCTATTTCAAAACACAGAATGATAAAAAGTTTTTAATACCGGTGTTGTATGTCGATGACATGCTTATTGCTAGTCATAGCATGTCTGACATAGATGTGTTGAAGACTCAACTTTCATGGACATTCAAGATGAAGGATCTAGGGGCTGTAAAGAGGGTTCTTGGCATAGATATTCATAGAAACAGAAAGAGGAGCAGGTTGTGGTTATCTCAGGAAGAATACCTTAAGAAGGTGTTGAAGAAGTATGAGATGGACAAGTTCAAACTGTTTAGTGTTCCCCACGCAACTCACTTCAAGCTTTCTTCTGAACAATGTCTCAAGACAAATGAAGAAAAGCATGTTATATCTCATGTGCCCTATTCAAGTGTCGTAGGCAGTTTAATATATATCATGGTCTGTACAAGACTAGATATTTCACAGGTTATGGGTGTTGTTAGCCGATTCATGTTTAACCTAGGCAGACAATATTAAGAAGTTGTGAAATGGCTATTTCGATACATTTGGGGTACACAAGACTACGTCTTGACGTTTGAAAAGTCCAAAGACAAGTTGGTTGGGTACGTCGATTTTGATTACACAGGTAGTGCGGATTTTAGGAGATCGACTTCACGGTACTCGTTTGTTCTAGTGGGTGGAGCGATTAGTTGGATGTTTAAGCTTCAGTCTGTGGTGGCTCTTTCCATTATTGAGATAAGTATATGGCGGTGACAGAAGCTTTCAAGGAGGTTGTTTGGTTAAAAGGAATGATAAATTAGTTGGGGCTTTAACAGGAGGCCGTACTGGTTAATTGTGACAGCTCTAGTGCTATCAATTTTGTTAAAAATTCTGTTTATCACTCTCGTACTAAACACATTGATGTGCATCACCATTTTATTCGACAGGTGCATGAGGAAGGAGATGTGACTCTGGACAAAATTCACACTAGCATGAATCCGATGGATATGCTGACCAAAGTGGTCCTAATAGAGAAGTTCAAGTTCTATGTAACTTCTCTGGGATTAGAAATGACTTAATGAAAATGCAGTGATGCATGAGAAGCGACGATACTATGTTTGAAGATGAGTTGATCGACGAAGCAAAGGGAAGATGGTTCAATTTTTTAAGCCCCGGTGGAGTTTGTTGATAGAGTCTCTAAAAAATTAGGTTTTGGAAGGTCGACCGGTCTGACCGATCCCTACTTTGGACAGAGTCTCAACAAGCTTACTGGTCATTGTACTCGACCGGTTAAGACTGGTCGGATAGAGAAGGCCAATGGGTCTTGACCGGTCGGACAAAGGGTAGAAATTTAGTTTTTTAAAGTCAAAACTCTCTGGACACTTTCTGCATCGGTCCGACCAGGCCTATAAAAGCACTTCATAATCCGTCTTAGATGTATCCTAATCAATACCAAGGAGTCCTATTTCGAGATTAGGGCTTGGGGGAGAGATTGTGAGGTTTGAGAGTACCTTGTTCATCTTTGGGATTTGCTTGAGGGTAGATTAACTTTGTAATCTTCTAAAATTCATAGTGGAGGTGTCACTTTGTACCGTTGTTTTTTTCTCACAAGGGTTTTCTATGTAAAATTCGCTTATCAATTGCTTGTGTGGCTTGTGGTGATTATTTGAATCTCTTCAGTGATTCCACTTACTAGATTTCCAACACTCAATGCATACATGAGCATGACCATAGTTAAAGAAATTAGCCCACTGGCATGCATGTGCACCACACACAAGCACATGCATGCACTCATGCATGTCTCACGGCACACCAAAAGATGCAGACAAATGGACATGTGCCAATTAGCATGATCTTTCTGGTAATGAATAGCATTTCTTTCCATTGCATTCTTTTTATGTGGATAGACGTGTCACATGGATATTGACATGAGCCTAACACACATATACTAGTAGAAGAGAGTCCAAATGGACACGGAGGATAACATGTGATCACATGGGTGACCTTTTGTGATCGTTTTCTTCGTTCACAAGCTAAGGGGTTATGGGCACGAATCCCAACGCATGTTTCGTCTGATGAATCCAGCTGTCCACGGTTGCATTAAAACTGCATTTAGATCATATTGCTACGTGGCTATCTCTCGTTCATAGAGAAGTTAGGCCATTGACGTGGACTAGGTTTGAATGCATGGTGTTCGGGTTGGCCGTGGGAGTTGAGCAAACCCCAAGTAAAAGGTTTGCATGGCTGCATCCCGAGCTGTTGCAATAGAATACGTTGGGACCTTAGCCATTGGATTTGAGTCCTTTTCAATGATCCAAACCGTTCATATGGTGGGTTACACCTTGAAGTAGTACACCCAATGAAAATCTCAGGTTGAAATGTTTCACCCTTATGATAGTCCAAGGTTAAGTAAATCGATTATTTTCAAAAGTCAAATGATTGAAGGGTTATATATGTTATCCAATTTAAGGGTTGCATGTTATCTTTTGACCATCCCTCATCAAACATGAGGCCCACCGTATAAACGGTATGGATCATTGAAACATTACTCTAAATTCAAAGGCTAGTCCCTCCCAATCCTACATCAATACGTTCGGGATGTAAAAGCATCGCGTCTCCAGTTTAAGATAGAGTCCGGATCCTCTGTCGTCCCGCAGAATCAGATGTGAAATATTTCCTGATGATCGCTGAAGTGGGGCCCACGGACTTAGTAATCCAGATGTTGATCCGGTATACCCCATGATGGATGGATGACACATGCCAACAAAATCTTCTAGATCACAAAATCCAATACGATCTATCATGTATCGTTTTTTAGATAGTTGTATTTTAGATGAATAATTCAATCTGGATGAATTTTGGACAACCCTTCATCCATGGTGGGGCTCATCAGATCAAACGATTTGGATCATCGACCAACGGGCCCCACCTAAATGAACTGAGCCACTAGGACACGATCCGGTAGTAATGTATTCATAACTTCTTCATGAATACAAAAACGTGTTAAATGCATTAAATGGTCATCAGTCATCCCATACATATTCAAGACAAGGTGGTCCACCACACACATAAATGAGTGAATAACGCACATTGGATTTTTCATTCTCTTTGGATTTGCATGCCTTATATGCAAAAAAAAAAAATACATTAGTCACTTGCACCTGTAGTTGCGAAAATCACATGACAGAAACACATGAAACGTATACTTCTTTGTAAAATCAATGGAGTTATTTCATACTCTTGCAGCGCATGACACTTGATGCACAGGCACTCACAACTCAAACCAACTAAACTGTAGGACCCACCTCCACTAAGCTCTGTTTTGTTGAAATAAGATCATTGGATATTTTTCATTTTCAACCGTCAAATGAATGCCCACCACTCGGATGATGGTGGGATGATCAAATAATCTTAATTTTTTTGTTTATGATACATCTGATCAAGGACTCATAATTTAGAAAGTTTAATTTAAATTACTTGTATAACAGTTGTGCAATTTAGAAGTGATTTCAAAGTGAGTGAGTATCATCCATCAAAGACTGCCAAAGTATCAAAAGATAGTGAAAGGGACTTCTAAGTACAAAAACGAAAAAGGGTCCTTTTGCGCACGTGAGCAAAAGAGAAAGTGGCATAAGAAGATTGGGCAAGGAAGCAACATGGCACGTTGGTACGATGGAAGAGTATACTTCGCCATGTAGCAGTGGGTCCACTTGCCTCCATCTGTTTGGGTCCACATGCAAAGACTTTCCAATGATCTGAACGGTCCATCTTCTTGGAAATACTGTGGATGGTCATATGGTTCAATTTTTGTATTAGAAAAAGTTGTTCCTGGCCGTAGATTTTTGGAGATGGATGTGAACCATAGACAATTTTATTTTGGAAATTAACATTCAGATGTAGATATCAACGGTTAGGATCATGATTCCAGATTGAGTTTCTTACTGTGGTCCATTTAGGATGGTAACTAGAACTTGGATGGTTTAGATCATTGGAACATGTGGACCGTAACAGGGAACATATGATGGTGATCCTCGGCCATAGCTTGGGAAAAACCAAGCTCATGATAGAAATGTCCCGCATTCAAGGGGGGAAACGATAAGAAATCCACGGCTGGAATTGTCCTGTTACTGAGATTTTTAAGCACCGAGGTTGTTTTGTTGTCCTGTATCAGAAAAGTCAAGTGATTGAAGGCTTATATTATCCAATTTAAGGGTTGCATGTGATCTTTTGACTAGCCCCTCGTCAAACATGAGGCCCGCCATATAAACGGTATGGATCATTGAAACATGACTCTAAATTCAAAGGCTGGTCCCTCCCAATCCTAGATCAATACGTCCGAGATGTATTTCAGCAAACCTTCCACATGAAAAGCACCGCGTCTCAGTTTAAGATAAGAGTCATCCCACAAAATCTGATGTGAAATATTTCCTGATGATTGCCCAAGTGGGGCCCATTGACTTAGTAATCCAGATGTTGATCCGGTGGACTCCACGTAGAATGGATGACACATGCCAACAAAATCTTCTAGGTCACAAAATCCGATACAATCCATCATGTATCATTTTTTAGATTGTTGTATTTTACATGAATAATTCAATCTGAATGAATTTTGGACAACCCTTCATCCATGGTGGGGCTCATCAGATCAAATGATTTGGATCATCGACCAGCGAGCCCCACCTAAACGAACTGATACACTAGGACACCATCCAGGCGTAATGTATTCATAACTTCTTCGTGAATACAAAAACGTATTAAATGCATTAAACGGTCATCAGTCATCCCACACGTATTTAGGACAAGGTGGTCCACCACACACATAAATGGGTGAATAGCACACGTTGGTTTTTTCATTTCTCTTTGGATTTGTATGCCTTACATGGAAAAGAATAAAACAGCCTTTGGTCACTTGCACCTATAGATGCCAAAATCACATGACAGAAACTCATGAAACTTATTCTTTTTTGTCAAATCAATGGGATTTATTTCATACTCTTGCAGCGCATGACACTTGATGCACAGACACTCACAACTCAACTAAGACCAATTAAACTATAGGAAGGTGGACCCACCTTCACTAAGCTCTGTTTTGTTGAAATAAGATCATTGGATATTTTTCATTTTCAACCATCCAATGAATGCCCACCACTCATATGGTGGTGGGATAATCGAATAATCTTAATTTTTTATTTATTAAACATTTGATTTGGACCCATAATTTAGACAAGTTTAATTTGAATTACTTGTATAATAGTTGTGCAGTTTAGAAGTGATTTCAAAGTGACTGAGTATCATCCATCACAGTTTGCCAAAGTATCAAAAGATAGTGAAAGGGACTTCTAAGTACAAAAAGGATAAAGGATCCTTTTGCGCACGTGAGCAAAAGATAGAGTGGCATAAGAAGAGCCGGCGAGGAAGCAATATGGCACGTTGGTACAATAGAAGAGTATACTTGACCATGTAGCAATGGGTCCACCTGCATCCATTTGTTTGGGTCCACATGCAGAGACTTTCCAAAGATCTGAACCGTCCATCTTCTTAGAAATACTGTGGATGGGCATATGGTTTAATTTTTGTGTCAAAAAGGTTGTTCCTGGCAGTAGATTTTGGGAGTTGGGTGTAAACCACCAACAATTTTCTTTTGGAAATTAACATTCAGATGTAGATATCAACAGGTTAGGATCATGATTCCAGATTGAGGTTTTTACTGTGGTCAATTGAGGATGGTGACTAGAACTTGGATGGTTTAGATCACTGGAACATGTGGGCTGTAATGGGGGGAACATATGATGGTGATCCGCGGCCTTAACTTGGCAAAAACGAGCTCATGATAGAAATATTCGGCTTTCAAGGGGGGAAACTATAAGAAATTGATGGCTGGGATTGTCCTGTTAGTGAGAATTTTAAGCCCTGAGTTCGTTTTGTTGTCCTGTATCAGAAAATTCAAATGATTGAAGGGTTATATTATCCAATTTAAGGGTTGCATGTGTGATCTTTTGACTATCCCTCGTTAAACATAAGGCTCATCATATAAACGGTATAGATCATTGAAACTTGACTCTAAATTCAAAGGCTAGTCCCTTCCAATCCCACGTCAATACATTCGGGATGTATGTCAGCAAACCTTCCACATGAAAAGCATCGTGTCTCAGTTTAAGATAGAGTCATCCTGTAGAATCCGATGTGAAATATTTTCTGATGATTGCCCAAGTGGAGCCCACAAACTTAGTAATCCAGATGTTGATCCGGTGGACCCCACGTCGGATGGATGACAAATGCCAACAATATCTTCCAGATCACAAAATCCTATACAATCTATCATGTATCATTTTTTAGATTGTTGTATTTTACATGAATAATTCAATCTGGATGAATTTTGGACAACCCTTCATCCTACGGTGAGGCTCATCAGATCAAACGATTTGGATCATCAACCGGCGAAGCCCCACCTAAACAGACTAAGCCACTAGGACACCATCTAGGCGTAATGTATTCATAACTTCTTCATGAATACAAAAAACGTGTTAAATGCATTAAACGGTCATCAGTCATCCCACACATTCAGGACAAGGTGGTCCACCACACACATAAATGGGTGAATAACACACGTTAGTTTTTTCATTTTCCCTTTGGATTTGCATGCCTTATATGTAAAAAAAAAAAAAAAAACACCTTTGGTCACTTGCACTGTAGTTGTGAAAATGATACAATAGAAACTCATGAAACGTATTCATCTTTGTAAAATCAACGGGAGTTATTTCATACTCTTGCAGCGCATGACACTTGATGCACAGGCACTCACAACTAAACTTAAACCAACTAAACTGTAGGACCCACCTTCATTATGCTCTGTTTTGTTGGAATAAGATCATGGGATATTTTTCATTTTCAACCATCCAATGAATGCCCACCACTTAGACGGTGGTAAGATAATCGAATAATCTTAATTTTTTGTTTACGCTACATTTGATCAGGGACTCATAATTTAGACAGTTTAATTTGAATTACTTGTATAATAGTTGTGCAATTTATAAGTGACTTCAAAGTGACTGAGTATCATCCATCACAGTCTGCCAGAGTATCAAAAGCTAGTGAAAGGGACTTCTAAGTAAAAAAGATAAAGGGACCTTTGGCGCACGTGAGCAAAAGAGAGAGTGGAATGAGAAGAGTGGGCAAGGAAGTAATACGGTAAAGTCCGCCATGTAGCAGTGGGTCCACTTGCATCCATCTGTTTGGGTCCACATGCAAAGACTTTCCAATGATCTGAACGGTCCATCTTCTTGGAAATACTGTGGATGGTCATATGGTTCAATTTTTGTATTAGAAAAAGTTGTTCCTGGCCGTAGATTTTTGGAGTTGGATGTGAACCATAGACAATTTTATTTTGGAAATTAACATTCAGATGTAGATATCAACGGTTAGGATCATGATTCCAGATTGAGTTTCTTACTGTGGTCCATTTAGGATGGTGACCAGAACTTGGATGGCTTAGATCACTGGAACATGTGGGCCGTAATGGGGGAACATATGATCGTGATCCTCGGCCTCAACTTGGCAAAAACGAGCTCATGATAGAAATATCCCGCTTTCAAGGGGGGAAACGATAAGGAATCGACGGCTAGGATTGTCCTGTTAGTGAGAATTTTTAGCCCCGAGTTCGTTAGTTGTCCTCTGTGTGTCGCTGTCTATTGGGGTCACATGCTGAGTTGTCTGCTGATCAGAACCGTCCACATTGTCGACTCTATCGTATAAGTGCCATCAGGACAAAACTTACAGTGAATGGATGATTTTGACCATCACAGGTGTGTAGGTGAATTTAGAACAGTGAAAATAAATCTTTCAATGGCTCACATTCAACTCTTAAAAACAAACGGTTAGATTCATCACTGAAGAGTTGACATGGGAAAATAGATTATCTATTGAACCAAGGAGAACATGGACGTTTCAAATCATCGGACCATCTCCTCATGTGGGCCCCAAGTGGATGGCGACACACGCTCTATAGTGAGTCACGACACTTGAACTGATGGTTTAAAGAGTTATATTCCTACAATGGAGGGTATTGTTCTGGGCTTGGTCTTTCCAGGCCCGGCCCAAATCCACCCCATCAAAATTCCAGCTAGGATTGTTCTATTATTCTTGAACCATGAGGCATGCACCCCAAAATCCACGTGCCACGTGTACGATGGATGGGGTTGCATCATCTACTATTTTTCGAACCCATTGGACATTTTCCTTTGATGATTTTGATTCTGGGAAATATTATAGGATTTCATTGGAGACCGTAGGATCCGTCCTTGGTGGCCCACCAAATTAGTGACACGTATCCTAATGATGTGAAAGATGTTTTTCAGTCCACATAGTCGAATGATTTCCCTATCAAATGTCCACATTGGATGTAACTGTCATTTGCAAACCACTGATTGGATGGCTGGGATCAACTGCATGGGAGGGGCCATCAGATGAATGGCTTGAATTACCACAGATTTCTGGGTTGATTAAACAATATCATCTCGCGTGGCCCACCCACCTTTGTTGTCTTTCAAAAATTAGAACTTCTTTTTTGGATTGTTTTATCGAAAATTGGGATTTTAGTTTATGGAAACCACGAAAGTTTATTGAAATCAATATAATAATTGATGTTGATTTTTCATGAAAAAGAGGAGAAAAAGGGATATTTGAGGAGAATGAACTGATACTTCATTTTTAGCAAGTTCAAGCATGGAGGCATGTGCGGTGCATGGTGTGGGCGATGTCAGTTAAAGCGTATTTGGCACATGACCATTATTGGGTGAATTGTGCAGCTGGTTTGATCAAGTGCGGTTAGCCGTATATGGGTTGGCCCTTGAATTGCTCACGTGGGTGCCACAACATCCATTGATGTGTTAACTGTTAGAGACGAATGAAGTTGAAAGAGGAAATTGAAATGTTGTAAAATAAAATATGTTAGAAATTTAGATTTAAAAGTAGGCAAAACTACTTTTTTTTTTTTCTTGTTTTATATTGAGTTTAGTCTCACGTTAGAAAGGAGATGAGAAAATTAAGTATTTATATTAATTAATCATTTGTATTAGGGGTGCACACGGTTTGGTTCGGTCTGGTTATGGAGTTGAAATTGGAACTAAACTGTTCCAATGGTTCCAGAAAATCAGAACCAGAATTAGACTGTTTGCAACTTAGAACTAAATCGGAATCGAACCGTAAAAAATCCGTTCAGTTTTATGGTCCTGTGCTTTTTATAATCCATCCCAATTGCTTGGTTTAGTTTTATAATTCAGCCCAATTGCATAGTTTTTTTATAATCCAACCCATCCATACCTCAGGGCCCACCATGGGCATACCTTGATGTGTTTGTTAAAACTACACCGTCCATCCTCATTGTTAGGCAATGTTTAGGTGGGCCACATTAAAAAAAAATCAGATAGATTCATTTTTTAAGTAGACTACTCAGACATGAAATAATGAGGGTTGAACACCCAAGGTTTGGTTCCAAGATTCAGTTATGTGGTCTGGTTCCATGGTTGAGTTCTACAGGTCTGGTTCAATTCTTCAGGAACTTTAAATCAAGAACCAAACCGAACTAATCGGTTCTTTGATTTTTGGAACCGAAACGGGTGCGCTTTAGAACCGGACTAACCGGTTTCACCAGTTCCATGTGCACTCCTAATTTGTATTGGGAACCAACGATATGTCATGAGATCAATCTCACACACGCTCACATGTGTAAGCTGTGGTGCGGTGTGGTGTGGTGTGTTGAGAGCCATCATGCACTAACACAATACCGACATGTCATTATTGGCCACCCACATGTACCTTGAGCCCAAAGAATACAATTATTTTATTTATAAAGGTTTTTTGTCTTTTTATTCTTGCTACAAAAAAAGAAAAGAAAAATTTATCTTCCTTTCTCTTTTTGCTTTTCTTTAGGGGTTTTTTTCTAATTTCTTTCAACTGGGCAAATTAGTAAGAGCGAGCTTGGATTTATATGACTAAGATCACGCGTGCGCTTAATCAAATCTATTAATCTTAAAGGAGAGTTGTTGTATCCTGGGAACGGAGTTATTGGGACTCGGTGCATCGAAGATCTTCCTTATGGGTGCAAATTTACCTTTAAGATAACATCTGAAATGTGTCTTAGCTTTTGAAATAATTTCTTTATCATCTCTTGTTTATGATATTTGAATTTTTTGTTTTACCCCTTTATTTGAACCAACAAAATAAACTCCTAAAAGACACCAAAAGGAATGTGTGTCCATTGACCAAGTAGCTGATTAAGGGCCACGCAAGTGACACATCTGGTTTTTATATACTGAGCCCTATGGCACAGATTATTAATATTATACTCTATAAGCCTCTGTTCATCTCTCCAACAACAGTTGTTTTAGAATTTTGAGTTGTATTAATAGAATTTTGAATCTGAGTAAAGACTGCATGGAAGGAGAGAAGCTTATTGTCCTCTTCCTCTAAGATGATCCTTGAATTTCCAGTGGGTGGTTGCGCTTATATATGAATGTAAGTAGACTCTTGAACTACTATACTCTCTATGCCCCTGGACACCCTCTAAAATAGGAAAATTCTTGATTTAGTAAAAAATTAATAAATTTTGATTTTAAACTAAATTTTGACCCTAAAATGATTGGATTTTGCAAAATCTTTCAAGAGACAATAAGATGTAATCAAATAGGGTTGTAGGGGTCCTTACTCATGCCTTAGTGGTAGACTCAAAACAGTTTCAACATGAGGTCATGGGCTCTGAGTACCCATTGCAAGATAAAAAAAAAAAAAAAAAAACCACAGTGATGTAAGTACGTGAAGCGCATGTAAAAAATAAAATAAAATAAAATAAAATGTTGGTTGTAGATCTCTTTGATTGCTTTCCAACATCAAGACAACCATGACCCATTCAGGTGCTCGAGAGGTTGGGCTTGCGGATTTCTATTAACCCGCATCCAAACCAATTGATTACCAAAACCACCTTAAAATAATGACATTGTAAAATTGTCCAAGCCTATCTTTAAAAGTTTTCATATTTTTCTGCCTCTTTAATTTCATAACCTTACATTAGCTATTAAAGGCAGGCCCATATATTGTGGACCTCTAGAATTGGGAATGCTTTGAGCCCATGGGCTGTGGGTTTAGGCCCAAATTGGTCAGCTATAGGTGGGCCTTACTAACAATTGGGCTCCCAGCCTAATGAAAAATCCTTCTATGAATCAAAGGCCATGATGGGCTTTGAGTGGATTTTTTGTAGCCAAAGCCCAACCCACATAAACAATCACACACATGTACGTATGAAAACACATGTATGATATTCTGCTACAATTCAATGGGAATCTAGAGCCGTCAACTTGGTCAGCTCAATGCCCGGCCCGATTGAAAGATGAGAAATGCTTAGTGGTAGAGTCACTGATCCGGATCGTTCAACATTATTTGCATTCCCTAGTAATGGGCCCTCATGGTTAGTGATCCCTACTTGCTTTTGCCTATTTGAAGCGGTAAGATCGCTTTACATAGCGATTAAATGTTGAATGGGCCTGAAAGATCATCTATAGAGAGTGTTCATTTATGGGCCTTTCAATTGGATCAGTTTTTAGGGCCGTAATGGGTTGGAACAGCCATATTATCATTGGCTAAGCTGGGCCACTCTCAGCAAAAAATAGCGCCATCAATAGGCCGGGCCACGCCAAGCAAAATAAAAAATTTGAATAGAGCCTGCCCGGCCAGTTAAAAATCCGGGCCCAAGACAACCTCAGGCAGAGCCTGTTGACTGATGGAACTCATCCAAGCTAGGATTAGGTTTTGAGGCCTGTCTAAATGTTCACAAAATGAGGCTAATCCAAAACTCAAATGGATCGCACCATGGGCAATGGCAGGGATAGAAATGCCATCGTGGAAACCTTCGTAGGCCCACTGTGATGTTTACATTCCATCCAAACAGTGGCTAGATAATAAACACTTATGCATTCAAGATCGCTCGCATGTCCATTTCAAATAGGCCTAAGTAGGGCCCACGAACCATGAGGGCCCATTGCTATGGCTATCAACTGGCAGGGCATGGGCTGGTCTGAGGAGTAAAACTTAGGCCTGAGCTTGTGATGGGGCAAAAGAGAGACATCCAAGCCCAGGCCTGGCAACCCACTTTTTGTGTGAGATCTGTGTGTTCATATATGTGTGCCCCACCATGCATGATCCTCGAAAAAGCACCCTCAAAACCGTAAATTGGCCTAGTTGGGCGGGCAGGATCTTAGACACAGCCTGAAGCCAGCCTGATCAACTAACTTGCTTTAGGCTCTGGCCCTGCCCCGCCCACAGGCTTAATATTTTGGTCCAAGCCCATCCGGAAGCTGACCAGGCCCAAAAGCCCAGAAGGCCAACCTGGCCTATCAACGGTTTGATCCATACGCTTGCATCAACCATAACGGCCATTACGGGCCCATAACAGCCTTATTCAGGGTCGTAATAGGCCGTTACGGGGGCATAATAGTCGGATACTGGGTTGATATATATTTTTTTTTCATTTAAAAGAATTATAACCATTACAGCCACCGTTACCGGTATTGAATACCTTGATTTCTATAAGGAAATTCTTCCAAATAAGAAATAACCATCCTTAAAAGTAATTTGTGTTTGGGGCCCAATCTATATATTTCCACCATTATTGATAGTGGCACCCTTTCTTTCTCCTTTTGGTAAATGCAACCATACCAAGTTGCAATATTGTGTTACCAAAAGCAAAAAAATGATACCACTATTAATCATTGTGAGTGTGGATATCACTTCCCTTTGTTTTTTTTTTTTTCTTAAAATGGGATGCAACTAATATCTCTATATTGATCCTCATTTTCTAACCAAATTCTCAATAATCTGATCAACTTTCATATGACTTTTTTTTTTTCCGTATATTTAATTTTAAGGTTCCATCCAAGAAAGAATAAAATCAATAAATAAAATAGTGAATTTATCATAATATTAAATCTTTTAGTGTATTATCATTCTTACCGTCTTTGATATTTAATCAAGGTTTTTGTATTTGATCTTTTGTTAATGTTATTTTCAGGGCAGTATCTACTCATGAGATGGTTATTACATCTGAATTTTCTAAAATGTTTTATGTTTGAAATATCCTTATCTTTTTATTAACATTTGAGAATGCTACTATGTCAAGCGCCTCATAGAATTTTTGTAGTGCCATCCTCACCATTCACATGGAATATGTGTATGGTAATCAGGACCATTATCTGGTGGCCACCATGTGCATGTGCCATGTGCTAAAGACCATAGAGGCTGGACACTTTGATCATCCAACTGTGTGGGTTGTGCCCATTAAGTGCATATTTTTTTACCATTTCTTGAGTTAAGAGTCCATTTTCTGGGCAGTGGCTACCATTGTCCGATTACCTTGCTTCTGGGAGAGAACCTGTATGCATGGTGGCCTAGTAAATCAATGGTTTGATCACCGTAGACAAGCTCCACTTGCAAGGAGATGTTTTGTTGTGTGCTTCATGTAACTCAATGAAGCACGCATTCCAGGTAAGTTTCATTATTGTTATTCAGGAGCCTATAATTCCTGATTCAAGAATAGCAAAAACAGCTTGGAAATTGGAATTTGCAAATTATATGGTGAACAGTTGTTGGGTGCGTTTTACATAAACCTTTGGATCTCGCCCCCCAATACATTAGAATTATGGACTACGATAATGCAATAATCAAGAATAAACATTAACCACACGACACAAGGAGTTTTTACGTGAAAAATCCTCAAAAGAGGTAAAAACCACGGGACCTAGTCCTAGATCAACAATCCACTATCTCAGGGAACTGTTATAACCGATCTCAAGCACACACCTGCTTGGATCAAACCTTCTTCACCCACTTGGGATGGATAAACAACAAGAGAATAGTAAAAGTAGAGCGATCTCACCGATCCCAAGGACGTAGAAGCGCTGAGACGACGGTTGCGTAGAAGAACACTTCTTCAAGCAACTTCTCCCTTTTACAAGCTTCCTCTTTCTCTCTTCCTCTTTTATCTCTTTCTCACCTTGGACGTGTAAACCACTCAATGGGATGCCCTAATCTCGTTTTGGAATTCCTTAAGTACGAAAATGGAGGCATTAGAGCCCAATAAGGAAATTGCGTATAAGCCGTCCGCGCCGGGTCGGGCGCCCGGTCACCAGACTGTCGGGCACCCGGCCAGACCCAGAAACGTCCAGCAGCAAAAACTATAGAAAAGAGCAATTTCGGGCACCCGGACCAACATGGTCGGGCGCCCCACCAGGGCATCGGGTCAGAAGAGAGAGAAAAGTGCATCTGGGTATGGCTGGGGGCCCGAAATTCACAGATGGAGGCCTTTTGTTACTGGGCTGTTTTAACAACAGCCGGGCGCCCGACGGTCTAATGACCGGGCGCCCGATGCCCTGGCCGGGCGCCCGACCATGGTTTTTGCTACTGGACGTTTTTGGGTCTGGCCGGGCGCCCGTCTATGGTTTTTGCTACTGGACGTTTTTGGGTCTGGCCGGGCGCCCGACCATGTTGGTCCGGGCGCTCGAAATTGCTCTTTTCTATGGTTTTTACTGCTGGACGTTTTTGGGTCTAGCCGGGCGCTCGACCCGGCGCAGACTACTTATACGCAGTTTCCTTATTGGGCTCTAATTCCTTCATTTTTGTACTTAAGGAGTTCTAAAACGGGATTAGGGCATCCCATTGTGTGGTTGGCACATCCAAGGTGAGAAAGAGAGAAAAAGAGTAAGAGAGAGAGAAAAGAGAGATAGAGAGGAAACTTGTAGAAAAGAGAAGTTGCTTGAAGAGGGATTCTTCTGCGCAACCGTCGTCTCAGCACTTCTACGTCCTCGGGATCAGTGAGATCACTCCTTTTTTACTATTCTCTAATTGTTTATCCATCCCAAGTGGGTGAAGAAGGTTTGATCCAAGCGGTGTGTGCTTGAGATCGGTTGTAACAATTCCCTGAGAAAGTGGATTGTTGATTTGGACTAGGTCCCGTGGTTTTTACCTCTTTTGAAGGTTTTCCACGTAAAAACTCCTTGTGTCGTGTGGTTGATGTTTATTCTTGATTATTGCATTATCGTAGTCCATAATTCTAGTGTATTTGGAGGCGAAATCCGAAAGTTTGTATGAAACGCACCCAACAATGGTAAGATATATCGGCTTTCAGCAGGGAATTTGTTGACGTATCTTCATGAAGGAGACGGGCCAACGGCCATCCATGAAAATTCAGGTTGAAGGCTATCAAAGTGAAATCGATATCTTGGCAGAATGTGAAATTTGGTAGAATGGAAAGAAAGTGCCCAGTCATGTCACATCTTTTGTTTGCTCACAGCACTAAATGGCAGGAAATCGTCATTGCAACGAGTGATGCTTTTGTTGCAGGAATCTCTAGTGGGCCTAAATTGTGATTCAAATTATGGGATTTAAGCAAGCACAGATGCCAATCTCTTACTTGGGTGTCCAACCGTTTGTGCAGAGAATTGCTGGGAAGAGTGTGGATAGAAATCAAAGGTAGGAAAGCTTGTTCTAATAAGAAATGTGTTAATGTCGATATCAATGAATCTCTTAGCAGCCATTGATGTTCTGGAGATGGACTTAGAGATTTAGCAGCTGTAACAAAAATTTTGTGAATGAAAATGGTGTGAGTCCCTCCTCTTGAGGAGATCCTTTTGGGCTAACTATATACAAATTAATGTACCAAGCAAAGAAAACCCGAACCATCTGTTTTGTGATGGTATCCTTGCAGAGTCCATCTGGGTGAGTTATAAGAGCTGCTAGTAGACCATCCACTCCTCTCATTTGGGCACCTTCTAAGGATATGTGGTCTGTGGTGTAAGATGCAATAGGGGCATTGTAAGTTGTTAAAGTCCCTTGATATACATTGATTCACCATCCTCTAATAGCTCTGAGTTTTTAAATCAAGTGGTGATTTGACATGGTATCAGAGTGGAAGGTCTTGTGTTCGAATATTGGGAGCAACAAATATGCATCAGTAATATATCAGTAATATATCCAGTTGTTGATGTGTGACCATTGTTGGATGGTTTAGCCTAGTATGAGACATTGGTTCTGTTGAATGTGGAAATTGAGAGTGCTACCAAAATTGTGTTAGATGGCATCATGAAAAATCAAATGCCTCCTTGGAAAAAAAGGAAATTGAGTGGTATAAGCTCTAAAATATCACACATGTAGCGAAGGAAATACAGTTGCAGATGGATTGACAATGAGGTTTAAGAAATTTTAGAAGTAAATGAGCCTAGGCTGTTTCCATTAGATTATTAAGCTATTATTAGAGATTGTGTTTGAAGAATTTGAGTATGGAGGAGAGACATCGGAGAGAGGGAGGGTCGAGTTTCGGGAGAGAAAAGAGTACATCTATGAAGGTTGATGTGCAGCACTTGAAATGGTAGACATGAAATATATGAACTCGAATTAGACCAAGTTGTGGACGCCAATGTTGGTAAGTCTGAAAATCATTTTGTTTCAGCAATCCTTACATCTTATTCGTGACACTTGTTTCTTGCAATAAGACCCATATAGATATTTTTCATTTTTTACTGTCCAATAAATATCCAGCAATTTGATAATTAAATAATTAAATAAAAGTAGGTTTTCGTTCATGATACAGCAAAGTTGTTACCCATCGTTTTTGGTGGGGTTTAATTTTAACTACTTGTATGCTACTCATACAATTTCTCAGAATTTCTAACTGCCTGTGTATCATCCATCCCACAGAGTATGAAACTATTTCTCAAAAGAAAAAAGTAGGCATTCGAGAGGCTTTTGGGGGTAAAATGCAAACGGTTGGCGTAGGCCTTCTACAGGCTTTTGGGGGTAAAATATAACTACGTTGATTGCCATTGGAGGGTGAAATATGAGCCATCAAAGATAAATTAGCTACATCTTTTAGGTTCCTGAAATACCCTTAAAATCTACTTAAAGGTCTTTCATGTCCTTCGAGTTTTCAAAATTCGGCGCTCTCCAAAACCTATTTACCAGGGCAAATATGTCAAAATGCTATTCATGTTGTATATAATCTAGATTTTGATATGGATAGAACATAGAAGGGTATAATTTAATTTTTTTATTGTGCTACATTCACTTGCACCATTCATTTTGTAATCTTCACCATGTGTGTTGGGCAAAATCAAACCACACATTTACCAAAAAATGGGCCCCAGAATGTATGTGGGATGGATAAAATATCAAGCCAAGTTGGCTGTGCAGACACAGGAAAAATCCATATCCATATAGCTCAAGTGTCGTATACATATATTGGCACATGTGCAAGACCTAGACCATTCACCATGTATGGTCCACTATCTATATGTTCGAGCATAAAAATCAGGCGAGTCCAACTATTTCGTGGATGAAGAAAATGGATGGCTAGAGAAAAATGGCACAGCCCATATTAGATATGGAGTTGTCTTCAACCAGGTGACTGGGTCTTGCTTCTTTCATATTATCGCATTTTCACATAGTTCATTCATTTGCTTCTTTCATATTGTGGTACGCTTATGTGGACCATTCAATGTGGGACCACCATAAATTTATCATCAATAAAATATGAGGCCCATGGGGTGGGTTGCTTTATTATTATTAAGATTGAGGTGAGTTCTCACAAAGTCAACTTAGCACATGAGCAAGATTAATACAACTCATTGTATGAAGTTTAATGTCCACATATTCAAAGCTTAAATGTCAGGTTAATCCAAGCATTAGGCACACCACATATAAAAAAAGTGAAGGAAATTCTTAAAGTATTGACATCCCAGATAATGAGCCCATGGAGAAGTTATTTTTGAGTAGAAGTGTAAGCTATTTTCAAAAATTAGCCAAATAATGTTTATTGGTGGCTAATGTTCTATTCATAAATTGATAGGTTAGAAGGATTTCTCATTGTAATATAAAATCAAGGGCTAATTTTTAAAAGAATATGGTGATCTTTTTTTCCTTTTTTTGCGCACCAGTTACAATATATTTGGTATCAGAGAGAGTTCTAATCAGGTTGACGGCTTTTAATTGCAGGCGGCTGCAACCCTGCGGACTAAAATCAAACATTTGTTAGGGTGATCAAGGCCTTTTAATGAGAGAGAGAGAGAGAGAGAGAGAGGGTGTTAGCTTGAGTATTGTAGCTCAGTCAGAATCATGATTTTAAATGGTCCGCAGCCATTAAAGGGGCATGCGGTTAATATGCTTGTGATTAAGCAATCATGCAAAAATGTAGGCCACAACTTTATAGAGGTTAAGTTTACTTCAAGAGCTAGATGCTTTCTAGCCAATTAGAAGACAAACAAAAAGAGTGGACTATGCAAATAAAGGAGTGATTCTTGAGAACTTATGCACCGAGTCTCTTCAAGAATCCACTATCAAATTACTTAATATGGGTGGATTAACTACTGCAAACATATATCAACATGTGCCATCACATGAAGAGGAAACCATCATTAGATTGCTTGATGTATCCATGGATTGATGGTCAGTTTAAGAAAGGTTCCAATTGAATAAAACATCAATTGGCAGATGAACCAATAGAGACGATGGATCAACAAATATGGATGACTCAATGAGATAGATACTCTTATGACAACCTTATCAAACTCTATGAAGATTGACACTCCTTTTTAACAATAAACGAAGTGCTCATATCAAAGGCCAATCGTAAGATGACAATAATATAGGCCAATGGATGTTGAAGGATGAATGGAAATCACAATCAAGCAATCCTCAATCACAAATCAAATATTTGCGAAAAGGGTGAAGGTTGACACTCCCAACGTGGAGGATTGTAGAGAAGCAGAAGGTAAAATGTCCTTTTAAAAAGTTTTACTATATGAATAAAATTCTAATCTAATTTATAGGCATTCACATCAATTGTTACTAGATTAAAAAACAAAACATACTGTAAAAGAGGGTCACTGCAATATACAATTATCATTCTAAACGCAAGGATGAGTTTAATTTATGAGTGGAGGGTCTAATGTAAGATAAAATCAAAGGCATTTCTTGAAAAGAAAGAGGACGATCATCTTCCCTTGTCTATGCACCCGCTACGTTACTTCTAAGCATTTCTCCTCTTATGAAGTTGCAAGGCCATGTAGTTGGGTTGGCACCGCCGGTCAGGTCCTAGAGTTCTTGACCCATATAGTTGGGTTGAGCTTCTTTCATATGCTTGGGTCAATGTGGGTCTCATTTTTTAGAGGTCCTCCACTCAACTCAATCAGGCTTTGAGTCCCCATCGAACCCATCGAGTCTATGGACCTTGCTTTTGAGTCTGGTTTGGGTCAGGCAGGCTCACATCAAATAAGGGCGTTCCTAGTCGACTTGAAAGGATGGATCACACACGTGTGCCAGTTTGATAAATGCAAGGTGTACTATGGCCTGAGAAACCTCATTCTTTTCTAAAATAATTAATAAATATATAAATTTAGAATAATTAATCGGGTCCAAGATAGTGGATTTAGATCTAGACCCGGGTAGATCACTTTAACCGGGTCAAAAAAGGCAGAACTGAACCTGACTAATTTTTTAACCTATTTTCTTATCGGGTCTGAGAAATTGGACGCAAAGCTGTTGAAGTCGGGTCCAGTCCCTCAGGTACCTGCGGGTCTGGCTACCGGTTGACACCCGAGTAAATCTCAACTCGCCCCAAAGCAGGACAGAGCCACCATGTCAAAAAAGGGGGCGGATTAGGTGCGGCCCTAGCCTCACCCGAAAAGGTGCGGCCTTACTGGTGGGCTCACCTTGATGTATGTATTGTAAATCCACGCCGTCCATCCATTTTTTCAGATCATTTTATGGCATGATCCTAAAACCGAAGCAAATCCAAATCTCAGGTGGACAATAATGTAAGAAATAGCAGTGGTTGAACTCTCCACCGTAAAAACTTCCTAGGGATCACCGTAATTTTTTCCTAATGTTTATTTGTCATCAAACTTGTTGATAATGTCATAAAAACCTGGATGAAGATAAAAAAAAAAAAATTAAAAAAAAAAAGAATCAGCTTGATTCAAAGTTTTAATGGCCCACAAGAAGATTTAATAGTCAATCATCACTGTTTCCTACCGTATGGTCCACCTGAGAATTGGATCTGCTTAATTTTTGGGCTCATGCCCTAAAATAATTAAAAAAAAACTGATGAACGGTGTAGATATAGAATAAATACATCAAGGTGTGCCCCAAGGTAAAGACCACACCGTCTTGGGTGACACCTGGTCCGCACCTAATCCGCTCAAAAAAAAAAAAAAATGGAAGTAGATTAAGTACTACCCCTGCCTGTCCCGAGGCCCACCGTGATTTATGGGTTTATCAACACCGTCCATCCATTTTTCCATATCATTTTAGATAATATCCTAAAAATGAGGGAGATCCAAGGCTTTTACGGCTCCCAAGAAGCTTTTAATGGTGTGGGTTTAAATCTCACTGTGTATTCCACTTGATCTTTACATTTGTCTCATTTTTTAGCTTATATCCTAAAATGATATAGCAAAATGGATGGACGGTGTTGATAAACCCATATATCTACCTACTCTGCGTCCCAAAAAACCATACTTAAATGCAACCAGCTGTACTGTCTCATGTGCGCGGTTCCTTTTCTATTTTTAGTTAGAATCCCATGTGCGTGTTGAACGACAAAATCACTAATGAGCACGAAAATTCTGGCCGTCCAGATCGTGGTCCAAAAGGTAGACTTCAAATGGACGGTC
Source organism: Liriodendron chinense (assembly GCA_003013855.2). Taxonomy (NCBI): domain Eukaryota; kingdom Viridiplantae; phylum Streptophyta; class Magnoliopsida; order Magnoliales; family Magnoliaceae; genus Liriodendron; species Liriodendron chinense. The sequence continues at coordinate 1,248,714 of ML058586.1, read as the reverse complement.
AAAATGGGATGATTATGGTGATCCCATCCTTATATGTTTTGGCTATATAGACTTCAAATGGACGGTCATTAGATCCAACACATATTTCGTGTGCTACGATGAAAACACCCCACTGATCTGACTAACCATTTGAAACATGATGGACGGTCAATATCATTTACAAAAAAATAGGTACGGATAAAAAAATCTGATCCATCTATTTGTTTGAGACCATCATGGATTGCTTATTATTTAAAGAATCATTTTTGTTAGGCAATCGTAACCGTTCAATTCATGGCTTGGAAAAGGATGGCTGAAGAAAATAAGGACAAACTAAGGATGAATTAAATCATCCAATCAGTGTGAGTTTTGAATGGTAGCCCATGACTTATGTTCTTGACTTAATGCACGATTCAGATCGACTGATTGAACTGTCCAGGTGGAGCGATGCAACTACGAGTACTATAAGTTATGGTGCTCTGAGAGTACTTTTACAGTGGTATCGGGCAGATGTGGGGTCCACGTAGTGCTTGCAGGACATCCAACCCGTCGATCATATGGTTCAGCTAATGTCATGTCCAGGTCTCAAAAATCAGCCAGATTCAACAATCATGTGGGCCACAGAACAGTGAACAAGATGGGAAGGAATGCCCTCCCTTGATTTGTAACGGCCCCACCTGAGTTGCAAAATAGCATGATTTTTGGTCTGATGCTTAATCCATGCGTGAAGGGTCTGAATGGCCTCTATTGAATGTACACAACATGGTGGGCCCTCCACGCAAGTCTAGGGTGAGCATTCCTTCCCATCTTGTTCACTGCGCTGTGGCCTGATTATTATTATTATTTTTTTTTCACTACCTCCCCGTGGCACGACTGGCCTGATTGTTGATTCAATGGAGCAAAATGAATTGATGCGCATGATTGACGTGTTAGATTAATGCAAGTGGGCCCCACATCTGCTTGTACCACCAGACCTATTGTGCTACTAGTAACATAAAAGGAGCGTACTCCAATGGTTAAAACATCATCCCTTTTTTTTAATTTATTTATATATATATTTTTTAAGGTTTGCAACCAACCCGGATTAGGGCTTATTTGGTCGGCATCTGGAAACCTGTTTCCAGCTTAAAATTTGAGATTCCAGTAAAATCTAATTTTAATGGGTATGTTTGGCATGCAAATCCCTAGCTAAATAAAATTCCATGTGAAAACCTAAATTTGCTAAATGGAGGTAAGCAAGAGATGTAAATGAAGGAAATGAGAGATGGAATGGGGGAAAATGAATTGGGAGTAAATGGCCATTTTCAAATGTGCTTGGATGGCAGTAAATGAAATTCATTTGAAATCAAAAAATTTTGTTTGGATGGAAGTAAATATATGAGGAATTTGAATGCATTGAAAATTTTCAATATATTCACAAGAATATATGTAATATCTCAAACCAGCTTTAATACTCAAATTAGTAAACACATGTCGTATTTAATGGAATGATTGTAATAAGCCCATTAAAATATATATGTTATCTAAAAATGAAAGAATTTGAGCCACGGGTGGGCCACAAACACAAGGATCACAAATAAGCAACTTGCCAACATTTTTTAACCATCATTTAGATGGCCAGCCTTTGGACGGTTTGGATTATTCTATTTGTGATTGTAATGATGTAGCTAATAATTGAATTGTTTTGGAGTATCATTAGCGTGCCACGTGTACGGTGGACATGTGTCTAGTGGCATCTTTGTTTACTCATGTGATTCTCCAAAAGAGCCTAAAAAGGCATTTCACTCCATTTACTTCCAAATCCTCTTTTGAAAAGAGGATTTCATTTACAAGCCCATTTTTTCTCATTTCATTTCATTTATATGTATTTACTTCCATCTGAACACACCTCAAATCCTATTTACCTTCATTTACTTCTATTTAAACTGCCCCTTGGTGGAAATGGAATGGGGGACCGTTTCTTCGAAAGGGAGAGGCGGAAGTGAACGTCATTCAATATTGACGATAATACCACTAAGGTGGTGCCCACCTTGATATATGCATTGTACATCTATGATGTATGTGTTTTATACCCACGCAGTCCATCCATTTTGAGAGCTCAATTAAGGGCATTGGACAAAAAATGAGGTAGATCTAAATCTCAAGTGGACCACACCACAGGAAAACAATGTTAATTGAACACCCACCATTAAAAACTTCCTGGGACCCACTAATGTTTATTTGTCATCCAACCCGACCATTTGTCTTGCGAGATTACTATAGGCTAGGGGTCAACCTGGATTATGTAGTTTTCAACCAAACAGCAAGTTCTAGATGGAATTTGGGTTTCCAATTCAGTTTATGCAATTTTGGATTCCAACATTGGAATTTGGATTTTTTTTAGAATCTAGATTTTGCAACCAAAAATGCCCTTGACTACTGACCACGACAGAACTCACTACTGAAGCTACATTACCACTCTCTTTGGGTCCCACCATCATGTATGTGTTGTATCCACACCATCCATCCATTTGGAGAGAGAATTTTAGGGCACGAGCCAAAGAGTAAGGCAGATCCAAAGTTCAAGTGGACCCCACATAGAAAATAGTGGGGACAGTGACACCCACCGTCGAAACTTTCCTAAGGCCTATGATGATGTTTATTTGAAATCTAACCAGTTTATAAGTTAACATGGACATGGAATAAGGGAAAACACAAATATTAGCTTGATTGAAAACTTCTATCGTCCAAAGAAATTTTTAATGGAAGGTGTTCAATCCCCACTGTTTTTTGTGGTGGGGTCTACTTGAGCTTTGAATCTGCCTCATTCTTTGGCTCATGCCCTAAAATGATCTTTCCAAAGGAATGGACAATGGGAATACAACACATAAATCATGGTGGGGCCCATAGTATGTGGTGATGTCACTTCAGCAAAACTCTCTACTGTCAAGTTCAAGTTCAGTAGCTAATCGCATCCTTTACAACCATATCACATCATTGGTCGGTTGCACTAAGGATGTGATTTGGTTGCAAACCTATGTGATGACGTGAACTAATAAGAAAGCTGCAAACAAGGATATCAATTTCATCTTTTATTTGAACAATGGCACAAAACGAATTGAGGCAAGTGGGGCCCACATCTGCTTGGACCACCTAACCTATTGTACTACTTGTAATGTCAGTGTAATGTTAGAGTGCACTCCAATGGTTAAACCATCCTTTTTTTTCTTTTTAAATCTAAACAAGGGGGCAAAATGAATCGATGCATGTGGTTGACGGGTTTAATGCAAGTGGGCCCCACATCTGATTGGACCACCTAACCCACTATGCTACGGTTGTTTGGCACTAAGGATTTGAGGGTATTCCAAATTTATGGATGTTTGGCAAGGTGGATTAGAGGTTATTCTAAATCCTCACTTTTGGTGAGTTTTACTATCCCTTCTTTTTACTTGGATTTTCATTTTTTTTTTTTTTTTTTGCTCATTTTTAAAGGTAAGAGACTCACATGTATAACATGTGTTATTGGGCTATTAATCTATTAGGCATGTGCCCCATTGATGATATCCTAAAACAATCAAATTGTCAACTGTACAGCTAAAATTACTTCAATAGAATGATTTAAGCGGTCCAAACATTGTCCATATGAAATTTCATCATTTTCTACCAAAGTATACATATATTTCAACAGACTTATTAAAATCGTTGTGTTAAACATTATATAGTACACTAATTAGTTATATTAAAGTTTATGTAGTAATTAAATTCAAACTCTTCTAAATATACTATATAATTTAAATGCATAGCTACTTTTGGATCACGTGATTCTAAATGGGCGTCAAGCACAATTTGAAGGATTTTGAATCCGAGGTATTTTAAATCCAAAGGATTTCTAATCCGAGTATTCTGAATTTATAGTGCCAAACGAGGCCTACTAGTGACATAAAGGAGCATACTCCGCTGCTTAAACCATCCTTTTTTTAATCTAAAATCTATTTTTATGTTGATCCTAGAATTTGAATGGTATAACTTCCTACCTTTGATCGCTCAATCAAATCATTAACACAACTTTTCATAAGGAATTTAAACCATCCACGTAATTAAACTATAAAAATCCATCCTACTTAATCCTAGTCCATCCAACTTGTCTCGGCCAATTCAAAACCTACCCAAGACTTAATCAAAGCCATCCAAACCCAAAATTGTGGGCCATCTACTAAAAATAGCAATGGTCTACCATTCAATTTCTGCTCTTACTAGATGACCTTAGAAGCTTTTCATGTCTTTTGTGATTGGCTTTTGAGTGTTGGCATATTGGATCCAAGTCAAAAATGAAAATCAATATTTTTATCTTTATCTCACCCATAGACACATCACATGGGTATTCAAACCCAAGATCTTAGCATTAAAACTCATAATCTACCACTGCCCCATGAGTAGGGACCCTTCATTTCTATCTTTATTTTATTATTTCAAATAATAATTTAAAGCTCTTAATCTTAAATCTTATAAAATGGAAATCATACATTTGTGTGGTTCAGGGTGTCTAACACTTTCTTTCTCCATAACCAACGCTTTTATTAGAAATATGTGAAGGTAGACCACGTGGAGTTCATTCCATCCAGGACCATTTGTCTGCTCTCTTTAATGAAAAACGTTTGCCGCACCACGTGGAGTTCATTCCATCCTGGACTATTGTCTAGCCTCTTCAGTCATCATTAGCTATACGTGTCTAAGGACCGGTAGTTTATGAGATTTTTTACTAGCCATGACTCCCCTAAATCTCCATTGATTTGTTATCGGTGGATTGCATTTATTGGTTGAGCCATTTGCGCATCTATTTTTTGGTTTATTTGTTTTTTGCTTCACATGCACTCACACACCCCATACACTCACACCACAATGGGTGCTGGAACTCATGACCTTGCGTTGAAACTCATGTAAGTCTACCAAGTAGCCATATGGTCGCAGGCAATTTTCATGTGAGCCTTTTATGCAATTTCCAATTCCTTATGGATCAACCATCATGATTCATGCCCCCATCAAAGCATAAACTACCTACCGGCTACCTCAAGTAGGTAAAATCCCAAATAACAAAGAAAAAAAGAAAAAAATAAAGAAGAAAAAAATTACAAATGAATATCATGCCCCACGGAATATTTTATGTATTACACAAGCAAACTCCATGATTTGCATGCTCAGATTGCATGAATCTCAACCTAACCATCTAAATCACAACTCCCATCATGCATTTGATATAACCAGAAAAAAAAAAAAATCACTGATCTACGGACCTAACCATCTGATCAATGATCATTCTCTTAACAAATTCACCCATAACAATACGTTTCCTTATAGCCGTCCATTCAACGACCACCTCAAGATTCTTACAAGTTCTTGCATTTTATTCTAGGCCACCCTCCATCCACATTAGGGCCCATATTTTGGGTGGTTATGATTGAGGTACATGCCAGCCCCACTTAAAATGAGAAAAACTTATATACTCTGGCTTAGTGTAATTTTTGATACTCAGGCGCTTAGAAATTGCATACTTGGAATGCAAGTAATTCAAATTATGCTGTCCACATTACAGGTCCAGTTTAGATGCGACAGGATACAAAAGTCACGCTTATTTAATGACAGTTAAAAATGAAAAATATGCGGTGGTACTGTTTTCAACAACCAAGCTCACACCAATCAGCGGTTATGATTTGTTCAAAACTGTATTTGGGACTATGATTTTATAGGGATTAGGTTAGGTGCGGGGCTCGACACAGTACATGGTGATGCACTGGTCATGGGTCCACCTTGATGTATATATTGTATATCCACACCATTAATCCATTTTTCCAGCTCATTTTAGTTTATGAATTCAAAAATGAAGAAGATCCAAATAAAGATGTACACACCATAGGAAAGAGTGGTGATTGAACGTCTACCATTAAAACTTTCAAGGGCCCATTGAAATGCCCAACGTAATTTTTATTTGAAATCCAACCTGTTGATAAGGTCACATGTATATGGATGAAGGGAAAAAATAAATATAATTTTGATCCATATGGCTCACAATAGGTTTTTAATGGTCAATCACTACTTTTTTCTATGGTGTGGGCTACCTGAGATTTGGATCTACTCCATTTTTCGGCTCATGGTCTAATATGAGCTGAAACAATGGAGGGACAGCGTGGATATACAATACATGCATCAAAGTGGGCCCCACATTTAGGGCCACATCTTGTTAGGTGAGGCTGGGGCCGCACCACCTAGTCCGCTCCCGACTTTACACACGTTCTGGGGAGGAGACGGATTGCGTCCTAACCCCGTCCGGACAATAATCCGTCCGGGCAGGGCTCAGTGGAGCCCACTGTGATGTAAGAGCTTTATCCACGCCGTCCATCCCTATTTTCAGATCATTTTAGCACACGAAATTAAACATGAGGCATAACCAAGGCATAAGTGGACCACAAAGTAGAGCTTGAATTCCTACTGTTAAAAGAATTCTTTGGAGCTGCAGAAGTTTTGGACCAAGATAGTATCATTGTTTTGACCATATGATATTTTGGTCCCTGAAAAAGTTTCCGGTGTCATTATCACCTCTGCTTCCTTTGGTGTGGTTTACTTGAGCTTTGGACCTAACTATTTTTATATCCTTCCTTAAAATTCTATGAGAAAAGGGATGGTGGGCCCCACAGAGCCCTGCCCGGACGGTAAGGGTAGGACGCGATCCGCTTCCCAGTGCAAGCATCTCCTGTGCAAGGAATCTAGGTGGGGCCCACCGTGAGGTTTGTGATAAATCTAGGCCGTCCAACCGTTTTGTGAGACCATTTTAGGTGTTGCGAATAAAATTGAATGGGATCCAAGACTTAAGTAGGCTGAAAACATGACGATTGAACTTTCACAGTTGAAATATTAGTGGGGCCACAGAAGTTTCGAATCAGGATAATATATGTGTTTTCAGTTCATCCGCTTCCGCTTCCGACTGTAAAGGGCGCGGATTTCCTTCGAAAGCCTTGAAGTTCCTGCACTGGAACCAAGGTGTGGCCCACAGTGATGTTTTTTTGATAAATCCACCCCGTCCATCCTTTTTGAGAGCTCATTTTAGACGTGAAAACAAAAATGAACTGGATCCAAGACTCAAGTGGGCCTCACTAAAGGAAAAGGTGGGTAGGTAAATTATTACCGTTGAAACCTCTCTGGGGTCCACAGTGATGTTTATATGACATCCATACAGTTCATAACGTCACTACTACTGGGATGAACTGGAAACACAAATATTATCCTGATTCGAAACTCCTGTGGCTCCACAAATATTTCAACTGTGGACGTTTAATCCTCACGTTTTCGGCCCACTTGAGTCTTGAATCCGATTCATTTTTGTTTTCATGTCCTAAAATGAGCTCCCAAAACGGATGGACAGGGTGGATTTATTCAAAACATCACTGTGGGCCCCACCTTGGTTCCCAGCACAGGAACTTCCTGCGCAAGGCTTTCGCAGGAAATCCGCGCCCACTGGGAAACGGATTTCGTACTGGCCCCGCCTGGACGGACTCGGTCCAGACAGGGTCTCTGTGGGCCCACCGTCATGTATACGTTTTATCCACGCCGTCCATCTATTTTTTTAGATAATTTTAGGGAGGAGAGAAAAAATAAAACAGATCCAAGGATCGAGTGGACCACACAGTGGTGATTGAATTCTCACCGTTAAAAACTTCTAGGCAGCGCAGATGTTTTTTATCAGGCTGACAGTTTCTATGGCAAATAAACATCACGGTGGGCCTAAGAAGGTTTCAACGGTGGACATCATTGCCACGGTATGCGACGATTCTGTCAGTTTAGTGCCAGTCATATTTATGCCACGTATACAATATCCAAGCGCCTGCGTATCAAGCGTCATCCGCAGACTACCAAATACCTCCCATAGCTCTCCGCAGTTCGGATACAAAACCGATTTTAGGAAGCGGCTTTTGGGTGGGATTGGATTTTTGGAAAAAAAAAAAAAAAAACAAAAACAAAAAGGCAACGCAAGTGGTGAGTTACAATGCAAGCAACTGCAGAAAAATGTTTTTGGGTTATTAAAGATTTGGGTTTTGTTGTAGATTATGTTAAAATAATTGAGTTTTAATCATTTAAAAAAATTGGATTTTTTTTTCTTTTAAAAAATTGATTTTTTTCTTTTAATTTTAATATTTCATTGGTTATTTTTCTTTAATTTTTGTGTTCTTTTTCTTGTTCTTAGTTTTTGGATTTTTGCAGAGTTTGTGTTATTTCTAGATTGGAATATCAGATCCTTGTTGAGTAATTGATATTTTGACCCTCTCCTTTTGATATCAGAATAGTAAAAATATCCTATTCTGTAGATTAGTAGTAAAAAGAGTTGTATCCATCTAACAAGTAGTTGGACCGTTGGTGGCAGTGTGTCATGAATGGACGGTTTTCAGCCGTTCCATAGGCTGGCCCCACCTTGAAGATAACCCATGGAAAAGATCAGGCTGATCCATTCATCAGGTGGGCTGAGCTTGTAGTTTGGATGAGTGCAACATCCGTCCATTTTTTTTGTATGATGTGGCCCACATGGTGGGTAAAATGAATTTGTCTGATTTTCTTCACCAGGCTATCTTCATGATGGGACCCAGCTTTTGGACTGGTAGGATGTCATACAAAGATGGCATTTTGGAACTATCAGGCTAGTTGGAGTGTAATTCACTGGTCCAACTAGCTGTATTCTTACTCATTTGGGTTTGAATAGAACAGTGGATGATTTCAAAGGAAAACTACTCATTTTAGATTTTTATTACTTGGGTCTTGTTTGGTTCTTACTGCAGACTTTTTAATATGACTTTTTAATACTGTCTTATAGGACAATCCACCAACTACTGATTTCAAGACAGTTGGTGGTAGTTAGAAGCTGTGGAGGGAAATTTGGATTAATGGCTCATCTATCCAAAGCCCTGGAAAAAATCAATGTAAAGGAGGAGAAGGAGGAGGAGAGGGAAATGGCGCCGTCAGCCAGTAATTCAATCCATTGGTCGACCTCTCGGCCGCAGATCGATCTGAGTGGTGCCGCAATCCAGGGCAATTCTGAGGATAGGGACCCGACAATCCTGTTGCCGAACCAGTCAGATGACATCTCTCATTTGGCTTTGGATATTGGGGGTAAGTTTCATGGAGAGGGAGATGTGTCGTTTGATTTTGTGGGTGTTGCTTGTTTGACAATGTTGAATGGAATTGGATTGGATATCACCAACATTGTGGGTTATGCTGCTGTAATTCGATCCTTTTTTCTTCAAATTTGGCTGATTTTTAACAGCAGCTTTGTGGGTTATATGGGATTCTTGCATTTGTTGCTAGTTAAAAGTTCTCTAGATTTTTTTGCTGATATATCTGTCTGCGTGGTTTTAATTTTTCTGATTTTATAGGTTATGAACCTGAATCAAGTTCACTAGATTCTTTGGATCATATGCTTATGTTATCACCTTTGTCTTGACATTCTCGAGTTGAATGTGGTTTAACACTCATGAGATTTGCTTATTTTGTTTAGAGGTTTGCTTGCTCCAAATATGCCGTTACACACTGCACAAGCACCAACATAACAGGTGGGTGGGACATCTGAGCAGTGGACTCATCATCCAGGCCACATATATACCTTGAACATGGACTTTCAACAATTTTTGGTAAACTGTCCATTCTTTTCATACACGTGGTGGCTTGGACCGGCCTGGTTATTGCTTATGATCATCGTTGCAATGGGTCACCTTTTGTGTGCTTAGATTTCCTACCTATACGGCTATACCCAGGTTGGAGGCGCATTTGGAGAGTGTGAGTGCAGGATAAAAGGTCTACTTTCATCTCAATATGAAGTGTTTTAACTTAATATATGGTTTATCATGGTTGTTGATTGGCGTAGTTCTGTTTCATTATTTGATTCTCAAATCTATTTGCCTTTTTTTTTTTTTGGTTTATTTTGAGAGTAACCAAATTTTTTATCAGAAAGAGAAGATAAAAAACACAAAGTGGAGAAACGTAATTTTTTGTTTTGGAATTATACTTTTATTAGAATTTCCAATAATCACAAAATAGTCATTTTGCATTGTATTCAAGAGAAAGAACTCTTCTGTTTCCACATGACACAAGTATCATTTCTTGATTCTTGGAAATTCTAAGAAGAGCAGAAATCCAAAAAACGTGAACTATTTTTCTTGTGGCCCAAACCAACGCAGACACAAAAATCCCACATATGCCATTGTGTGGATCATCAGGTCTCTATTTTCTGTGGCCCAAAAGTCAGGCCGGTTATCAGATAGGCAACATGCGTGCAAGAAAATGGATGATTAAAAAGAATTTACCGACCGCCCACATTCAACGTACATGTGGCTACCTATGACTCGAATGGCCTGATTTCGTGCCAAGGCACGTATATGGTAGGGCCCATCTTATGAACAGCCTGGACTCGCACGAAATATGAGTGGGGCAGGACTCAGGATCTTACTTGAATAGCCTTAGCAGGGCTCTTCCTTTTTATTTAGTATTTATAGTTCATTGCTGCATCACAAGATGAATTCATGATGGTACCAGAGATCTTCTCTATAACGTAAGTTTTGGGATTGACTGATAATCTGACTTGTATTTGAAATGAGGTTGCCATTTTTTTTCTTTTTTCTTTTTTTAATGTTGTCTATTCCTTTGTTGAAATGAAATGAATCCTGTCCATTCTTCTCAGTACATATACAATATTTCCATTTTAAGTCAAATTTCAACATTATGGATGGTCACATGGTGTGACACTTAAATGGCTTTACAAACAATCAAATACTTGTTTTTGGTTTCCATTTTCAGAGATGTAATAATGTATGCATATATGGGGGTTTGACATTTGAAAAAAAAAACATTATATATATATATATATGTTTTTCTATGTTTTTATTTCTAATTAGCTGTTCTTAATATGGGCTTTGTCCTGATCTTGACATAGTTTTATCATGTATTGCTAGGATCTCTTATTAAGTTGGTCTATTTCTCAAGACGGGAGGACCACTCATCGGATGATAAGAGGAAGAGATCTATAAAGCAGAGGTTGGGGGTTTCCAATGGTAATAGGAGGAGCTATCCAATTCTTGGCGGGCGGCTCCATTTTGTGAAATTCGAGACTAGAAATATAAATGAGTGCTTGGATTTTATTTACTCCAAGCAGCTTCATCGTGGTGGTATGTGTACCTTTTTATTCATTAGAAGCAGTCAGAATTCATTTCTTATAAATAAAAAAGCTATTGGCACCAGTAACTATTTAAGAGGAAAGTTGTATTGTTAAGTTATGACGAGGTTGTAATAACAGCATCTGAGGAATTCATGTGTCAATAATGAGCTTTTAAAAATGAATGGATAGCTTTAGGGACTGTTTGGATGTAATCCTGAATGAGAATTGAATGCAATGAGTTCTGACCCATGTTCATTTTGTGGCGATGGAGCCATTTGCACATCACATGAACTGCTGATCGCGAGCTGCACTAAACACTGCAATCTGCAAAATCTGCCCCAAATGAAAATTCAACTGTAATTGGTGTACAGAAAAATCAAAATACTCTGCTATCTTTTATTTTCAGAAATTGTAATCTTACAGTGATTATTTTACTTGACCCTTGGAATTCATCTCGAAGCAAGTCCCATGCTTCTTTTTATGTTTTAGCTCCCATTAATTGGTCCGTGTTCTTATTCTGAGTGGTGGATGTACAAGTCCACCCACATTTTTTGGTACCACCCAAACTGGCTTATATATCACAAATTCCAGATTGTGCTTAAAATATTACAATTTTTAATATCATTCAAATCGCATTAAAATGCACAAAGATGTGATGTTTTTGAACCATAAGCACTGAAGAAATTTTCAGATACAGGCTTGGCTAGCACTTCGTTAGAACCATTGAGTTACATTAAATTGAAAATCATATATTTCTCTATTTACTATTTAAGCATGTGTGACTTCAGTAAACCATCAATGAATAACAATGCTGTATTAAATGTAACTTCGCTCTGTAGTCAGAAATAGGATTGACTATTACTCTTAGTTCTAGTTCAATATCTTACACTGAGAAGATTTGGTTTTGTTGCATCTATGCAAAAAAAGTAACAGCAAACAGCTTTAGTAGTGCTTTCTGATTGGTGTTTCTTTATCTTTCCCTATGATTTGCTGAATACAACCATTCTGTTCTTTGTAATGTTTTGTGCTGATTTCTGCTAATTTTGAGTTGGTAGGGGTTGATTCACCTTCATGGCGCTCTGGGAGCCCAACCAATGATAGTGCAACAATTAAGGTAATCTTTACCTTATGAAAAATTCTCAAACATTGCTGAAATCTGTTTTTTTTTTTTTTCTTGCCACTGAAACAACATTCTACTTTGATTTAAGTATGAATTAGTCTATTTTTAATATTTTCTTGAAATAGTGTGAAATTGTTTCAATCAGAATGAATGATTGAACCATAGATGTGGTTTGATTCAAAGTCAAACAACACTGCTAAAAAATTTATGTCCAAGTACAAATTGCTGAGATTGCTATATCTTTAATATTAAAACCTCGAAGGGCCTATTGTATCTGATCGGTGAGATGTACTCCTAGAGAAGTGTGCAGAAAATAAAATGACAATTCGTTCCCTGTAATGTATGAAAGAGGTATGCATGACAGAAAAAATTAGACAAAAGAACCCATCTGTTAAAAAGAAAGCTTCTCAATGGTTTTTTTTTTTTTTTTTTTTTTTTTCTGCACGAGTTAAAAATGGGAAGAGCACCACTTAAAATCTTGATATTCAACACCACGCATGGATTAGAGAGCCCATTAAATTTTTTGCATATGAAATGTTGCCATTGAAAGTTGGTTTTTAAGGCCATGCAATGTGCAAGTGAATTGAATTGTGAACGCTCCCTTTAACCAAGAAAGTTAAAAGATTAAATATGCATTTCCTAGTATTCAAAATGAGGAAACAGTGATAAGATACATATCTTATATTTTTTATTCCTGGTTTTACCCAAGGTGTGCCTTAAAGGCCATTAAGGAGTAGTAAAGGCTGTTACGTAAAGGTAACGGTGGCAACCGTTACACGTTACCGGGGTCGTAAATGCCATAATAGCCGTTATGGAAAAAATAACCTGTAAAAGCCATTACAGCCCCCGTAATGGCCCGTTATGTCCGCCATAAAAGCGACAACAGCCCCGTAATGTTCTATTATGGGGCCGATACAGGCAGTGAACGAAATATTGGTATCGCATTACGTATCGCACCCTTGGGATATGGATACGTCGGTTACCACATGGGATATATCGGTTGTATCGTGTAATGTATCATTGTTGTTGGAAACATTGAGAAATTGGTCAATTTTATCAATGAAACTTTACTGATTGTTAAAAATGACATTAATACACACTTAGAAATTAAAACATTACAAAAAACAAGTGCACATAATAGGTTTTCTTTGTATGGGGTCCTAATTTATGCGTTGTCTAATTGAATTGTTGCAAGTATATTCAAAGTCTATTCATATAATTTATAAATGTAAGAAGACGTGTGGAAACACAAGCAATACATTCAAAAGCAAAAGAAGAATCACTAGATCAGGTTACATACATGTTTGATTTTATGTTTGCATACAAAATTGCAACTGATTTGTGAGAAATTGGGAAATTTTGATTTTTTTTTCAATTTTTTGCAACTTGGCCCATCTCCTCCAAATCTCGAAATCGAAGCTCCCAATTCATGACTTTTCATGCAAAACATGAAAAATATCATGGATTTGTAATAATTTGACGCTAATTTAATATGATTTACAAAAAAAAGGATAAAAAATCGAAAATGCTCACTGGATTGAACATGTGTGATATATTGCATTACTTGTGCGTTTCGTATCGCATAGGTGGGATACAAGATATATCGTGGGATATATTGACCAATTTCGTCGATACTGAAAACACTGGATACAGGTTCTTCGTTTTTTTTTTTCCTCCCAATAATAATTAAAAAAAATCGAAACGGACTTCATATCAAAGGTAACGGTGGTGGCCGCTATGGCCACTGTTACCATTATGGAATGCCTTGGTTTTACCCTAATAATAAAATAGAGAAGATAATGTAATGAACAGATCAAGCACTTATGCATCTTTCTCAAAAATGACAATTAGCCCGCAAATGGATTTTACATGCCTTTCAAGTCTAAACTGAAGTCACGTAATTGCAATTTGGAGGCTGGACACTCAATACGAATGCTAAGGAAATTACAATTCGGTCATTTACAATATAGAAACTGATAATTGCAGCTCAATTTGATAGGATATTACATTGACAATTGTAGTTCAAGTGATAGTGCACGCAAAGGCAACCTAATAGTGATCAGTGAATCATGATTGAGGTTGATTACTATTGGTATTGGACTGAAATGGAATAATATTTTGACGAGGTCAATATTGTCTCTCTTCTTTTTCTTCATATCTGTCTCCATTAAATGCATGCTGCAGACGCTCCACTTAGTAACTAGTTATCCAGGACATCTAATCGATTTGCGTCAAGCAAAGATGGTCTCACAAGGATTAAGCACAATAGGATTCGCCTTTCACCAACACCTTAAGCCCAACCTAATCCCCGACTTGTCCTTAAACCCCTAGAGACCTAACTTTGAGGTGTGGATCAAACTTATCAAATGTTGGGCCAACGTCCCTTTCTTTTCTAGACACCCCCCCTGCAAAAAAAGGAAATAACAAGTCTAAATCAAGAGAGGAGAGAGAAATGGAGAATGGTGCTATCATTTGAGAGTTCTTGAACTCTCTCCATTCCTCACTTAAGGAGATTGACTCACCCTCTTGGTGGATTCGAGCAAAGGCTCAGGTAACCATGAATAGGAGGGTTCATTAGGTCTCTCTTCCTTCCTAAGCTCCCTATTCTCTGTCCATTCAAGGAGAGAGGTCAAGACCCTTCGCCATAGAGATGATGGAGTTCCAAGACAACCGAACAGCCACACCTTATTTGCTGAATTTCTACTCTATTCTCTCGCTTGTCAACTTCTAAAATGAGAATAGTAGTAGAGAGAAGGGGTGAATGGCTGCTAGGATTTGAGGGCTCTTAAATTTCCCCTATCCTTGGCTAAGGAGACTGCCTCACCCACTTGAGGTTTGAGCAACAGCTCTTGTAACCACAAATGGGAGGGTTCACTAGTTCTCTCTTCCTTCCCAATGTCCCTATTTGCAGTCCAATCAAGGGGAAGGTTTGAAACTTAGGTTGTAGAGTTCAAGGATGTAGGATATGACGGAATTCGAAATGATCGAACTGCTACCTTCCATTTGTTTAATTTTCTGCATCTTTACTTCATTCCTTCCATTTGCTTATCTTCTACAACCCAAAATCCCAATTCTAGGAATTTCATTTTCCCTATGTAAAGACCCTATTCACCTTGGGTGGGGAAGGGTGCTCATCATCAAGGCCCTCCTCCGGAGTTCTCAAGAAGCAAAACCATGACACTTGGACTCATTCAAATACAACTTGAACAAAAAATCATTCAATTTCTCGGACTTCTAGCTTCCCATGGAATTTAGCCGGCGGGTTTGCCATTTTGTTTCACACATACCAATATCAACTGTTTGCAATGGATGCTCGAGTTATATATATATATATATATATATATATATAATCTTAATGTGTCTTGATTCGCTAACTAGTTAGGCTTCATGAGTAGGCCACAGGTGGTGGGGCATACAAATTTGCAGATCTCTTCAAAGAGAGGCTTGGGGTTAGTCTTGATAAGGAAGATGAAATAGACTGTCTTGTCGCTGGAGCGAATTTTTTGCTTAAGGTTTGAGCCTAATACAAAATTGCTCTTTTGTTAGATATACTGATTCCCTTTGAAGACAAGTTTCTGAGTAACATTCACACTTGAATGCTTGTTTTCACTATTCTTCTGAACACCAGAAATATTGGTGGTGGTAGCAAACAACTCTATTAAGAATTTCAAGAAAAATACTAACTAGTACTTTGGTAGGCAATCCGCCATGAAGCTTTCACACACATGGAGGGTCGGAAGGAATTTGTGCAGATTGATCAAAATGATCTGTTTCCTTATCTTCTTGTTAATATCGGCTCTGGTGTTGGTATGATTAAGGTATGTACTCATCTCTCACCTTCTTTCTTAGCATCACACACTTGAAACTTTTGAAGCATTTCAAATTGAAGTGTCATATCTCTCGAGATGAAAATAGGTGGATGGAGATGGGAGTTTTCAGCGGGTTAGTGGGACAAATGTTGGAGGCGGTACTTATTGGGGACTGGGCAAGCTTTTAACAAAGTGCAAGAGGTTGTTTTGATCTTTTACACTTTTCAGAATGCCCGTTTGTTATATGGTTTGTATTTAGTCTTTTGTTTTAAATTCTCACATCAGTCCATTATCCAGTTTCGATGAGTTGCTTGAGTTGAGTCAACGGGGAGATAATGGAGCCATAGACATGCTTGTTGGTGATATCTATGGTGGTATGGACTATTCCAAGGTATATATTTATCCTTTTGTTATTTAAATTTCATTTGAGACATTAAGGCTGTCTTTGGATTCACAAGTGAAAACATTCATTTTAATAAAGCAGAAATACCTGTAGTTGAGAACTTCTTGTATTCCCAATGAGGAAGTAGCCCTCAACTTGCAATTATGTTCCTGTCAAGTCCAAGTTGGAAGTAACGTTATTTTAATTTGGATTACTTCCACTTTATTAGACTAACAATTGCACATTGGAGTGTATGCTTGAAGCAAGGTATTCCGTATCAGTTACGGTGGCCATAATACTCACCACCGTTACCGATACGGGTATCAGTCGTAACGGCCGATACAGGGGTGTAACGAGCGTTATGACCCCTGTAATGGTTCAAAAAAAATTTTGCTTGGAAAATTATAGAAAATCTAGAATAATGTAAATATTCCAAGTCTGTATTCATTTTTTTGTTTTGAACATGTTTATAGTTGTGTAACGGTCACTCTTTGGTGAGAGTGTTGTATTGGATTGTCTGGTGAATTTATGAACATGGTTACATGTCTCTACTGTTTACACATTACAATCAAGCATTAGAATTAGAAATCGACAAAAAGAGAAGCAGATATACCACTTTGTTCGATTTTTTGAAAAAAAATGGCTCTCGAAGCTTCTATTTGCCCAAATCACTTCAATCTACTATTCTAATCCTAACAACTAGAGTACGAGTGATTGAAATTTGCTATAGAATGACGTAAGAAAGTTTTTGGAATAAGAAAAATGAAAAAATGAGGAAAAAGGATTTACATAGAAAAAAGAACTGGTCGTTTTTCGACCGGTACTGGAGTAATGATCATTATGCCTCATAACAGCTGTTATGGCCCCTATAATGGCCGATACGGTCCAAAAAAACCAGCTGCCCTGTTCACCCCCGTATCGCATAACGGTCATGGCCGTTACCTATACGTATTGGCCTTTACGGCCGTATCGTAATGAATGCAGAACACCTTGGTCTAAAGGCATCCTGAGTGATGATGTGAGAGTCCTATAGTGATGATGTGAGAGTCAAGATGCTGAAATTTGTAGATTCCACTGAGAGCAACTAAAGTTGCTCAGTGTACTGGTGATGGATCATTGAGGTTACATGAACGTGAGAAATCATGTGATTTGTATTCATGCATCTCTCATGCTTGTGTGGATTCTCGCTTTGCAGTGGCTATTTCACTTTTGTTATTGTATGCAGTTTGGTATTATTATTTTATAGAACAGTTCGTGTGAATTTAATTCAATCTTTTGATGCATTAGATGTTCAGCCATGGATAATTTTCCCATGAGTGTTTTGGTGTTTTTCTTTTCATATTAGAGTAGCTAATGGTTCCCAATTCTTTAAATGGTTGCAGATTGGTCTCTCGGCGTCAACTATCGCTTCTAGCTTTGGAAAGGCAATTTCTGAAAACAAGGAGCTTTCCGACTACAGGCCTGAAGATATTTCCCTTTCTTTATTGCGAATGATTTCATATAACATTGGGCAGGTGAGTTTGTCAATATTAAGAATCTAATCATGCAATATTATCTTTTATGAGGCAAATATTCAAAATAGAAAATGAAGCTGCTTAAAGTAATTTATTTACCCAGTGTACATGCCCACCTTTGTTGATGGTGGCACCCTTACTTTCTCCTTTTGGTAATACAATAGTACAAACTTGCACTTTTGTGTTGACAAAAGCAGAAAGAAAATGCTGCCTCTATCAATCATGTTTTGTGTGGATATCAATTCCCATTGTGTTTCTTAAAATGGGCAGCTACTGTTACTATCTGTATATTGGTCCTCATTTTCTGGCAAAATCTGCTTATATAAATGAAAGAAAAAAAGACCATCTAGTTTGACCAACTTCCATTTGGAAGCGAGCCATAATCCATATCGGTTTTGAGATTTAATTCGAGTTTTGTATTGGGTCTTCTGTTATTTTTATTTTCAGTGCTGTATCTACTCATGAGATGGTTTATTCCATCTTAATTTTGTAAAATTTGACCTCTCTCTCTCTCTCTCTCTCTCTCTCTCTCTCTCTCTCTCTAAGCTGAGATTAACATGGATAAGATGATTTATGAATGGATAAGATGATTTATGGTTTAATTGTTGTGTTTTCTGGCTGTATTTCCTACATGCTAGATCTCATACCTGAATGCACTTCGCTATGGCCTCAAGCGGATCTTTTTTGGAGGATTCTTCATACGTGGACATGCTTACACCATGGACACCATTTCCTTTGCAGTTCACTTTTGGTAACTACCATGCTGGCTTGTACAATTTCGTCAAGCTTTAAAAATAGGCATTCTTGATTTCCTTGTTCCTGTACTATTGGTACTTGGTAGACTAAACTTAAACAGGTTCTTTGAAGTTCTTTATATCCATTTTGTTTTGTTAACATTTGAGAATGCTATCATGTTGAGTGCGTCATAGAATTTCTGTACTGCCACCCTACCTTTACATGGCAAAAGTGTATGGTGATCAGGACAGTTACTTGGTGGTCCACTATGTGCACGGGCCATGGGCTAAAGACCATAAGGGATTGGACAGTTCTGATCGTTCACTTTTGTGAGTTGTGTCCATTAAGTGCAGACCTTTACCATAGCTTGAATTAAGTGTCCATTTATCAGGCATTGGTCAGGTGGCTACCATCATCGAGTTACCTTACTTTTTGGGCAATAACCTGTACATGTGGTGGCCCACCAAATCAATGGTTTTGATCACCATAGACTAGTGGTACGTGCAAAGCGATGCTTTGTCTTGCACTTCTTGGTATTCAATGAAGCTGCATGCCAGAGTATCATTCCTCATAACATTTCAAGGAATGTTGATGTTGTCTGATGTACTTGGATAGGGTTCTTTGTTTCAGGTTCTTCTCATCACTTCAAATTCTTTTTTGGTGAACTTCAACTCTATGTTTCATTTATTTGTAGGTCGAAAGGTCAGGCCCAAGCAATGTTTTTGCGCCACGAGGGATTTCTAGGAGCTCTGGGTGCATTCACGAGCTATGAGAAACATGGCCTTGATGACTTGATGGCTCATCATTTAGTAGAACGATTTCCAATGGGTGCTTCTTATGTGGGAGGAAAGATTCATGGCCCACCACTAGGGGATTTGAATGAAAAGGCAAGTAAAAAATATAAAATTGATGGCTTTGGATGCATGAGTGAGCCGAATGCCTAGTACATTGCATGCATTCTGTGTAGTGCTTTGTGTTGTTTGACATTTACTGAGTAGATAATCCAAAACTCCATTTAGATTTCTGTTTGTGAAAAGGACCCAGTGTTATCACTTGGATCTATGTTAGATAATAAGTATCATATCTCTCAGACATATGGCTCACATTACATGTAAGGGTTCTGAGCCTTTCATCTGTTCGATCCTATCAAGGTGTACTGCAAACTCACATTGATCAGCTGATCCTATCCATAGATGAAGGGCAGTTGATGAAGGGGGGCTAGAGGGTTCAACCAGCAGTCGGCATTCAACAGGAGACATCTCCCAATATGTGGCCGGGATAATTTGGCCATTGTGATTTTTGATATATGGCCCATCCATGGTAATGCCCAGCAGATGAACAGTCAGTATCTCATACATGTGTGCCGCATATATGGAGATATAGTTTAGAAGAGTCTGGCACCAAATCCTTTCCCATGGATTTCAAGCAAAATTTTCAGTTGTTTATTCTTTAAATGTTTATTATCTTTACACCAAGTCGATTTTTTTTTTTTTTTTCTCTGGTAAGCATGTCTGATGCTAGAGGAATATTGCTTATAATAATAGTGCAATTATCTTTTCTTGCAATTATTTTACCTCGATGCACAGAAACACGAATCCATGGTGCCCAATGCAGATATCATGGATGGAGAAGTTTGTACAGAAGGGTACTGAAATTACCGCTCCTGTCCCAATGGCCCCACCCGGAACCACTGGTGTTGGAGGCTTTGAACGACCCTCTTCCAAGGGAGACACTTTGCGTTCTGATGCAAGTGCTACGTTGAACATTGGTGTACTTCATCTTGTACCCACATTGGAGGTGTTTCCGTTATTGGCAGACCCAAAGATGTATGTCATGATTTATTTTGTGCACTTTCTATTTTATCTGAAATACGAGCTTTAATATAAACCTATATTGGGCTTAAGACATGGTCTCAAGTTAGTTCCTGGTGGTGGGTGTGAAAAGAACTTTCATAGTTGGGTGTGTCATGGCATGTGTATGCTTCATCAACTCATTAGGTGGGCCACACATGTACAGACAATGGACAACTTAAAGTAATTCCAACATACACGTCTGGCCCACCTGTTAAGTGGATTTGTCTGATTATTGGACCAGGTCATCTCCACGGAAGATCCTGTTCCCATATCTGCAAACGGTTGTTGACTATTTCTCTAGTCAGCATACCATGAACCATGAATATAGTTCAGTTGATAAAAATAAACTATGCAAGGTGATGTGTCTTACATTATAGTCTACTTAATGCCTACAGGTATGAACCCAATACCATCGATCTCTCGAATCATAGCGAGCTCGAGTAAGTCATATCTGTTTTTTATTTTTGAAAGATGAGAATTAAGTTATATCTGTGAACAGATATGACTTAACTTCTTCAGCACAGATATGACTATAGCACAGAAGTTAGTCATATCTGTGCTGCAATCTCAGAAAAAAAAAACCTCTCTTTTATTATTTAATTGTTGCTTATTTTGACACAAAATCCAAATGGGTATTGCCATTTACTCACAAACCATAGCTCGCTGCAGGTATTGGTTTACTGTACTAGCGGAGCATTTGCCTGACCTTGTTGATAAGGTGGACAACAACGCCCTTTTGAATTTCCCTAAGATTGTTTTTCATATGCTTGTTCTTCCTATTTTCGGAATCATCATCATCATTAGGTTTTTTGCTAGCTCCGCTAACCTCTACACAGACACACCATCATCGTCATGGGGAAATTTGCTAGCCCATGCACTCCCCTCCGCATGATCCTCTGCACACAGACATCTAGGAGATCTGATCCCTTTATATGGTGGGATCCACTGTTTAGATTATTGGGCCAAAAGTTCAGGCTGTTCAGCTATTGGGTAGGCCACAGCTACACATGAATGAAAACAATTGATGGGCTAAAAATACTAGCAATTTTTCTGGAACTTTTAATTGTTTGTGTGCATGTGTGGCCTACATGATATTCAATCAGCCTGTCAACTGTACTATCTACACGGGTCGCAATGGATACATGACTCCGATAGTGTTATGTATGTGTGTATGTACACGGCTGATTGAGTGTGTATGTATTTATGTATGCACAGACTGATATAGTTTGATGTCTATCTGCTGGTTATTTACGAGATTGACACTGATAAACTCTAATATTGCTTGTCTACTTATCCGACTTTATGCATATATGGTAGGCAGTAGCAAGTGAAGGTGGAACAGATGATGCTAAAAGAAGGGGTGATGCATTTGCTCGTGCATTTTCTGCTCATTTGACAAGGTAGTCATGCTTTGAGTCATTTTCCAACTGGTTATAAAAGTCAGCATTTGGCTGTACTGCGAAATTGCAGTTCTTGGGACTTCCTGGAGGATTGGTGCCATTGAGGGTTTTTTTTTTTTTTGAACATTTGGGTGGCACAGAAAATACAACTGCCATTAATCAGGCTAATGCTTTTCAGTTTCTCTGCCCCAAAACATGTTTGGAATAAGAGTGGGAAGGACCTGTTCGTATGTCAACCGTGTGTTGATAGCTTATGCTTCTTGTTGACCTTAGGACCGGCGAATGCCCACATTTACATAGGTCTGCGTGAAAGAAACAAATGATTTTTGTTCATACATAAACTCAATGCAGTGATGGAAATTTTGAAATAACAAAATTCCCATTAACTGCTACAAATCCATACATGAGAACAAAATTAGAAACAACAGACAATGCACATCCTATAAGACATGCTCCAAGACCATGTGTGTCACCTGCCGACAGTAAGGGTGGCAATGGGCTGGGCAGCCTGCCCGACTGGATGAGCCCGAGTCAGCTTTGGACCTGGCTTGGAACTCTTAGCTTGGCCCATGGGTGGGGCCCATGCATGCCTGAACAATTTTCAGGCCTGGGTTAGGCTAAGTCATTTTAGCTTGACCCGACTTCATATGTACATGTGTCATATCCTACAAGTATGCCATTCCAATCCTTGATTAGGTGACCCATGCATCATGAATGTAGACCGTTGGTTTCATTCATCTAAATGTTTATTTCTATTTTTTGTGGCCCACTTGATCAATGGACAGATTAAGAGCATTCAAGTGGGAAATAGGGTTTTTTTTTTTTTTTTAATTATTATTATCAATTTTTGGGTCAGAGGCTGGGACACGGGCCCAACCATGTTTGTCCAAGGCCTGGGCACCAGGCCCATGTTGGGCTTGCTGTGCTAGGCCCATGTCGGGCTTGGGCCTACTATGCTAGGCCCATTTCAGCCTTGGGCTGGGCTCATGCCTTGGGTCCTAAGTGTCAGGCTGGCTGAACCTAGTTTGGCCTGGAGCAAACCTGGCCCATTCCGACCCCTAGCCATCAGGGAAAACCTTAATATCTTTTTTTCTTTCTAGCATTTTTAGTAGTAGTTATTTACTATCCATCTAGTCTTTATGTAGTCTTGTTTAGTGGACACTTTTTTCTTCCTATATCTTATGCTTTTATGAACTAATGATACTTGAATCATAATAATGTCTTTCGATATTGTCATATTATTACCGAATGTACATGTCAGCTTCTCAGATTTCTTAGGGTTCTTCCTCTGCTGCCTGTTTGGTATCAACACATGACCGTGTCCATTGACATGGTCATCAGGGGAAAACCTTATCTGCCTTTTCCCTAGTTTACTTTTTTTTTTTTCTTTTTTTTTCTTTTTTTCTTTTTTAAATATATAAGTTATGATGTGATAGTCTTACTGTGCAGTCTGTGCTAGAACACACACACACACACAAACAAGAGAGCCAATCTTGTGTGTGTGTTGGGCAAAATGAGTTATGTCGGGCCAACATCTTGCACGGCATGCCTCGTTCAGACATGGGCCCAAAAATTAGGCCAATTCATGACTCAAGAGAGCCAAACGAGCAGGTAGAATTGGGATGGGGATGCCCACCATTGGTTTGCACTAGGGCTCACCCAAATTTCAGAATGGTCTGATCTTTGAGGTGTGCCATCATCTGCGGCAGAGGCCTCATATCAATGAATTGGATGGTGTATCCACAATGTGGTGGGCCCTCTACAAGAATCAAGGATGTGCATCCCCTCTCAATTTTTCCTGCTCGTGTGGCCCACACGAGTCATGGATTGCCCTGATTTTTGGGCTTAGGTTCAAACGAGAGATTGCATGCAAGATGGCAGGAGTGGATATGATCAACACATCATGATGGGCCTGACACAACTCATTTGCACTATAATATAGTGCAAACGTTTGCACTTGATAATTCTTACACACACACACACACACACACACACACACACACACAGAGAGAGAGAGAGAGAGAGAGAGAGAGAGAGAGAGAGAGAGAGCACTAGTCCTCACGAGAACTCGTGAGCACTTTGAGAACTCATCACACGTGATGTGAGCCCAAAATCTGAACCGTCCACAGGATGCAGCACCCCAAAAACCCCTAGGGCCCAACTTTCAACCTAATCCAAAACTATGGTGGGCCGTAGTAGAGGGGCAAATTAAGGGAGGAAGTTGTTTACTTTTACCATGGCCCACCAAAGTTCTGGATCAGGGTAAAAGTTGGGCCATGAGGGTATTTTGGGGTGCTGCATCACGTGGATGGCTCAGATTTTGGGCTCACATCACGTGTGATGAGTTGTCGAAAAGTTCTTGCGAGTTCTTGTGAGAATTGGTGCGCAGGTGAGCATCCCTTCCCCCCCCCCCCCCCCCTCTCTCTCTCTCTCTCTCTCTTATATATATATATATATATATATATATATATATTGTTGCAAACATTTGTACTTCATAATTTCCCTATATATATTTTCTATATACTTATGTAAAGTATTAATGAGCCTTTTAGTATTATTTTATTTCTGTTCATTTGTGTCAACTTGTTGGGTTTTCCAAGGATGTTGTGTTTGGTACCTTGGTCTTTTTAATACATACATGCTAGATGTGACCATGTATTTAGCCTTTCCCTGGTCTAACAACAGATAATATGTATCCCCTATCTTGTTGTCGATACTCTTTGAGAGAGGACTTCTTTAGATTAATCATTCAGTAATTTTAATGTGGGAGATATGTTATTGTAGGTTGATGGAAGAGCCTGCTGCTTATGGAAAGTTTGGCCTGGCCAACCTTTTGGAGCTAAGGGAAGAGTGCTTGAGAGAATTCCAGTTTTTGGATGCTTACAGAACCATCAAACAGAGGTCAGTATATCGTGCACTATTTTATTTAATTTTCTTTTTTTCTTCTTCTTCTTCTTCTTTTTTTCTATGCCTGCTGTAGAGATTAGAGAATTGAACAAGCAGCGTGAGAACCGATACGTCCCCATGTGCCTCTACACATGGCCCCATGTGCCAACCTGGTATGTGTTGAACATCCAAGCCATGTATGAGGTAGGTCCCACTGTGCAGGCATGGCTCAAATTCTGGGCTTATCAACCCATCAGCTGGGCCACATTATATGCCCAAAAAACTGTTCATGTGTTGCACACTTTTTACAATTCAAATTGTTCATTTGGACCCTTGGCAGATGGAACATAAAACAAAAGAATTTCCCCTGTGGGATTATCCTAACCATCCAGTTTGCCACCCATTAATTGCAGATGGTTGTAGTACTCCATTATCATAGGGTGGCTGTTACCATCTCATATGGGTCATAATCGCACATGGCATGTTGCATGAGGGGGGCCACCAGATCAATTTCTCAGATTACTGAAAGGTGGGTCCCAACTGTACCATTGCTGGCTCAAACAAGCAATGCCATTTCTTTCGATCAGGCATCATATGATACTCCAAACTGTGAAGTGAACCTGATGTTAGATCATCAGCTTCAACCATGCTGTGACCTATGTTCTTTATTCCAATTTTGGGTTCTTTGGTGGCATTTCTGTTCATGTCAGATTTCACTTTGTCAAAGACACCACATTTACCTTCTTGCAAGAATTCCATAGACAATGAGATGCAAATGTTGTTAATGCAATCCACAATTGGTGCCATTCATCACTCACATAATCTTACATGTTCCTTCTTTGAATGCAATAGGGAAAATGAGGTTTCTGTTGCTGTATTACCTGACCTTCTGATAGAGCTTGATAGCATGAGTGAGGTATGTGAAAATCATGGCATCTCTTTAATCCTCTTTACAGTCATCCCTGTTTTGTTTGCAATCATGCTCTAGAGCATGATGAGCCTTTCTCGTGGGCAATTTCTAAAATGGGCCTTTCTTTTGTATTGATGTATGTATGCATGGGTTTTTGTTTGTGCATATGTGCATGCATTTGTATGTATGTGTGTGTCTTTGTGTGTATCTCTATGTATGTATGTGCATGCATGTGTTATGTATCTATATATGTGTATGGGTGCATACATACATGCATACATATAATGATAGGATCATCATAATCATCCTAGCCTTTCTCCAGCTCACATAGACACCACTCACATGCCAACATGGCCCCATCCAGTCCAATTTCATTAGAAAGAAGAAAAAGAATACAAGATTAAAGGAGAGGACAATGCTTCAAAGAGATTCTTTTGACACTAACCCCCCTTTGCAAGAGAATCAACACCTCTCAAAACATGGATATCTATAACTATGTAATGTTTTGGGAAGATGATTACAAACTCCATATTCACACCATGTTTGTTTCCATAGAGTGGATATATGTGTTTTTCTAGATTATACTAACTATTTTAGATTTTCTTTGATTTGTAGGAGACAAGACTGCTTGCCCTCATTGAAGGTGTTCTTGCAGCAAATATCTTCGATTGGGGATCTCGTGCTTGCGTGGATCTTTACCATAAAGGAACTATTATTGAAATATATCGTATGAGTCGCAAAAAGATGCAACGTCCTTGGCGGGTGAATTATTGCTTAAGTATATTTTGTGGAAAGAAAAATGGACTACTATGTGCATATTCCAGCATTTCTTAAATGGTGGACTTGGTCATTGTGATCGTGTCAATCCAAACTACCTAAGTTGTGGATTGTAGCCAAATGTCACTGTTCAGACAATCTTAACCATTAGAAGTTAGCGATTGAATTTGCAAACCTGACCATTTTCATTTTAACCATTTGTATGAAGGCCACCAATTGGATGATTAGGACTGTCCAATCAATGTAATTTTTGGGAAATGTTGCATCCACAGTGTGGCCCACAATTTGGATGGTCTGCACTCACATACATTTGAACCACATGTATAGTGGATTAGTCACCACCATTTAAGAAATGGTGGAATGCACATAGTACTCTAGCTCAAGAGGAATTTCTGATTGGATCTGGGAATTCATTCATTCATGTTTATGGTTGGGAAGATCATGCATGCCTTATGTTAATGAAACTGCTTACTCATTTCTTCAGTTGGGATAAACTTGTCTGTTTAGGTTGATGATTTTGATGCTTTCAAGGAAAGAATGCTTGGTTCTAGAGACAAGAAGCCTAAACCGCATAGGAGAGCGTTGCTCTTTGTCGACAACTCGGGGGCTGACATTGTTCTTGGGATGCTCCCACTAGCACGTGAGCTACTTCGTCGTGGAACCGAGGTCAGTTGGTCCACACGCAAGACTTCTAAATTATAATGTCCATGGGCTGTGATTACCGATTATCATTTAAAGACTGATGTGGATATTTTGCCGCATTTGGTAAAATATATGTGCAATAGATGTGCCTCAACATTTGGAGGCTATGCTTGCTCACCAATTTATGGTCTTTTTGGAAGGAGAGGAACGGGTAGGGCTGCACTCAATTCAATTTAGGATCAATTTATTGAATCGAATTGGATCGAATCAATTTCATTTTCAGTTCTCCAAAATCAATTTAATTCAATTTTCTTTTAAATAAATCAATTTCAATTTTCAGTTCCGATCGATCGAATCGAATCGTTCTATATATATATATATATATATATATATATATAGAGAGAGAGAGAGAGAGAGAGAGAGAGAGAGAGAGAGAGAGAGAGAGAGAGAGAGAGAGAGAGAGAGAGATTTTCACCTTTTTTTTTTTCACTTGGGACCTACATTTGCTTCTCTCCTTGCTATGGCCCACCACATCTTTGGACCAGGCCAAGAACTTAGCCTTAGGGTTTCCATGAAGTGACACACCACATGGACGGTCCGGATTTTGGGACCACTTCACGTGTCAGAAGTTCGCATGAACCCGTCGTGCGAACCCGTGCACACAAGGGCTCCACTTAGTTGGGACCTGGAAATAGCGATTGAGCGACGTGACTGGGACGCTGACTATGGGGCCCACCTCTATGATGTGTTATATATCTACGCCATCCATCTGTTTTTCTAGATCATTTTCTAGCATGGGCCTACATATCCAGTTGAACTGTTCATTAAGTTCAAGATTAATCTTGAAAATTATAATATTCAATTCGCATTATGCGGAAAATTGAATTGAATAAAAAAATCCATCAATTCAAGCTTATCTCGATCCTAAAAATTTGGGGTCAATTCAATTTCAATTTGAAATTTCAAAATTGAGATCAATTCAATTTCAATTTCAATTTTGAAAATTTGGGATCAATTCAATATCAATTTTATACAAAATCGAATTGATTGAATCGATGTGCAGCCCTAGGAATGGGAGATGCTTCCGAAATGGAAGTATGAGTGTAGATAGGATTGCTAGTCGTCTTTGGCTCTTCATTATTGAATGGGCCTTAGCTAAGGGTTGGGTGGAATTTTTGTAATTATTAGTTTTGTGCCTTTTTATTTTATTTTATCGTGTTTTGTTTTTCTTTGCAGTGCTTCCTCAGTGCCCCCACCTATGAAAGTTTCTTGTTGTCTTTCATATAAAAAAATGGATGTGCCCCTGGAGGTTTATGTGATCGTTGTGCACCACTGAAACTGAAAGGGAAATTTTATGGGATAGCTATAAGATCTTATTTATTTATTTATTTACACACACCCACAGCCCACACACTCATACACACGCCCACACCACATGGGCACTTGATCCCATGATCTTAGTGTTGAAGTAGAGTCTGTCTACCACTGAGCTATAAGACCAGCCATGCTTTATGGGACAAAATGTTGGGCAGTTCAGGAACAACATATTCATAGGATATGCATATGAAATGAAGCTGTTGAGATGGATAAGTGGCAAGACGAGGAAGAATAGAATTAGAAATAAATGCATTCTAGGGAACTTAGGAGTAGCACCAATAGGTTATAAGAAGAGGGAAAGTAGAATTGGATGGTTTGGTCATGTTCAAAGAGACAGAACCACTCTGGTTAGCACTGAGTTGGTTGATACAAGTTGGAAGCTCTAAAAGGGCAAGGGGAAGGTCCAAAAGGACATGGTTGGA
Source organism: Liriodendron chinense (assembly GCA_003013855.2). Classification (NCBI taxonomy): domain Eukaryota; kingdom Viridiplantae; phylum Streptophyta; class Magnoliopsida; order Magnoliales; family Magnoliaceae; genus Liriodendron; species Liriodendron chinense. The sequence goes on along the minus strand of ML058586.1, from coordinate 1,219,741 downwards.
GGTAGTAAGAGAAGACTTAATGATCTATGTTCTTACTGAAGGTATGACCCTTGATAGAGTGGAAAGGCGGAACAAGATTCATGTAGCTGACCCCAATTAATTGGGATGAGGCTTAGATGATGATGATGGAATGTGCAATGGATGCCTGAAGACAGTTAATGCATGTTTGGATGCACCATCAAATTGAATTGCAATAATTTGTTTTAAGTAGAAATAACCACATGGTAATTTCCGTAGCATTACGATAAACGTCTGTGCTCCAAATTGCATTACTTGTGGACTTGGAAACAACCTCCAATGCAATTTGAGCGCTATTTCAACATTTTTATACAACTTAAACAGCACTAATTTTGGTCATTTCTTATTTGATAAATGAAAATTTGCAATTCGATTCATGTGCACATCCAGACACAGCTCAAGGTTGGCACGATGCTATCCAGCTAAAATTAATCCACAACATTTCAGGTATAACCTGGAAAATTCTGGATACTGATTTCATGTCAAATTGGCAGAAAAATGGTCTCCTGCGGAATGCAATAATTTTCCATGCCGCCCCAAACACATGGGGAACTGATAACCATCCATTTTGCCAAAATGTTTTTCACTTGCAATTTGGGCGAACATCCAAAAACACCCTTAACCATTAAAAGAAAGAAAAAAAAAAAAAAAAAAAAAAATTCAAAATCCTGAACCTGGTAATTCATTTCTTGACCTGGCAGTAGGCAATGGCTGTACTTTTTCAAAAGGGATCTCTTCAAGATACCATGGGCTCTAGTTGTTCAAAGAAAGGGACCTGAGGATGGAATATGTCTAGGTGTGCAAGTCGGGAAGGTTGGGTTGGGTTGGGTTGAGGGACAACCTGGGCCCAACCTGACCTGACGCGAAATCCAATCCAAGATGCCCTACTTGAAGTGCTCTAAGCTCGACCCAACCCGGACTCAAAAATTCCTCACCCAAAGCCAACCCAACCCAACTGGAACTCAGGTTGGGTCAACTAGGTTCAGGTTGACTTGAACCCAAGTTGCAGCCCTGAACAGGGCTTTGGATTGAGGATCACATAGTTCACCATTAACCCAATTCAAAAATTTACTTTTACTGCTAATTTGGGTATTTGGCTACATCATGAAATGACCAGTAGAACTTTGAATAACTGATGAGCTTGTCATGTGCAGGTTGTTCTGGTCGCCAATTCCTTGCCCACACTAAACGATGTGACAGCAATGGAAATTCCTGAAATCGTAGCCGAGGCTGCAAAGGTTTTGATCCGAACTTACATGAGATTATTATGAGCTTCCCTCTTTTGTGGTGGATTCTGTGCATTTTGGGCCATGATACAGTGATGTAGACGATTGATTGGATGGGCCCACCTTAGATGGGGGATGGACAAGTCTAGGATTTCCAACAACCCCCCCCCCCCCCCCCCCAACACCCTCTGTCCCCACATGAATGGAATCCTCAGTAACCTATTGCCTCTACATGAATACGTTGACTCTCATTCGATAGAGTTAGCACGGTGGTCCCTTTTATAGAAATTGGGTCCAATTTTCTGTGTATCTTGATCAATTGTCATGCTTCTGATCTTCAGCACTGTGATATCCTTCGAAAAGCTGCCCAAGAGGGAGGCCTACTTTTGGATGCAATGGTAAATATCAATGACTGTTATATACAAAATCTGGCTTCAGTTCCTTTAATAGTTGTTGAGAACGGGTGCGGAAGTCCATGCATAGACTTGCGGCAGGTCAGCTCAGAGCTTGCTGTAGCCGCGAAAGATGCTGATCTGGTATGATGTCTGCATTTTCAAATTCCCATTAGAGATTATGTTTCCATTCCATCTTTGGATTGTTGTATTGAATCCACAGGTTATGTATATCTGAAATTATAATGGGGACATGTACAACGTTCAGCGCAGTGAAAATGGTCCTTTCTGTTTGGCCTGAAGCCGACAAGTCAGCCCCATGTTTCTGTTACATGGATTAGGAACATCCCCTAAAAACTTTCCCATCAGATAACTTCAATAATAGGGTGGGTTTTTCTTCCATTTAATGCAGACCACTGGCTAAACCATCCATTTACAGGCCCACCTGCCAGTTAGGATTGTCAGATGGAAGAGGTCTTTCTGGCTTAGCCAATCTGTAATGAGGGGCACCAGATGAATGATCTAGATCGTCAATTGATGGCCCTAGCTGTATAGCTGCGTGGCAGAACTCCTGCATAAATGACCTTTTCCTTCTAAGAAAAGCTTTTGTATGATTCCATCCTCAAACAAACAACAAAAACTGGACCCGACTTGATATTCAGAAGGGCAGGTCGACTTGAAAACTGGTTCAAGTCTTCATTTGATTGGGGGACAGGCAAAGCAGCTGTGGTTTTGGAGTCTTATGAGGGTTGGTGCTTTTTATCAACGAAGAGGTTTTCATCCCACTAAGATGACTTGGTTTTCAAACCTCCGGCTAGAAATCTCACTAAGCCAAGTTGGACTCAACTGAGTTTCATGTCAATTCATGCGAGTTATTAGAACAGTGCTTCGAGGCACAATAGAAGTAAAAAAATGAAATCATTGGCCCTTGCTTTTTCTTAAATTTCCATGCATTGCAGATAATCTTGGAAGGGATGGGCCGCGCTCTTCATACCAACTTCAACGCTCATTTTAAATGCGACACTCTGAAGGTAAGATTATATTGCTCTGGTCTTATTCCTAGGATAGTCTTTTCAACAGCTCTGTCTAACCTGAACAACCCGTTTCTCAGCTTGCGATGGTGAAGAATCAGAGGTTGGCTGAAAAGCTGGTTAAAGGAAACATATATGACTGCGTTTGTCGATATGAACCGGCCAGTTGAGTTTCTTCCACTAATTGCTGATCTCTCAGATAGAATGACAACCGAGTGGACAGTGGGGTGGTCCAAATAGAATGAAAACATCAGCCTTGTGTACACAGCAGATTATTGTTATTATTATTATTGTTTGTTTTGAAAATCTTTCATTGCAAAAGGGATAAAACAGTTGTTGGATTAGGATGTCGCAATGTTTGTAAATTACATGTACTAATATTTCCAGTGCTAAGTTCTGTTAGCTGAATTATATTCTCTGATGAATAAATGGAGCCAAAGCTCGCAGAATTTTACAAATTGATGAAATCAACTAATGATTTTTTTTTTTTTTTTTGATGAATTACATCTTGGTGGGGCTTTCAATTCTATACATATGGAGCCAAGGTTTAGTAATACAAATCATAGTGCCAAATTGCCTTCTCAGAACTTTTCCTTTTGCAGATTTCTCAGTAGATTTTCAATATTTGTCGGTTTTATTGGGAAAATCTTGCTGAAAATAAAGTATTTAAAATATATTTATTATTACTAAAGAAATATTTTTTTGAAAAATTATATATGTATCCTGAATAATTCGAAATTTTAAATAGGTTTTGTTTTAATCTCATGATATTTTGTTATTAAATTCTGGAAGAATAAAAACTGCTGATATTTTGAAAATATTGCAGTAAAACACGTTTTTGAAAATCTTGGGGGTGTTTCTCACATGATCCAGATGGCTGATTTAATAGGCCTGGGATGAACGGGGTATGCCCTAATAATTTCCCAGATTGAGAAATCCTAGCCATTCATTCTTTGGCCTTTTTTTCGTTAAGTATGGACTGGCGTAGTAATTTTTATTTTTATTTCTAAATGGTCTATTCATTGGCTACCTGTCCAAGGGTTAATATTAATCAATTGGGAAGTATTTTGATACTCTAGCAGTGGCACTTGATACACAGGCACTCAACGTTCTGCACTGCCCACATTAACTCAAATCAAACTGACTAAATTGTCAAACCCACAGTCGTGAAGTCACACTTCCATAAGATTGGTTGAATATTCCTAATGTCTGAGTCGTGGACACCTGTTTGTGGAAATAGGACATCGTGATCATCCAAGCCTTATCCAAATTTACCACGGTAGGTAAATATTTCATTTTTAACCATCCAATAAATGTCCAACAATCCGAAAGTCAGATGCTCAAGCATTATTATTATTATTATTTTATGAGATCGCAGTTATGGTTATGGTTCGTTTGGATGCTCAGTTGAATTGAATTGCAACAACTGTACTCAACAAATTGGAAATGGTCCAATTGTTGAAATTACGATCACTCCATGTCTAACTTGAAACAGTTGCAACTGCGAATGCAGAAAAGGTGTTGAGCCATCTTTGATCATTTTCCTTGTATCGGATTGGATCATTGCAATTCAGTTCAATAGAGCATCCAAACATACCCTTGACCCATAATTAAAACTGCATGGACCTCTGCACATCCAGATGAATCAGAGAACACGCCCCATCAAGCCTTATCAAGTACACAGATCACTGGATTAGTGACCTTCTAAAACTGTTCATCTTTCTCTTGCTTCTCCTACTTCGGCGCCATCTCTCTTTAATATCATCGACGTTATGGGCTTGGCATTCGTCCATCACACCATTGTGTTGGCCGAGCTCTTGATTGAAATGGGCATCATTGACAGATCCCCTAATCCTAGCAGCCTCCGCTTGGAGATCGTTTATTAGCATTTCTGTAGTCCTTGTAGTGATGCCCCTTAGATACCATGAAATTGGTGGTGGTGGTACAAGAGCTGGCTGGATAAGTTGCTGTAAGCTGACGACTGATCCGACTCTTCCTTTTCCACCAGTACATGAATCGTAGTCAGCCCACTTTTCGGGCTTGAATGGATGGCACAGCCGATTGTCAACAAACAAAGGTTCTACTTTCCAGCAGCCTTCAAATCTCTTCATAAAGCCCTCTTTGCTTTGCGTGAATTTCACCTACAGTGAGCAATGTGACAATCAAAGCATGATAATTTCAGCCAACAAATATGCAATGGTCATCTAAATTTGTCCATTCCTGGCATCAGCAAACTCACGAGGGGCCATATTTCAATGATCCAGACCATTGATATGATGGGTCCCACAATAGAAGGGGGATGACCCAAAACTCTTGTCGATTATGGAAGATCCCAACTCTTCGATCCTGTGATGTTTATTACAACCATATGTTTATTGAAAGGACATGTAGGCGTCAGGGATGACAGTGAAAATTCAACCATGGAAGCGATGACAGATAACTGGTGCTGCAATTTGTCAAGTGACTTGGTGAAAAATCATGTAGATATGTAGTATGGTCACCTTCCAAGCAACTTAGCAACAGGAAAATATGGGCATAATTTGATGACACAAGACCTTTTAAAGTCTACCAACGAAGAAAGCGTCCACCACAAGGATTTTCCTTGTGGCTAGGCAACTATTGAGGAGCATTGAAGACCCCACATTGGGAGGACACGTGTAGGAGGTTTTTTCGACGTCTTCGGGAGCTCGAGCGCCCGACCTTTTGCGCAATTTGTTTTAAGTTCCATTTTTGCTTAATTTTTAAGGGTATTTTTGTATTTTCATGTTTTTTTATTAGTTATTTAAGAGGGCTCAGCCCTAAAAACGAGATTAGTTGATTATTATTGATGAAAATCTCTTTGGTGGCCTCTCTCTTCTCTTTTTCTCTCATGAAACTTCATCTTCTTCTCCAATCTTCTTCTTCTATTTTCTTCTTGTGCTCCTCCAATATTCTTCTAAGGTAAGATCTTCTTCCTTCTCTCTCTCTATCTCCATTATCCCTAATCATTGAAATCCTAAATTTGAGAATTGAATCAAAATCCCAAATTCTTAAGTTTTCAAATCCCTAATTCGAGAAACTCTTTGATTCCTCGGACTAGTGATCCCCATTGATCGATTGGGTAATGAACCTGCAAGATCGGGAGGTTCCATCCCTCGCCAGATCCAACCATAGCAATAATTAAATCTCATACTTCATGGTTGTGATGAATGACCCGCTCCATTGCATGTCTCCTTGTGATTTTCTTAGTTCATGATGATTGATGCTAGATTTTATATTATTATTGTCTTTTATTTCCACTGGATTATATGAGTTCATGAGCATGTATCATAATTAGGGCATCCTGCATCATAATTCCTTGAAAATATGGGCCTTTGAATGGTCTGATCATGAGCTGTCTGAATACCAACAGTGGAGATTGACTTGGCCCAAATGCTTGCTGCATCAATTTTGCCACATCGAATGTGGATTGCTGCTGCTGTATTTTCATTCTTAACCACCTATTTGTGGCTGTTGGTTAAACGGTTAGGAACTTCCAATCCAGATGATTTTTGAGGCATCCCCCATCTGCAGTGGGGCCCATCAGATTGCAGTCTTGATCATTGTAAGGCCCCACATCACGGAACTGAAAGCATCACCAAACTGCACATTTGCTAAGGTTCTGGGGTCTATACATCCTCTATGCTTCGACCAACATTTTGTTAAAAAATGATATGATATCGATATCATAAGAAAACAGCAACAGGGTTTTACTTACCGAGTGATCTTCTCTGTTCTGGTCGACTAAAACATGTACTGAAATAGTTCCAGACCACCAAAGGAACTTCCATATAGCTGCTTGCTCCACCTCAACTACCTGCCTTAGATCCTCGTCAACCAAAACCTTTCTCGATATCACTTCCTGGCAAAGGAGATAGTCTTGTTAAAACACAGGAGTGAAGTTTCCTTTAGATGTTGGAAGTTCTGTTCCAGAGAACAAATGCAGAGAATGCTTCGTTTCCTAGAAGACAATTGATCACCTACAACTTGTGTTACCGTACCATTTCTCGAAAATCAGGTTGATCCGCTCACAAGGTTCGCTACACCTGTATATTGAGTGAGACGTGGTCTTCCATTAGTTCCAACAATATGCCCACCTAATAAGAGGCCGGGGCTGATTTTTGTGCCTGATGATCTTCATGGTGTGGCCTATCATTCCCATGGTACCATTGTCATACACAAGTGGACGTTGGCGAAAGGTGGTGCCATAGCACAGATTCTGGTACCTTGCCTATAGGTGATCAGTGATTTTATTTTTGGGTAACTTGGATGCTTCCAAGGCTGTAAAGTTTTAGTAAAGTAGACATCTAGAGATCAAACCCTGCATCATTCACACACACCACACTGTCTATACCAGCACAACTAACGAGCCAAATACCTGTAGATGATCAGTTTTCTTCCTAAAGATTGCTGCATTTAGAAGCCAGTAGATGCCATTTACCTAAATGAAGTGATTTACAGTTTTCCATCACCTACAAACTGCTATGTCATGGCAATTCATCAATGGCATACGTGCCATTCAGATGGGCCAACTGAGAACATCGAAATTATGGGCCTCATTGCAGATGGAGCAGTTGTGAAAATTGAACAAAACTGACCCGAACCATCTGATTACATGTGTTGAATTTGAACCGCTTACCATTTTCTAATTGTCCCTTCCATGCTCCACCCACAATGGGCCCCACAATTTTGAAGGCAGGCATTACCATGCGTATAGACCACATGTACCATGTGTGACCTGCCACAATTTTGTACTTCATGGAAAATGGATGTAGAAGTATAGCCCTTCATTTCAGATACATGCTTGTGTAGGTTATGCATGCAGATGTATATTAACACATACATACATGCATGTGTAAATATTTGAGTGATTTAGACTGCTTGGTGTGTTGGCTTTCTCTTGACTGGGGTATCCAACAACTGATGCACATCTCCACATCCAAATTACACCGGTTTCAAGAAAAAATAAATCAATGCATAACATCTTCATGAAACAATGGAAAGGCATCTGTAACACTAGAAAACATTTCCTAAATGGTCTCCTCACCTTGATGTTCTTGAAGACTCTCTTATTTTCAGGGTCAATAACAATGTTATATACTGCATCTGGAGGCAACCCAACTTGGAATTTCACATTAAGGTTGCATAGAGAACCTTTTGGTACGCTGACCTGCAGAGATTTCACATTACATATTTAGATTCCTAGCCAAGCCAATCCATTTGAATAGTGGGGACCATAGATCAATGATCTAGACCATTGATCTGATGCACCCCAATGTAGATAGATGATTTGCAAAAAGTATCACAGACGAAATGATCCAAAGTTTCTAACCCTTCAATTGGCAGCCTGAAAATAGACAACTAAGAAGAAAATACAGCAACAGCTAATATTCAGCAGAATTGGCCAAAGGCTGGATTGGATTGATTTTCCAATCTGGGTGACTTTGTAGGGATCCCCCATCGACACCGCAGCCCATCAGATCAATGGTTTGGATCATCGACTTGTGGGCTCCTCTTGTACAAAATCAAGACTCCAGGATACTTTACATATCCTCGCCTTGATGAGAATGGAATGAAACACAGTCGGACCCATTGTCAATTTGTCACCACATTCCCATTTTGAGGGGTGGACATGTGGGGTCCACTCGCATTTCTATGTACGAGAAAACTGTCCCTTAACATACCACTAAATTCACATTTAAAATTAAGTTCAAAAGGAAAAGAGTGCGAGAGAGAGGAAAAAAGAATCATCACAGAACAAAACATAGTTTCAAGAGTTCTGTTATTGAAGTGTTTGTTCTCCCTCATTTCACATTTCATACCTTTACTTCAGGAGGTTGATCGACCCAAGTAGGATTCTCTTTCCAAACTTGCAGTTGCTTCTCCAAGTTGACTTCCAGAGCAGTATATGATGCCCTTTCCTTGGACAGAGAAGTCCTTGCATGTTCTCTTTTGCTCTCATTTTTCATCAACCGCTTGAAATGAGTCTGGGAAAAATATGAGAGAGCACCTTCCATTCAATACCAGCGAACTAAGAGTCCTAGCTGCCTAGGTACTCACAAGAGAAGGTTTTCAAATCTTACCCTCCCCATGTGTGCAAGATCCAGGTTTTTCATCAGGTGGGCCCCACTGTGTATCTGTGGTGGCCTGAAAATCAAGCTGCTCCATCATCAGGTGGCATGGGGATGTCTAATATGGACCTTTCTCCATTTTTTATCCATTCACGTTCCTCTGCAAGGTGATCGAGCTTGGCTGGATTTTTGGGCCACAGCACATACATGACAGGTCTCAGCCGCCGAATAACCAGCATTGCACGTGTACCAACTTGCGTGTACAGAGTAGGATACAAAATCCAACTATCACAAGTAGCCATCTCAGTTCTCATGAACTAATCGATTGAAAGGATGAATCATAATAGCATGCACCTTTAAACCGCTTTGAAGTCTTTGAGGGATCTGCACAACAAAATCCAATGCAGGATAGAATGCCTTCGGAAGGCCATCTCTTTTTTCATGATTAACATCCAGATGCGTCCTCACTTTTGTGTCATCCATCAATTGCCTGAATGGGATCGTAGAATTGGTTAGATTTTGCAATTGTCTTTAGAATTGAAGATGAAATCTAAAAACAGCATTCCATCTATAGAGAAAATCATTTCTCTTTTCCCTTTATGTTGGGTACCTTCTAGTATTTTCGTGTTTACGTAAATGTATGCATGTATCTGTATAGGGTTTAGACCTCTTACTCAAGGGAATTATTATTTTTTAATTTAATCCTAATAAAATGGTGTTGGGGTTATGATACTCCGATATGGCACAATGAAGTGCAGGGGCAGATACAAAGTGGATATATAGCCTATTTTGGGGCTGTTTGGATGCACTTCCTCGAGGGGTTTCCGGAAAAGGGGGTTTCAAGATTGCTTTTTCGGTCCACTCGGAAAAGAGGATTGGTTTTTGCACGCCTATTTTGTTGGGAGGGAGCAGTGTTTTAAATAGCGGTAGTGTGTCGCGTAGCGCTCAGCCCTTTGGAGCGTGTGGCATAAATAACATAGTGTGTAGCATAAGCTAACATGATATTTCTATTTTTTAATTTAAAAATACAAAAAATATGATAAATAGTAACAAAAAAGGAAAAATATTAAAATGGCTAAAAATTGATTCATTTTTTCAAGCATAAGCATGTTCAAACAAGTTATTAATTGTCATTTATCGAAAGCCGATCCACGTATATAAACCAAATCAAATAAGTATCACATCAATAACTTTTTGAGCAAACCACTTTAATTAATAATGTCTAATTGAAACCACAAATCACAAGTATGAAAAGAAATAAAAATCCCAAAGGCTAAAAATATTAAGTATAATACAATTGTTACATTTCTCAACATTCGATACAAATAAATGTAAATAAATACAAAAATAATAAAAAAAATACATCGTAGCATACGCTACATAGCTATAGTGACGTAGCACGGCCTAATCTATCATCATATAGTGTACGACACGACTCCTATAGTGTACGCTACAAGGGATTTACGCTATTTAGTACGCTACGTAGCGGACACTACGGCCACTATTGGAAACACTAGGTAGCAAATGAGACAGGGGTTTGCAAAGTACATCCAAACAGACAACATCAACAGCAGTATAGATCAAAATGGCATTTAGGCCTCAAATGCCCCTTTGGAGGGTGCGTCCAAACAGGCCCTTGAAGTGTTTGGCTGGCAATCATAGGATTTGAGCCTTTGTGGAGTTCTTTTCTTTTTTCTCGATTCTTTTGGGAGTTTCTCACTCTTAAATCGTCACTAGTTACATTAAAAACCTAAAGAATTTTATTGGGTTTATTGGATCTTCTTTGAAGGTGATATGAGTCAGATCTAATCATAATTTGAGATGGGGTAGAAGCTATTCCAATAACATAGTGAATATTCAGTTTAATCAGGAGGAAACAACAGAATACAATGATGTTTCTTTGAATTCATAACGAGGAAGGGCCCCTCAAATTAGCAGTTCATTGCTCTCAAGTCCAACTTGTAATCATTGTCAAATTATGTAAATGAGACCATGTGCGAATGTAAGCTAATCTGGCCCCAGTAGGCTTGAACTCTCTCTTTTGAGACCATGTATTTCTTTGATTTATTGCTAAAATCACCGTAACCAACATTGCCCATCAGAAAATACACCAATTCAAGCCCAAAAATACAGTAATAAACATTATCCATCACCAACAATACATCCAAAGTGAAGGTAAAATCACTGTAATAAGCACTACCCATCAGAAACACCAATCCACGTCGGAAATCACAGTAATAAACATTAACCATGAGGAAAGAAAATACACGAAATTGAAGCTGAAATCACTGTCATGTACACTGCCTATCAAAACACACACCAATTCAAGCCAAAAATCACAGTAATAAAAACAGCCCATCGGAAACATACCAATTCAATCCCACAAATCACAGTAATAAACATTACCCATCACGAAAAATACACCAAAATGAAGCTAAAATCACTGAAATAAACACTGCCCATCAGAAAATACACCAATTCAAGCCCAAAATCACAGCAATAAACATTACCCATCGGAAAAAAAAAGAAGAAAAAGAAAAGAAAATGAAGCTAAAACCACTAATAAACAGCGCCTATCAGAAAACACACAAATTATAGCTCAAAATCACAGTAATAACATTACCTATCAGAAAAGTGCACGAAATCAAAGCTAAATTTGCAGTAACAAAAATTACCCATCAGACAATACACCAAATGAAGCCCAAAATCACAGTAATAAGCATTCACCATCAAGGTGAGGAAAAAAAAAAAAAAAACCCCAAATTGAAGCTAAAATTACAGAAAGAGAATTATACCAAATCAAAACCAAATTCAGAGTAACAAACATTATCCGTGAAATAATACATCAAACTAAAGAAAAAATCAATGTAAGAAACAAAACCCGTCTGAGAAAACACCAAATCAAGCCCAGAATCACTGTAATCTACATTACCCATGAAACAAAAACTCAAAATCAAACCAACCCAAAATTACTGAAATAAAGTTACCCATCAAAAAGAAAAATTCAGCAAATTATAATCATAAATATTACAGTAAACAGAATCCGACAAGATTCGGATTTCTTCATCAGCTTTTCAACTCTCAGAAGGGAAAATAAAAATAAAAAAGCAAATGAAATAAAGCACACCTTCTCTTAGCAAGAAAAAGCTGAAATCTTCCACTTCAAGCTTTTTTTTTTTTTTTTTTTTTTCAGCCGAATCTAACTCCGCATCTTCGATGAAATCTATCATACCTTTTTCTTTCGGGAGTTATTTGATACTCCGACTGTTTATGACGCTTGATACGCATGCACTTAGAAATGGTACACGTGGCATACATTAACGCAAGTTAAACTGATTAAAGATTGGAATCCACTGTCTTTGAGCTCCAATCTAAAAATCAGCTTATTCAAACGATCCTATCCTCTGATTCGTGGATTTTTTCTTTTTGAAACAACTCCATTGGATATTTTTATTTCTAACCGTTCAATTAATGTCCAGAAATCTGAAATTTAGATTAACGAGCAAGAGTAAATTTTTGTTGGTGATACATCAAAACTGATTTCCATGACTTGAACGGTTTATTTTAAATTATTTCTACTTAACGTAAGCAATTTTTGAGTAATTTCTAACTGCCTGCGTACCATCCTTCACATTCTGCCAGAGTATTAAAGTATTTCTCTTTTCTTTCTCCTCTTTCATGTCCGGAACGTATGCATCGGTGTCTCACGTGCTTGCTTGTTGCAGTTTCCGTCTTGGGAGTAAGGATTGCAACTTGGCCTGTAAATGGGCCGTTCGGGCCTTCGAAGAGCCCGTTCAAAAATTTGATTTTACTGGGCCAACGTCTGCGTAGTGGGCTCGGGCAGAATCCAACTGACTATAATTTTGATTTACTGGGTTTTTTTGACTCAGTAAATTATGATTTTACTGGGTTTTTTTGACTCAGTAACTCGAAGTGACTCATTCGGTTCTGAGTTACATTCAACTCACCTGATTTAGTGGTGATTCATTCAAGTCGTCTGAGTAAACTCGGACGAGTCATATCCAACTCAGTCGAATGTGCCATTCAATCAACAGAGGCTCTGTCATTGAATATGGACATCCGAGAATTTCCTTTGTAACTGCGCATCTGGGGGCCATCCTTTGAATAGTTAGCGGTCCTCAATCAGATGGGTTTTATGTTCCACGTGGAGTGAAGTAACGGCTTGGATTGAATGTGCAAGTGCATGCATGAATGAGCGTGTATGAATCCTCCATGTTGTAGTCCTCTTTCTTCCGATGCTTCAGGGTTTTTCTATATTACTGCCTGCCTTTTAAGCTATGACAGAAAACCTCTTACCTTTAAACTATTTTTCAAAACCCTTCCGTACTTTTCACCGTTAGACGTTAAACCGCCTGCTGTTAGTGATACAGGGCTTCTAGATTTTCGCACCGATGAAACTGCCCTCGCCTTACCGCGGTCATCTATCTCTGCCCCATGCGTTTGATTCGTTCCTGTGCCAACCTAATCAGGACCGTACGTGGAGCTCAACTTGATGTTTATGAGAAATCCACCCCCTCCATCTGTTTTCCAAGCTATTTAAATGCAAAAGCCAAACAAAGGTAGATCCAAAGCTCAAAGTAGGCCCCACGGTGGCCTCAAGATATTTCAACGGTGGGAGTTCTTCCTACTGTTTCTTGTGTGGGAGTACCCAGTCTCATGGAATTCTTCACATGCTTGTTTGTTTTCGCCAGATGAAAAGAAAAGGCCAACCCACCTTGAACTTATCCTTTGAATTCTAACCATCATGTGGTCCTGGTTTTGGACGGCTTTGCTTCTTCTTCTTCTATTATGCTCCATTCAAAATTAGGTTAGCGATTTAAACGGTCTAGATTGCAGTGAAACTATGCCATATGTATGAACAGTCACCACCATTTTTAAAGGGGGCAAAGGAGTGGAACCTATGTTTGGACTGGGAAGATGTGGGCCCATGTGGTGTCTTAAAGCCACCCAACCCGTCCATTCAATGCTTCACCATGTATTCCATCTGATGGTTTCTATAGTGGGCATTCCCTCCCCAATCTCTCCCATTTTTCCATTTGATCTGGGCCAGCTAAGTTATGGATCAGGCTGGCTTTTGGGATCTGTGTCAAACAATGAGTGAGTGCATCTGATGGACGGTTGGATGGCACTCACACATCATTGTGATGGAACACGTTTGATCATTCTCATTGATTTCAATGGTGTGGCCTGGCCGATGGGTGGGCCAGCCTAATTATTGCCCTAGATGATCTCCATGATATCCATCTTTTGTGGGACACTGATTGCCTCGTGAGCGTACTCTGTGGAGCCCACCTGGGTTTTATTGTTTCATCCATGCCGTCCATTTGTTTTGCCAGCTAATTTTAGGGCATGGACTAAAAAGTAGGCTGGGCTTAAGTGGACCACACCACAAGAGATGGTGGGGATTGAATGTCTAACGTTGAAAACTTATGGGTCATGGAAGTTTTGGATCAAGCTGATATTCACATTTTCCCTTCATCAAGATCTGTGTGACCAAATGCTTTAGATGGCAACATCCACACCTTTGGGACGGTGGTAGACTAAGTGAAGATAACATCATCTCAACATTAAGGTCCAGGTATCAAATCCCAAAGTCTAACATTGCCGGTGTGGGTACATGTGTAACAATGGGATGTGTAAACTAACAACAGCACTGAAAAAAAGAAGAAGAAGAAGATAAAGAAGTTAGATGGCTAATAAGTATTACAGTGGGCCTACGTAAGCTTTAGATCTGCCTAATGAGCTGGCAAAACAGATGGACCGGTGTGAACTTATGAACAGGGTTGTATCTCAAATAAACATCATAGTGGGCCTTAGGAAGGTTTCAACGGTCACGTCACTGTCCCCACTCTTTTACTCTTTTCTTTGGTGGGGTCCACTTGAGCTTTGGATCGGCCTCAATCTTTGTCTCATGCCCTAAAACAATCTCTCCAAATGTATGGACGGTGTAGATACAACACATACATCAAGATAGGCCCATATAAGTTGGTGACGTCACTTCAGTAGCAAGATGGCAACTCAACCTATCAGTACCTAATCCGCGTCCTCTTCTGTGTGGCTCTAATACCTTACAAGCAACACGTTGGCAGGGAAGACAGTGCTGTACTTGAAACTTGAAAGGTTAGCATGCAGAGTTTGCATGTGATCATTTATGGATATTCTAGTTGTTGCTGAGACAGGTTGATGCCGCCCTGAGGACATTTTGGATTACTCGCTTGTTGAGACTCACATTGGGGCCCACTGCACATGGACTCTGTGGTCCGTACCATAGGTGAGATGGGGAGCAGATAAGGTGCGGCCCTTACCATGTGTCCCACCTTGATGTATGTATTCTATATCCATGCATGCCTTCCATCTATTTTGCCAGGTCATTTTAAGCATGTGGGCATGGAATTGAAACATATCCAACCATAGGAAAAATTGATGATTGACCGCTAAAAACATTTTGTGGGTCACAAAAGTCTTCAATCAAGGTGATGTTTGTTTTTTTTTTTTTCCCTTCATTTAGGTTTGTGTGGCCTTATCAACAGATTGGATAGCAAATAAACATTGCAAAAGCATTAATGTGAGCCCTAAGAAGTTTTTAATGGTGGGCATTTAATCATCAGTGTTTCTTATAGTATGGTCCACCTGAGATCTGGATCTGCTTTATTTTTTGGATCATGCCCTAAAATGATCAGGTAAAACAGATGAACAGCGTGGATATAGAATACATACATCAAGGTGGGCCCCATGGTAAGGGCCACACAGTCTTGGGTGAAGCCGGTGCCGCACCTAATCCTTTCCCTGCGAGATGGGCCTCACATGCGTACAATCCCACAATTCACAGCAGGTGACAATGCCTCCATTTTGATAGGAGAAATGCTAAGGCATCTCAACTACACTGGTCTCCCACACCACCATCTAATGATCCGAGCCGTTCTTCTCGAAGATCTCATTGTGGATGGACCACATGTCCAAGATCTCACTGGTCATAATGGTCAGTGATGAAATATCTGAAAAGCCCACGCTTTTGACGGTTAGTATTTAAGAGAGATGGTCATCTACGAGCAACGGTTCCCCAGCTTCGGTTGACCATTGATTCCCATAGTGTTCCTCACATGATGATCAGATCAAGCTGATTTTTCTGCCGGGTGATCATCAAAGCGTCACGTATCATTTTAATGGTACTGATGTCCTCCTACTCACGCGAGTAGCCAGTCTCCATTGTTTGTACTGGCACTGGGTACATGGAAGGTCTAAAACATTGCTTTGAACCGTCTATTGAGTTCAGCCACTCTTACTCACGGGATGGTCCCACATTCTGAAGAGTACCAAAATTAAATATGAGGATCTTTTAATCAGGAAAATTCTTTGGGCATGGTCCACCCAAAGGATGCATGAGATCAACGGTCTGGATTAGCAATCTATCAATCCCATTCGTCATAATTTAAAACAGGTGTATAGTCTGCCTTCAACCAGGAGTCTCGGTTTTGAAACCGTGCACAATGCATTAAAATGATATGAGAAAAAGAATGGACAGAGTAGATAAACAGTAACAGGTTGGATAGAAGATAAATTTTATGAAAACCTTATGATGGACCCTTTGAAGTTTTAACGGTGAGGCACTCAAGCACCACTTTTTCCTGTGGTGTGGTTTACATGAGATTTAGATCTTCGTAATTTTTGGGGCCTCCTCTAGAGCTGGCTGGAGAAACGGGTGGACGGAGTGGATATATAAAATTCATAGGTGGGCCTCACAGTAGGGGTAACACAAACTAAGGTGTTAATCGGGTAACACCGGATCCGCTCCCATGAAAGTGTAACATTGTCAGCCAAACAGCGGCCGGAGCGGGCAGCTGCCAGAACGAATCCGGGCAGGCCACGCCTGTCAGCGGAGACGGGTCAGGGAAGCGGGCAGCAGAGATCGCAAGATGACGTCATCAAAGTAAGATACTGTTTTGTTGCAAGGAGCTGTCAACGTCACCTTCTCCGGGCAGTGGGCAAGCGTTACGGTCAGCAGGTGACGTAACAGCTGACTCACCGTAAAACTGACCGTACTGAATGCCTGCTCAACAGTCTACACCAGACAAGGCTTCTCCCCTCTACAGTAGCATCGTGTCTACTGAAAGTACTCTGCAGCCTTTCTTGGAGTGGGACGCTGATTCGGTGACCGGAAAACGACAGACGTCCGTAGATCCGTTACTGTGGGGCTCACAGTGATGTATGTGCCTTACATCTGCACCGTCCAACCATTTTTACAACTCTGATCTAGAAAATGAAGCATATCCAAATCTCAGATGGACCATAGTATAGGAAACAATGGTAATTGACCATTAAAAGCTTCTCGTGGGCCACAGAAGATTTGGGTGAAGATGATATTTGTGTGGTCTCTTCATCTAGGTCTTTGTATCCTTATCAAAAGGTTGGATGGGAAATAAACATTATGTGGAATCCGTGAAGTTTTTAATTGTGGGGATTCAACTGTTTCCTGTAGTGTGGTCCACCGAAGATTTGGGTCACCTTCATTTTTTGGGATCGTGCTCTTAAATGAGCTGTCAAAATGGTTGAATGGTGTGGATTTAAGGCACATACATCACTGTTCATCACAGTGAGCCCCACAATTAGGGCCCCACCTGTTAATTGAACGCCCACTTTGAAAAACTTCCACCAGGCGTAGCCTAATGTTCAAACCCATGTAGTGTCAGAAGCTGTGTGAGGCCTATATAGATGGCAGTGACAAATCCACTCCGTTCAGCGGTTTTTGAAGACTACAGTAGTGTAAGAATCTAAAAAAACAAGCAGATAAACCTTCCTAGAGCTAACCATGGTGTTTATGTGCCATCCAAGTGTTATCATCACTCAGATAAACTGTTGGCATAAATATGATCCTGATACAAAACTTCTGTCGCCTCCACCAGGTTTCCAATGGTAGGCGTTTAATTCCTGCTGCTTCGTGGAGTTTTGGATCTACCTGGTTTTTAGACTTCTGCCCTATTGTGGTATTCCAAAACTCATGGACGGAGTGGAGTGGAGTTGCTACGGGCATCTTTGTGGAACCTACACAGCTTCTTACAATGGGGCCTCAGGAATATCTTGTGACCGGGACACAGGCAATCCGCTTCCTATAAAATCCCTGGTACCAAAATGCTAATAATCAAGTAGATCCATAGCACCGGTACTTATTTGATACTCATGGAAGTATGCAGCGCTTGGTACGTACGGAACCGATGGGGGTGGTGACCCCAACCCTATGTAGCCCACCGAGATGTATGTCTTTTTATCCCAATTGTCCATCCATTTTGTCAGCTCATCTGAGGGCATAAGCCTAAAAATGGAGATTGGGTGTCATCCTAACTGTGCCGGGCCCATCTTGAAGTATTTTTTTTATATATCCACACCATCTATCTGTTTGTTCCATCTCATTTTAGGATGTGATACCAAACCCTAAGAAGATCCAAATCTCAGGTGGACAATAACACTCGAAACAGTGATGAATGGACATTAAAAGCTTTTTGTGGGCCACAAAAGTTTTGGATTAAGCTGATCTTTATGTTTTCCTTTCATCCAAATCTTATTGACATTATCAACAGGTTGGATTGCAAATAAACACTACTTCTGGATTTTTTAATGGTGGGGCACTCAATCACCACTGTTTCGAGTGTTATGGTCTACCTAAGGTTTGGATCTATATAATTTTTGGAACCCCATCCTCAAATTGGCTGTAGAAACGGATGGACAGCGTGGGTATACAAAATATCACCCATGTGGGCCACACAGTAGGGGTAACAGCCACTAAGCTGTTCCCTGGGTAACACCTAATTCGCTCCCATAAAAACGAAGCATGTTAAAGTTCAAGCCGAGCACACCACATGAAACAGTGGTGATTGGTGGACATTAACTATTTGTGAAATAAGATAATTGAATATTTTCTTTTTAACTATCTAACAAATATCCGGCAATGCTATATTCAAATAATAATATAATCTTAATTTTTAGATTATGGTATATCTAAACTTGGACCCATAATTTAAACTGTTATAATTTGATTTATTGGTATGACCATTACGCAATTCCTAAGTACCTGTGTAGTTGAGGCAGTATTGGACATCTCCCATTAGGAGATGGTTCTCCCTTATATCTCTTTGAGGTGTCTTTCTAGTAGAATATTTACTGTCCTCTTTAAGTCCATTTGTCCGTAAGGATGTATAATTGATACGAACGCTAGGTTGGTGGGTTTTTGTATTCCCCCCCCTCTCTCTCTCTCTCTCTCTCTCTCTCATGTAATCTGTACATGGAGGAGCCCAGGTAGAGAGAGACGTATTGTTCACTTTATTCTTCTAGGTAATATTCCTTGGTGAGAAGTTTATGTACAGAAGAAACGTGAGAGAGGTAAATTTTATATTTATGTTTTCTTTTATTTTAGTGAAGAATAAAACTTTGTATTAGGTATATTGTTAAACCATATAAATTTTCGTGCTTTTTATCTCTTATTTTTTGTTTGCTCATTTTCTTTATATAATTTGACTTATCTTACATCGATTATATGTGGGTGTTTTTTTGCAACATAAAGAGTATCAATGCTTTTCTCTCCAAGTAGTGATGTGAAGCATGCTAGATGTGGCGTATGTGTAGTTAAGCAATACAGTTTAAATGATCATGAAAGTGAAGAGATTGAGAGGATGTTGCTAATATAATTCAAGCGGGGTCAAAGAAATGGAGATCTCACTCAAGGGTTTTATTGTAACACTCAAATTGAAAGGAATTTTTTTATATTATTAGTATAAGATTAGCTATGCTTTATGGGACAGAATGTTGGGTGGTAAAGGGCAATATGTTCATAAGATGAATATAGCTAAAATGATAATGTTGAGATGGATGAGCTAGTGACAAAATAAAGAAGGACATAATTAGAAATGAATGTGTTTTGGGGAACTTGGGAATACCATCAATAGGTAAGACGAGGAAAAGTAGACTTAATGGTATGGTCATGTGTAACAAAGGCTAAGAACTAAGCTGGTTAGGAGTAAGTTGGTACAAGTTAAAGGGACTCAGATTTGACCAATAGTGACCCCTTCAGCATTGAGGTCGGTACTAGTTGGTGTTGTAGGCCCCACAATGATGTATGCGTTTTATCCATGCCGTCCATCCACATTGCTAGCTCATCTTAGGATAGTTTGCCAAAAATGAAACAATCCAAATTTTAGGTGAACCACACTATAAGAAAATGTAGTGATTGAACACCCATCATTAAAAACTTCTTGGGGCCACAAAAGTACTTTTAGATCAAGCTGATAATTGTGTTTTCCCTTATGACCTAACCAATAGCTTGGATGGAAAATAAACATTATAGTGGGCCCTAGGTACTAATTTTCAATGGTGGGCTTTCAATCACCACTGTTTCCTATAATGCGGTCCACTAAAGACTTGGATTTGACTCATTTTTGGGCTCATGCCCTAAAATGAGTTGAAAAATAGATAGATAACATGGATAAAACATATACATCATGGTGGAGCCCATAAAGCTTTTCATGCACCGACTAATACCAAGGTAATCTCAATACTGGATGGGTCACTACTGAACCAAAGCCAAGTTGAGGGTTCTAAAAGGGCCAAGGGAAGGCCCTAAGAAGAACGTGAGTGAAGGTAATAAAAAAGGACTTAATGACTTAATAGTTTTATTGAAGTCAAGGCCTTTGATAAAGAATTCAAGTAGTTAGATCGATGATGCTAATGATTTTAAGTTGGATTGATCATGATCCAATCAACGTCTATCATTGAACACTGGCCATTGCCCATTTCATTTTCAGGCCACCAATCAAGGAGATAGAACATCAGGGCGGGACAATTTCTAGGTAATGGCCCACCCAAGACAGGGCATATGCTTCTTATGCATTGATCGACTAGTATGTACTACATGTAACATAGATATCTTCCCAAGGAGTAAGCATGAGATACCCCAACATGTGAGACGGAATGGAGTGCCATTCTGAATTTCTATTTCTACTGGTAGGGCTCATGGTTTAGTGACCCACCCCATTGGTATTGTCGGCTGGACGTACGTGGTGGCGTGGCCATGCAACAAAAAACTCCTTGATGAAAATCCTTCAATATGTTGCCCTAAAAATATTAAGAGGTGTTTGGATGTCGTCCGTTTTACATTTTCCATTAAATCTGAATGGAATGCATTTTTTTCCCCTGTAAAACTGTCCTTCAATACATTGCCCCACAAATATTAGAAGTGTCTTTGGATGCCATCCATTTTACTTTTTTTCATTATTTCTGCAATGTATATTCATTTGGCTATAAATTGTCTTCTCCCATTTTCTAAAGATGCATTTGATTAGGCGTTGATTGATTGCCATTAATGCATGAGCTCATATCTGCTACTTGTTCAAAAGGTCTAACCTTTCATTAAACTCTACATTAAAAAAAAAAATGCATCCTTATGAAACTTTAAGTTAGTTTGATACCAAGGTGGGCCAGTCTTGTAGGAATTTTTAAATTAATATATTTTGGAGAGGTTTATAAAGAATAATGGTGTATTTTTCAAAATTGAGAAAAGATTCATTGGATTTTTATTTTCCTCCAAAATTTAATTTTAGAAGGAATATTTTTAGAAGTTGCATTTTCAACTTTTGAAAAATGCTTTTCTTACAAAAATGGCTTTAGAAAGTTGGGTAGATGATGGCATTCACCAATACCACACAATTCTTTGCCATCACTATGTATGCAGTGTATTTTTAAAAGTTGCATTTTACAGTTTGTATTTCAAGCACTAGGATATTCTCGTTGGATGAGCTATCCAAAGTGGGGTCGAATTATACCAACGTGTTGGATCTCTGAAAACTCTGGGGCCCACTTATATGGTCAACCATCTGTCATCCATTTTAACGACCTCCATAGGTTTTGGAGCAAGGGTATTTGGGTAAATTCACATATCAATGACTTCTCCACCTCTGTCATTCCCCCATTATAAAGATGGTCTCTTCATCCTTCTCCCGAACTAGCTACTCTCCTCTCCAACGTCTCCAAATGCAGTAAAAGCTCCCCCCCCCCCCCCCCCCCCCCCCCCCCGTTGCTTTTAGCCATGGCGCATAACATCCACGACAAGATCTCTCCATCGGCCCATCTTCTCAATGGCCACGATCACATCAGCCTTTCATCACCATGTCACTCTTCCATGTCCCCATCACCATACATCCCATATCTCTCCCTCACCCATCTTCTCCAATCCAGCCCATGACAAGGCTAACCATCTACATGTCATGTTTAGGTCCATAACATTCACAATAAGATCTTCCCATTGGCTCATCCTCTCAATGGCCATGATCACATCAACCCCACATCTCCATTTCATGCATCCATGGCTCCATCTTCATACCTCTCATATCTCTCCCTCATCCATCTTCACCAAACAAGCCCATGACAAGTCTAGCCATCCACATCTATGGCCCCACCACATCCTCCCTTACCCATCCTCTCCAATCCAACCCATGATAAGACTAACCATCCACATGCCACGTGTAGGCCCTATCCTACTTGAGCTTTTTCTTAACACCATGATACATGCACTTGTTAAAAAAAATATATATATGTGCACTCTACCCATGTATCATGGTCATGTATGAACTACACCGGAGTTTCTATACCTGTTGTTCTTGACCTTGTAAGACCTTTTTTGAGGCCGGTGGGACTCAATAGCCGGATCTATATGGTCGTTGCAGATTCAACGGTTGATCCAAGTCCCTAGAGGCGCCATCAAGAATCTATCTTTAAAGCTTTTCATCTCCGTTGTAGACTCAGCTATTAACCTCTGTCTATCCCTCCTGAGCAATGGATATATCTTTTATTTGATTGCTTTGAGAAACTCCATTTTTTGTTTTTGCTCTGAAGTATGCTTGTACGAGGTATGTTCCACTACAACACTGCAGCGTAAGCTTATTCTCCGAATAGTATTGCTGGCCCACGGTGATGCATGGCTCACATTCACTACGTCCATAAGGTGCGCCTCGAAGTTCATCACGTGAGGTGGTGGATCACAGCACAATAGGAGTTGGGATGAGGACCCACCATTAGAGCCTTTTAGATTGTGTAAAAGGCCCACCGTGTTTACTGTAAGACATCTAATCCATTCATAAGATGAGCTTTGCAAAGAATAAAGGATACCTAAAATATCAGACCACTTCAAAACTCAGGTGGGCCACACCATGTGATTTTAGTAGTTTTACTACTTGATTTTACATGGTACAGCCCACCTGAGTTTTGAATCAGCATGATTTTTGGCATCCACACAGAAAATGAGGGGGCTCACATGATGGACGGAGTGGATGTCATGCACATATCACGGTTAGCCCCACACAGTTATAGAAAAAGCTTATTCTACCAGCATGAATTTGTTAGTTCAATTATTTTTTATTCAACGGATGATATGGTAATTCATTTTAAGTAGAGATTACAAGTGGATAAATGGTATACTAGGTTGTGCGGTCATCACAGCATGTCCGCTGTCCACATTTTTCCGATCCAGGCAGGCTTCAGTGGATCCCTAAACTGTGGGGCCAACTGTGATTTATTTGTCTTACATCCATACTGTCCATCCGCTTTGAAAGCTGATTTTAGGGAATAATCCAAAAAATGAAGCAGATCCAAATCTCAGGTGGACCACACCACAGGAAACAGTGGTGATTGAATATCCACCATTAAAAATTGCTTGCGGGCCACCGGAATGTTTATTTGCCATCCGATACAAAGACCTGAATGAAGTGATGACACAAATATCAGCTTGATACAAAACTTTTGTGGCCCACGTGAGATTTGGATCTGCTTCTTTTTTGGAATCATGCCCTAAAATGAACCATCAAAATGGATGGACGGCGTGGATGTAAGGAATATGCATCATGGTGGACCTCACAGACAGAGATCCGCTGAAGCCGCTTCCGTCCAATCACACCCTTTTGTTGACGGACCATAGACCAAAGTCACATTCATAAGAAGTTCCTGATCCTCCAATAGACAGCATCGAACGGACGGTTAGAAAGGAAATAGACAATGGTACGAACGCAGAAAGGACCATCAGATGGTCAGCAATGGATGATCAGTGTTTTTAGGCCCTGCTATATTGAAAACAGGGCCCACATTTCGTACGGTGTGGATAGGCATGCATGTCACGTCACTTCAATTGTACCGTGGATGAGTTGCATGAGACCAATGGAATTGATTTCATAACGTGTCTAAATCCACTTTCCATTATTGGAACTAATTCGTACGCATTTAGTGCTGTCGGATTCTCAAAAGAGAAAAACATTGATACTCTGGAAGAGTGTGATAGATGATACGCAGGCACTTAGACATTGAATAAGTTGCATACAACCAACCATTTAAAGATCCCAGATTATGGGACCCAGTTTAGATGTATCATGAATTAAAAAATAAGCTCATTTGGATTTTCTGATTACAAGATTGGTGGATATTTGACGGTTAAAAATGAGAAATCTTCAATGGTCCTATTTCAAGAGACAAGTGTCCACGTATCAGAAGTTGAGGGTTGGGACTTGGCCACTGTAAGCTGCACAATCTAGCCAGTTTTATAATATAGGTCACGTTTGCAATTTCCAAGTGCCTGTGTATCAAGCATCATGCCAGCCGTCTTGCCTGATAGCCCAGCTGGAAGACGCCCAGGGGTTTCAATAGTAGATTTCAGGTTCAAAATGCCTAAGGAGACACACTAACCCCATGGTGGGTGCTTTACGGTGACTAATTGTGAGGGTGAGTTGCGTAGCTAAGAGGGTCGGTGCCTACTAACAAAAAAAATCGAAAAAGAGAACAAAAGGCATCATGCCAGCCTGAGTATGAATTGGCAAAATCGGTGTTATATAATCGACTCAAAACCCAGCTGAGCTGACTTGACTCACGAGCAAAGATGAGTTTCTCAAATTCTTACAACTTTTCTGAGTTTTTTTTCAATAATATTTAATATTTAAAAAGTATAAATAATATATCAATAATATGGAGTTGTACCACGCTTGGTTGAGGATTTTTTTTTTTTTTCCTGGTTTGTGTCACGTTTTGCCTGATTTTTTTTTTCCCAGTTGAGTCTAGTATTTCTTGAGTTTACCTAGTCATATTCCAATTGAGGTTTTTTTTTTTCTTGGAACCTTGGTGAAACTTGGTTTATTCTGTCGAATTGGGTGAGTCGATTGCGCAAGCTGAGCCGAGTTTTCATTTAGCTAGTTTTTAAACCACAGGTGCAACAACGGCTATTACTGTTGTTGGCAGGTTGATGTATCTAGTTATAATTATTATTGTTTTGGTCAATTGCAAGTTTAATATTTCTAATTATTAGATTATTTCATTAACTAATCTAAATTATAAGAGGCCGAGTTTTCTATTAGTTCAGAAATTAGTTAGCAAATGTGACGGTGTTGGTCTATCCTCAAATCCAATGATCCTAGCTATTGAACCTTGTCTTTCCTCCACCTCCATTGAATGCGGTGTGTTGGTGCGGTTCTTATTAATTAACCATGTATTTGCATGCCAACAATGGGAAGGTTTAAGTAGACCAAGTGAGATGACTGTTGGAACGCATGACCATCAATGGCCTCGTTCCATAACAGCTGAAACTCCCACCTCCTCTCTTACAGTGGATGAAATAACTCTCTCTCTCTCTCTCTCTCTCTCTCTCTCTCTCATAACAGTTTCTCCAACTCTCTCTCTCATAACAGTTTCTACCATCCAATAAGTTACTTTTTCTACTTATAGCAGTAGATAATTACTAAGTTATTTGCGATAAGTAAGTTTGGTTTATGATCACTTAAAAGTATCCTTTTTACTAATTTCTTACTTAATCACTTCAACTTAATAAGTAGAAACCAATATAAACTATTTGAGGCATAAGCAGCTTAAGTAACTTATGATCCAAACGCCCCCTTAATGAAATGCGTGATGGTGAGCTAAAATGTGGCACCCATGTATGACAAGAAAGGAGACTCATACCGTGCCTTAAATAAAGAAGACTCAGTAGACACATTTAGGCAGAGATTTGGGCGATTGTGGAAGGTTTATCTTTGTTCGGGGCTTGTGGCCTCACCAATGTCATTGTGGAGAGTAATTCAAAAGTAGTGGTGGACATGCTCAGCAAGGAGCAGCCTACATCGTGGTCTTAGTGGTTTTGGCAAGCTCGTGTGGATGCCACTCTGCTCCGATGGAGGCCCGCTTGGCTAGCGAGTCACAAGTGATCAAGAGGATCTTCTCCTCCCCCTCCGAACTCCCTAGAGCCATTCAATTGATATATAGAATACGTCGCATGTATAGATATCCATAAACTCCATATCAATTATTCGGTCTGGATCATCCATCCAATGTGGGCCGTCCACATGGACCAGCCAATATTGGCACAAAGGTAGAACTTTTCCAAACTTTTTTCCCTATGGGCATAATTTCAGCGCACACAGAGTCCGGTACACACATCTATCTCCCACCATTCAAAAAAACAAAAAAACAAAAAAAAAAAACAAAAAAATGGTAGAACTATAACAATTGCATTTCAAAGTAAGAAAAAAATAGAAGAAGCCTATTTTGGAATGTGTTTACATTCCCATACATTATTATTGAACGATACAAGGTCAGCACATGGCGCGTTCCGGTTCTCGATGCAGCTTGTGCACACATATACACCTCATACAAAAGAACGTCGCACAATGTTTGGATTTTGGCTAAGTTGTATCGCTGCTATCGATACATGGCATGTAATCAAGGCTAGCTAGTTATGAATATACTAGTGATGACTAGCAGTTTCATGCCTTGTCTATCAAGTATCATAAATTATGGACATAATAGATTATAACACATGTAGAGAAATTAAATATTAGATAATGACAAACTTCACATGTACATGTGAACAATATTTAACACATGAACATTAACATATGTCTCATTTAGTGCCTAAAGATAGATAGGAGAACATCTACACATATGGGATGCTTGAACTTTGACAGTAATATATGTGGCTCATTGAAAGATGTCCACACATGTGCATGGATAAATAGGATTCTCACATACAATCCCCAATATGCCCAAAAGTGCATTGATTTCTATGCACAAGAGGGTCAACAAATCATGAAATGTAAAATTAGATATAACTTTGCCCAAATCCAAATAGACCTTGCATGAACTGGTTCTACAAATGACATTGCTCAACAACATCCGTGCGCCTCAAAATTAACCTTCCAATGGTTCACTTAGCAATTGTTCAGTCTCTACGTAGGCTGGGTGGAGCAATGGATGCTCCTGGAACCGCCTCAATCCCTCAAGCTCTGATGCCACTTCCTTCATTGTAGGCCTTTCTTTCCCTTTTAGCATTAGGCATCCCATAGCAAGCTCAGCTACTTGTTGAAGATGCTCTATCCGCCCTTCATCCACAACTCGAGCCTCTATAATTTGCAACAGACGGTTCTCATTCACATTTGAAATGAAATAGCTAACAAGATTTCTGTCATCCTCAGATCTGGCGTAACTCACGGCCATCTCCCCCGTTAAGAGCTCTAAGAGAACTACTCCAAAGCTATAAACATCGCTTTTCTCCGTTAATTGGCTGGTATGAAAGTATTCTGGATCTAAGTACCCCAAAGTCCCTTGAACTAATGTTGTTACATGGGTTTGATCGAACGGAACCGACCTTGAAGCGCCGAAGTCGGACACTTTGGCAGTGTAATTATCATCTAACAGAATGTTGGCAGACTTGACATCTCTATGGATGATTGGTATGGAAGCTGCTGAGTGTAGATAAGCAAGAGCTCCTGCCGTTTCTGCTGCAATCCTTAAACGGTTTTCCCAGGAAATAGAGGACATATTCCCCTCCTTGTGGATATGGTCGAAGAGGGTTCCGTTCGTGATGAATTCATAAACCAACAAAGGAACTTCAGTCTCTAAACAACATCCGATAAGCTTCACCACATTCCTATGGTTGATTTGGGAAAGAAAGACAACTTCATTTATAAAATTCTCTATCTGATTCTCATCCATGTTTTTGGACTTCTTAATGGCAACTACCGTCTCATCGTATAAAACTCCTTTATAAACCGTGCCCTGACCTCCACGACCTATGATTCTGTTCTCATCGTAATTGTTCGTTGCTCTTGATAGCTCTTCTGTTGTAAAGATCTTAGTTGTCTCAGCTGCAGCTTCATGTGAAGAGATCTTTTGTTTTAGCAACAAACCACCATTTTGCTTGAAGAATTTCTGTTTGCGTTTGATGAGCTTTCTTTTTCTTAGACCATAGTACAAAGAACCAGTCACAAGTAGAAGGAATAGGCCAAGACCAATGCCTGCAACTCAAGAAATTTACAAGTCCAAAAGCCCTATTAGAAATTGGAAGTTGGACCGTCCAAACACACATAGAATGATTTGGAAATGCCATAAATATTCATATAATGCTTGGTCTGAGAGACTATGCTACATGGTTGGGTTTTTAGCTTGTGTAGGCATGAGCCCATGATTTGGTGATGGGGCCCGCTCCAGTGGTACCAGTACCACCGCAGACTTACTGTGGTACAAGGCAGATGTGGGGTCCAGTGACTTGTTCACGGAATCCAACTTATCCATAAGTTGGCATAAACTCAGAAGACCTGCAAATTCCAAAAATCACTCCCATATAAAACTCACATTGGCATAGAACAGGGACCACATTGAGAGGGAGTCCCCCAAGTGGTCCCACCGTGTTGTGTATAGATGATCAAGGCCGTTCAGACGCTTCATCCAATCCAGATGAAGGGTTAGACCAAACTTTAGGCTGCTCCGTGACTCAGGTGGGCCTCCCGTCAAATTCAAGGGTGGGTGCGGCCTGGCAACGGATCGTGTTGAACCGTGCTGGTGTCGTGTCAAAAATGCCCTCACCGAAACCTGACCCGTTAACTAACGGGTTAAAATCTAGAAACCCAACCCTTTCCGTAAATTTAAGGGGGAACCCGCAACTTGACCCGTTTAACCCGTTAAATAAACGGGCATGCTTTCGTTGGCAGAGAGAGATGGGAAAAGGGCTTGATTCGACAAAGATTTTGACGCAGGGAGGACGTGGTAGGTCGATCACCGTCTCCCTAACCGATAGTTTCTCGAATCCACGAGAAGAAATAAAAGATAAAAAGAGGAAATAAATTCCGAATAATTGAATAATTGATAATTGAATGAATAAAAACGGAATTACAATGCATATAAATAGGAAACTAAACCCTAGGTAAAGTATCAAAATCCAACTCCAACTAAAACTCCTAGAAAACGCAACTTACTATAAATAGTAAACTTACTATTTATAGAAGTCGTTCAATCCTACTAGAACTCTTGGTTTTCGGCAAAAAATAGAAAGTTTTCAAACGGCCTCAACCACGCTGTTCTACGAAATATTCTAAGCCCTTTTCATGTTGGGCACTAACTCTAAAACCATACGGATGCAAAGTTATGATCGAATTAAAACTTACTATAAATAGTAAAAACGAAAATAAACTAGCCTAATGACCGTCGATACGGTCGATTCTCGCGATTCCGGATTGGGCAACCCGGCTTGGTTGGCTAAAGTAGCTCGAGCTACCCCAAATTGATATATTATACGTCCCGTAACTCATTCCGGATTGTGAGATACGACCGATTCACGGTCCTGACGGTCCGGATCACTTTCGGCCCCGTCCGGCCTTCTTTTGGTCCATCTGGCCCATGAAATAGTCAGCGACCCGTCCTACATCAGATTTTGGAGCGTGGCCATGTAAGGCCGTGGCAGAAAGATGGAGTTTTCTTACTACACTAAAAATAATTACCAAAATACCCTTACTAACGGGTTAAATGAGTTTCGCAAAGGTAAAATATTGGCCGAACCCGTTATCTTAACGGATCTTGATGGGCCAACCCGTTAGTGACCTAACACAATAAGACCAAACCCGAACACTAATTTTTGTGTGTGGGTTTCATGTGAGTTGGCGGGTTTGCCAGGCCTAGGTGCTCCCTCCTAGGTCATACCTTTTGCCATGGGTCTCATCAGTTTTGGTTGTAGTACTGGTTTTTTGAGGTGGTGAATTGATATATACCTATAGCCCCACACACCGCGCACTCACACCATAGTAGGTACTAGGTACTCATAGAACCATGACCTCTTATGGAAATTCCTGTGAGTCTGCCAAAATTCTTTCACAATTTTTCTTGCAAGTCCCTCTGTCCTAGTTAGGTGGCAAAATTTCAGACGACTAGCTAACCCGCACGAAACCCACACGAAAAAATCAGTATTCAGGTCTAGCCTTATCGTGTTGGGTCACTAACGGGTTGACCCGTTAAGACCCGTTAACATAACGGGTCTGGTCGGTGTTTCACCCGCGAACCCGTTTAACCCATTAATATAATGGTCTAGATCACCAAACCATGGCCCACCTATGAACCTTAGCACTCCATCATATGCAATATTGCAATGTACAGGTGATTCATCTTCATCTCACGAGTGAATCCTATTGTTTTCGGTAATAGAATGGGCCCACTAGGTGGACCACAGTTGTATGTTGGGTCAGACTGTCAGTTGTCCTCATCAATGGTGTGGTCATCTGATGAGTAGACTAGCTTAACGGGTTAAACGGGTCAGGTTACGGTAACCTACTAAATTAACGAATAGTTTTGTGTTTCTAAATTTTGACTTATTAGTTAACAGTCCAAGTTTGGGTGAGTAAAATCTTGCCACGACATAAACACGACATGACACGAACTCGGTTCAACACGACCCGTTGCCAAGCCTAGTCCCAATACTTCTTATTTATATAGGAGTGTGAGAATATTAATTAAAATTTCTTTGCATATCAATATTGTGGTATGAGAGCTAAAGATCTATAGATGACGCATTACAAAATGAATGGTCTAGATGAGCTAGATATATATCATGTGTAAAGCGATAGAGTGTTACCTAGTGATATCTTGAGCACATGAGTGGTAGAGTGTGGATAAGTTATGACAAACCAAGGGATGCAACCGACCCCATTCTTTCTACCATCGCCTCTCTTTCCCAGTGGACACGAGCAGTAGTAACTCCCTAGAGTATTTACGCAAGTGTATTTGCAAGGATTGATGGATGGATCACATTCATCGATGTCTGTCAAGCCATTAGAATAGTTAAAAATCATCTCTACATGTTGACCCTGCGCCCACCACTTTGATGTACGTATTGAATATCTATGCTGCCTGTCCGCTTTACCAACTCATTTTAGGGCTTGGTACTAAAAATGAAGGAGATTCACAGTTTTATCAACTTCACCCAAAACTTTTGTGGCTCCCACTAAGTTTTTAATGGTAGACATTCAATCTCTATTGTTTCCACATGAGATTTGGTTATTTTTGGACCATACCCTTAAAATGAACTGGAGACACTGATGGGCGGCGTGGATATATAATACATATGTTAAGGTGGGTTACACGCACGGTCAGGGCCTCACCTAATCCGTTCCCAGGCAATTAATGGCCTACCATGGCACTAATTGGATGGCTAGGAAGGGCCGCCAACATGACCATTCCAGTCACCCCAGCTCGGGACAGGCTAGGGCTCTGAGGGCGACTGTGATGTATGGATTGCATCCACACCGTCCATGCATTTTTTCCATGTCATTTTAGAATAGGTTTCCAAAAATGAGGCAGATCCAAGGCTCTAATAGGCCACACCAAAGGAAGAAGCGGTGCTCATGACGCCTACCGTTGAAATCTTCCTAAGGCCCACCATGATGTTTATTTTCCATCCACCCTGTTCATAATGTCATAGAGGCCTGGATGAAGGGAAAACACAAATATCAGCTTGATCAAAGACTTCTGCAGCACCAATAAGTCATTTCGTGGTCCACTTGAGCCTTGGATCTGCCTCTTTTTTAGGATCCAAACCTAAAATTCCATGGAAAAATGCATGGACGGTGTGGATACAATCCTACATCACGGTGGCCCTCAGAGCCCTAGCCTGTCCCGATCTCGGGACGGGCGGGGCAAGTGCCCAATCCGCGCACCAAAAAAGTGCAGCGAAGGATGCTAGCCATCGAAGCAATGGGGCTCTATTTGGGTTTTTATAAATACCCCTTATAGTTTCTTAAATTTATAAATACCACCTAAACTTTGGTGATATTTTTAATACCTCCCCACACTAACTGGCTGTTAACATCCCTCGCCATACTTTGGATGCAGCTGTAATATAAGAAATGTTCAAAATACCACGTTATAAAGAAAATGACTAGAGTGCACTCCACTTTCGTGATCCACTGAAATTCCAAAGTCTGACTAAAGTGAGGGTATTTTAGTTATTTAACAACAACATCTAGGGAGGCATCCAACCCGTCCAATAGGTTGTCCATGCCATTGTCGGGTACGAAAGATCAGCCACATCATCGCATCAAGTAGTCCTCACTTCTATTTTATCATTTATCAACAGCTAGACATTGTTTTCCATGGTGGATGGGGCTGATACTTGCATAAGGTGCTCCTCATGATGGGACCAACCTAATGGAAGGTTTGGATGTAGCTTAATTACACATGTTCGGTTGAATGTTATTTGTCCGGTGGACCAGAAATTATGGTCCCATTAGCTGGACTAGAGACCGTATCACTAGAGGTGGGCAATGATCCCGGCCGGGCTGAGTTAGCCCCTAGTTTGGGTTTGGCTTGTTTTTGTGCCACCTTAGTTTGTGAATTGGTCTGGTTTGAGCTTCGGCTGACCATGCAGTTCAAATTTGATTTGAGTTTGATTTACTCTAGAAAAATCTTGTTTGAGATACAATTGATTTGGTCGAAAATTTCATGGTTTGCTCTAGAAAAATTTAGTTTGTACTATGACTGGTTTGGTTGAAAATTTCGTATAGACCAAATTTGAATAGGTGGCAGCTCTTTTCTTTTTTCTTATCTATTTAAATAGAAAAAAATAAAAAAAAGCTTAAAATAACATTAAAAAAAAAAAAAAAAAACAAAAGTATCATACTAGTGCAACTTCAAAATAGACATGAGAGTAAACAATAGTATATAAGCATAATAAATGGACCTACAAGGGTGAGCCGAGCTGAGTTTCAAGTCAGTTCAGGCCAACGCTTTCCGCCTGTTTATTGTATTAAGGTGGAATCGTCGCTAGCTCAAACTTCACTACAAACCCGGCCAAATCGATCTATTTGGGGCAGACCGACTTGTGCCCAACTCTACTTGTCACCAAAATATCAGGTGATATTATAAATCCCAGAAACTAATCAGTGGCCAATCTATTCGATTGCCACTGATTAGAAGGCCTTATGAATGTTTTTAGCCTTAATTTTCTAGCATGGACCACAGCAAATAAGGCCCAACTGATGAATGGTCCGGATCATCTTAGGGTGCATATATACATCTTGTCCATTTTACTGACCTTCGCATCCGTTGAGAAGATATGGATTCCCTCGGAAACCTTCGTCACAGATGCAACGATATCCGATCCCTGTGTTGGATTCCAAGCAATGGCTATTATAGCTTCTGCACGCGAAAGCACTAAGATTTTGTCGAGCTTCCTCACACGTCTGATTTCCTATGGTCCAGTCTAGCACCACCGGGACATATTGCCTCCGTACAAAGAATACAGAGAGGTCTGATGCAGCGGCCGCGAACTGATTCTTCTCCATCAAGTAAGTAGAGCTGCATAGATACGAAGAATTCAATGAATCCGAGCCGTTCCCACCAAAGCTCTGAATCTCCACCGTAAATTCCTTCAGCCCCTTTGGGATCGATGTCTGGCAGCATCCGACGCCGGAGCAGGAAGGCCTTCTGACCCCGCCGACATGTTCACCGCACGTAGACACGCAGCCGGTGGTGAAGTTCCTGCTGGTGGAGTTGAACCGTTGAGATCCTCTCAAGAACACTACCACATCACATCCAATGGCTATGAATTTGTTTTCTGTGTCCGAGAACGTGTATGGGTCATCGTCTTGCAAGCTGATCCATTGGGAGGAGTTGGAGTATGAAGTAGACCACGATGAATTAGATAATGCAACGCCACTCCTGAGCCGACACTTCGAATCTACATCAGTACCGTTGATCGTCACGTGGCCGTCCAGTAACGAAATGTTTAGGACCTCGATGTTGGACTTGCCGAGGAACGGTTTCGGAGGGTTGAAGGTGTAATTGCAGGTTATTTTGAACCCTTCATCTCTGTAACAGGCCGGATCACCGATGACGAACGGGTAGGGAACGATAACATCACCGCAATTTTGTGATGGACAGCTGAGATTCTTCGCCTGAGATGATGATGATACTCTTATTAGCCATAGGATCTGGAGCAACAAATGCAAAGCCATGACTTCTCTTTGTGAAAGGACGGAAGAGGCGCAGATAATTTTATGGACTCGGTTTGGGTGGATCCCCGTATCCACCGAGGTCGGTGAATCCCTTACTGTGGGGCCCACTTTGTTGTAACTTCCTTACATCCACACCGTCCATACATTTTGAAAGCTCTTAGTAAATGATCCAAAAAATTAGCAGACACAAATCTTAAGTGGACCATACAACAGGAAACAGTTGTGATTGTATCCCCACCATTAAAAACTTCATGAGGGACACCGGAATCTTTCTTTTTTTCATCCAACCTTTTGATAAGGTCTTTAGGTTAGAGTTCTGTCCATGTGTTCTAAATTTCTCATCATGTGGTCACACATATGAGGATCTGGACCGTCCATCAAGTAAAAACCATGGCGGATGGGGTATGGCCCACAGATCATGCTCATAGGACGATTCTAACCATTTGATCGGGTTCTTGCATAAGGACGGTTAAAAACTCAAATGGGTGATCGGATGGCTCAAGTCCGCGAAAGGCCTATAGATTAAACAGCTATAATATTCTGATCTGTGAAGATTTTTGTTGGTTGGGTAATTCATGGTGGGGGATACTGGATGGATGGTCAAGATCCAGTGGATGGAAAAGGATCTACCAAGGGGGGTGAAGAACGGACCAATGGGTTAACTCACCGAGTGAGATGTCAATCACTTGGCCAATCCATGAAGGGCCCATGTGGGTGCATTTACAAATGATCCGGACCGTCCATATAGTGGACCTGAAAAGTGGGAAAATCCTGTCATCCGATGCGCCACCTTTTGAATGCATGGTTAAAATGAACATGGTCAGCAGTCACACTCGACAGGGAATATTCCCATGTATGTAATTTTTACACAGCTACGGATCCAATGGTTAGGATTGAAGGCGCAGGTCCAGATCATCCAATAATGCAGCGACAATGTGTCCTGCGTCTCACGTCGATTGAAGGCGGCCAATGCGGAAAAATATCTTCGAAAAGAGGAATTGGCTTTGGTGCTCTGGTAGAGTGTAATGGTTGATACGCAGGCACTGAGAAGTTTTATACATTGCATAATAATAACTCATATCAAACCACACAAATTGTAAAATACAATTAAGATGGATTACAAACGGAAAATCATAATGATTGAATAACCAGAATAGCAGATAACTAGATTTCTAACAAACAGTTGAGATTAGAAATATCCAATGGCCAGAATTCCATGTGAATGTTTCCACTAATCAGAGATAAAAACTGTTAAACCAGTTTGATTTCTGGTTGATGTCCTATTTACAGTGGGCTTTCCAGTTTTGGGCGGTTTAATTTAAGTATTTATTTCGTGCACAATTTCGGAGTACCTGCGTATCAAGAACCACGCTCTTTCAGAGTATCAAATGGCAACTCCCTTTGGAAAAAGGTTCCGATTGTTGACTGGGAGTAGGACTAGGGCGACTTGAAGAGATCGGTTTCGGGTCTCTTGAGGTCCGCATCTTCACCCGGACCCGGGTACGATTGTCTTCAACAGCCAGACCCGACCCAACCCGATTTTAACCGGGCTGACGTCGATGGACCCGAATGAAACTCGCTAGACCTGAAGGGCTGGAAAATTGGACCCGGGTCTGTTAAAATCGGCTGGCTCTGTCGGCACTCACAGGTCCGGATACCCATAGACAGCTGCGAGACTTTGATACAGATGGATAATACCCGAAAAGAACACCCGTGTAACCAATCCGAGCCACTCATCAGGTGGACCCTCGCAGCTTAGATACCTCGAGCTTGTTATCTAACTAGATGGACCAGTACTGCAGGTAGTAATTATATGCATGCCGCATGCAATTCCTCCCTATATGCATAGATCATACATACATCGCACCCCGCCAGAGTATCAAACTTTACCTCTTTGAAAGAAAGAAAGCTATTGTGACTGTGGGGCAA
The DNA here is from genome assembly GCA_003013855.2 of Liriodendron chinense. NCBI lineage: Eukaryota > Viridiplantae > Streptophyta > Magnoliopsida > Magnoliales > Magnoliaceae > Liriodendron > Liriodendron chinense. The sequence goes on along the minus strand of ML058586.1, from coordinate 1,183,749 downwards.
ACGGAGGACAAGAAATTGGGTGGCGATGGGCCCCACTAGTTAAGCAGACAAGTCCTAAATGGACTATTCAGTCAGGGGAATCCTCTGAATAGGGAGGAGGAGCCTTCTGAGAAACTCATCAGGTCCGGATAAGGTGGGATGACCAAAACTCAGCTCGTCTAAGTCGTCAAATTGGCCACCCATCTACAAGATAAAGGATGAACATTATTGTGGGATGCCGGATTGGCTAGTGATCACCCCAACACCAGCCCCAGGGCTGGTGTCAAAGCTGTGTGGCCCCCACCATGATGTATGTGTTTTATCCACGCTGTCCATCCATTTTTCCACCTCATTTTAGGGCATGGGTCCAAAAATGAGGAAGATCCAAATCTCAGGTGGACCACACCACAGGAAAACAATGTTGATTGAACGTCCACCCTTAAAATCTTCCCAGGCCCACCGTGATGTTTATTTGCCATCCAACCGGTTGATAAGTTCACACAGACCTGGATGAAGTGAAAACACAAATATCAACTTGATCCAAAACTTATGTGGCCTCCAAGAAATTTTCAACTGTGAGAAGTCAATTCCCACTGTTTCGTGTGGTGTGGTCCACACGAGATTTGGATCTGCCTCATTTTTGGGCCCATGCCCTAAAATGAGGTGGAAAATGGATGGACAGCATGGATAAAACACATACATCATGGTGGGTCCCATACAACTTTGACACTAGCCTCGAGGCTGGTGTTGGGGTCACTAGCCAATCCACGTCCATTATTGTGGGAATATTCAAGCAGGGCTGACTGCAAGAAAGCCCACCAACCCACAGGCCCAAGTATAAGCCATCGGTTCATGAAGGCCTACCCAACTTGGGAGACACTGACCTCGGGTACCAGGGTGACCGACCTTTATAAGGAAGGAGGATGAGAACGAGGATAATGACTACGGCAGTTCAGTGTTTATGAAGATCATTTAGGATACATCAAACAACTCAAGTTAAGTTGTCCTACTGAATGCGACCGTCGAACGATACGCTTGGTTTTTGATCCTCATACCATCAAGTTCTAAGCTCAGTTATCGATCTTAGCTATAGCTAGCGACTCTAATTCAAAATATCTCAAAGTCAAGGAGCTCGGTCGATGAGCTCTAGCCCTAAGCTGACCTAGCCCACAACTTTCATAAAGGCGCGTGACAGTTCAGGAATGAGCCCGAATAAACGGGGTACGTTTTCAGCGATTATGGACATGATCTATATCACTGGGAACCAGCCAGCCATTACAGGCATAACGCCTACGTTCAATTCCCTGGCCTAACTTAAGCATCAGAGGGCTAATGGCTGGACCCTGACCACCCCCTTACCTTTCTTTTTGTGCCCTGTAGTGTTGGGGAGCCTTCAAACATGTGCACGGTTTGGGCGCTCAGATCGGTCGGGCGACTGGTCTAGCCGTGTGACCCAGATGCACAGCAAGAAGATTGGATAGTTTGTGTGCCCAGACCAGTCGACCAACCGGTCTGCAAAGGGCTCCGACCGGTCGACTGTGAGGCAGGATGAATGGATCTGTGTAATTTCTCCCTAGACTGTTTCTGTGCAAGGTGCGACCGGTCGGGCGACTGGTCGGCTGTGTGCGCGATTTCTTGTGTAGCTCGCAATACTGCGCAAGATGTTTCTATTTTCGGAGTTTTGCTTATTTAAGGAGTTGTAATCCGGATTTAGTTGGTATTTTAAAGTGTCTAAGGTTTCCTAATCGTGTTAAGAAGAGGGGAGAGAGTTGTGTGAGAGAGAACTTGGGGTTTTCTCTGTTTATTCCTTGCTTGTGGGCTGTCAATCTATGTAATCTTCTGATATTCATAGTGGATCGTTTTATGCTGTAGTTTTTTTACCCATTGAGGAGTTTTTCCACTTAAATTCGGAGTCTCTTGTGGTGAATGCTTGTGTATGGTTTGATTGCATCTTGTTTACTCGTTTGATCTCGCATTGCTCCTTGCGTTTCGACTTCTGCTTCCACTACTGATTTTCCCAACATGTAGGATCCCGTGGACCCTCAATCCAGATCCAACCCATTCATTCCAAGCAATAAGAGGCAGCGACCCCTTTAATAGTGAAGATTGATTGATATCGACCATTGTCTAAAATCTAACCACAACAACCATGGTCAAGCTTCTCTCGACATTCTAGTTGGGTATATGCCTAGTATACACGTTGTATTGTCACCTTATCTTTTATATAACATATGATAGGTTATTTATATGCTTAGGATCATGGAGATGTGGTTTGAATTATGTTAATATATGTAATTTGAATTATGTTAATATGTTTAAGAATCAGAGATACGTCGTTTGAATTGTCGTTTGGTATAAATTGCATATTTGCTGTAAATTATCACTTTTATAAATTATGTGTGGTGTTGGTTTGCCACGTTTGTCAACTGCTTATGTAGATCTCATTGGCATTTTATGAACTGATGAAAGTATACCTTGAACCAGTGGCCCTGTCTTTCGAATTGATGAGTTACATCCTTGGACATTTTGCCCTTCCTGTTTTCGTTTAGAAGAACTCTTTCTTTTATTTTTTTTTCAGACTTTCCTACCTGAGTTGCTCTTTTTTGGGTTGAACTCCCCTTTATGTCGGAAGGGCAACTAGCTAATCGAAAGAATTACTGTAAATTGGACGGCTTATAAATTAGATTGCTTGTACATTAGATTGTTTATTAATTATGTTGCTTGTAAATTAAATTATTAATGGTTGTAGGTACGCATCTGGGGCATGAAGATTTTATCGGGTGTTTAACTAATATGGGCATACTTTTCTCTATATTTTACTGACTAATTAACCACTATGGGCATCACATGCCCACTGAATGCGCGCACATCCCTAATTTGAAATTACTGGTGAATTGAATTATTTGTAATAGGATTAATAATGGTTATGGATACGCATTTGAGGCACGAGGATTTTATCGGGTGCTTAATCAGTATTGGCGTACCTTTGTGTATTTTATCGGTTGGCTAGTTTACTATAGCCATCATTTTTCTCTTAGATTATACCAAGTGTCCAATCAGCATGATTGTGTTTTTTTGTACTTAATTGGCTGGTTAGCCCCCAGGGGCCGTTGCATGCTAGCTGGATGCGCATCCCCAACCTTGAATGTATTTATTGCATCCTTATACTTAAATGAGACTTAACTAGTGAAATTGCTTGTTGTGTTGTTATATTTCTTCTGCGTGTGAGAATAACATGTATAACTTTTATGTTATGAATTGCTGCCTTCGTTATAACATATGCTCGGTTATCATGTCCCATGTTCAATCATGAAAGTATTTCTTCACTATGTAGGCCATTGACGCCTTCCATTTGACTAGTTAATTTCTTCAATATATATTTCACTTATATATACTATTCAGGAGTAGCACAGGCTAGTAGCGCATTTGGAGGAGTAGCTACATGAAGAGTTTTTATTTATTCATTTATTTTTTCATTGTGTTTATTATGGTTATATATCCCTAGTTGAGGGATATGGATTTGTATGTTTAATTGTCTTGCCCGCCTTTTGGCACCGCTGCGCATTTAAATACAACATTGATTATTGATTGTCAGTGGAATGCTAATATGATTTTGTGAACGCAAGAGAAACATTCCCACATGCATTTCTATGTAGTTTACACTCCCGAATTCCAAATCCAGGTTTCATTATTCAGGTACCGGCTGCGGGTTCTAGGGTGTGATACACCCCACCCCCCACTTAAACCAGACGTGAACAGGTTGATGGTAAATAAACATTACAGTGGCGTAGAAAGTTTTTAATGGTGGACATTTAATTGGTACTATTTCCTATGAGGCTACATTCAATGGCGTGGATGTAGTCACATACATCACAGTGGCCCCACATTCAGGGGTCCCACCCACCTTGGTGGATCCGGGGTCTCACCTAATCTGCTCCCACCAAGTCCGTGTCGACTCAGATGAGTTGGCAATCCATGGTTTGAACTTTGGATGGTACGGATGTTTGGCCAAAGAGATGCTAAGGATGTGGCCTGCAGGATGCCTGCCAAGCTTCTCGCTTCTAAAGCCGATTAGAACTGATCACACAGCGCAGTAGTACCACAACTTGCAGTACTGTACAATCTTTCAGGAGCGGATTAGGTGAGACCCAGATCCACCGAGGTGGGTGGGACCCTGACTGTGGGGCTCACAGTGATGTATGTGTCTTAGATCAACACCGTCCAACCATTTTGAAAGGTCGAATGTTACCAAAAAAATGAAGCTGAATTAAATCTTAGGTGGAGCACACCAGAGAAACAGTCGTGATTGAATCTCTGCCATTGAAAACTTCATGGCCACTGGAATGTTTATTTTCCATCCAACCTTTTGATAAGGTCCCTAGATGAAGAGACCACATAAATATCATATTGATCTAATAGGAAGTTTTTAATGGTCAATCACCACTGTTTTCTGTACTATGGCCCATTTGGGATTTGGAACTTCTTAATTTTTGGATCATGCCCAAAAATTAAATTTCAATACAGATGGATGGCCTGGATGTAGTCACATACATCACAGTGGCCCCCACACTCAGGGGTTCCACCCACCTCGGTGGATTCGGGGTCTCACCTAATATTCGGCTCCCCTATCTTTCCTGCTAACATGCCACTTCCGTACAATAGGTGGGCCAAACCATATGTTGAGTCAGATCGATCGAGGAAATTTTTGCTACAACCGCGCGTTACCTACGCCGGGTGTAGCAATGACCCACCTTGATGTATGTGTTGTATCCACACCGTCCATTCATTTTGTGAGATCATTTTAGGGCATGACACAAAAAATGAGGCAGATCCAAAGCTCAAGTGGACCCAACATAGAAAATAGTGGGGATTCAATGCCAACCATTAAAAACTTCTTGGGGCCACTTGAGCTTCAGATCTACCTCATTTTTGGTATCATGCCATAAAATGATCTTGCCAAATGGATGGACGGCATGGATATAACATATACACAATAGTGGGGTCATTGCTACACCCGGTGTAGCGGCTAGCATAGCTAACTCGTGAGTGTAGCCAATTTTTTCTCATTGATTACATGTTCGGGCCCACCTGATGAGTCTAAAGCTCTTATTTTTGCTCCAGGTAATCTTTATAGCGAGGCCTACCATTTTATGGTACTGATGTCTTACACAAATGTCATGTCGGTGGAAAAGACGATACAAGTTGCCCCATAATGTACTGACCCAAACAGATCATCTACATGGTTTCTCTGAATTTTTCCCATCAGAGATCTCTCACCGTCTGAGATAAAAATGATATCTGGTCAGTGAGATTTTCATAGTGTACGGACACACCTTCCAAACGAACGGTCAGGATCATCATGTGCTGGGCCAGGGATGAGCAGATTGGCTACATTTCATCAAATGGTGGCTAATTGTAAGGCACCACGATCGACACTGATCCGGTAAAGGGGACAGAAGTACTGATGTGTATTGCTGCAACCGTACCTTCCATATTCTCCAAATGGGTGGGAAACGTTTGGTGCGACTATTCAAGTCTGGCAGGACTCAATGGATATGTCGCTGATGACTAGTTATTTCATGGTTCTTCATAGAATATTTTGGATTATAAGAAGAGTAAATTGTGACGGATGTTGCAAAATTAAAGATTGATTTGTGGCACACATAAGCATATATATGTACACACATTGATATATGTGTCATATTTTTATTGCTTAAAGATTGATGGTAAAACACATGCATATGTGAAATGTTTGAATATGGATGGCCGTACACATGTTCCATTGAAAGATGTTTGGATGTGGATAAACATTATTTGTAAGTGCACAAAAATTATAAAGGGTTGTTGATAAGTATAGTTCTATTTGTGCACTGGAGACACCAAATTCGTGGTCTATGAATTATATATCCATGACTACTTGTCTAAGAAGTATATTTATACTTGTGCATGAGGGGGTCGACAAACCATAGCTACATATAATATGTGCATGGACTGTTTCTACAAACTACATTGCCCAAATGCATCCGCATCATAACATTCCGATGATTCACTTAGTAGTTGATCAGTCTCTAAGTCTCGGCGGAGCCATGGATGCTCCTGGAACCGTCTTAATCTCTCGAGCTCCGCTGCCACTTCCTTCATCATAGGCCTTTCTTCCCCCTTTACCATTAAGCATCTCTTTGCGAGCTCGGCTACTTGTTGAAGTTGCTCTATCCAACCTTCATCCACAACACGAGCCTCTATAATTTGAAGAAGACGGTTCTCATTCACATGCGAAAAGAAATGACTAACAAGATTTCTCTCTTCCTCGGACCTAGCGAAACTCACCGGCATCTCCCCCGTTAAGAGCTCTAAGAGAACTACTCTGAAACTATAAACATCGCTTTTGTCGGTTAATTGGCTAGTATGGAAGTATTCTGGGTCCAAGTACCCCATAGTCCCTTGAACTAATGTCGTTACATGAGTTCGATCGAACGGAACTGACCTTGAAGCGCCAAAGTCCGACACTTTGGCTGTGAAATTATCATCTAAAAGAATGTTGGTAGACTTGACATCTCTATGGATGATTGGTACCGAAGCGGCGGAGTGTAGATAAGCAAGCGCTCCTGCTGTTTCTGCGGCGATCCTTAAACGATTTTCCCATGAAATAGAGGACATGTGCCCCTCCTTATGGATACGGTCGAAGAGGGTACCATTTGGGATGAATTCATAAACCAACAAAGGAACTTCAGTCTCTAAACAACATCCAACGATCTTCACCACATTCCTATGGTTGATTTGGGAAAGAATGACTACTTCATTTATAAAAGGCTCGATCTGACTCTCATCCATGATTTTGGACTTCTTAATGGCAACTACTGTCTCGTCCGGTAGAATTCCTTTATATACCGTGCCGTAACCTCCATGACCTATGATTCTGTTCTCGTTGTAGTTGTTCGTTGCTCTCGATAGCTCTTCTGCTGTAAAAATCTTGGTTGTCTCGGCTGCAGATATATGTGAAGAGATCTTTTGTTTTAACAACAAACCACCATTTTGCTCGAAGAATTTCTTTCTGATTTTGATGAGCTTTCTTTTTCGGAGACCATAGTACAAAGAAGAGCCAGCAACAAGCATAAAGAATAGGCCTAGACCAATGCCTGCAATTCAAGAAATTTAGAAGTCGAAAACTGTATTAGAATTTGGAAGTAGGGCCATCCAAACACACTCACACAGGGAATGATTTGGAAATGCCAGAAATATATTCATATAATGCTGGGACTTAGAGATTTTAGTACAATATGGTTGGGTTTTTAGTTTGTGTAAGTTGAGCCCATTATTCAGTGATGGGGCGCGCTTTGGTACCCACATCTATCAAAACCACTGGAGCCGCCCTTTTAAGTGATATGAGCCATCACTCGGATGGACATTTGCCAGATTATTTTGGGGACGCCTGCGAAAGCCTTTCACAAGAACTTCCTGTGACGTTAAGCTAGGTGGGGCCCACCATGATTTCTGTTGGAAAGTCACCCGTCCATCCATTTTTCCAGATTAAATTAGGACATGGCCAAGAAAACAAAGCGTATCCAAAACTCAAGTGGGCCGCAAGATACGAAACAGTGAGGATTGGACATTAACTGTTGGAACGTTCATGGCGGGACAGAAATTTTGGTTATGGTTTTGTGATTTCAATTCATCCCAGTAGCAATGACCTTATAAAGGGCTTAGATGGCTATAAACATTACTGGGAGAACTCAAAGAGGTTTCATTGGTAGGCATTTTCCTAATCATTTTTCTTTTTTTTACTGTCGGCCTACTTGAGTCTTGGATCTGCCTCATTTTTTACCCATGTCCTAAAATGAAACTAATGTCCTAAAATGAACCTAAATGCTTCCCAGTGCAAGAAGTTTGTTTGCACGTGTACATATAGGGCCCTAAGATGGACCAGCCATTCATTTTTCTAGATCAATGCAGGGCATGAGCCAAAAAATGAGGCAGATTCAAAATTCAAGTAGACCACACCATAGGAGACAATAGGGATTGAATGCCTAACATCTTGGGGCCAGAAGTTTTGGGTCAAGCTGATATTAGTGTTTTCTCTTCATCCATGCAGATGTATGTGACCTTATCAACAGGTTCGATGGAAAATAAACATCACGGTGGGTGCTAGCTAGGAAGGTTTCAATAGTAATTGTTATTGTCTCTACTGCTTTCCTGTGGTGTGGTCCACTAGAACTTTGGATCTGCCTCAATTTTGGGCTCATTCCCTAAAATTATATGGACAAATGGATGGACCGACTGGATAAAACATATACATCGTGGTGGGCCCAAAGAGCGTTGTCAAGTATGCACGCACCTACCTAACACACAGAGGAAAAGGATGGAGAGAAAAGATCCACTTTTCTTTCCGTTCGTCTCTCTGTCCCGAATTCCCAACCCAATCCGCTCCATCCATCAATTCCGCAAGATCATGTTATGTTAGTACGCAGATCTAAAACTCAAGTGGGCCCTGCTGGGTGTGTGCCACGTGTAGGAAGATAGAGAATTACCTAGTGAGATCTTGAGTACAAGAGAGCGAGAGTCTGGACGAAAGAAAAAGGAAGGGACGCAACCGGACCCAGTCTTTCTACCATCGCCGTTGGTTCCAAATGGACAGGAGCAGCAATAACTCCCTGGTGTATTTTGGCAGATGGCCGTGCAAGGATTGGTGGATGGATCTTCACATTCGTCAATGTCTGTCAACCCATCAGAATCTTCAAAATCATCTCTAAATTTGGTCCCCACCATCTGAACCGTCCAATTGGTAACTTGTCACCAAGTGGTACCAATTGGATGGCTAGCTTGCTGTATATGAGAAATATCAAATGTCCTCGTTATAATGAAATGACTAAAGTGCCCTCCAGCATTCCTCATGTAACGTATATGGAGAAATGAGGGGTGTTTTGGTCAATTCACAACACCCTCAAGGGACCACACATTGTCACTCTTCAGGCAACGTATAAGGCATCCAACCCGTCCAATAGGTTGTCTGCGCCATGAGTATTGCGCGCGTAGTACTGAAAATCAGCCACATCCACTCCCCAAGTAAGCCTCACTCGTATTGTTTTCAATGGTGGATTGGGGGCTGATACTTACATAAGATGCCCCTCATGGTGGGACCAACCTATTGGAAGGTTTGGATGTGGCTTAAACACAATAAGTTAGAATTTTTTTGCTTGCTGGACCATAAATTTTGGTCCCCTCAGTTGGACTTGGGACCTTATCACCAAATATTAGGAGCATATTATAAATATCAAAACTGCAGGGGGATAATTATAAATGTCAGAAAGTAAAAGACCTAATTATAAAAAGTCTTGTTTGCCGGTCTGTCCGTGGTATCGACTGCATGACAGAAACCACAGGTCCTTCTTTTCACCATACGACTGGCGAAGCTTCGGTGGATCTCCGACTGTGAGGCCCACCTTAATGTATTTTTCTTATATCCAGGCCGTCCATCCGTTTTTCAAGATCATTTTAAGGGATGAACCCAAAAATATAGCAGATCCAAATCACAATGGGGCCACACCACAGGAAACAATGATGATTGACCATTCAAAGTAATTTGTGGACAAAAGTTTTGGACCTAGCTGATATTTTTGTGATCCTTTCCACCAGGACTTTATGACCTTATCAACAGGTTGGATGGCAAATAAACATTCCGACGCCCCCAAGAAGTTTTTAATGGTGGATATTCAATCACCACTGTTTCCTATGACTGTGGTCTACCTGAGATTCTTCATTTTTGGAATCATAATATAAAATGAGCTGTCAAAACGGATGAACGGCATGGATGTAAGGAAGATAGACCACGTTGGCCCCACAGGGATTCACCGAAGCCGCATCCCCATACGACTGTTTATTTGACTTGAATTTCAAGTATGGGCCATAGAAAATAAGGCCCAGCTGATGAATGGTCCCGATCATCTGACCGAGCATCCACGTTGGCCATCGTACTAACCTTCGCATCCGTCGAGAAGATATGGGTTCCCTTGGAAACCTTTGTCACAGATGCAACGATATCCGATCCCTGTGTTGGAGTCCAAGCAATGGCTATTATAGCTTCTGCACGCGAAAGCACTAAGGTTTTGTCGAGCTTCCTCACACGTCTGATTTCCTATGGCCCAGTCTAACACCACCGGGACATATTGCCTCCGTGCAAAGAATACAGAGAGGTCTGAGGCAGCGGCCGCGAACTGATTCTTCTCCATCAAGAAAGTAGAGCTGCATAGATACGAAGAATTCAATGAATCCGAGCCGTTACCACCAAAGCTCTGAATCTCCACCGTAAATTCCTTCAGCCCCTTTGGGATCGATGTCTGGCAGCATCCGACGCCGGAGCAGGAAGACCTTCTGACCCCGCCGACATGTTTACCGCACGTAGACACGCAGCCGGTGGTGAAGTTCCTGCTGGTGGAGTTGAACCGTTGAGATCCTCTCAAGAACACTACCACATCACATCCAATGGCTATGAATTTGTTTTCTGTGTCCGAGAACGTGTATGGGCCATCGTCTTGCAATCTCATCCATTGGGAGAAATTAGAGTATGAAGTGGGCCACGATGAATTAGATAATGCAGCGGCACGCCTGGATCGGACACTTCGAATCTACATCACCGTTGATCGTCACGTGGCCGCCCAGTAACGAAATGTTTAGGACCTCGATGTTGGACTTGCCGAGGAACGGTTTCGGAGGGTTGAAGGTGTAATTGCAGGTTATTTTGAACCCTTCATCTCTGTAACAGGCCGGATCACCGATGACGAACGGGTAGGGAACGATAACATCACCGCAATTTTGTGATGGACAGCTGAGATTCTTCGCCTGAGATGATGATGATGATGATGATGATATTCCTATTAGCCATAGGATCTGAAGCAGCAAATGCAAAGACATGACTTCTCCTTTGTGAAAGTGGGGGGGGAAGAGTCGCTGATAGGTTTTGGGCCGCTTGTGCACCTGAACGTTTTATATTCATTAGTGTAGGGTTAGAGTTCTGTCCACGTGTTCTATAATTTCTCATCATGTGTTCACACATATGAGGATCTGGACCGTCCATCAGGTGGGAATCAAGGTGGATGGGGCAGCGCCGGCAACGTATCATGTTGACCGGACTAATCTAACCATCTGATCGGGTTCTTTCATAAGGACGGTCAAAAACTGAAATGGAAGATGGATGGGAGCGGGTAAGGGCATGTAGATGTCAATCACTGAGCTTCCTCGCGCGATATGGACCGTTCATATCGTGGGCCTGAAAATGGGTACATCATGTCATCTGGTGAGCCACGTACCTTTTGAATGCACGGTTCAAATTGAATATGGTCAGCTGCCACAATCAAGAGGGAATATCCCCCTGTGTATGATTTTTACACAGCTGCTGATCAATGGTTAGGATCAGTAGATGCATGGTCCAGACCATCCAATCATGCAACGACAATGCCGTCAAACATCAATTGAAGGCGACCCCAATGCGAAAAGTTTCTTTCTCCGTGTGAACGCCCTCCCAGCATGTAGCGCCCCACCGTTTTTTAATCTTATACTGGCACTAGGCGGGATAGGAATAGGACACTTAGTGTGGCCGTCACAATTCTTGTGTTTGCCACGTTAGATATATATGATTTTAGTTCAAGCAAATTCAGCTGCATTGGTTTGTGCAATGCCTTTTTCATAACGGTAAGAATGGTTCATGAGCTGCATGGAGTTGATGTTGGTTGGTCTCACATTGGTTGAGTAGGGTTTGTCTTTATATAACATGGGGTCACTCCACATAATAGGTTAGCCTTTTGGGCGTGATACAACAGTCACCACTAATAGAAAAATGGTTATAAATAGATTGTTTCACTGATCTATACTGTTGACTCAGGATAAGGGGTCTCGATGATGGAGAATGAATAGGTTAGGTATCATTATCTACCCACGCATCATTCTCTACTTACTTTATGGGATTTTAATGATTTATTTAAAGGATTTTTATAATGATTTAAAAAACTAAGTAGAATTAGAAATCAAATGAGAAGAATTGTGCGAAATGTGTGAAATTAGAATGGAATAATTCTAAAGAAGCATGAAGAAAATAAGAAACCAAATACTCTTCTTGCATAGAAGAGATGATCTATCATCTCCATCTATACCCCTGCTCTTCACTCAAGTTGTATGGGTAATTTTGCAATGAGCTTACTTGAGACCGGGTGTCACTGGTGTTGAATGGTGAGAACTTGAGTGGTTGATTATGATCACTTTTGATTCCAGAAATAATTCCCTAGTCGGACGTGTATGGCCAAAGTCCTTCCTGCCTCTGTACGACGCACTGTCACTCCGCTCTACTTCACCCGTACAAATGTTAAAGTTTCGTACATTTAATGGTTTAATGTAATCCAAGCTTTATGCTCTGGCAGAGTTTGAAGGTTGTTACACGGGCACTTGGAAATTTTATACGTTTCATACCAGTAATTAATATAAAACCACACAAGTTGTGAAACACAGTTAACATGGATTACAAACAGAAAATTATAATGATTTAATAACCAGAATAGTAGATAAGTAGACTTCTAACAAACGGTTGAGATTATAAGTATCCAATGGTCAGAATTCCATGTGCATGCTTCCACTAATCATAGATAAAAATAAAAAAAAAATTTATCCAGTTTGAGTTCTGAATGATGTCCTATTTTGCAGTGGGTCTTCGTGGTTTGGGCGGTTCCTGCACAATTTCGGTGTACCTGCGTGTCAAGTACTACGCTTTGGCAGAGTATTAAATGATTCACTCATAACAGTGGGGGGACAGTTGACTGCGAGTAGGACTAGGGCTGCTCAAAGGGATCGGTTTCGGGTCTCTGCCTGGACCCGGGTTAAATTGGGTTGAGGCACCCATCCTCCACCGATCACTATCAGGTCTCTGGATTGGGAGATTAGGTGCGGCCCTGGCCTCACCCAATACGGTGCAGCCCTTACCCTGTTGCCTGCCCTGGTCTATGTATACTATATCCATGCCGTCCATCCGTTTTTACAGATTATCCTAACGCATTAGCTCCAAAATGAAGGAGATAAAAATCTGAGGTGGACCATTTTATAGGAAACGGTGGTGATTGAATACTCCACCATTAAAAACTTCCTGAGCCACTGTAATGTTTCTGTAATGCTTATTTCCAATCCAACCGGTTGATTAGGTCACACAAACTTGGATGAACAGGGGAAAAAACACATACCAACTTGATCCAGAACTTTTGTGGGACAAAGTAAGTTTTTAATAGTCAATTACCATTGTTTCCAATGGTATGGTTTATTTTTTATCTGTTTCATTTTTAGGCTCATGCCTCGAAATTTTCTGAAAAGATAGTACATACATCAAGGTGGGTCCCATGGCAAAGGCCACCAGTTGGACTATGATTTATGGTCCACTTTCCAACCTTTCATACGTGTGATATCGAACAGGTCCGATAAATGTGATAAAAACTAATCACCCCATATGTATAATAAAAAATATTTAGACCCGACCCAGCCTGATTTAAACCGGGCTCAAGTCGATGAACCCAACTGAAACTCGTTAAACCCGAGTTTTAATCGGATCCAAAATGGGTCCGTTAAAATTGATCATCGGTACTCACGGGTCCAGATACCTATAGACAGCGCTGCAAGACTTTGATGGACATGAGTAATACCCAAAAAGAGCAATCGCTGCAGTGCAGTTTGCACATGCCAACAAACTGATCCGAGCCACTCATCAGGTGGGCCCCGCAGCTTAGATGCCTCGAGCTTGTCATCTAACTATATGGACCCCACATAATTATATGTATGCCCCAATCCCATTGCAGTTGCTTCCTAGATGGGTAGAGCCATCGCATCAAGCTTTTCTTATTTGAAGCCTAGTGTGACTGTGTGTCCCAAGTGAAAGGCATCAGAAGCTATGGACAAGAAAGCCGGTGGTGGAACGCGTGGACCATCCTTATCAGTGGCTCCACTTGTTAAAGAGGCTTTAAGTAGACTTTGCGGTCAGAACTAATTCCCCTCTCTGGATAGGGAGGTGGAGCCTCCTTGGCCACTCATTTGGTGTAGAATGGAAACGGACCCGATCGGACCGATTAACGTCCGACGAGATCTGTGTGAGGCCCACCATGATGCATCTGTTTATCTATGCCGTCCATCTCTTTTCTTATATCTTGTCAAGGTATGGGCCAAAAAATGAGGTGACATACAACACTATGGTGGACCATACCAGAGATTACTTTCGCAGTTAATGCTTTGTGCATTTAATGCAACCAAGCTTACTATTTGGTGTGGTCCACTTGGACTGTTGGATCCACCTCATGTTTTGGCCCATTGCTTAACATGATTTAGAAAAGGAATGGACGGTGTGGATAAACAGATGCATCACCTTGGGCCCCACACAAATCTGGTTGGACATTAATAGGACGTACTGGGTTTCCGATGCAAACCCCTTTCGTGCGGTTAAAGGTGGGATGACCAAAACTCGGCCTGGTCAAGTCATCAGGTGGGCCACCCTCTACAATAGAAAAGATGATCACGGTCTATGTCTACCTCACAATTAATTTCACTTTCAAGTTACTTGAATATTTCTGTGGCCCATATTTGATATTTGGGATTCTTAGAAAATAATACCTCATTGTTTTGGAATTTACATCCCAATACTCTCTGTTCTTCTTTCTTTTATTTTTTAACCTTTTCATTAACATACCTTATTAATTAATTTAAGTGATTTTCAACCCTTACCCTCCATTTGGTTTTTTAATTAAATAGGTTCTTTTTCTTAAATGACTAAAATACCCTCCAAATGATAATGCTCTTTCTTCATACAAGTGCTTGCAAATCAGAGGTTACGATTGCTCAACCCATATGATTTTTGGGGCCGTGACTTGAGAACAGTGGATTCTACAATTTAGTTGGTTGTCATTTGCCTTCCTCATTGTTTGGATTATTAGAAATTAAAAAAATAAAATCCAATAGCCCTATTTCAACTAACAAGTGTTCATATATCAGAGGCTTAGATTATTAAATCAAGTTGATTTTGGGACCACAACTTAGGAATAGTAGATTCCAAATTTTGGTCCATTTAATTAAAGTTAAAAGTATGGCGCCTGCATAATTTGTTAGTGCTTGTGTATCAAGCATCATTGCTGCATTAGTATCATACAGCTCTCTTTCTCCATGGTAGATAGAACTGTACACAACCTGTGCCTGCTCAAAAAACTCGTTTGGCTCAATTCGGCTTGATTCATAGGATAGATTGGGTAAAGTCAAGCTTATTTTATAAGCTTGTTGAAAATTTGAACCAAGCTCAAATTCAAAACTACAACATTGAATCTTCATTGTTGATGCATAAACTATCTATTTATTCCACAATATTCATATTACAACAACAAGCTATAAATACAAATATCATGACAACTTTAACTTCGCTAAAAGAGTTTTACAAAATTTCAAAAACACCCTCATATCAAAAGACAAAATGCCATTCCTGAAATAGAATTTCAAAAATGTCCTTATAACAAAACATTGAAATACCCATGCATAAAAGAGAACTGAAAAGGTGCAACCCAAGTTAGTACAATATTCGAATATTCAAAGTTACTCTCCGACCAATATGAAACGATCGCAGGTGTAAAATCACCTCAAAATTCTTACCCAAGTTTATTGTTTCTCCTCCACGTTACAAATCACTTGCTTGGAGGAGAGAATGACATGTAGAGCTAGTAGATTGAGAATAAGGTAGAAAACCAATGAGAGTTTTACAACCCTATCTTAAGCACTACCACAAATGAAAAATTCATGAAAGATAAGAAGAGTGCACTATAGATAATAATTTTCTCCTTTTATTGGTGGTCTACTTTATTATGGTTTTATTAAATATATCATACCATTTTTTGGAGTAGAAAATCTATTTTATTTCTACAACTTTCTTGAATGTGTTTGTGGGAGAGGTTTTTTTTCTTTTTTCTTTTTCTTTCTTTTGGACAGTGGATAAAGGAAAAAAATTCATTAATAACCCCATTACAAGTGGCACGTGTTCACACATGTTCATACATGCAAAGTGGCCAATGGTCCTCTTTGACCAAGTCAATAAAAACTCGATATTTCTGACTTAGTCTCATCTTCAGCTAACTTTAGCTGTGATTGAATATGGTCATTTCTCTCAATTTGTTGCGAGTAATCTAAGCATGCAAATGTGATAAACATGGCCATATATTTGAGCTGATTTCCATTACAGGGAAAAATAACTTGATAACCCCACTTACGCTCATTAAAAAATCCAACATATCTGGTGATCACCAGCCCACGGCATCTAGCTCCAATGATCAATATTACTCACGGTCATTTGAAATCCAACGGTTTGGATTGTTTCATGGGCCATGTCTATCAAGAGTGGGACTGATATATAGTTTGGATTGAAGTATATGTTTGCCACGTGTATTTTTTGTACGTGCGTGTGTGTATGATCAATACTCGGGGAGAGAAGTTCCTAGAGGAACGCATGACTCGCATGCAATGACATTGGCTACGTACTTTTCTCACTTTCTCCAAAATCCAACGGCTTAAACACACACTTTCATGGCAATCTTGCAACACTGTAAAAGATCAACTACAGATCATTCATCTAGAAAGGAACATGATTTTCTCGATCATAACAACAAGAAACTGTAGCTTTGAATGCCTTTGTTCCAAAGACCAAGACCCAAAAGGTCCAAAAAAAGGAAAAGCACACATAAAAGAAACAAAACATCAGATGAATAAGCCATTTTTTTCTTCAATCATCTCATAGAAGACTCTTCTCTAAACAGTAGTTGAAAAAAAAAAAATCTCTCAAATGGGTGGACGATATCAGCCGATGAGCAACGCAGGCAGTGATACTAGAGGTGGCAGTTATTTAACCCCAATCCAAACCGTTCAAATCATGGGCCACACTGTTGCTGGGTCATAAGCAAAATTTTTGTACTGAATGAGTTTACTTTAACGGTCCAATGGATGGCTAGTAAATGGACGGGTTAAAATGAATAACAATTAACGGTCTAAATATGACAAAATGTCCGTGGATCAGAGGTTATGATCGTCCAATCAATTTTGACGCTTTGGATTGAGGTACACGTATGCCATGCCTACAACGGTTGTGTGCACAGGCATTGATCAACGGTGCTCACTCTTCACCAAAGTAGAGAAGATAACTCCCCATCAACAGATTCCATGCAGTAGAGGCTAGAGAGTAGCTAGGATCCATCTATGTCCACAACTCTAGACTAATGGGTTAGTCGTGGAAGGTCCATAGCCGTTCATCAAACCTGACCATGATCCTAGGCGAGTCATCGGGTACCCGAATGTGTCCTTTCCAACTTCAGAGCAACCCTGGTCCTGCCAGTCAAGTGATAAGAGCTTGTTGCTTGGCTTCATTTCATGCATTGCATTTGGATCATCATTTCCTCCAAACGGGTGCAACAATCTCTCTCCATTTTCCATGTATGAACTATGTGTCCCATCCATGGAAAACCCAAATGGAGAAGTGAGCCCATGAATGCTAGATTGGGTGAACCCATGGCCTACTTCTCCTAAACCACCCAAATGGCTGGGCTCGCTGCTTCCCATGAAAGAAAAGTTCCTAGTACTGTTTCCTAGTATGGCGTCGAACTTATTCTCCATGAATTCGACATTTCTAGGGTTCCCCAGTATAGGATCATACTTGCACTCAGCAAAATTAGGGTTTCCTAGTATATTGTTGAGGTGCGCCACTTGCGGCCCACTAAACGAGAGGTGGAGATCGGGCGCAGACATGTGGGAGATGTCCAGATGTTGGTTGGGAGATTGATCTGCCGGCTTCTTCGTCGCCACCTTCTTGTTCTTCCTGCACCCGCCTCCGACCGGCACATTTCGGAGGGACCCACCTTTGGTCCAGTACCTTCTACAGGTCTTGCAGAAGTATCTTGGCTGAGAGAGGCTGTAGTTGTTGTAGTAACAGAACTTGGTGTGTGTGGAGTCACACCGGGGGCACTTGAGGGCTTGATCATGCTGGGGCCTTAGCCTCCTCTCTAGCATGGGCCTTGGGCATGTGACCATTTCACCAGATGGTGAAGATGAAGAATCCATTCTCCGCTCCTCGTCTACCACGCCCTAGTTTGAATGCACAAAGTATTGGAAGAGTGTCAGAATCCGCACCATGATGATAGAAATATGTGATCAGACAAGGAATGTCTTTTCAGACGTCGACCCAAGTGCAAGTGGGCCATGATCACAGATCACAAAGCTCGAGAATGTTAAAAGGTTACAGTCACAAATGTTCTAGGTAATTGTACTTGTAGAAAATGATGAACATCCATTTTTAACTGATCACTTGAAGGTTTTAAAAATACTGTTAATAGCTAATTGGAAAATTGTCCCATTATTTAAAAATGTGATATGTTTCAAAAAATCTAGGCCAGTTGGATACCTGGTGGGCCACGATCTTAAGTTCATTTCAGCAGTTGGTATGCTTTCAAAAGGCATGTCATGAGAAATGCCTTAAAATGCATTCCCAATGGCATCCAAACACGACCCAAAAATGTTTTTTCCAGGCCAAAAAAATAATGGCTGTTTTGGTTGCAAGGAATGGCATATGCCATGCACCATGTAGGGTGATTGTTCCCAATATTTATGATGTTATTTTAGGGTGAGTTATTTGATTCTCCTGCATGGAGGCATACATGGACTAAATCACAGTCTCAAAATCATATTGATCGAACAATCCTAACCTCTGATTCCTGGACACTTCTTTGTTGAAATAGAGCTTCTAGATGTTTTCATTTTTAACCATGCAATGACTGCCCAACAATCGAATAGTCAGCTAAAAAATATGCATATTTTTTTTTCCTGATTAAATTAAGACCCATAATTTAGGACAGTTTAATTTGAATTATTTGTATTCCATGTATACAACATTTATGTAATTTATAAGTGCATGCGTATCATTCACTACACTTTTCCAGAGTATCAGAGGTCTTCTCTTATTTTAAAATCCAGACCAAACAGGCTGGTCAGACAGTTCAGACCAGTTTGGATTCGGACCGGCCACCAAAATGTGTCAGGTCTCAATCTTCAAGTGAATGACTGCTTTATTAGAGAGAGATATTGATCTCAGGTTATGCTAATTTAGTCCTAACAATTAGAGAAAGAGCTACATCAGTCAAAAGCTCAAATCCACTTCTACTTGAAAACCAAACACTAACAAGATTTCCGGGCCATACTCGGCAAGATCTGGTTCGATCAGCGGAACCGGCAAATAGATTAAACTATCGGTGAATCCGGGTCAGGTCCAATCTGTGTATTAAACATTGGTGATTAGAGCCCTAGTAATTTTGATGGGTCAGACTCAGTTTCCATCAATGGGCCACCATGTACAGCCATTGATAGTGGCACCCTTCCTTTCTATTGTAGGCAATACAAATATTTTGTAGTGTTGTCTTGCCTCCAGCAGATAAGAAGGGTACAACTATCAATTAGATGGGTGTAATTATCAACTCCTTTTCCATATAAGATCATATGAGCTCAATCAAATAAGTGAGGTCATGTCCATGTTTCATCAAAGATCAGCAAATTTCTTTACGTGATTGGACTTTGGTGTTGCCAAAACTAGAAGAAATGGTTGTAACTATCAATAAGGGGGGTGTAAATAATCACATGAGCATAAGTTCTATAATTTCAATAACTAGAATAAAACTTTCTCATGGGTCTTTCACACCACCACAAACATTAAAAAACAAAAAAACAAAAAAAAAAAAAAAAAAAAAAAAAGATTTCATTATGACTAAAGCTGTGTTTGGATGCACAATTGAATTGAATTGCAATAATTAGTTCCATCAATAGCCCTCAAAATGGAATAATGATAGTTTCAAGTGAAATGGGAGATCATCCAAATTGTGATTTTGTGGGCACGCAAACACCGGCGAAAGTAATCGCAATCTGACCATTTCCGCTATCTGATAAATCGAAATCCAATCCAATAGCGCATCCAAACATGTTGTGAACTGGATTAATGAGACACACACACACACACACACACACACACACACACACACACACACACACACACACACACACACACATCTACCTGTAGCCAATCAGGAGTGTCCATGCAAACTTGCAGAGAAGTGAGGCCCATTCCACAGAACTAAGATGTGTAGAAAGCCACTTTGATCAGATCTTCAAAAGAAATCCATGGAGTACACTTGCAAAATTCACAGAGAAATGAGAAGAAAATGGGAAAATAGGGTGTGTTTGGGAGAATGATAGAGATTTTATAGAAGAAAGGCCAAAGGAGAGAAAGGAATGATTGTTTAATCAAAGGAAATTGAGTGGTTTGTATGCTAGTGAGGGTGTCAATATGAAGGCCAAAAAAGGTAGCCCAGCAGCACAACAGCCACTGAGGCCTCCGTCGGTGGCTTGTCCTTCGGTGGGTCCCACCATGTTTTTTGGGCCTGGATTGATCGGCTGGGCTCGGCTTGCTTCCAAAGGTACGGCTTGGATTGTATTCCCATATGTACGGTAGAGCTGGAAGAACCGGAATACGGTAGTAGAGCCGTCTCTCCACAGTACACGTGGCAGGGTTATTTCTCTATCTGGTCCACCCATATACTGGAACCAGGATGGGTGATTACGTTTAAAAAGTAAAACCCATGAGTCAATCCTATCCATTACTTTTCCCACAGTTTATCCCACTGCTAATTTGACCGTTAACTGATTTTGTCTTCAACGGTCATTTTAATGGACACAGTTCAACGGATAGGATTGTCTAATAGTTTTAAATTTTGAGATATAAACCATCAATTCAAGGGCCTTACATATGGACGGACCCGATTTGGAGATTAGCCCTGCCACGTAAACTGTAGAGTGATGACTCTACCATTCTTCCAGCTACACAGCAACATCTACTTTGTAGTTCTATCTGGGGAACTCTATGATGTTTAACTGAGTACATGCAGGGTGTACTCCAGCTTTGATTCCCTGTACAGGTGGGCCTGGAAGATCAATGATCCAGATCGTTAATTTCATATTACCTCCATTAGATGGATCCATGCTCTAGAAGCATCCATGGTGGGACAATCACAACCCTTTAATCTGTGGCATTAGAATAGATGGTTTACAATAAAATGCGGAAAGGTCCACATATGATGGAGAGGACAGGATCTGCATGCACGTCCAAAGGCAGCGTTCCCTAGTAAGGATTGTTATCCTTCTTGGCGGGAAAAAAAAATATGAAA
The DNA here is from genome assembly GCA_003013855.2 of Liriodendron chinense. NCBI lineage: Eukaryota > Viridiplantae > Streptophyta > Magnoliopsida > Magnoliales > Magnoliaceae > Liriodendron > Liriodendron chinense. The sequence goes on along the minus strand of ML058586.1, from coordinate 1,162,528 downwards.
GTAGTAGTCCGGGCCCACAATTACATTAGGGCCCACTATTTAGGTGTGATCGGGACCATTCATCCAGTGGGCCCACTTGGGATGGACTACAGTGCAAAACCACACCTTCCTGAGGCCCAACCTGATGTTTATATGTCATCCAACCCGTTCATAAGGTGAGTCTCATCAGGTTGAAGGGACAAACCAAACATCAGCCTGATCCAATGCTCTCGGTGGGCTCCGGAAGGTTAATGGTCCATCGGGAGGCAGCGTTTCCTTGTGTGTGATCCACTTGAGTTTTGGACCGGCCTGATTTTCTGGATCACGTCCAAACATGAGCTTGGGCAAATGATGGACGGATTGGATATGACAGAAAAATCAAGGTGGGTCAACAAAGCTTTTTTTTTAATCAGAGATGTGGATATATTGCCTATTTACAATTTAGGGTGGTCCCTCAGGTCACCTGGCCTTTTCCCGTGAGCAGGAAGTGCCGAGTGCGGCCATCGGCTCGGATCGGTGCGAGTGGCCCGCGCGAGCCGCTCAGCCGTGCGATGTGATTCGCCCGACACGTGTCAGCAATCACGGCGCTGTGAGATGACAGAGTGGGAATATTTGGGTCCTTGAAAAAGAGCAGCTAACCGAAAGAGCACTCCAGGTGGGACCCACACACCCCTGATCGAGAGGACATTCTTACTCGCCTCGCGCAAGCAAAGGATAGATTCCCGCGTGGACTGAGAGACCCTCCCATTCCCTCTCTTCTGTACGGATGGCACGTGCCCCTTGCCTTCTGATATTCGGGGGCCCCGACCCGACAATCGCGTAGTCTCAAGTACTACCATTTCAGGTGGTTGACCATCAATCTCAACCGCACACGCGCCCCTCTCCCTTGCTTGTATCCGTCCATTCGCTACTTTCACTTTGGGAAATGGTAATATGGAGAGATATTGTGGCCCCTGAAACTGACGTTAGCTATCTTGTTTGCTTTTGGGTGGGCCACTGTGCCTCCTGTACGATGGTGTGCCTCGTGTTGTGGTGTCTGTCTTTAATGTACGGAGGAATGCCAGCTTAGAACTTCAAGCGCTAAACAAAAACACAACATACGTGCCAATATGCCACATCCGTGCCGGATCTGGGACGTTCATAGGTTAGTCCCCATGATGATCGTTTCTTAGCAGAAAAATCTGGCTGGTCTGTTTATCAGGTGGACCACACATTTAAGAAGAAATGGACCGTCAGAAAATTGATAACCAACGGTGTGAGTTCACCTTGCAAATGTTAGTCACCTCTTGAGTAGTTGGGCTATGGAAGAAGTGCACCGTAGGAAAATCAATATGAACATCCCAGATCCCCCACACGTGTGCCATAACAGTACGTGTGGTGCGTTTGTACTGGGCGCTTGAAGTTTGGGGCCCTTCCACTTCCATTTCAGAGAGATGCAGGTGTACGCTGCTGTCGTATGCTGTGCAACGGAAGTACCACTTGCATGTTTTCAAGGTGGAAGCCATCGTCCATCTGGTGGCCACCCTGATGGGCCACGTGGAAAAATCTGCACCAACCAGACAATTCATCCGTCCAATTATTGATGTCTTAATGGGCGGCTAGAAACAACTGGTGTTAATGTTATACAATTGTGGAGCCCGAGAATCGTACATTTTCTTCGTGCTTATTCCGTGATCTAAAAAAGTCGATATGATAGACCCCACTATGTGTACCACATGCACCAAGGTTATTTCAAAATGGAAAGATCCTAGCCATTGATATTTGGCCTCTTCTCGGTTTTTCTTCTTTTTTTTATTAAACGTGGACAGTTACTGTATTGTTCTCTCTCAAAGGTCCTTCGCTGGCTACCTGTCGACGGTTAGGATTTTCCCACCCGGAACATCCTTTGTCCTTGTACTGTATCATATCAACGGTCTTGATCACCAGACCATGGACCACAGTGGCACGAACTGAAAAACATACCAAAGTATTACATACCAAACTGTGACCTGTTGTTAAAAAGCCAAGGCGTCTTTCAGTTGGGCTAGCAAGTGAGACATGGTGTGTGTACGTATATATAGAGAGAGAGAGGAATCTTGAGTAATCTATTCATGTAGCTTATACACTATAGTATACATGGTCGTACATATGTATGTTATATTTTAAGGAAGTGTTTGATTTTTCGAATCTTTGATAAATACCTATAAATGGGTCATTATTATTTCCAACCTATGTTTAAAATAGTAGCCCCAGCTATGCTGTATGTGACTCATTCACACCATCCATCTATATTACCAAAATGTTTTAGGGCGTTTCAAAGCTCAAGTGGACCGCACTTACAGGAAACAATGGTCCATGTAACAATCACTGTTGAAAGCCATTTTGTTGGCCCTCATCTATGTTTATTTGTCATCTAACCCACTAGCACTTAGGTCGCGCAAGAATAGATAAAGAGAAAACATAAATATCAGCTTGATCCAATAAACTTATGAGGCCCCAGGAAGTCTTCAACAATAGGTGTTCAATTCCCACTATTTCTTATGGTGGGGTCCATTTGAGATTTAGATTTTCCTCATTTTTCAGCTCATGTCCTATAAATGAGCTGACGAAAGGGATGAACGGTGTGGAGAAGACACATACAACACAGTGGACTCCATAGGTTTTACCCCTAGATTTGGAGATGGATAATTTCAAACATACCAATGAAATAATAATTGCTTATTTAGTTTAATTGAATTTGAAAAATCAAATTAACTCTTAAAACTCTTCTGAATCAGAGCATGTATATCAATCATGCTTAACTTAAAACATATACAAAGAAGAAGATGGGATCAACACAAGTACAACATGTTTAGATACACCATCTTCAAATATTGCTGGCCAGTAGACTGAACTTTTCTCGTCCATTGAATTATCTCTTTAAATAGTAAGCTATCCAAACTCGACCATCATTAGACAATCAAACGACCAATCAAATGCAAAACCTTTTGAAAAACTACATGAATAACACTACATATTAGGTGAATGAACTACATCTACAATAGCATGAGAAGGGATGCATGCAATACTACACACTACATAAATGAACTACAAGAAAAAACTAAAACTAATAACCATGGCCTAATAAGAAAGAAAAGATGAATGGAAAAGAAAAGTTCAAATGCACAAAAAACATTACAAAATAGGAGTATATGACCAAAGATAGAATCTAAGCTTGAGAGTATGAGGTGGGTTTGGATGGTTACTGATTGAAGATGACATTGACAACAATTTCAGGTGATTTGATGACTTAGTGGTGAATCTGACAAAATTGAGCGCATAGGTATATCAGATGTGGTACTGCTGATTTGTTGAGTTGTTTTTTACGATGGAGGTGTTGATTGATCTACAGAGATGGTTGATCAGATGCAAAGATGGAGATGGCAGTAGGATCCCTACAAAAAACAGATCAGCCAATCCGATCTATCGGCAAGGCCAATCTGATGCAAATCGAGTGGGTGATGTAGGTGGTTTGTAATGGGTCAAGGTGGGGTGAAACAATCCTATTTAGACAATCCTAGCCATCAATTTTCTTTAATTTGCCTATTTAATATGTAGACCATTAAACAATTTTATTTTCTACCTTAATTAAAAAAAAAAAAAAAAAACTTGATAAGATGGTTGGATCATCTCGTCTAAGCTTATTTTCAGCCATTTGCTATCCATATTAATTGCAATGAGATTGATGGTCTATGCCATGCATCATCTTAGTAGATGTAGTTTTGAGCATAAGATATGGTGCATATGTACATAACATGTTCCGGCCCCGAATATGGTATGTATAGACAGGGTGGCAAATATTGCCAGATTTTGGTTGTGATAATACCACGAGATATTCAAAATATCAGCACATTTTAACATCTCACTTTCTTTATTGTGATAATTAAAAATTAAATTTTGGCTAGTAATTTAAAGTAAATATTTTAAATTTTATTCTCGGCAAGATTTTCCCAAGAAAAACCTCAAAAAATGAAAATCTACCGAGAAATTGTCGAGAACAGATTTGTCACTGTGGTATAGATATAGGTATATATATAAGTACATGAAAAATGAAGCACCAATCAAGTACACCTATATATATATATATATATATATATATATATATATATATATGGACACATGTGCTGACATGGTTTGGTTTTGGCACATCAGAGCCGTGAAACCTCAGGGCCCACCATGTAGATTACATAACCCAAAATCAGGCTGGTCCGTTAATTAGTCAGCCACATATGTTTCTAATGTGGGCCCTTGGATGGCTATTTCAAGCTTTCAACGGTGCACACCTGATGCGTTAGACGGTCTCATTTTAAAACACGGTGCGGCACTGCTCAGTTCACATGGTAATGTATATTTACAAGCATCACACACGTTTTTCATAAATAGCAAACCTCCTAGAAACACTGTGATCAACGGTCCACATTTAAATGAAGAAAAAAAAAATCTTGGGCCCAACGCACGGATCACCTTATGGTGCGAACTCCCCCGTTCAGATAATCAAAAGTGGGTCCCACATCCTGTATGAGCAGACACCCACAGTCAACATGGGGCACACATCATGATCCACGCCATTATTTTCCAAGTGGGGCCCACAACCATGCCCAGCAGCCGACCGTGTGATCCACCTCACAATTTCATGTCTCCCCCACCTTTTATATATATAATCTTTGTTCGTTTCTTACATTCTCCATTTGAGTGTGAACGGAAGCAGCAAATAGTCTTTGGCTTTTTTGTATCATTGCAAGTTGCAACCGAAATGCGTCTTTTTCAATTGTCAAACCATAATATTTTATGTTTATGTTTGGCACGCCTTATATTGTAATGTTTTGGAATTGAAATTTGGGATTTTGGCTACATGTGGAGAGGAATTAAATGAAAGAGAGATCTATCTAGGAAGATCCTCCCTCCTAACTTAGGATCTTTCAATATCTATTTATTTAATATGCTTTAGTGGGAGCAAGTAGTGTAAAAAAAATGTGCCATGGGTACATGGGCATGTTTTCTAAATGGTGGTGACTGTTACGATAAAGATTTTGATAGTATTGAAATAATCAGAGATCGATCGGGACAGTTAAATTCGCGTAAATGAAGATGGGAATGTTGTGAGACTGATGATTGAATAGAAGAGTGTTCTACGATGGGTGTTTTTCTTTGTTTTTTTTTTTTTTTCCTTATGTTTTCTCTTCTTTTCTCTTTTGTCTTTTCCAATAAGGTTGTTAATCTTCTTTTATAGACTCTGATCCACCAACTCAACGGTCGGATTATCAATTTTCTTAAGGTGAAATGGTCTGATCTCATATGGGAAGTATCAATCATATTTTTAATCTCAATTTTGACAATTTAAAAAACAATTTTGAAGATCTCAGGCTCAGCTCGATCAACCAATGAGTCAAGACTCGGACGAGTTGACTCGGTGGCTTGATAAAGTCTTGTAAGTGCTCACCATGTCTCCATATTTTTAGTTAAAAGTAGGGAAAAAGTAGAATTGTTTACACAGTGGGGTTGCCATGAATATAAAAGAGATGAGATTATCGTGATTCACGTTTAAGTGGTTTTTGTACATGGCCCATACTTCATAAGGCCCACCAAATGGATGATGTAGTTTAGTGGACCATTGTTCTCTTACTCCGAGGCGAGTGCCAATGAAATAAGATATCCTCATCGGGGTTGATAAAAAAAATATCTCATTTGGTGGGGTAGCAGAGCAGAAAAATCAAATGGATGACCATTTGTATCAAAAAAGGATATTTTGACCATATGCCTTTCAAGACGACGTGTAGTACCATGTACCTTTGAATGGAGAAAAAATTGCATTGTGGGTTTGTTAAAAAAGGAGGAGAAAACACACTTTAGAAGGGATAAAAGATTAAATTTGCAAGGATTAAAATCTAATTAAGTACTAATTGATAAGGAATTGCTTTGAAAAAGTAAAACCTAGAAATATTAATAATAAAAGCAAAGAAAATTAATTAAAGATTATTATTATTATTATTATTATTATTATCATCATCACATGATTTAACATTTTTCCCCCAAAGGATCAAATTATCCAGTTTTCATGACTCGATGGATTGGCTTGAGTTAATATAAAACTCAGTCGGTTAGTCTAAAACTTGGCTATGAAAACAACCCATAGCATGGATTGGCCAGGGTTTTGGCTTTATTTGAGTCAATTCGTGTGAGTTGTTAGTTGACTCACGAATTTTCAAACAATGTAAATAATAATAATAACATTAATAATAATTAATTACAATGGTTGAAAAACATTGCCAAGTTCTAATTTAATTAGGTTATTTAATTAATCATGCTTTAGTTGGGTCACATTAAGAAAGTGGTTAGTTAAGGAAAAAAAAAAAAAATTAGAATTGTGGTATTACTAGAACTAAAATTCTTCTATATAAAGGCTTTAAGTTGGTATGCATAAGATATGTAAAAACTCTCTTACTCTCTTAGTTTTGAAGAAAGTAATTTCTATCTTTTATTCTCTCTTTCTTATTCTTTTCTTCACAATCTTTTTTTATTTTTATTTTTTCTCCCATATAAATGTCAAGACTCTACTCTTTGTAAGCTTGCTTATGTGATTTTCTACATAATATTAGACTTTCTTATAATAACATATTATCTTTTCTGTAAGTGGTTTATTTTGTTGAATTAACACTATCATAGTATTAAACAATTTATTTGTGATTTTTTTTTTTTTTTTTAAGATTTCTTTAAGGGAGGTAGGTTGTAGCAACTCCAGTTTAGGTAATTAGTTGTGTACTCTCCTATATACAAAACTACTTCATAGGAAAAATAGTGAATGACTAAAAACGCTGGAAAATATGTTATTCTTGTTTTTATTCATTGTCATAACCCCAATTCATTTAGTCAGTTACATGTACTTTGACACATTTGTATAGGTGAATTTGTCTTACAAATATAACAATGAAAATCTGGACATCATGGAATGAAGAATCTTATGTGTATTTTTGTAAAAGTAACAAATTTCGAGGATGAAATTGGTTTTAAGGGGGGTAGATTGTAACGCCCTGTACTTTTAAGTACTTGGGTGTTACCGTTTAAATTACATTATATATCATTGTTAATAATTTATAATCCAATTTGATTAATGGATGGTCCTAATCCTAATTGAAAACAAAATTCTAGGTATAAATGCGTGTGTAAAGAAAATAAATAAAATAATTGTAATAAAGATTTTTATAAGATATATATTTTTAATTATAAATTATGATTTTTAAACACTAATTGAAATTATAAACTTTAATAGTTAAATATAATAACAATTAATAATAGTAATGTTATCATTGGATTACGAAAGAGATATTAAATTAATAATTGCTATCACAGCTCATAATAGAGGTCATACTATACTTTGAGACTCGTTATCTATTAAAAATTAGTTGAGAGTCAGTTCAACCGTTGAATTAAGGGAAATTGGATATTGGTGATCAATGACTTGATATGGGACTTCTATTACAGGAATATGTCCTATCTGTGGGCCATCATTTGTGAGACAGTAGAAGAAAGGGAATGTGTGGCATTGGATTTCAAAAAAGGTGGTAGTGGGCCCCACCTACAATGTGTGTGTACATAGTGGAGGTGCACTTATAGTGCACCATGAGACCAAAGTTGGGTTAGTGGGTGCTGACTCGTAAGAGAGTGAAAAGGGAGATTTCTCTCTCTTAGCCATTTTTTTAGCAAGAGAAGAACAGATGGGTGTTCGTCTCGGGTTGACGTGTGGCCCACTTATTGCATCGGACCAGATGATCTGGACCGTCCTTATGATTTGGGCGTGAGGGTTAACATAACCCCAGATGTTGGATCTTGTGGTTGTGCATATTGGCATGCATAGTTTGTAGTTGAAGTTGGGCTGTCTGGAGAGAGTTCGTGTTTCTAACAAAGTGTACATAATCGCTGGACTGCAATTGTTGTGGCCCACCTAAGTTTTTGGAGCTGCCTCACTCTCGAACTCATGCTAAGGCATGATGTGCTAAGTCATGTTGGATGAGGCAGATCTCACATAACATCATAGTGGAACCCACTTTTGGAACGTGTGTGCACCATTGGTGGGAGCACACGTTGTGCACTGGAGAAACTAAAGGTCGGTCAGCATGTGCTGACCCGACTCATTCCAAAAAGGGAGTCTCTCTCTCCCTCTATCATGTCTCCCACCAAATTGGGCAACAACGCACGGGCGTTGTCTATTTTTGGGCAGCGTGTGGCCCACTTTTGGTGATTGGATCGGATGATCCAATCCTTCTATCTTGTAGCCCTCATGGAGACATCCAAACTTGTGATAGTTGGCCCTGCTGCAATTCACAGTAGTGTGCACGATTCAAAGTGAAAGTCAGCTATTAAAATCTTAAATGTGTTTCCAGCAACCTTAGAATGTGAAGATTGTGGTTGTTGTGGTCCACCTTTGGGAAATCCAAACCGTCTATTTTGTAGAGGGGTCAGTGCTCTATCTAGCCATGTTAATCCCCTCTGTTGGGGACCATCAAGTTGCAAACAAATCATCTTTCAAAGTCCCTGTTTTTCATCTTGTATTTTCAAAAATGGGTATGCCAAGCTGGCAATCCGCATGCTTCCACCTCCTTTCATCCCAACCGTTCATGAGAGCTGTAGAAGCCCTGTTTTAGAAGAATCCTGGCCATTTGTTGATACTCACACAGGATTAGGGTTGCAATATAAAAGGGTTGCTTCTAGCATCTCTGGGGCTCTTTTCGTTTTTGGAAATCTAAAGATGATCTAGACCTTTCTAGCAAGCCAGAAGCGATCCAGATCCCCCATTTCACCTTCCTCTTCATCAACAGAGACCTTACACCTCAGATCTGGGAGAGTTTTCTCCGTTCTTCTCAATTGCAGCGAAAATTCGCCGATCGCCTTCAAAATATAAAGCCACCAATCGATTCTATTTGACACTTTGATTTTCTTCTACATCCAGCTTCGCGGAGCTCATTCGAATCAACCACAGGACTCAGATTGTAGAGAGACTCTTCGATTGAAGATCCGCCGTTGATAATCCCTTCTCCTTCTTCATCTAGTTGTTATTTCTGAAGATAGCAGATCTAATTCGTCCCTTAGGTATGGACCTTCTAAACAGTACCTCATTACTATTATCTTCCATCTAGTCCAACTCTTATGGTCGCCGAGTCACTGTTGTGAGTTCGGATTGAGTCATGGCAGAACTTAGTCAGTGGCCGAGTTGCTGTGACTCAATGAGTCAGTTTCTGGAGGTTAGAAACAGATCTAAGTGCTATTTGAGTCCAGTAATTGCTGGACACGTTAGTAGAAGAAAGAAATTAGAGAGTGAGGGAGAATAGAGTCTGTTAAATCAATTCTCTTTCCTTTAATTGCTGAGTTGACTCAGTTTCAACTCACTTAGTGGGTTGAATGTGGGGTTTGTATTGTAATTATGAGGCTGTGGAATTATCCATATGTGCGGGCCAAAACTCTACCATTCGTCGATCCAGATTCATCTCGAATTGGATTCATATTGGAATGCAATTTATTTTTGCCAAACTAAACTTAATACTCATTAGTGTAGAACTGCTTAATTAGTTCAGTAAAAAAACCTCTAATTGTCGTTGCATCATTTTCAAATCGAGGTTAGAGTGTAAATTTTGAGATGTCGTAGTGTAGAGTATGGCAATACGAGAGTAGAGTTTTCGTCAAAGTGAGTATTCTTCTTTAATCAAGTAGAAACCTTAATTTGCATTCATACGAACAATAAACCAAATTCTTAGTTTAAGTTTTGATTATTATGTTGTAGATGTTATTCCCCAAGCGATTCGATCATCTCAATTCGGACTGGATCCAAGTTATCCCATATCCCTTCCCTTTTTGCTTTTATTTAGCAAAGGAAATCGTATTGGAAGGTGAGGTTCTCACCCTTTACATTTTTCATTTTCATTTTCTGATAATTTAGTTTTTTTCTTTACTTTCATAACTTGCGGAATCAAATTGTTAAATGAGATATATTTGATGCTCCTATTTGATTATTTTTATCATGCTTGATAATTATATGTAAAATTGAGTAATCTTACATAATATGATCTCTTATACTTGAATGTTACAATTGCTCTATATATTTAGTACTCCTCGTGTTTAAAATAAATATTTAGACATATTTATTTACATTCGAATTTGGATGGAGTAAGGTTTGATAATATAGATTATATAGTAAATGGAATTGTATACATTGAGATTGGAGTTTATGTGATTCGATTGTCATTTGGAGATGTAGGGAAAATCCCTTTTGTTGTATCCTTAATTGGACTTGATGCTTAAGTGGCTTTGATTGGGGTTGAGCCCTTTATGTCGGTGTCTATACATGAACTTCTTGTCCAAGTGGCTTTGTTTGGGAAGAAAATCCTTTTGTTGAAAATGTTGGTACAAATTTAAGATAATAAAGTATACTTGTAAAATGGATGGCTACTAGTGTAGAGATTTTTTATTTGTATGATGTAGAACTCTTCATGTTTGACATCTCATGGGCCGGGATGGTGTTATGCTCAAGCCGTCGGCCCATGCAGGGTTGCGAGTGCCCCCCATATTGACAGTAAGCTTTTAATTATTGATTTGCTAATCTAACTAATAAATGCTGGCTAATCATGCATACATGACATTTGTGGGTAATATTGGTGACGAACCACATTACTGTTGGATTTAATATGCATTGCATTGTGGGTAATATTGGTGACGAACCACATTACTGTCGGTTTGATATGCATTGCATTGTGGGTAACATTGGTGACGAGCCATATTACTGTTGGTTTGAAATTCGTCAGCTGGATGTGCATCCCGAGGCTGATGAACATGTACATGCATCCATATATTTAAAAGATTAATGTTAATATGTGTGGAATGAATTAGGTGAATGCTGTGTTGTTTGTAATATGGATGGAATATTACATTTGATTATATTAAATGCATTTTATAATTTTAAATTTATCTTTATATAATTTGTTATCTTTATAGTTTTCTTATCTAATTGTAGTTGTTACCTTTAGTTAATGTTATCTGTGATTTTACATTTGGTCATGCTGTATATTATCTCCTAAAATTTTAGAACTTGTGTAAATCGTAATCTGTTATCTTTAATTGATCATTGCCTAATTGTTACCATTCTTGATAATCTGTGAGGATTTACCTCACTAAGATAACATTTTAACGCTATCCAATCATATCAATTGATGCAGGTGTCTCTGGATGGGAGCTGGATGAATTTTACAAATCCAAGATCATTTAGAGTTGTAATTCATTTATGTATTGTAATTTAGTTTTGAGACATTTGATTTGTATAAGCTCTATCGGCTCTACTTGAATACTAGTATATATATTTGGATATTCCTTATACTTGATATTTCTTTTGTTCCACTGCGATACTCTGTTTAAAAAGAAAAAAAAAATTATAGTCTGATTTGAGCTATCGTGGAATGTTTACACCCGAGTTTTCAAAACATAGGCTCAACATGATGTAGAACGGGTCGCTGATTATTTCATGGCCCAAATGGAGCAAAAGAAGACCGTTCGGGGTCAAAAGTGATCCGGACCGTCAGGACCGTAAATCGGTCGTATCTTACAATCCGGAATGAGTTACGGGACGTATAATATATCAATTTGGGGTAGCTCGAGCTACTTTAGCCAACCAACCCCGCTATGCCGGGTTGCCCAAGCCGGAATCGCGAGAATCGACCGTATCGACGATCATTAGGCTAGTTTATTTTCAGTTTTACTATTTATAGTAAGTTTTAATTCGATTATAACTTTGCATCCGTATGGTTTTAGAGTTAGTGCCCAACATGAAAAAGGACTTAGAATATTTAGTAGAACAACGTGGTTGAGGCCGTTTGAAAACTTTCTATTTTTGGCCGAAAACCAAGAGTTTTAGTAGGATTGAACGACTTCTATAAATAGTAAGTTTACTATTTATAGTAAGTTGCGTTTTCTAGGAGTTTAAGTTAGAGTTGGATTCTGATACTTTACCTAGGGTTTAGTTTCCTATTTATATGCATTGTAATTTCGTTATTATGCATTCAATTATCAATAAATCAATTATTTGGAATTTATCTCCTCTTTTTATCTTTTATTTCTCTCGTGGATTCGAGAACTATCGGTTAGGGAGACGGTGATCGACCTACCATGTCCTCCCTGCGTCACAACACCAGAGTAATGAAAACCGAGGAGTTACAATTATACATCATAATGATGATGGGATCGATACGAATAGGTTACAGTGCCACAGAGTATTTTAAATGTACATGACATAGTTAAAGGAGAGATATTATTTTAGTTATCATTAGAAACTTGAGAGTAGACACATTGGTTATTAAATAAGAGAAAGTTGTGACCGATAGATCTTAATATCGTGTTATGTCATAACCACTTAGTAAATTATATGATAAGCCTATAGTTAGCATTACAATGTGGTCATCCCATATGCGGGAACTATTAATGATGAGTCAAGATGAAAGATCTCTATCATTGTGTATGATGATAAGTTGTATGCCTTTACTATACCATATATAGGAGTATGAGTGTGATGTGGGGAAAAGGATCACGGGGTTGAACCTGTTGGGCACTTGCATTGGTAAATCGAGTCTAAAGTCTCTAAATCGAGATACCTATCATGCTTAGATTATGATCAACTTAAGAATGCAACTTTGATTCATCTTTAGATCTAAGAATATGCGAGGAGTTTAAGTTAAGGTCTTGATTACATGTGCTTTGGCTTTATAGCTGTCAATGGGTTGGGCAGGAGGTTGGCTTGAGACTAAATTTTGAATTGTTCGTACAGGCCCTATTCAATTTTGGAGTTTGCATGGGCTGGGCTCAAGCATGGTCCATTATTGACATTCTTATTTAGGTTGATTTACAAGGTCATTATATGGCTAATAAAAATAAATGTAGCTGGGCACATTTGTCTAAGTCCAGTGATTGCTCATCCTATGTATACTACCACTGATGCCCTAGGATAAAGAAATTGCACCCTTTCGGTGATTATGGTTGCTCGCACATAGATGGTCAATATGAGAATTGTCAAACTCAATGTGCATCAATTGATTATATAGCTAAGATTGTTTCAATATTCTCAACATGGGCCATCTATAATGGGGCCAGGAAATGAACGATATGGATTCTGACGTAGGAAGTCTTTCTTAAGTGATTAAAACCTTGAATCCACAAAAGTATTTTCTTAAATCTATGAGAAAAAAAGAGATAAAACTCAAATATTTTATTGAATAATGTGTGTAATGTCCTTGATTTCTCAATTACACTACTAAAAAAAAAAAAAAAAAACCTTAATTTGTAATTATAAAAAATAACAAAATTCTAACTCTAATTAAAAGTCACCCAAAATAATAAAAACTCATTTAGAGCCTTTTTTTCCCCATTGTCAGTCACACTGCAATGTTAGCCATCCCCCTTAGGGAGTCGATACCAAGACCTCAGTGTTGAAGCGAGGTTATCTTCACTTTGTTTACCACTTGAGCTATGGATCGAGCATGTAAAGCCTAATTTGTTAAAAATAAAAAGTCCAAATAAACTTTACTGGAGGAGTCATAACATGATTATAAATAATTTTTAAAAAGATGAAAAGTCCCAAAATTATAAGAATAAGGAAATACGATAAAAATCAGAATTACTAAAAATAATAAACTTTCACAAAAATTTCGATTTTGAACTAAAAAGAAGTGTTTTTTTGCAAAATGGATTGACACTAGTTGACACTAGATGGCCATTATTATAAAGATTGATAGGTTGTGCGTCATGTAATGATACCTAGATAAAAAAAATTATGGCTAATTTATGGTTCACACTTCAAACGACAATTTCTCCTTATTTGGAGTGAATTTCTTCAAATCGAACATGACTGTCCCAGTTACGTCATGCCTTACATAGGACTGGCCCGAATACAATGGATTACTTCCGCTTCCATTTAGCTTTCTTTTGGTCTAGCCATGCTACGAATGTCTCTATGCTACGTCCTGTATCATATTCTCAGACACATGGCAACATGTCTGGTGTTATTGGGAGATTAACCATCTGAGAATATCTTAGTAATTTGAGTTGTGATGTTACCATGTGATGGGATCGGTTTGGTTGTACGGGGTGCCTCCAAAGATTGCAGCCTTTTGTTGGCTGGTAGGAAGAAAGAGAATCTTAACAGTTGATAAGAAGAGGGGTATGCAATTGTTGAATGTCTTGTCTCCTGTGTTTTCAAGATGAAGAATTGGTTGACCATCTCTTGCTTCACTGCTCCTTTTCTTCAAAAGTGTGGTGGAGTGTCTTTAGATTAGCGGGAGTTCAATGGGTGATGCCCCTCTCTATTGATAGCCTTTTCAGCTTTGGAACGCTGAATCTAGAGGTGCGCTATCTAAGAAGAAATGGTACTGAGTTCTTCTTTTGGTAGTTATTTGGGCCATTTGGACAGAGCGGAACAACAGGTGTTTCCCCTAACTGTTCTGCATCGGCAGTCTGGTGTTTTCTCTAGAGTTGGTGTTCTTCAGAGATGGGGCCTCCATGGGTTTTGTCTAGTCATTTCTTTTTCTATCTGTTCTTGCTCTATTTCAATCTTTGTAGTAGGCCTAGTTTTTTTCTTCTGTTTGTTTTTTCCCCTTCTTTGCTCTGCTTCGTCTCTTTTAATAAAATTATCATCATTCAAAAAAAAAAAAAGAAATTGTTAGCATGTGACGCGTATATAGACCTGGGCCTTTCATCAGGGCCACCTCCTTGTGAACGTGGTTTGGACAGAATACGAATCCAGTCAACTCATCAATAGGCCACAAGTGTCCATTGAATATCGGCCACTGGTCAATCTAACCACATGTGTGGCCCACCTGACTATCGAGCTGATGTACTTCTGAGCTTGGCCACGGACATGACTTGGCCCACATCTAGCATTGTCAATGATCCGGTCCGATCTGGGCCTAGCCTTTCTAAGCCGGCCTGTGATGTGGACACCCAGGATCAGGACAGCCCACTATCTAGATACCAAACGGGCCCACCAGATCAGCATTCTATATCTAGAGGCCTAGAGGGTTCTGTCCAGACAGAATAGCCCATTTCACCCCTCCAGGCTACATTCCAATGACAATGTGAATCATGAGCTTTGCTAACTTCACACGCTTGTGGGAACCGTGCCAGTCCACATGCAAGCACATGTACCAATATGGAACACGTGTGCCAGATCTGAGCTATATGGGGCCCACCCCTGATGCGTTTACGAAATCAAAACCGTGCATCTGGTCAACCTACTCATTTTAACCGTACATCTCAAGAACCATCCTCAATAAAGTCTCGATCGGGAGTCACCTTTGAGAAGAATGTGCAATCATGCCTAAAACCTGTATATTCACTTGTTTTATTCTGCCTGATTTTGTGAATGGCCTGGGTTTTGTCGGGTCCCTTCATCCTGGTGGACAGCACCTGATGAATGGGTTTGATGGAAAGTACACAGCACTGTGTACCCCACCTTTCATCTAGTAATTTCTACGGTGAGTGTCACCCTCCTCAGTGTTCCCAGATTTTTACCTTGATGTGGCCCATCTGAGTTATGAATCAGGTTGGATTTTGGGATCTAGGCCTGTTAGTAGGGGCGCATCTAATGGACGGTTGGATGCTATTCACATTTCACGGTGGTCTCCAAACAAGTAGATCAAATGTACGGTATGGATTCATTTGCGTTTATGTAAGCCAACCGTACAATCCTAAGCAAGCTGTCAAAGGATTTCTTTCTGACCCATTTGAGTGTGGACGATTAATCTGACTTTAATAGACGCTTGGGCCTGAAATTCACAGCCGTCAACTACTTGGAGCCCAGATTGAAGCTGGGCCCAGTCCAGCCCACCCATTGAATTAGACTTTCCAGAATCCTACTTCTGAAGAGGGCTGTCAATTGGGCTTTCACTCACGGACCGCATCCGGCCGGGCTTGGGCTTTGTCGAAGTGCCTGCTAGCCTAGCCAATCCCAGTCCAGCCCCATCTTATATGGTCTCAAGGTCATTTTTGTCATATAACATACATGTGGGGTACACCTACGAACAGCCCAGATCTTGCACAAAAGTGGGTGGCCAGACTTTGACTTGGGCCATGCATAGCCATCAACTGACTGATTGGACATTGGCCCATCACCAGGCCAAGATGGGCTTGGGCCATACTTTATTAGGCCCAACGGCTTGGATGGACCTAGATCCGCTTAGCCAAGCCCTTTGACAGGCCTAATTTCCGAAACTAACTGGTCCTGTGGGCCCAAAATCGACGGGCCCAATTGTAGCTTATTATTTAAATGTGTCCAGCCGCATCCCCGCCAATACAGGTGGGGGCCATGGTTTGTTGGTCATGACCATTGATCTAACGGTCCAACAACCTAATTCAGTTTTGGATGCGCAATACGTGTGCCACGTTTGCATGTATAACCACTCCGCGCTGAGTAAACTCTGTGGGGCCCACCTTGGATGTATGTGTCTTATCCACGCCGTCCATCTGTTTTTCCAGATCATTTTAGGGCATGAGGCCAAAACTGAAGCATATCAAACCTCAAGTGGACCACACCACAGGAAACAGTGGGAATTGAATGCCTACCGTTGAAAACTACTTGGGGGCACAGAAGTTTTAGATCAAGTTGGTATTTGACAAATAAACATCACTGTGGGCCTTAGAAAGATTTCAACGGTGGAAGTCATTATCCCCACTTTTCCTGTAGTGTGGTCCACTTGAGCTTTGGATATGGTTCAATTCTTGGCTCATGCCCTTAAAATGAGCTGCAAAATGAATGGACGTCGTGGATAGGACACATACATCACGGTGGGCCCCACAGAGTTAACTCAGTGTGCTACGCAATCCGCTTCCGTGTAACCAAACTCTCCGTCCATTGAATATTTATTGCACAGTACAAATAAGAAGTAATCAATGGCCTGGATTTGAAGTAAAAACATTGCCCATTATACAGTCATCATGACCGTCCGACATACTTTAAATTTGGTATATACACCATCGAAAGTAGATCCCACTATTTCTACGGTTCAGATTCATGTGAGTATATGTACACAGGTGTATGTTGGATGAATGCAGGAATCTGTCTTCCATACTCCGCCCTTCGCATAAAAATATAAAAACCCTAGGTTTTCGAGCTCTTCCCGTCGTTGGAGCCAAAACCCTAGCCCTAATCTCTCTCTCTCTCTCTCTCTCTCTCTCTGCAGTTGGAGAAAAACCACCGATCAAAATGGGGTATGTCTCTCTCTCTCTCTCTCTCTCTCTCTCTCTGATTTACGTGGGAGATCTGGGCCGTACGATTGGTTAATCCTCGGTGAAGATGCCCTGGACCAAACATGAGGTGGTCCACTCATAGAGAGGACCACACCTGTGCGTTGAGTTGTAGACCGTTGATCGCTGTATTCTAACCGTACATCTTACTCAAACACGTGTGGGCCACTTGATGAATGGGGATGCCTGATTTGAAGGGCAGGGTCAGGCTCAAGGTGGGTCTGCACCTGATGAATGGCTGAGATCTCGTTCACACATACCCGCTGCGAATTGCGGCTTCAGTCCATACTCCTTCAAAGCCCCCAGTTGGCATTTCTCTTGATTGTATGCTTAAATTTCGATAATTTGTTTGCTTTTAGGGCTTGTTTGGATCCGTTGAAACTGAAAAGTGGAAATTTGATTTCCTTGGAAATAATATTCCCAAGAAAATTACCCTTCAAAACAAATATTTCCAGGAAAATTAGTGGAAATGTAACGCTATTTCCACATTTTGTTTTTTCTAACATTTTCCAATGGAAATTGTTCTCATTTTCCACTTATGATGTTTGGCATCCCGCATTTCCACGGCCCATCTTTGTCGTCACACATTCCAACTTTGTTAGTTTGGCCAACAATGAGATAGTCCCATGTCCCACATGTAAATGCACATCGTTAGGATCGACTAACAATGGGCCCACAGGGTTATGATCATCTACCAATGGGTCACACAAGAAAATGCCTAGGGTTGGGATTGACCATCGATTGGCCCTTGATGGTTAAGATCATTTAAAAATGTGCCCCACATGGAAATACACATGGTTAGGATCAACCAATGATATGCCTCTCATGGTTAAGGTCATCTGATGATGGATACTACATGAAAATACATGGGGTTTGGATGGACAAGTGATGGGCCCCACATGTTTAAGATCATCTGACAATGGTCTCCAAGGGGATTATTAAAATAAAAAGGGGCCTTCAGAGGCTACGGAACCAATTTCTATGTGAAAACCCAGGCGGAGGTAAGGTTACCTTCCAAGCGTCGTAAAAATCTCCTAAAATCATATGATCATTTACGGCTGTGTTTATTATTACTAATTCAGGATATTTAAATATAAATAAAAATTCTGACATAAAATTCTTTAAATTAAAATAAGGATTGAGAGAGAAAGAGTTACAGAAAACTATCGATTATTACTGAAAGATTACAGAAAACTGCTGATTACAAAATACAGATACTTACAGAAATAACTTGTAAACTTGCTTGTAGAAATACAACTTTGAAAACTAATTGGGACTATTGGATTATAGGAAGATTGGAAGATTGAAGAAGCTAAGAAGACTCGCTCACTAGGACGAAACGTAAAGGCTTTAGCTGGTAGAAGGAATTGAAATTGCGATGCCTGAGAAAAAGAAGGAGAAGGAGACGGCTTAAATAGACGGAGATCTTGAACTATGCGGACTTGAAACTATCTGGAATCCGCGGACTTCAGAGGCTCTGGAATCCGGGAGCTTATCTTGGTACTATGCTGAAATGATAAAATTTTATCGTATGTTGCTGCTGGCTGGTACTATTCGGCTAGAAAGTAAAAAGTGCTACAGTAAAAAGTGCTATAGTGCTACAGTGAAAACCAAAAATTACGGAGATGCTGTCGGGCGTGCGAATGAGATTTGTCTTCTAGCTGGTCTACTGCTGCTGCTGAGCTGGTTGGTCTACCGTTATTGGTCTACTTGCTTGTCTTGTTGCTAGCTGGTCTACTGTTATTGTTGCTGGTCTACTGCTGATGGTCTACCGATTACCGCTACTGCTGATAGTCTACTGTTGCTGGTCTACTGCTGATGGTCTACCGATTACCGCTACTGCTGCTTGATTACTGTAGATGGTTGTTGTTAGCTGGTCTACTGTTACTTGTAGAGCTGATGGTCATATTCTTTAAGGCCGTAAGTGGTTTTTTCATTATCTTGTGCATAATTGATTTGCGAGGAATCTAGTAGTAAATCATCATCATCATCTGAGGCTATTTGTGAAAGGGCATCCAGAAGGGATTTCTTGTATGCTGTCCTGCTACTGGTCTTTGCAATTTCACATTGAAGTCTAGATTTATTAAGTAAAAAATTCATGATCAAGGTTATGAATTGGTTTTTTGGAAAATTGGGGATTTTGAGAAAAATAGGCTACTAAGGCTGATTTAATTACTTTACTGGTATCTAATTTCTGCCACCACTTAGTCTTAAAACGTCTAACTAAAAAAGAAGTAGTTGTGTTTGTGCTAATGGTTTGGATGTTGTATTCCCACATAGAAATTCAGGTTAAATTAAATTGTGCAAAATAAACTAATAAGAGAGAGGCTTGATCATGAGGAAAGCAAGAGGTATCTTTGAAGTAATTAAAACCTTCTAAAACAGGTGTGGGTAAGTTGGAGATGTTTGCAACAGTAGACCAACTTTCTCAAATTTCCGTATTCACAAGAATTCATTTCAACCACTTTCTCCATCTCCCTCTCAAACACCTAAACCTCAATCTTTTTCTAAAGTAGTCCAAAATCCACCATCTAGCCCTCAACTAGCCTAAAGTTCTCTGCCATCAGCTTCTAGCTCTTCATCCAAAGATAACATTTTTAGTCTAAGTCCTCAGTACATTTACAAAGATGAAGTATATCCTGTCATAGCCATAGAATTAGAGATAAGACAACTAGGGATTTCCCAGATTATTCAAGAAAATTTCCTTTCTAAGTGGTAGTGGCCAGCCACTATAGGATCTAAAATTCAGAAATATTATGAGTTTATATTAGTAGATACTGATTCATGTAGTTTTACGCATATTCCAGATTTACTTGATCCCACAAAAATTTCATACTCAAAATGTAGAATTTACAAATTCCTCACTTTACCCGATTGAGGTCAAAATCCTAATACTCCAAAATAATTCTCAATTAATTTTAATCCTCCTTCTTTTACCTATTATGATTACTAAGACGCCTGGTTATTAGCCTTTTTCTTTCAAAACAAACATTTTAACCATTCATGGTTTTTTCAATTTGCTATGTCCAATCCTTTAAAATTCCCTGCCTGGCTTTATAAATTTTGGAATTACTTAGGATCAAACATCTTCAACTTACTCATATCTGTTTTAGAAGGTTTTAATTACTTCAAAGATACCTCTTGCTTTCCTCATGATCAAGCCTCTCCCTTATTAGTTTATTTTGCACAATTTAATTTAGCCTGGATTTCTATGTGGGAATACAATATCCAAACTATTAGCACAAACACAACTACTTCTTTTTTAGTTAGACGTTTTAAGACTAAGTGGTGCAGAAATTAGATACCAGTAAAGTAATTAAATCAGCCTTAGTAGCCTATTTTTCTCAAAATCCTCAATTTTCCAAAAAATCAATTAATAACCCTGATCATGAATTTTTACTTAATAAATCTAGACTTTAATATGAAATTGCAAAGACCAGTAGCAAGACAGCATACAAGAAATCCCTTATGGATGCCCTTTCACAAATAGCCTCAGATGATGATGATGATTTACTACTAGATTCCTCGCAAACCAATTATGCACAAGATAATGAAGAAACCACTTACGGCCTTGAAGAATATGACCATCAGCTCTACAAGTAGCAGTAGACCATCTACAGTAATCAAGCAGCAGTAGCGGTAGACCATCAACAGTAGACCAGCTAAATTGAGCAGCAGTAGACCATCAGCAGTACAGAAGACCATCTACAATAATCAAGCAGCAGTAGACCATCAGCAGTAGCGGTAATCGGTAGACCAGCAGCAGTAGACCAGCAACAATACCAGTAGACCAGCTAACAACAACCATCTACAGTAATCAAGCAGCAGTAGACCATCAGCAGTAGCGGTAATCGGTAGACCATCAGCAGTAGACCAGCAACAGTAGACCATCAGCAGTAGACCAGCAACAGTAGACCATCAGCAGTAGCGGTAATCGGTAGACTATCAACAGTAGACCAGCAACAATAACAGTAGACCAGTTAGCAACAAGACAAGCAAGTAGACCAATAACGGTAGACCAACCAGCTCAGCAGCAGCAATAGACCAGCTAGAAGACAAATCTCATTCGCACGCCCGACAGCATCTCCGTAATTTTCGGTTTTCACTGTAGCACTGTAGCACTTTTTACTGTAGTACTTTTGACTTTCTAGCCGAATAGTACCAGCCAGTAGCAACATACGACAAAATGTTATCATTTCAGCATAGTACCAAGATAAGCTCCCGGATTCCAGAGCCTCTGAAGTCCGCGGATTCCAGATAGTTTCAAGTCCGCATAGTTCAAGATCTCCGTCTATTTAAGCCGTCTCCTTCTCCTTCTTCTTTTCAGGCATCGCAATTTCAATTCCTTCTACCAGCTAAAGCCTTTACGTTTCGTCCCAGTGAGTGAGTGTTTTTAGCCTCTTCAATCTTCCAATCTTCCTGTAATCCAATAGTCCCAATTAGTTTTCAAAGTTGTATTTCTACAAGCAAGTTTACAAATTATTTCCGTAAGTATCTGTATTTTGTAATCAGTAGTTTTCTGTAATCTTTCAGTAATAATCGATAGTTTTCTGTAACTCTTTCTCTCTCAATCCTTCTTTTAATTTAAAGAATTTTATGTCAGAATTTTTATTTATATTTAAATATCCTGAATTAGTAATAATAAACACAGCCGTAAATGATCATATGATTTTAGGAGATTTTTACGACGCTTGGAAGGTAACCTTACCTCCGCCTGGACGAAAATTACCCTTCAAAACAAATATTTCCAGGAAAATTAGTGGAAATGTAACGCTATTTCCACATTTTGTTTTTTCTAACATTTTCCAATGGAAATTGTTCTCATTTTCCACTTATGATGTTTGGCATCCCGCATTTCCATGGCCCATCTTTGTCGTCACACATTCCAACTTTGTTAGTTTGGCCAACAATGAGATAGCCCCGTGTCCCACATGTAAATGCACATCGTTAGGATCGACTAACAATGGGCCCACAGGGTTATGATCATCTACCAATGGGTCACACAAGAAAATGCCTAGGGTTGGGATTGACCAACGATTGGCCCTTGATGGTTAAGATCATTTAAAAATGTGCCCCACATGGAAATACACATGGTTAGGATCAACCAATGATATGCCTCTCATGGTTAAGGTCATCTGATGATGGATACTACATGAAAATACATGGGGTTTGGATGGACAAGTGATGGGCCCCACATGTCTTAGATCATCTGACAATGGTCTCCAAGGGGATTATTAAAATAAAAAGGGGGCTTCATAGTGTAATGCACATTGTTAGAAATACTATTGTGTGTGTGTGTGTTGATAAATTGGGTTGAGTGGGGGAAGGAGGCAAAGTGCGGTTAAATTGGGGAAGGAGAAGAAGGAAAATGAGTTTTCTAATCAAGCGAGGCAATAGTATTTCTCAGCTTTTAAAATGGAAAATGAAAGGGGTCATTTTCTTGGAAACTGATCAGAAGAGGAAATTGAATTTCCATGGAAATTAACCCAAAAAAAAAAGAAAAAAAAAAGCAGAAGTTCAATTTCTGCAGATGACAAATTTCCCCTTTTCAATTTCAACAAATCCAAACAGGTTGAGGAAATGTTCAAGTGCCCCTGGGTCTGGGTGCATTTAAGCTTTAACTGCATGCTGGTGACTTTAAACGTGTGGAAATTCCAATCATCAATCAGAAAACTGGCCATTAAGTTGAGCCCATTTTTTTTTTATTATCCACGTTGTAAAGGATCAAAGTGATCAGTCAATCTTAACCTTCTGAACATCCGCATTCCGTATTATAACCATAAGATCTTCAAGCCAAGATCAGATGGTTATGGCCACAATGATTCTTTATAGACGCAGGTTTCTGAACGTGGAGTGCACCTAATGGATTATTGATGTAGTTATTAATCTTGTTAGAAATGATCCGCACTATTCATAAATCATAATGTGTGGCATTGGTCTGATGGAAAGTATCTGTTGGTCTGTATGAAAATGTTGTGGTGCCGTACCAATAGTGGAGTGAATTTACTGGACAGTATGGATCAGTGATTGGAATGTACGCGTCTAATATCACGGCGCCCAGGTGGACATACAGATTCCACCAACTTGAAATGATCATAACTGGAATTTGCTGCCCACATCTCCTATATGAATGTCAAGGAAGGTGACCACAATTTGGTTATTTCCTCTGCCTTGGCCTAGCAAATGCAATTCAATTGCATAGTGCATCCAAATGCACCCCCAAACATCGCCTATCATCTTAAAGTTGCTTATACACCATGCTTCATGAATCAGGTGCCATGCCCAGCCAGCTTCCGAATTGGATATCCTGACTCCTGACTCCATATCAAAGGAGTGTCCATTTCCATCCTCCCGCTTTCTACACCATACATGACGCATGTGCGTGTGATAATATTCATTGACTGGAGTCAAGCATGAATGGGTCGTGGAACAAAAAATCACAGTGATAGTACAATCCTGACCATTTAAAAAATGATATAGAAAAGTCAATGAAATCCAGTCTGAAATTTTTTACAGCATTGTTTTACATGGTTAGAGTTTCCCAATCATCTTGATTTTTATTCATGAACAAAATACTACCAAGAGAATAAATACCAATCAAAATGCAAAACAAGTGTTCCATTTATGAATTTTTGTAGTAAGAGAATAAAAAACACAACCATGAGCCAAATGCAGTATTATAACTTTTTTTTTTTTGGATAGATGGTATTGAATATGCATCTCTCATATCTTTCTTTTGTATGGGCTTGATCCTACACATTTCATGCACGCTTGCCTTTCCCCCTTGGGCACATGAACCCAAGTTTGCTTTTTCACCCTGAAATCTGTATGAGGTAAATGGTCTTTCTATCACAGGAAGACACGTGGTATGGGAGCTGGGCGCAAGCTGAAAACACACCGTAGGAGACAGAAGTGGGCGGACAAATCGTATAAGAAAAGCCATCTTGGTAATGAGTGGAAGAAGCCATTTGCAGGTTCTTCCCATGCCAAGGGAATCGTACTTGAGAAGATGTATGGTCTCTGTCCCGCTCGGCCCCATATTCTTCTCTTTGTTTCCATGCCTTGCCTGAAATTTCAGTTATGTGACTTTTTTCCCCATGCAGAGGTATTGAAGCCAAACAACCTAACTCTGCCATCCGGAAGTGTGCTAGAGTTCAGCTGATAAAGAATGGAAAGAAGATTGCTGCATTCGTTCCCAATGATGGTTGCTTGAATTACATTGAGGAAAATGTAAGATGTGAACTAAACCATTCTATTTTCATCTTGAACCTTGTTTAGCGGACCTGCAGTTTATCTTGCTGATCACACACCATGGAGATGCCCTGACTCAAAAATGAGGCCCACCTGCTCATCAGATGGGCCAAATCTCTTCAAAAGAAATGGAAGATTAAAAGAAAAGGACTGACCAATGGCCCCCACCAGATGATCAAATTGACACCACCTTTGCTCCATGATCTCTTCTTTACAGTAGGGCCTGCCTGATGAGCAGCTCCTTCCATGTACGCATCAATCTGTCTGATCTGCTCTTAATGTGGGCCCGTATGAAAGAAGTAAAGGATGAATGACAAAATCAACCTATAATCAACATTCAACATGCCTATGTCACCCACCAGATGAGCAAACTGGCACCATTTTCGGCCCAGGGCATCTAAACTGCAGGCCCCACCTGATAACTGTTATCATGCAAGCCCCTTGAAAGTGCGTCTCTAGTTTCCTCTCTAGAAAGGTCACTTGAGCTCTTCGACAATGATCCTCTCTTGCAGGATGAGGTTCTGATTGCCGGATTTGGGCGAAAGGGTCACGCTGTGGGAGATATTCCCGGAGTGAGGTTCAAGGTGGTGAAGGTTTCCGGTGTTTCATTGTTGGCGCTCTTCAAGGAGAAGAAAGAGAAGCCGAGGTCTTAAACTCCCCTCTTATTATTTCTTAGCTAAATATGAGTTTAGCAGGCTTATTAACTTTCATCAGATTGGGATTTTTGTTTTTCCATCCCACACCATTTTTACTAGTGATGTCTGTAGAAGATGCGCAGGCTTCTTCGTCCATTTGAGAATGAATTTGTCAGATGTTTTTCTTTGAGAGTTTTTATCTAAAGGTAGACTACTATGCTGCTGCTGCTTAATTCTGTGAAGCCCGTTTGGGTATGACATCTGAGATCTAGGTGGGGCAGGCCACAGCATATGGATGACCCAGTTGCAGGGGACACGTGAATGCTAGTCTAGCTATTTTTGGGCCAGATGATCCACACATGATAAACTTGCAGGCTGTATTTTTAGGCCAGTTGATCGACATTGTGAGTCCTGGCTGATGCACCCGTAGGAAGTTAGTGAAGCTCGAGTTCTGGACATGGCATCGGAAAAATCCAATTGAAACATGAAACTAACTACACATTCATACACGAAATCCACAAAAACATGGAAGAACATTCACAGTGTTTATGTGCCCGTGACCATCTGTCTAATAACAATGCTTCTGTGGAAGCTTTTGCATTTCTCCTATTGCTTTGGTGTCATGCATGTCATTCTCGCCGCTGTCGGAATCCCTCCAACATTTCCCTCATCTGTGTGCTGTAGCTTTGAGAAGGCAACTTGTACTATGCATATCATCATAAAGAGGGTTAGTGAGTGTTGCGGCAAAGGGCTTTCAACATGGCGTCCCCTCTCCCAGCTCTTTCCAACAAAGGGCTTCAAATTTTCTCAACATGGGTCAGGTCTGCCCGTGGTTCAGCTGGAGCTGGCTCGATTCTTTGGCAGGTCTGGTCTGGGCCAAGCTAAATGGGTAGTGGGCCATTCTTGGTTTAGAAATGTGGCCTGATTGATTAAACGGGTTGTGCTTGAGTTGATCCCTGCCCACCCTGATCTTCTCATGTAGCTTATGAATGGGCTAGGCTAGATGACAACCCAAAACATATAGTAGAGGATAAGTACAGGTAGGCTTGAATCCATGTCTCATTCTTAGACACTAGCACGGTCATGCTGGGTTTAGTTGGTTAACCGCAGCCTGATTACAATTAGATGTGTTGATCAGGTCCAGGCCAGGGGCATGATGAATTGCAAGTGGGTGGGGCCAGACCACAGGGTCATGGCTTGTAGATCAGATGAGGGTGCACTGTTTAGTAAGTGGGTTGCACTTGGGCTAGCTCCAACCCAAGTTGAACAGACCCATTCTTGGCGCAGCATAGACGGGGTGCGATATCTATCACCGTCTCTCCCACGGATAACTGATCCAAATCCACGGATCTACTAGGACTTCTCAACCAGTCTTCTTCGAATCCACGAAAGAACAAATCCATGAAGGAACACTCGAATCCATGAGCAAAACATAGTATAAACTCAAAGAGAATTTGTATTAATCAAAAGATATCTCCCTTAACAATGTGTAAACAACTATTTATAAAGTAAACAATGTGTAAACAACTATTTATAAAGGAAATTGAGCCTAGAAAAAACCTTAATCACATATGCAACTCTAACTTGCGTAAAAAGAAAAGACTCCTAGAAATAATATGAAAGAAATTGCTAAAAATAGAAACACATCTGAAATCGGCGCAAAACTTCGGAGCAGCGCCAACCTGTTGTCAGGGGGCTATTGACCGGTTGGCGATTGGTCATTCGGAGCTCCAAACAGTCCAGCAAGCACGGGTTATTTTTTTCTGAAATTCGACCGGGGTGCAACCGGTTAACAGATGTTGTGATCTTCTCGCAGTCCATCTCTCTTAAGAACGTACCCGATCCTTGCCCTTGATAGGGGTTCTCCCCCTACATGTTCTAAACTCTAATAGATTTGACAGACCAGTATGTGGGGGAAAGAGGGAGGATGTTGGATCAGAAACAAGCGATGAAGGAATCGGGAGGAGATCAATGGTGAAATTTCACGGACGTGGCTTCAGTGATTCCCTGACTGTAGGGAACCCACCTTGATGTATGTGCTCATCCGTTTTGAAAGCTCATTGTAGTTCATTATCCCCAAAATGAAGCTGATCCAAATCTCATGTGGACCACACCACAGGAAACAGTGGTGATTGAATACCCACCATTTAAAACTTCTTAGGGGTCACCGGAATGTTTATTTGCCATCTAACCTGTTGATAAGATCACGAAGACCTTGAGAAGGGACCACACTAATATCAGCTTGATCCAAAGCTTGTGGCCAACAAGAAGTTTTTAATGGTCAATCATCATTGGTGGGGTCCACCTGAGATTTGGATCTACTTCATTTTTTGGATTATGCCCTAAAATGAGCTGTCAAAAACAGATGGACGGTGTGGATGTAAGGCATATGCATCAAGGTGAGCCCCACAGTCAGGGATCCACCGAAGCCGCGCACATAAAATTGGAGGAAAGCAGAAAGAAATTATAAAAGCACATCCGCTTGAACATGTTTTCAGTAGACCCCACTTGATGAATGGGCCACATCTCCTACATGCATGCCAGGGCATTACGTTTAATCTGGAAGCTGATTGGGTGGTGACCCCAACCCCACCCATATCCCTGGTGAACAGGCTTTGTGGGGCCTACTCTGATGTATGTATTTAATCCATGCCGTCCCATTTTGCCAGCTCATCTTAGGGCATTAGCCCAAAATTGAAGCAGATCCAAAGCTCAAGTGGACCACATCACAGGAAACAGTGGGGATTGAATACCTGCCGTTGAAACCTTCTTGAGGAGCCACAGAAGTTTTGTTTCAAGCTGATATTTTTGTTTTCCCTCCATCCATGTTTGTGTGATCTTATGAACAGGTTGGATGGTAAATAAACATCATGGTGGCCCAGGGAAGGTTTCAGCGGTGGACATCATTATCTTCACTGTTTCTTGTGATGTGGTCCACTTGACCTTTGGATATGCTTCAATTCCAGGATCATACTCTAAAATGGTATGGAAAAATGGATGGACGACGTGGATAAAACACATACATCACAGTGGGTACCACAGAGTCCGGTCACCCCTATCCGCTTCCGTTTAGTATCAGCTGCTGCTTATGCAAATTGCCTTTATATATCGTCCAAGCGGCCGATAAGCATCTGCGTGCCAAAGTATTCGAAATAGGTGATCAGGTGATGGTCCATCTACGTAAAGAGCGATTTCCTACCGGGACCTACAATAAGTTGAAACACAAGAAGATTGGACTGGTACCGATTATTAGCAAGATCAATGATAATGCCTACGTTATTGATCTTCAGGATGACATGGAGATTTCAAGGACTTTCAATGTAGCAAATCTGTACGAATATCATGAACCAAAACTGGACAAGAACTCGGGGTCGAGTTCTTTCGAAGTGGAGGAGACTGATATAGAACGGGTCGTTGATTATTTCATGGCCCAGATGGACCAAAAGAAGACCGATCGGGGTCAAAAGTGATCCGAACCGTCAAGGACCGTAAACCGGTCGTATCTCGCAATCCGGAATGAGTTTTTGGACATATAATATATTATTTTGAAGTAACTCGAGCTACTTTAAGCCATCCAACCCCGCTACGTCGGGTTGCCCGATGCCGGAATCGCAAGATTCGACCGTATCGACGGTCATTAGGCTAGTTATTTTAAGTTTTTTACTATTTATACTAACATCTGTAGGTTTAATTCGATCTCAACTGTTGGAGTTTGTAGGTTTTAGAGTTAGTGGCCCAAAATGAAAAAGAGCTAGAATATTTAGTAGAACCACATGGTTTGCAGGCCCGCTTTGATAACTTTCTACTTTTTGGGTCGAAACCAAGAGTTCTCAGTAGTCGACTGGATGACGGACTTAATATAAATACGTAAGTTTACTAGTGATAGGTATTAGTGCTTTTTCTAGGAGTTTTGACGTTGTGAGTGGAGGCTTTGATACTTTACTTAGCGGTGTTAGTTTTGTTTTAGTATGCATTTGTGATATTTCCTAGGTTTTTCTATTCAAATTTATCACAATTATCATAATCTTATTCGGAATTTATTTCCTTTTTTTTATCTTTATTTCTTCTCATGGATTGAAAAACCGTTAGGGGACGTGAATCGACTCCAATCCTCCTGCGTCAGTTAGGGATACGGTGATCGACCTACCACGTCCTCCCTGCGTCACTACATCAAGCTACATTTGGATGATAAATCAGGGGGCCCATACTTTGCTAATCCAGACCTCTGTGCTGTTGGCTCCCACTACAGTTGGACCCTGCACTGAAAATCTCCCAAACAAGACAATGGTAACGTTTCAATTTGTGGCCTGCAAATAGATGGTTAATAACATAATACATTAACATTCCATATTAATGGCTAAAAACTTCCAATCCGGTAGTTTTTTGGGTAATTCTACATCCACGGCAGATTCAATATACTAATGGTCAGGATTACAATAGTATGGGACCCACCTATCAGGAACTTGTTTTTCCAAAGAACTGATTCTAAAACAGCAAAATACAACCTTTACCTTTTTCCTCATCATCCCAAATCTTCATGTATAATCATCACGAAAGCTCTTTATACCACTTTATACAACTGTATTTTTCCTCGAAAGCGATCTGGACAGCGCCAGGCTGAGATTCTTCTATGCAGCTCATCTATACGTCCTCAACTGTACTTTTCTTCTTCTTTGGCGTGTATACAGAACATTCAAATGATTTCTTTGTCCATCCTCATTGATTAAAACAAAATCTCTCCAATGATATTAACCATCATTGATTAAATGAATTGTTTTGATTCCTCACTTTCTCTTAGTTCTAAGCATTTCAATGTCCCAATTTCCACAACAAAAGGGAAGAATCTCTTTTTCTTTATTAAAGCAAAAGCCTCTTCTTTACAAAGAAATCAAACCAAAATCACTCTTCTTAGTTCAAACATTTTCACTGTAATTATAGTGCAAACGAGTTGTGTGTGTCCCACCGTGACGTGTTCATAACATCTACTTCGACCATCGTGCATACCTTGTCTTGTTTGGTCATGGGCTCAAAAATCATGCCAATCTGTAACTCAGGTGGGCCACACGAGCAGGAGTGAATGGGAGGGGGATATGGTGAGCGTTCTCGAGTTTTTCTTATATCTTCTAGCTGCCTGAATCATAGATTGGTATGATTTTTTGGGCCATCGACAAACATGGGAGGGTGTGCATGATGGTCGGAATGAATGTCATCCACACATCATGGTGGGGTCCATAGAGGTCGTTTGCACTACAATTGTGGTGAAAACGTTTGCACTTGGATCATTTCCCCACGTAAATACTCTTATACTTCCCATGTTTCGCTTTATAGACACTCAAAGCATAAGCATGTAGGAGATCTATACTAAGCCAAGAAAACCCATTTCCTCCCATTCATCGAAAGCGGGCCACGGCTGTTAGAAATGTCGACCGCCCAGCCGGTTGTGGTCTACCCAAATTCCATGTCGACCGAGCCTACTTCGCATTCCAAGGGTTCATTTGGGCCAGTTTTCATAGTCTTGGCTGTGATCATCGTCCTAGCGATGGTCGCTTGCTGCCTTGGCCGGCTTTGCTCACGTCGGTTCTCCCATCCGAAGGCCAAACACGGCCGGGCGTCCCACGGGAAAGGCGATCTTGAAGATGGGTTTGAGATAAGCATGCCGACTGGCCAACGGGGTGGTAACGGAGAAATCAGAGAAGCCAAACCAGCTGAAAATGGAGGAATTAAAGAAGTACGCGGCGGTAGTAGTAATGGACATATCAGAGAAGCTAAAGCAGCTGAAAATGGAGGAAAGAAAGGAGAAGTTAGACCTGTTAAGAATGGAGAAGGCAGGTCGAGTGCATGAGAATAACTATCTTTTTCGTTTCTTTCTTTCTTTCTTTCTTTCTTTCTTCCTTCTTCTTCTTCTTCTTCTTCTTCTTCTAATTGCGTTTGATTTTTGTTTCTGTTCTATATGTGTGCATGGGTTTGGAACTGTGATGTGTACCATCAACGAAAGGTTGAATTGAAGAATCTACGTGTGTTTTGAACCGTCGATCGAGTGATCGATTGTTAATTGGCCCATCACAAAGAGCTTAGGCCTGTTTGGATTTTGTCCACCAGATCCGTTAGTTTGCCAAAACAAAGGGACATTTTCACGAATACCGGTGTTCTTACTAAGAATCAGTATCGACTGTTCATCCCGTCGATTCTACTGCTGATGGGCCAAAGCCCAAAAGCCGTGGCAATTTGAATTTTCACCATTGAATGTGGATTGCTTGTTTTGTTAGACGTCCATTTTTGGGCCATTTTTTTAGATGATTAAGATCACAGGATTGCTACAGCCCACTGGGTGGGACAAAGGACTGGTAAGCGAATGCCTCAGCGCGTTGGAATTGAACTGAGTTAGTCCTGACTCGTGACTAAGGATAATCAGAAACAATCGCCTCATGAGGGCCCACATGCCGAGATGGTCTTTTGATCAGAACCGTCTACTTTGGATACGATGCATTACCGCACCCTGAGAGGAACTTATGATGAAGGGGACGGTTCTGATCAATCGAATGTCTCTGCATGTGGTCCCAATGAGGAGACGCAAATTTCCTGCGTGTAAACCTAAGCTCTGTGGGGTCCACCGTAATGCCCGTGTTATATCCACTCTGTCCATCGGTTTCACCATCACACGTAGGGACATAAGCTCAAAATCTGGCAGACTCAAACCTCAAGTGGGCCACACCAAAAGAAAAATTGGGGATTGAACGCCAACCATTGAAACCTTAGAGAAGTTTCGGATCACGCTTATATTTGTGATTTCCCTTCATCCCGGTGAGAATCACCTTATGAACGGTTTGGATGGTTTATAAACTTCACGGTGAGCCCCAGGAAGATTTCAACGGTGGCCGCTTCCATCTCCACTGTTTCCTGTGGTGTGGCCCACTTGAGTTTTCGATCTAAGATAGACCTAATTACTGATACAAGATCCAAGCGGTCCATCGGGTAAGTCTCATGGCCTAAATTCCTTGTCCCAAAAATAAGGCAAATCCACTGGTCAGGTGGGCCACTGTTATTTCTCATAAACTATGGACCGCATGATGAATGCTTCCATCTTAATTGGGGGCCAGGGAATCTAAGCCATAGATCACCTGATGGACATGTTGGATCTAACACTCATACAACGACTCCACACGTGGTTGCGTGTACATTTACTGCCTGGTAGACTCGCGTGTTCGATTACCGAAACCTCTCCATACATTATTACATACCATATAAAGGACTCGGACTGTAGCCGTTGGATCTAGTACCATACTCGGTGATCCAAACTGTTGATGTGAAGATATCCAACGACTTTGGTGGCCTCCTAAAAATCTTCAAGATTGAAGATTATAAACTTTCAAATCAATATCCCAGAAAGGAACGGTCAATGGACGGTTGATATTCAGCAGAAAAGGTTAAATTATCGAAAGAGCCAACTATTCGAATTGTAGAATTTCATTAAGAGGCATCATCAATCGATTGTGAGGCCCAACCACTAAATGGCTTGGATCACTGAATATAACCTCAGATCCAACGGCCACTGTCCTTGGGATGTATTGTACGAAACATCTACATTCAGCTCATTTTTCTAGCGAGAAAAACTTTGATACTCTGGCAGATGGTAAGGGATGATACGCAGGCACTTAGACATTACTTAAAATGTGTACATTTATCATACAAAATACTCCCAACTTAAACGTCCGCATTATTTGTACTACTTTAGACGTTTCTTGAAATAAATATCAAGCTTCTTTGCTGATTTTAATATCAGATTAGTGGATATATATATATATATATATATATATATATATATATATATATATATATATATATATTGGACAGTTAAAAATGCAAGATATCCACGAATCAGTGGTTAGGATTGTTCAACAAATTTGAGACTGGGCTCCTACAATAAATCGCTTTAATTTGAGCTCACATATCCCATGTGTACCATTTCTAAATAGCCGGAAAATTCGAAGAGTTTGCTAAGCCCACTTTCGAGCCATCTCATCCACACACATAGATACACGCCCCAGTATCGTACGCCTGCGTGATCAGAGCCTTTCATCTTCTGGGACACAATGGTTATATATCCCTGCTAAAAATCAGGCCGTTTCACTACTCAGGATGGTCCATATTGACTGAAATAAACGGATGGTTAAGAGATTTTTTTTCTGGCCGTCCATTTCTTTTACAAGACTGTAGCCTGTCGGAATAGTGAAATTGCCTGAATTTCACCCCTGAATACCTAAAAGTTTTGTTCCACCTGATGGAAAGCCCTGATCACAGACATGCGCGATGTATTGGCACGTGTGCCTGCATGTGGTTGAGATGCACCCCAACTTCAAACAACACAAAATCAAAACAAACATTTTCGTCCTTCTATAAACATTCTTACAGAAAGACAAAATTGACCTTGACCACGGTTAATTACAGAATAGAAGGTCTCTAAGTCCAACCAGTTGGACCACAAATTACGGTCCACCAAGTATATAACCTCCAAAATGTTAAATGCATGTGACATCCAATCCTTCCAATACGTTGGTCCCAATATGAGGATGACTTCCTATAGAAATCAGCTCTATCTACATACCAGGTGGGCCAGAAAATAGGAAACAATATTTAGTCATTGATAAATACAAAATATTAGTCCATTTGGTAAGTTAATATGACTGAATTTGAAAAATGAGAGTCTCATTCTGGGACCAACCTATTGGACGGATTGGATTTCTCACGCACATGAAAGGTTGGAGTTTATGGACTGGGTGGACCGTAACTATAGTCCAACAGGTTGGACGTGACCTTGCCATTAAGGAGTAGGGAGACAATTTTTGGTAATTTACACATAAGCTAGGGGGTATTTTCGTCAACTAACCCCAAATACTTTTGCTCTTCAAATGCCCTTGACGTGATGAATTCCAGTGAAAGACACCCTACCAAAGCCCAAATGGCCCAGCTGATACAATTCCATCCATACCCTCTCGGCTTCAAAGCTCGCACCACCCTCTTCATCCACACGTGGGAATTCCATTCCCATTCCTCGTTCTACCCCTCCCTCTTTCTCAAAATTTCCTTTTCTCTCTTTAACTTCTTCCCTTTCTACTCCTCTTCCGTTCCTCCCACCTTTCTTCTTTTCCAGTAACAAATGCCCCTTCTTTTTCAATAATCTCATACATCTCCTCCCAATCGTCCATGGGACCTTCACCAAGGTTAGAATCAGAACGTTAACGACCGCACACGGGCAGCAGCAGACGGCGATGCAGTCGGCGACGAGGCCCACCGAGCATGATCGGATGGTCTCGCACGAGCATTCGACTGTCTCGGATACTTCTTCGGCCGGGAATCGGGACCTCCGAGCTGTTGCGGCCCTTGAACTTTCGGTGGTGTGGCCCATGTGCCGAAATCTGATATGGGTCTTCGTCGATTTGGTTGATCGGTCACCAGAACCTGAGAATTCAAGTAGTAGAAAGCTTAGAACTCTCTCTCTCTCTCTCTCTCTCTCTCTCTCTCTCTTGTTTGGAATGTCATAAGAGCTATTACATTTACGTCGAGAATCGGAGCTGTTCATGCATTTACTATGTCTTTGATAGGTTCATGTATTTAGAAATTACTGAAAAGTCCCTACTTTTAGCAAACTGCAGAAGCTACCTCTCAAATGACCAAAATAACCTTCAGTGCTCACTTGCCTTCAGAAGAAAATGTGTGTATTTTGTCGGTGAGAAATTATATGGCATGCACACGTGTGTTGTACAGTGTGTGCGAGTTCTAGATTCTTACAAGTGGGGCCTTGGATTGCAATCTAGACCGTTGGTCTCTTGCATCCCTGAAAATCTCTTCCGTAGAATATCTTAATTTTTTTTATTTATCACCTAGTGTTTACGGAATCAGCTGAAAGAAGTCCTAGATTGATAGATGGGATCTTCCAAACTGGGAGATCCTTTGAGGGTGGCCCATCACGGGTGGGACTCACGAGACCCATGGTCTGGATCACCTAGCCATAGGGCCCACTTGTCATTACTTGAAATTCACACATACTGTTTTGGCGCGCATCGAATAATTCATATTTGAGAAAGGCTTTCATACTCTGCTAGAGTGTGACAGTTGATAGGCGGGCGCTAAGAGATTGTACACATGGCATGTAAATAACTTATATTAAACCGTCCAAATTATGGTCCCTAATTTAGATGGATTATAGTTCAAAACTTTCATTTATTTAATTTTGGAACGGAAAGATTGGTGGACGTTTAAACAATGGATGGAATTAATAAAATATGCGGTCTGAATCCATAAAACAAATGTCCATTAATCAAAGCAAAACATCCCTCAATGGATCTGATTTTGAGATGATGAGCTACTAATGCACGTCCCATATTTTGAAAAGTTCATTTTGGTTAATAAAATGCCACGTATAGCAACTTCTGATTACGTGCGTACTATCAACCATCACACTATGCCGGAGTATATAACATTAACAACCTTTTGAAAAATGTAGTTTATGAAAATACCTAATTTAGTCAGTGGCTATTCTGGTAATTTGGCAGGTTACTGAATTTGAGATACGGAGATTTTAGCACCTATCGTTTTCCATTTCATGCAAGTGTAATTAAAGGACATCTATTTTAGGAAAAATTACTGAAACCGCCCACCTCAAAGCAGGTAGAAATGTTTTTTTGTAGGGCCAAATTGGCAGTATGGTACTTTTACAGCGCTTACTCACCTCTGTAGCAAAATGACAATTATACCCTGCTTGTTTAATCTGGGAATTGTTATTGGCACCCATCTGACTGATATATACACCCAACCTTATCATCCAATTAAAGATCCATGCCGTCCAATGGTAGGGCCAAGTTTTCACGTGAGCCATAGCCTGTACTGGGAAACTGAGAATGATGAGATACAGTGGCTGTATCATAAGTTATGGTACAAACATTCTTTTCCAGCCAGCATGTGACCTGTGTATCATATCCGATCCGTTCAAAAGGTGGGCCACACTATGGTAATAGCCTAACATGCAAATCGAGCTGATCCACTAATTTCAAGCGGTACACCATCAAAATCAAAATCGAGTGTATCATGGGATATGTTGGCAGGAGAAAAACGTTGCATCACAGATTGTGATGTAGTCGCTGTATCATATCATTTCTCCCTACAACCACCTGGTCTCAGTTCATGACCTATGTTGGGTTGAATATGGAAGAGTTATTTGAAACTCTGGCAGAGTATAGTAATCCATGATCACGCATACGGCCATTCCACACACATGCAACTCAATCCAGGCGTCTGATTTGTGGGCCATGTTGCAGATTTACAGAATTCAGAAATTGCACTCAGTGGATGATACTAACTGTATGATTGGAAGGAATTAAATTGACTGTTGAAATGGGGTAGGTTCAAGGTCTAAATTCAGCAAATAAATGCACAAAAATCTTTGGAGATAGTAATAAGTCTCCTATGGTAAGAAAAGTTATTCACATCAATATATAATAAATAATAGAAAATTTGGCTAAAAAAACTGCCTAATTAAAATGGAATTTACACCATGTACCTTTTTCAAAAAGTTATCTCATTAATCCATATAATTATTATTCAAGCAAATAGGACTGCTGCTTGGGTGGGCCCCTACTATGATATTTATCTAAAATTCACCCCGACCATTAGTTGCATCACCTCGTGTTGGGCTAAGGGCTCAAAACTAATCCCCATTCATGATTTAGTAAATAATAATCGGCCCTCCAAATTATTTTCCCTAGTATTACCCACTTGAAATATGGGCAAGTCTAATTTTTAAGTCTAGGCTTAAATTTTGGTGTGTCATCGAATGTTTAGAGTGACCTGAATCCCAGGTCAGCCTTTTTTGGGATCTAGGTCTAAATTGAGATTAGGCATCTAATGGTTGG
Source organism: Liriodendron chinense (assembly GCA_003013855.2). Taxonomy (NCBI): domain Eukaryota; kingdom Viridiplantae; phylum Streptophyta; class Magnoliopsida; order Magnoliales; family Magnoliaceae; genus Liriodendron; species Liriodendron chinense. The sequence continues at coordinate 1,125,471 of ML058586.1, read as the reverse complement.
AGTGGATTTCACACATCACAGTAGACTTCGCCAAAAAATCAAGTCCTAATCTCGCTCTACAATTGTTCAAAAGAGATTATTAAAAAAATAATAATAATAAATTAAAAAAAAAACAAAAGGAAAATGGATAGGACACTGCTCTTGATTTTGAATGGCGCACTGTGATGTTTATCTAAGAACCACTCCGACCATTAGATATTTAATCTCATATTATTCCTAGAGACAAAAAATCAAACTAACTTGTTATTCTGGTGGGCCACGCTAAAGGAAACAGTTGGAAAAGAGACGTCCACCCCTCAGTGATTACAGAACCCACAATGATACTCTATGAAATCCACAATGTCAATTATATATTAATTCGGGAGTTTTTCTAAATTCTCTAAATAATATTAATGTGTTTTTATCTCTTTCTTTCTCTACTTACAAAGGCCAACCGGTTAGACCATATGTAAGGGAATAACTTACAAGTTTTCATGTGTGTGGTACATCCAACCCATCCAATAGGTTGGACACATCGTGAAGGTCAACATATGCCAAAATCAACCACATCCATTCGTCAAGTGGATCACAGTTATGCTTTGTTATTTATAATCATCAGTTGTTTTGGACTTGATCTGTGTTTCTCCATAACCGTATATTTTATAGATCATGTGTTGAAGGGTTGGAAATTTGTGATATTTTGATCTTTTTGGGCTCCCATCCAATGTGGGCTATTTGATATCAACGGTGGGATCTTGAGATTAACAAAATCATTAGAATACTATTCAGTCACTATCCTGGTCTCTTAACTACCTCATCCGTCCTAGAGCATTATTTCATGGAACGCGGCTTGGCTGGTGAGTGGTTACCCGAACACCAGCCAGCCAGCAGGTGTCAAACCTCTATAGGCCCCACCATAATGTATGTGTTTTACCCACGCCGTCCATCCATTTTCCATCTCAATTTAAGGCATGAGACAAAAAAAAAAAAAAAGGAGGCAGATACAAAGCTTAAGTGGACCACACCATATAAACAATGAGGATAATGATGTCCACTGTCGAAAACTTCCAAGCGTCCACAGTGATGTTTATTTGTCATCCAAACTGCTCATAAGATCAGAGCTGGATAAATGGAAAACACAGATACCAGCTTGATCCAAAACTACTGTGGCCCCAAAAACAATAATGTTTATTTCTCATCTAAACTTTTCATAAGATCAAAGAGAGTTGGATAAATGTAAAACACAAATATCAGCCTGATCGAAAACTTTTGACGCCCCCAAAAATTTTCCTAAGGTAAATGTTCAATCCCCACTGTTTGTTTTGGTGTGGTCCACTTGAACATTGAATCTGCCTCATTTTTTGGATCATGCCCTAAAATTATCCTTGACAACTAATGGACAGTGTGGATAAAACATGTACATCATGGTGGAACTAACATGGCTTCGACACCAGCTTTCTATAGGCCTGGCAAAATTCTACACGACCGGTTAAACCACACGAAACCCACATGAAAAAACTAATATTTGGGTCTAGCTTTATCGTGTCGAGTCGCTAACAGGTTAACCCATTATGACCCATTAACATAATGGATCGAGTCAATGTTTCATCCACGAACCCATCCAACCCATTAACATAATAGTCTAGATCACCAAACCATGACCTACCTATGAACCTTGGCACTCTATCATATGCAATATTGCAATGTAGAGGTGATTCCTCCTCGTCTCACTAGTGAATTCTATTATTTTTTGTGATAGAATGAGACCACTAAGTGGACCACAGCTATATGCTAGGTCAAAATGTCAATTATCCTCATCAATGGTGTGGCCATCTTATGAGTAGATTGGCCTAATAGGTTAAATGGGTCAGGTTACAGGTAACCTGTTCAATTAATGAATTGATAAGAGTGTCTAGATTTCGACCGCTAGTTAACTGTTGGGTTTGAGCGAGCAAATTTCTGACACAACACAGACATGAGCAGGGTTCAACACAAACGGTTGCCATGCATAGCTTGGTAGCTGGTGTTCAGGTCACCAGCCAACCGAAATCGGATTGCGAGACAGCGTCCTGCTTTAACTCTTATCATACTGAGTAAACTCAGTTGGGCCTACCGTAAATGTATGTAGTTTATCTACACTGTCCATCCGCTTTCCCAGATCATTTAAGGGGTTGAAACCAAAATTGAACCATATCCAAAACTCAGGTGGACCATACCACAAGAAACAGTGGGTATAATGATTTCCACCGTTGAAACCATTCTAAGGGCCCGCAGTGATGTTTATTTGTCATCCAACCTGTTCACAAGATCACACAGATACTGATTAAAGGTAAAAAACAAATATCAGCTTGATCCAAAACTTCCACGGCCCCCAAGAATTTTTTCAATGGTACAGGTTCAATTCACATTGTTTCCTGTGGTGTGGTCCACTTAAGAATTTTATATACTTCATTTTTTTTCTAAACACATAAAATTACCTGTTAAAATAGATGAACAGAGTGGATGAAATACAGAAATCATGGTAGACCCCACAGAGTTACTCATGCTAAGCGCTACTGAGTTACTCGGTACGCAATCCGCTTCCCAGCCAACCTACGTCCTATTTCATGTCGTACAGAAATCTTTTACGAGACCTTGCGTGCCCAGCACGGACTCAAGGTTGGGTGCAGCCGAGGTAGGCCTGTCAGATCTTGGCCCACATGAAGCATGTTTAAAGGTCTTTCAGTGGAGTACTCGACCGGCCCATCTCTGACAGTGGTCCCGTCTTCGATCAAATCTTGCCGAGTTAATACTCAACTCTGTCGGCCCACATGTAATTCAGATAGCCACAACACAAGAAGAATGGAGAATACATGCCAACAATAGGTATACTCGTGGGCCCACCGTGATGTGATATTTCATCCATTCCATTATGCATGTACGCCCGAATAGGCTGAATAGATTAAAAATCAGCCAGATCCAAAGTCAGGTGGGTCGCAACGGCTGCACTAAAAGGTTTTATGACATAAAGGAACCCTTGGTGAAGGGCGTTGATGAAGCACATTCCTATCACATATGGACGGAAAAATAAAAATTTGACAATTTTTATGTGGATAGACTAAAACAAGGTAGACTGTAATTAGCCATAACTTTTGATCTGGGAGGAGTTACGAGATGCACAACATACAGATTCTTACTAAAATTAGGTATTGTGGTGATGAGTCGTGTTCGCCCATTTCGTCAGAAAACGTGCGATTATAGTAAAAAAATGAAATTTTAGAAAAAAAAACTATTATTTTTAGTAATTTCGATTTTTAGTATGTTTCCTTCTTTTTAACGTTTTGTTTATTTAAGAGTTTCTACTTTTGCTGGATAATGAGTTTTAGAAAGACTTTACTTAGTAATAGTATTTAATTAAGACTTCATTATTTTTAGTAACTTTCTATTTTAAGAAACTTATTATTTTTATCCAAAGTCTAAATTAAAAAAAAAAATTCGAGATATATAAGTTTGTTAAATTCATTTTTCATATATTATTCTCATTATTCTTCAATAAAATTCTGATTTTTATCAATTTTCCATCGTGGATTGAAGGAAGACCGATTGAGGAGTTCAGAGAGACTTGTGGATACGAGGTAGTTATCCCGTGAGGAAGACGGTGATCGACCTCACCACGTCTACCCATGCGTCAAGTGGTATCAGAGAGAGGACACCCCTCGGGCCGATGTCTCTTTACATAAGTATGAACAAAATCTCTATTGACGATGATCAAGGGATTAATTATCTTGCGGAGAGAATGAAAACTCTCCACTAGGAGAGACGAAATACGATACAAGGGCTACAGGCTTCCATCAACCGTTTTGAGGATGCGCTAATTCCGCCATGTACTCATGGTGATGTTCAGCCTCCTGTTGTGGCTAAATTGCACAATCAAATTGCTCGTAGAGCGCTCCCGGCTGTGAGTTGTAGGGTTACCCCAGATCAATCATGCTCAACAGATTGATCCTACAAGAGGCTGATAACCCTTCCCAACTTTAATGGTCAGGATCGCATCGACGAATGGCTCTCTAAAGTCGAATACTACTTCAATTACATGTAAATTCCTGAATAAATAAAAGTTTCAATCGTGACATACCATTTGAAGGGTGGCTCTTTAGCTTGGTGGGAACACATTCAACACTGTTGGAAGCAAGATATGAAAGCATCGATACGTTCGTGGCTACGGATGAAATGGTGAATGCTGAGACGATTTCAATTCTTATACGACGATGATGATGATGATCAAGTACTATTCCAGCAATCCCACAACTTGCAGCAGGAATCCTATATGTTAAGCCAGAGTTGCGACAGAACACCAGATTCCACAGTGGAGTACAATTAGCCCTTGTAAAAACGGAAAGCCTACCTGGAACTTTTAAAGTGGAGGGGCAGTCTTCTATAACCCTCCAAAATTTCGCCAAAGAAACTAATGATGGTGTGTGGGATCTGGACGAGTGTAATGAAGAAGCAGATTGAGCTGTCTGAAGCCAAGCCTACAGATAGTGGGCCTCAAGAAGATCAGGCATGTTTCGAGTCGAAGGATGTGGAGCCATCTCTTGTAGAAGCGCTTCTGCGCCCGAATAAAAGGAATTGGTTGAGGAGAACAAGCAGGGTGGTCAATCAAATCTCTATTGCAAATTTAGTACTGCCACAAATCAATGAGAATGTCGTCAATCTGAATGATGATCTAAGTTTATATAACCCTACTACTGAAATTTCTATACCACTAATAATTTAGGGCGATGAAATTTGAAATTAAGATAAGAATGATCAAGGCCTTAATCGATCAAGCAACGAATGAAGATTTCTTATATATCATCAATGATGTAGTACTAGGATTGTCAAAGTTCACAATTGTTTTATTTAATCCTTACTTGACGTGCAAAGAAACGACGAGTAAATGAAGTCGTCCGAAGTTGAGTTTGGATCGAAAAAGATCAAGAAAAAGTCGATGAAAATGGACAATTTTCGTCTGGATGGACCCGTAAATCGGCCATAACTTTTTAATCAAGAGGAGTAATGAGACGCACAGCATATGAATTCCTACTAAAATTACGTTTTAGTAGATTTAAGTTGTCCGTTTCATTAGAAAACATGCAGCTACAACAAAAAAAACATAATTTTAGGGAAAACTGATAGTTTTAATAATTTCAATTTTTAATATGTTTCCTTCTTCTTAGAGTTATGTTTATTTAGGAATTCTACTTTTGCTGACTAATGAGTTTTAGAAAGACTCTACTTAATAGTAGTATTTAATTAGAAATTTATTATTTTTAGTAATTTTCTGTTTCAAAAAACTTACTATTTTTAGTAAGTATGAATTAGAATTTGTTTAGGGATATATAAAGTTGTTAAATTTATTTTTCATGAATTATTCTCATTATTCTTCAATAAAATTTTGATTTTTTATCAATTTTTCATCGTGAATTCGATGAAGCTCTTTTGAGTAGTCCAGAGAGCCTTGTGGATTCAAGGTAATCATCCCATGAGGAAGACGGTGATCGACCTCACCACACCTACCCCTGCGTAATTTTACACATAGAGATACCTCAATTTTTCCCTACAATGTGGTCTACTTGAGTTATGGATTGGAATATTTTTTAATGTACCGAAACAGGGAGAATTCATACTCTTTTTTTTTCTAAGCTTTTTTACTAATCATTTGTGATTCAGTCTTTTTTTAGAATTAAAAAAATAAAGAATTTTATAACTATCGGTCAAATACAAGAAGTTACGGGTCAAAGTTGCATTATCTTATTGCCAATGATCACATGCGTCCAAGGAATCATAATTACTATAGGTTTGAGCTGTTTGTGGTCTACCATGATATGTGAGTGCCATCCAACCTGTCTGTCACATGTCCCCTTTGGCCTCGATCCCAAAATCTAGCCCAATGCATAACTCAGGTGGGCCACACCAAATGGAACAATTGAGACATTTGGGAGCCTGGCACCCACAGTAAAGTTTCAAAATGGAATGTGGGATCCGTAATGTTGTGTTATGTCATCCAATCCAGTCATCAGGTGCGGCCCACGATTAGGGGCCCGTTTGGATTGTAAGTTAAGATAAGCTATTTATCAGATAAGTAACTTATCTTGATTTCTACTTACTTAGCAAATGAGCATGTTTGGTAAATAACATACTTATTAGCTTTTCTTTTCTTTAGTCTCTTCTATTCCTCTCTTCAACAACTTATGAAAAGTTAAAAAGTTAAAAAAATGAACTAAAGTGATTACTGTACTCTTAAGTAAAAAAGTTACTTATTACTAATCATAAACCAAACTTATCTGAAATAAGTTACTAATCTACGGCTGCAAGTAGAAAAGTAACTTATTTGGTGGTATCCAAACGGGCCCTAAGGGACAAACCCAAATTCAATTTGTTTCAAAATTATGTGGGCTATAACAAATGAACTGTGGGCATGATTGTACATTGCTCCCTATGGTGTGTCCCACAAAGGAATGATTCTTGAGATGTATGGTGCCCCATGAGGTTCCACATACACAGCACAGGTGGGACCCACACAGGTAATTACCATGTGTTATAATGCATGTGATCACTCCCCTTATCTTATTTAAATAAATTATAAAAGATTTCATTTTGAAAATTTTCCTTCAGAAATGACAAAGGCTGCACATTGAAAATGGATGAGAAACGAAAACACCCTAGAAAAGGGTTTCATCTATACATAGTCGTGTTCAACAACATTAAATTCATAACAGTTTAAAGGAGCCACATGCATGTGGGTAAGTTGCAGAGGCATGTTTGTTTATGGAGAAAATTCTAGAATATAATATGAATTCCCTTAATATGGCAGTTTCCAATTTTCAATTTGTTTTCAAATTTTTATACTATTTTTAGTTTGTTATTCAATCAAGGCCAAGGATAGATGGATAACCATCTTTGTTTTTAAGAAAATTTGTATTGTTCATTTGGGTGTTAGTTGACTCCATTTGCTCATAAGCATGGAGCAAGGCCTTACGACACTCGCCTAGCAACTACCTACCAATAGAAGCCAATCTAGTAGCAATAATGGCATAAAGAAGTGGAGTAGCAACAGTTAGATGGTAAGACCCCCGTGCACCTTGACCATATCTTTCAAGTGACAACCGTCGATCGAATGTGTAGGATAGGTGGGGTATGGTGACAGCACACAACGACCAATCTTGAAAGACCTCTGTTTCGTCTAAGGAGTGCATGGCATTGGGTTGTGCATGTGGGTGAAGATTCGCCAGGTGTGAAATTGCATCATATTCAAGGAGTCAAGGATTTACTAAGAATTTCAAATTGAAGAAGGGGTAAATCTAAATATGATACGGAAAGATCCAAATTGACGTGCACGCTCATTAATTTTGAAACTTGATAGAGAGACACAAAAAAAAGAAAAAAGTGTTGTTCTTCCCATCTTTGGTCATAGTGAGAATCCAATGCGTCCACAGAAGAGGAACTTGCAAAGCATCTTGCTCAACAGGCATAGCTTAGAGTAGGAGTGCAAAGGGGGTAAGGAAAGGAAAGTGGCGCCAGAGAAGCAGCCAAACCAAGCCTCGCCTATTGAGCACACCCCGCCAAAATGGCTCCAAAACAAATAAAAATGTACGTGCCACACTCACGAGGGACTGTCAGTGATATACTGGAGAAAGGTGGGGATGACATCAAGTCCTTTGTCCTTGAAAAGATAACTAATAGTCTCAATTTTGAACTTAATATCAGTAACAGGTGTACAAGGTCAAGTGCCTAACTCTGTTTGAAACACAGGATTAGGTAGTAATGTATCACAGTGGATAGTATATAAATTCCATTCGGATTGAATTAATCTAGCATTTCGCTTTTTAGTTCCAATAAGGGGTATGGTCTGATTTATGATGGAATTCAAAATCAATTACATCTGTGGGCCCCACGCAGATTCATGTATTTTATTTACACCGTCCATCCATATGCATCCTTCACACATGACAGTATATGAATATAGATTCATATAATACAACCCTAAGCGGGATTGCTGGGATCCCGATTGCAAACTCTAATTTTATTTATTACAGAAATAATACCATCTTAAGGACAGCGACTCTATAACAAGATTTGAAAATTTTTTCCCCTTAATTTTTCCATCCACCCATCGATGTATCCAATTGTCATCCACCATTATAATCGCCCCGACGGTGTGATCTTTGAGATTGGGTCCATTCTACCATTTGTCTTATGAAATAGACGGTCTAGATCTCCTACGCAATGTGCAATGTCTGGTCCCAAAAGAAGTGTTCACAAATTAGAAATCCCTTCAGTGACTAAATAGGGCGAAAGTTCACCTGTAGCCACTAGCCAGGTGAGTCATGCAACCGCCGAGGTGGGTTCAGGCACGGTTGGAAAGTGGGCCCCACATGATCCCACCACCTTTTAGAGATCCAAATATAGTGGACCATCTAGATGGTTGGTCCCCTTGGAGCATAGGCAGGATTTAACTAATGTGTATATTACAAAATTGCCCTCACATATCCTAATGGGCCAGGTTGGGTCAGACTCGGGCTGGGCTGACGGGCTGTTGTACACCGTCCAAACCCGGCCGATTGAGAAATGGGTGTGACTTTCATGCCTGAGACAAACTCACATACCTTACTCTGAGAAACCCAACCACAGGTGGGCCTGGTCCAAATTCCCGACGGGCCAGCCCAGCCCATTAACAAGTACACTTTAGCCGCACCGCATAGTGAATTTCTATCTTACGCTGACCAATGACCATGCTACATTCATTTGAATTCTAAAGGTGGGCCCAGCATTTTCAATGATCGAGACCATTCATATGATGGACCTACAAAATACCACCCATCAGACAATCCTAGCCATCGCACTGCTGGCCGGGCAAACGAAGCATAAAAAGCAAAATACAGCCAACAGTCCATATTAGTCCACTGGTCAGATGGCTTGGATCATTCGACGGTTTAAAAAAAAAGGCCTTTGCTGCATCACTAATCCAAGGTGGGACCCACCAGATCAATGATCTGTATCACTTAACGATTAAAAGACATCTAATTTAGAGAAATAAATCAGTCTCTTTCCGTACCTCGTAACGACGACTGAAATCACGACCGCCCAATCCACCGTTCGTGCTCCTAGCTTCGAGATCATCAAATCAGCGGTCCTGATTGATCGCGATATTCGATTTTCGGCCATGGAAATCCAGAGATTTCTCCGCGGAAAGAGAGAGAGGCTCTTGGATCCGATCTGAGGTCCGGATTCGACAAGAGCTCTCAACTTTCAGTAGCATCTCTCTTCAATTTAAAATCCCATTTTCATTTCCCTCTCTCCCCATCTCCATATATAAGTCGAGTTTTCGGATTTTTTCCATTTATGCCCTTTCAGCAGGGGTAGAAATTTACCGAAATGCCCCTGATGATCGCCATGAATTCATGCTTCCCGATGACAGCGAATATAGGAAATTGTCTCCTCGTTTTTAGTTTCCCGTCGCAATTGAATATTTTCCGGGATTCTAATGTTAGTTTTGCACCATTTAGAAAATGTTGGTGACTCTTCAATCGTAGACATGCAGTAGTTTTACGGATATCTAAACCGTCCAAATAGATGATCCAACCGTGTATAGATCATAATAAAAAGATTGATCTGAGAATATAATCTTAACCATCTGATCTTTACCTTTGAAATTGAACCACCACTTTTTTGCTTCCGACCATCCATCCAATAGATGCTAATTGGATCGCTTGATCAGTGCGAGATATGTTCTATCCACAATGGGACCTACTTTTTATATCTTGATTTATTTAAATGGTGTAGAACGCATATAGGAGTCCTGAGTTATTTTCATCTTTAAGAGTTATTTGATACACTGGCGGAGTTTTACCATTATACTCATTCATGCAGTTACTGTACATGTGATATTCTTTTACTCGATCCAAACCGTTCAAAACGTGTGTCCTACTTCGGATTTGAAATATACTCATAATTCAATTTGTCGGTTCCTTATAAACTCTTATGGATAGATATGTTTTTATTTTTTAGACCGTCGACAAGTTTTCGATTTATCAGCCCAATTTTTTGGCACCAATCGAACGGTTGTGATGATCTTTGACGTAACTTTTAGTCGATGGCCCAATTACGTGGACCCCAGTATTTGAATAGTTTTATATCTTTTATTGTGATTGTATCTATGGGGTGCACCACGCACCACTGCTTATAATAGTGAACTCCGACAAATTGGGCACGTGGCATATTGGTTCATGATCTGGACCGTTCACTATCGTGTTGCATTGATCTCAGCTGCAATCGAGAATTTTTTCACTGGCGGGACGATCTGGATCATCTGACGGCCAAGAAATGTTTGCAATGGCCAGCCACTGCACGGAGAGAGGCTGGCCATCGGATGAGTGGGGCACTCCAATCTTTACCCTTCTCAGATACTAGTCCATTCAAATGTGGGACCCACTTTATGAAAAGTCCGGATCTCGTACTGTTGTATCACGTGCCAAATGTAAATGGAGCATTCTATATGAGGAAATTGGTGCACTCCGCGCAGGTTAGAATCTATTCTTTTTTATTTCGCCAATTTCCGATAATAACCCTGCCTGTCCCTCTCACTTGCATTGCACGTGAGAGATCCTTCCAAACATCGAGACGTCGTTGCGTTCATAAATCTCCCCATCGAACTGTTATGGTGGTCCGGACCATCCATCAGCTGGTCCATCGTGGACTGGCCGCGACCCAAATATCTTGATTATCAGATAATCGTAACCGTCCGAATGGGAAAATTGTAAATGGATGGCTAAAATTAAAAAATGCAATGACCCCTATTCAAAAATCCAATGGTCATTGATCGGACGGTAGAGAATTTCGATTGTTAGGCTTGCATTCTGAATGCACGGTGGAGATAGTCTCGACAGTGAGTTTTGGTTTCAGGTACAATCAAATGGCACCTAGTTGCATTTGGACATGCAGGCAGTCTATATCATCAATCTGAACCGTCCGTTAGATACAACTTTCTTTTATTGGGCTGCCCTCCAAAGTCACTTCAGTCTGATGAGTGGTGATTCTAAGTTTCTAACCATGTATATAGCCATCAATTTTCCCAATCCGTGTATCTGATGGTTAGCATTGTCCGACCAAAATGATTCATTGAAAGCATAAGCAATCAAAGGCATGGACAACCGAATGAATGGTTGAGATTGATGACTGATCCTAGTTCTATTGATGATCTTGGCCGTCCATTTTGGCATGCTATTGATCAGACGGTTCGGATCATCCGATCCATGTGAAGTTCTCATGGTGACCTATGAATTGTGGTGTGGAGTAGATGGAAGGTCCAGATTGATTATACTGATGGGATCGCATGTCCAATACAAGGAATTACTTAAAAAAAAAAAAAAAAAAAATTCATGATCTTATCTGACCCATTTGTTTGAGGAGAGTCAGCTGTCGACATGACCGTCAGCAAATTTAAAAGGATTTTCATCAAACACTATCTTATCCCAAAAGATACCACAAAAACTGACAGATTCTGCTTATTTCGTTAAGGTGGTGGGCCCACCTGTGATCAAGGCGGAGGACGGGATGGAATAGGTACGCTACGCAATACATCATGGTGGGTCCCACAGAGCTTTTCCAGCAGCAGACGGTGCCGACGTTGGTGAACTCGGACTGAGTAGGGTAGCACACATGCAGCACAATCCGAGTTCAACGTACGTCTGCTGGAAAAAGCTATGTGGGCCCCACCATGATCTATATGTTTTATCCACGTCGTCCATCTATTTTCCATATCATTTTATATCATGATTCAAAAATGAGAAAGATCCAAATCTCAGGTGGACCACACCACAGGAAAGGACTGGTGATTGAACGCCTAAAACTTCCTTGGGCTCACTGTATTGATCAAGTCACACAGATTGGGATGAAGGCAAAAATACAAATATCAGCTTGATCCAAAACTTTGGTGGCCTCAAGAAGTTTTTAATGGTAAGCATTTAATCAACACTGTTTCCTATGGTGTGGTCTACCTGAGATTTGGATCAGTCTCATTTTTTGTATCAGCTACTAAAATAATCGGAACAAATAGATGGACGGTGTGGATGAAACATATACATCATAGTGGATCCCACATAGCTTTTCCAACGGCGCACAGTAACCGCATTGGCGGCGTGTGCTACTTACGCAATCCGAGTCCCTCAAAATCACCATGACGTGGTGATCAGAGCCGTTCAAATAAGGGCCTGCAAAATGGAACGTACGACCATTTTAACTCCTGCCGACCACTTTTTGTACCGTTAATCGAATGGCTGTGATCATCCAATCAGGGTTACCTTTGGGCCTTTCTTCTATCCAACGGGTCTTTCTTCGTCATAATCGGATTGACTTGGCCCCACGTGGAAATTCAACGATGTCTTAATACACGAACAATTTAAAATTTATTTCCAGGCCGGATCCACCGCAATGGATTTCGTAGCTTAAGCTTTAAGCTACAATGCAATGTGTGGGTCCCACCGTGATGCATGCATGACATCGAATCCGTACATCATGTGCACCACTCCTTCTATCGATGGTACCCCAAACTCAGGCCAATTTTAAGCTCCGGTGGGCAACACCACATGTTACGGTTGGATGAAAACACCCACCATTAACAACCTTTCAGATTGTGTGTGAAGCCCACCTGTTTTTTATATGCATCCAATCCATTCATAAGAATCATTTAGCCAGAATGAATTAATACCCCAAACATCCGGGGTCATTCAAAAAACTAAGGTGGTCCACACCACGTGATGTTATTGGTTGTAGGGCTGATTTTAAATGGTGTGGCCCACATGAGGTGGTTGACATGATGTACGGATTGGATATCATACATAAATCAAGCAGGCCCCCTCTCATCACAAACCTCTGTACTGGATCCCACCTGTTTTCTTTATATTATCAGCTGTACGTATCCAATGGTCGTGCTTCTATCTTCCACGTAAGCATGCAAATGGACCTGGGCCAACCTCCAGGCCCGGCCCAGTCTGCTTCAAAAGTGATAACATCAGACAGATAGGACCAATCTGGGCCATCCTGATGAGCCTTAGGCCCACTGCAAGATCACCGTACATATAATCAAAACCTATCTCTATGATTTGATGATGATGTCATAAATAGCTAGAAAAAACTGTAACAAACTGATAATCTAAGACCGAAAATTTTACAGCTTCATTTGAACCTTCACCACTAGTGGTCCACATTGAGGTAGTACTTTTGATCATGATGGACGGCCATGATGATGATGATTGGTGGGTTCCATTTTCTATTGACTCAGCCTTCACTCGAATTCGACACTAGCTTGAGCAACCAATTCCTCACTTCATCTACTTGAATCGCTTCATTTGTCCTCTGTTGGAATGCAAATGAGTTTCATGTTAGTTTTATAAAGGAAAGGGTACAGTGAAATGTTCACCTGCCCACCAGTTCTCACGTGATATAAGCTCGAAATCTGAACGGTCCACATGATGCAACACCCAGTGAAACCCCAAGGGCACAACTTTTACCCTGATACAAAACTTTGGTGGGCGCTGGCGAAAAGAAAAAGTTTTCTCCCTCGATTTGTCTCTCTCTTTATTATGGCCCACCAGAGTTTTGGATCAGGTTGAAAGTTGGGCCCAAGGGGTTTCATGGGGCACCGCATCACATAGTCCGTTCGGATTTTGGGCCCATGACACGTGTGCAAAGGTGTGCAGGTGAGCATGACTCATAAATTATACACTTATAATCGATATAAATGCATCCATATGAATGATATATCTCTCTATGATACTATAGATCTATAACTATCAATGCATATTTTATATTCCAACAATTTTAATCATGGTCTTAGGTTTTTTTTTTTTTTAAAGGCCCTTTAGATGGGGCCTTTGCCAAGGAAGATAGGTGGGGCCCACCATGATTTTGTGACAAATCTATCCTGTCCATCTGTTTTGCCAGATCATACAGGACATGAGCCCAAAATGACACAAATCCAAAACTCAAGTGGGCCGACACAACAGAGGATTGAACTTCCAGCGTTGAAACATTTGTGGGGCCATAGAATTTTGGATCAAGCTAAATTTTTGTGTTTACAGTTCAGACCAGTAAGAATGACCTTATGAACGGTATGGATGGCATATAAACATCACGGTGGATTTCAGGGAGTTTTGAATTTGTGTCATTTGTTGGCTTATGTCCTAACATAATCGGGCAAAATGGATGGACAGTGTGGATTTCTCACAAACATCACAGTGGTCCTACCTAGCATCTTTTAACAGGGAATCCACACGTATGCATTGATGGCACGTAGGGAAGAATGAGCCCAGGAACATCTTACCTCTACTATGAAAATATTCATGACCATGCCTTTGAAGGTGGTGATATTGACACTGATTACTTCAAGGCCCACCATAGACAGAGCTTCCAACAGCCTGGTAAACCCGCTCGGCTTTTGACCGTCGATCACCTTCAGGAAGAACATCTTGTGGTCCACTTGCGTCACTTCGACTTGTGCCTTTATAAATAATGAAAAATGTCATGTTTGGATGCTCAGTTGGACCGAATTCTGATAACTTAATTAAATACATAGGGGATAATTGTAATTGAATTCAATTCAACAGCCAAACACGGCCCAAAGAACGGATGATGGATAGTTGATGGGCCATTAATGTACAAAAGCTTTAGTAAGCTCAATTCACCTTTACACACAACCATACGCTCCAAACTGGAACTTGTTGTGGAAAGCTCTGGCATGGATCAGGTGGGCCCACATGAACCGGTCCTGAAACTGGCCCCACCCTGCAGAAACAATGGGTGGTCTGCCATCATGCCCACATTCCACTTAACAGATGTGATCAATCTGGGCAGTGTGGTCCACCTGATGTATGGTTGAATGTCTGAAAACTATGCCAATACGTGTGGGGTCCACCTGATGTACGGCTGAATGTCTCAAAACCATGCCAATACGTGTGGGGCCCACGAATGTGGGCTTAGCAAATTCTTCATGCTTATATATTAAATTACAAAAACTCATAGGTGTCCATTTTTCTTCAATAAGCTCTATATCTTTGAAAATTGAAATAAAAGAACGGAAGAGATCTGATCAGATCAACGGTCTTGATGTAATCGATATACCTTCATCTGTCGTGCATTGCCGTCAATTCTCTCAGATGCCAGGGCAATCCCTTGTCCACAGATCATAGGATGATTCATCCTGTCCGACTAAATTATGATCTGGGGCCTGTGATCTGACGCCGTTGTAGTCGTTGTAGCCATCTCCATCGTCCATTTCTACAAGCTGGTCACGTAGATCTTTCGCTTGCTTCTGCAACTCCCTGATGTAGTCCACTGCAGCCATGATCGTAGACGATGTGTCGGACTGAATATTCAAAAGAACAAACTATTAATGATTGGAATATTCTGGACCGTTCATTGGGTGGCTGCCACTGCAAATGGACTAGTACCCAAATTAAACGGTTGTGGATAGGCCTATTCATCTGATGGGCCGGGTTCAGACAGACCTAGCCCCGGCTGTGCTATACACTGAAGCTTGGCGTATCAACACTCTCTATCATCTTATCAATGCACATGCCTCTTGATCCAGACCATACAATCAATGGTCCATCTCTTAGATTTTTCATAACCAACGTACTGCAACAATCAGGTCTTCAAAGTAGGGACCACCAATGGTCTTCTTTTGGACAACTAGCATCTACAAATAAATCCATTTACTAGGCCATCATTACCGTCCGTTTTTGGGTAATGCCAGAAATGAGGTGGCCCACCTTTGGATGGCTCACATCAATAAACTTGCACCCAGATTGAACGGTACAAAACGGTTCATGCACCAAGCTTATAAACAATGGTGTGGATCAAACCACGCACGCTACTAACCTTGTTAATCTTGGGGACCAATGATCGAAGAACGAAAAGTCGATCGTTGTGCATGGTCCGCCTCTTACTCGCAATTTTCCATGGTGGCAGCGACGATGATCTGTCCCTCCCTAATTGGCCCACCTCATTTTTCATCAAATCCTTACCGTCCAATGGCTGCTTAGATGCTGAAGATTCTACTAGCAATGGATGCCAAGTAGGAGAAGGGGGCTCCAGGGACTGTTGCAATGCTATAATCTTTGAGTGATCGACGGTGGAAAAAGGTTCGAATTGGTGGCCCACCGTGTTTTCTTTCACAATCTTATGAGTAGATTCCTTGTTAGAGGTACTGTTCCAGTGGGCTGCAATGAGGCTTTTTAAGTGCTGGTCTTCTGGTACCTGGTGCAGAAAGATTTAAAAAAAAAAAAAAAAGTACTTGAACCATATCTGATCAGATGATGGGGCCCACCACCGACTAGGAAGAAGTGGGCCCACATGCAAGAATTGGGTCTTAAAATCGGATCAGCCATATTTTTTTGTTAGTCCAATAATCATATGTGCATATGTTCAAGAGTGACGGGCACAGTCAAAAGCTGTGTGGGGCCTTTTAAGAGAGATGTGGATTAAAAGGTGGGCCCCACATGATGGACGGTCTTGATTAGTGGCTATACATTCAGGATTAAAGGGTAGTATATCAGATCCTGTGAACTATATTTTATTGAGAGGAAAGAGATGAAAGATGGTGTTACATGCTTTGCAGCGAACAGCTCCACAACACCGCCGGGCACCGGAATCAATACTCTGGTTCCCAACGTTTCCTGAAAAAGGAAAAAAGAGGACAAGATGATATTAGCAGGGAAACTCAGTGCAGGGCACCAATTGTGTCGTGCAATCAAATCGGACACGTGGCAAATTGCATGGACGGTCATTGTTGCGTGTCTAACTGATCATTCCTGATCTTTTTTTTTTATGCCATCCGTTTGCGGCCATGGTTTGGACGTTGAAGATTGCTCATTGGTGTGATCTTCTTAGCATGGCCAATCTATTGTGGGATCCACTTGATGAGCTGCTACGATCAGGGAGTGTTTGTGCCAGTTATATATCTTATTCTTTTGAGGATAACATTGATTGACGTTTTTCTAATAAGCATATCCATGGTTTCCCCGAAATCTCCACGTCGAATGTTAATTAGGTTAGTCCAATCATGTGACATTTGGGGCATGGCCCATCGAAACTGGCCCCCACTTGATGAAATGAGAGAGAGAGAGAGAGAGAGAACCCACATCAAAGTCATTGGAGTCCAAGACACTGGAGGGTTTTATCCAAATGGGTGTTCTTGATAGCAAGGCCTTTGAATGAATCCTGTTTTTGAGAGAGGAAATCTTTCTATTTGTTATTCAATCAGAAAAGAAAAAAAAATACAAAAACTAAGTAATATATATATATATATATATATATATATATATATATATATATATATATATATATATATATATATATATATATATAAGGAAGAGAAGAAGAAAAGTAAGTATAGAGAGAAACCCGCAATCCAAAGGCATTGAAGAAGGCAATCCGGCTAAAATCTCACAAGTCTTAGTTCTTGGGTGTTGAAAGCTCACATCCCTACAGTGAAACAAATCTTCCTCTTCTCCTTCACTTGAGAGGATTTTCTCAGATCCAATGCACCAACATCCCTTTTCTTCAATAAACCTAAATGAGACATTGAAATGTACGTACTGAGACAGAGAGAAGGATAGCTACATTGAGAATGTAATAAAACCCAACAATGCAATTCCATCCATCTATATGTATGAAGTTATCTTACCTTTGGTCATCGCTCACTTTCCAAACAACACAGTAATCCCAGCTTTTCATACACACAAAGGATCTGAGACTCTCTATACAGATTTGCATGTCATTCATTTCCATGTCTCTAACAAGGTCTCTTCAAGTTCGCCTTCTTCACAAGACGTGCTCCCGTCCCTTCTATCAACGAAAGAATCTCTCTCTCTCTCTCTCTCACACACACGCACACATCAAGCGAAGAGGAACGATACACTAATTCACTCGAACGCGGTTTGGCTAGTGACGCTGCCACTAGCCAGGTGGCTAGTGATCGGTGCTCTGTAGGCCCGCCATGCTGTATGTGTTTTATCCACACCGTTCATTCATTTTTACATATAATTTTAGGAATCGATCCCAAAACAGAGGCAGAGGAAAACAGTAATAATTGAATATCCACTATTAAAAAACTCCCAGGGCCTACTGTAAAGTTTATTTGACATCCAATCTGTTAATTATTATGTCATACAGATCCAAAACTTTTGTGGCCTCCAAGAAGTTTTTAATGGTGGGCGTTCAATAAACACTATTTCCTGTGATGTGGTCCACTTGAAATTTAGATCTATCTCATTTTTGAGCTTATGTCATAAAATGATCTGGAAAAATGGAGGGACCGCATGGATGAAACACATACAACATGGTGGAGTTCACATAGCACCAACTTTGGTGTGCTTGCCATTGAGATGATGCCCCCACCATGAGATGGCCTATGCACAAAAAATCCCTTTAATCTGAATTAATAATAATAATAATAATAGTAAAATAATAATTGGCCTTTTTCTTATTTGAATGTGAAGCATTGATGTATTTTCTCTCTGAGTTGTCAATTTGTTGACCACCATTGGAAGGGAGAGGATTCTTCTAATCTTTGTGATTGTTGTTTGCATGTGCCATCAACGGTGAGCCCGTAATGTTAAAGTGCTTGGATCAATTACCGTGGGCCCCACTTGGGCCAGCTTTTGCAAACTGAAAGCCCGAACGGTCATGAGGGTTGCATGTGACTGCATTGGATGAGTATGCGTACCGAAACATTCTGGTCGTTGTGTTTTTTTTAATATTTTGATTCTTTGAATTTGGTCAAAACTCACCCAATGACCCGTTTGGTAATCCGTAATGGCACCCAAATTATGATCCACCGTCCACGTCAGCCCACTGTTAAGGAGGTCCACCCTCACTGATCAGAACCGCTAGATGCAGTGGGCCACAGTCTTGTCAACTCGCTTCACGTTGAATGGGAACCATTTAAAAGGCTCGATCCCACTACAAAGCTTGATAACCTACATCGCAATACATGAAGTGGAACTAGATGTTTACGTGACATCTAAGCCATCCATCAAGTGCACCACCTTATGTTATCCTTTGCAACTAAAAAAACAGGCTGATCCAGAATTCGTGAACATTTACTTTGTTCCCCATCTGATGGTGGGCCACTGGATTGACGGTTGCGAGTGTTGTCCCAGCATTGTAGAAGCTGGGTGTATGTTTCATTTTCTTATTTCTCGACAAATCTTGGGGACGAGGATTGCCTGAGCTACTGTGTACGGGAATAGGAATACGAATATCCTGTGTACGGATTGTCTGAGCTCCTTCGAGCAGGACGTGGCCCAAACTCTGTGGGGCCCACCTTCATATTTTTGTCTTTATCCACACCGTTCATTCCATTTTTCCACCTCATTTTAGGGCATGAGCCCAAAAATTAAGTATATCCAAGTTCAATTGATCGACACCACATGATAAAATGGAGATTGACCACTCGCCATTAAAAACTTCTTTTGGGGGACCACAGAAGTTTTGGATAAGTTGATATTTGGGTTTTCCCTCATCCTGTGACCTTATGAATAGTTGGATGGCAAATAAAACATCACGGTGGGCCCTAGGAAGGTTTTAATGGTGGCCGTCATCATCCCCACCGGTGGTCCACTTCAGCTTTGTATATGGCTCATTTTTGTGCTCATGCCTAAAATGAGAGCGGGAAAAATGGATGAACGGCGTGCATAAATAACAAGCATCACAGTGGGCCCCACAGAGCTTGGTCTGCAGACAAGCACTGCAGGGACGCGGATTGCGTACTGAGTAACTCCGCACGCTAGCGTGCGGAGTAAACTCTGTGGGGCCCACAGTGATTTACGCATTTTATCCACTCCGTCCATCCATCTTAACAGAGCATTTTAGGTATGGTGCCAAAAAATGAAGCATATAAAAATCTATAGTGGACCACACCACAAGAAAAGTGTGAACTGAATTTCTACCATTGAAAAATTCATGGAGGACACAGAAGTTTTGGATCAAGCTGATATTTGTTTTTTTCCCTTCATCCATATCCATGTGATCTTATGAACAGGTGGGATGACAAATAAACAACACTGTAGGGCCTGGGAAGGTTTCAACGGTGGAAATCATTATTCCCACTGTTTCCCGTGGCATGATCCACTTGAGATTTTCATATGCTTAAATTTTGGGCTCAACCACTAAAATGAGCTGGAAAAACATATGGACGGAATAGATGAAGCATATACATTCTATGTGGGCCCAACTGAGTTTACTCCGCACGATAAGAGCGTGCGGAGTTACTCCGCATGCAATCCGATTCCGCACTGCAGGCAATCCGATTTCAAATATTCTCTGTCGTACTGTATGCCTGCGTATGTGGGCGGGAGATAGTCTAGTCTGCAGGTGTACGGGAGGATTCCAAAAGCTGCAATGATTCGATTCTTCTGAAGCTTTTGCCTTTTCATTCCTGCAGACAGGGAAAGCGAATTAGGTGAGACCCGGAATCGGATTGCGTGCGGAGTACTCCGCACGCTCTTATCGTGCGGAGTAAACTCAGTTGGGCCCACCTAGAATGTATGTGCTTTATCTATTCCGTCCACATGTTTTTCCAGCTCATTTTAGTGGTTGAGCCCAAAATTTAAGCATTTTCAAATCTTAAGTGGACCATGCCAGGGAAACAGTGGGAATAATGATTTCCACCGTTGAAACCTTCCCAGGCCCTAAAGTGATGTTTATTTGTCATCCAACCTGTTCATAAGATCACATGGATATGGATGAAGGGAAAACAAAAATATCAGCTTGATCCAAAACTTCTGTGTCCTCCGAGAATTTTTCAATGGTAGACATTCAGTTCACACTTTTCTTATGGTGTGGTCCACTTTAGATTTTGATCTGCTTCATTTTTTGGCACCATACTTAAAATTGTCTGTTAAGATGGATGGACGGAGTGGATAAAATATGTAAATCACTGTGGGCCCCACAGAGTTTACTCCGCACGCTAGGAGTTACTCAGTACGCAATCCGCTTCCGTGAGACCCGGGGCTCACACAGGACGGTGCAACCCTTACCTTGGGGTTACAGTGGGACCCACCTTGACGTATGTATTGTGTGTCCACGCGGTACATCCGTTTTTCCATATCAGTTTAATTAGATAGGCTCGGTTCCATGTCTGCACGCACGTAGGTTTGATTCTTTGCTCTCTCACATTTTGTGGTTATATAGAAAAGTATTCTATAGTACTCATCTTTTCGAATATTCTTTGTGTGAGATGTATTATAAGAGGAGAGAGTTATGCCTTGTATTTTTAATTCTCTTGTTTTTAATGAAGAAAAAAGTTTTGTATTTCTACTATGTGGAGTATGCATATTGCCAAATTACGTAAATTTTTATGGTTCTTATCTCTTGTTTTGATTTAGCTCTTTTGGCTTTTATTTTGCCTTTTTCTTATGTGTTTTATCCTCACTTACATGGATCAAGTGCGGGCGTTCTTTTCACAACAATTGGTATCAAAGCAAAAGGTAGAGAAACTTTTTTAACACAAGATCATTGTTGGCATTTATTTTACAATTGTGTTTCAGATTATTGAATCGAGTTCTACCAAATTTGAGATGCCGAAGTTCGACAGATCCAATTATACATTGTGAAAACTGAAGAGGAGCATAATATTAGTTAAGGAAGAATGCACACGTGCAATTCGAGGAAACTTAGGCCTGACAAGTATACTTTCATGCATTGCTCGATCATAGAGTCATTGCAAGTGGGTCCCAATTTTGATCTTCTTATATCCACATCGCCTGTCTATTTTGAAAGCTCATTTTATAGTACGATGCAAAAAATGAAGCAGATCCAAATGTCAAGTGGACAATAATATAGGAAGCAGTGTTTTGGATCAAGCTGATATTTGTGTGGTCTCTTCATTCACGTCCTTTTGACCTTATTAACAGGGTAGATGGCAAATAAACACTCCCGTGGCCCCCATGAAGTTTTTAATGGTAGGGATTCAATCATGGCTGTTTTATGTGGTATGTCCACCTAATATTTGGATTTGCTTCATTTTTGGGATAGTGTCCTAAAATGAGCTCTAAAAATTGGATAGACGGTGTAGATGGAAGGATTATACATTAAAGTGGACCCCACAGTTAGGGATCCACCCAAACCGCGCACCTTCCTAACTGGGAACTTTTCGTACACAGAATATCCTCCCCTTAATCATCATATCAATGGTTTGGATTAGTTCCTTATGGCCCCTCTTGTAAAAAATGAAAAGGAGAGTGTACTGTACATATGTTCTCAAGGTCGAGCACGGTAGGATACATATTTGACTAGGCTTTCCATGAGGGCTCCGCCTTTGCGCTTCTAATTAGCTTCGCATAAGTAGGCAACTTATCTCCATCGAGCCAAGCTGACTTCACGGTTGAGCGTCTTTTAGGTCCCTCGAGCGTCGCATGAACACAATGAACGGAGACTGAGTCCAAGAGAACCAAATGGAATTTTTACTACAATAACCCTGAGGTGTGGCTATTTTTACTAAACGTCCAATTTCTCATGAGGCTCATCTGTTTTGGCCTTTTCACGAGAAGTTGAAAATTTCTGGGTCGAAAATGCCCCTCTGATCTTGAGCACGGTGGATTCCCTCTGGGCATTCAGGATTGCCCCTGAGCATTGTGGATTCCTCCTAAGCATTTAGGATCCCCCCCTGAACACTATGGATTCCCCCTGAGTTGAGCAGGTGTTCAGAGGGGGCATTTTTTACTAGAAATTTTCAATTTCTCATGAAAATGTTAAAAAAAGATGAGCCTCACGAGAAATTGGACTTTCAATAAAAATAGCCATACCTCAGGGCTATTATAATAAAAATTCCAATTTAGACTCATCCTAACAACTCGTTCTATACCACTTAGAAAATACAGTTATCCTGGTGCACCAGGACGGAAATGTGTCCTAATGCCTCCACTACGTGCAAGTAGAGAATATGATTGTAGATCCAAACCGTGGATCCGATGGTTCGCACTATGGATAGTCCTTTACCCTTTTTGGGAGGACCATTATCTTAATTTTTTTCATTAACTGTCAAGTAATAACACATTGATTAAAGGGTTTTTTTTTTTTTTTTTTTTTTGAAGCACTTATTCACAATGAGGGCCTATTGGATCAAAGATCTGGACCACCAAAAGAGTGGCCCACTTTAAGAGGCTGGATCATCAGGACTATTAAGAAATGATACATGTGGACCGTATTATTTCTCTCAATCAAGAAAGGTGAGCACCCATTCTGAAAAGTCATTCTAGATGGGGTCAAACATCGATTGGATAGTGATGGGAAGTGGGCCCACTTTAATTTCTTTGGTGGTAGGTTTGGCTCGATTTTCTTGACCATTAGTCTTTGAAAAACAGCAATTTGATAAAACTATAGTATGCCTTTGCTATAGGCTCCTAACACCTGTCATTCTTCAACTATGGCATGAGAGCAAATTAGGTGAGACCCCGACCTCACCTAAGATGATGGAGCGTCTTAGGCGAGGCCCGAGTCTCACCTAATCCACTCTCACAATGATGGTGCGGCCCTTACTAAGGGCTCACCCAAGATGGTGCGGCCCGTACCATGGGGTTACAATGGAGCCCACCTTGATGTATGTATTATGTATCCACGCTATCCATCCGTTTTTCGAGATTAGTTTAATTAGATAGGCTTGGTTCCATGTTTGCATGCACATAGGTTTGGTTTTATGCTCTCTCACATGTTGTGGTCATATAAGGAGAGCACTTTGTAGAGAGAAGTATTCTATGGTATTCATCTTCTCGAGTATTCTCTGTATTTCTGCTATGTGGAGTATGTATATTGCTGAATTACGTAAATCCTTATGTTTCTTACCTCTTGTTTTGATTTGGCCCCTTTGGCTTTTGTTTGGCCTTTTTCTTATGTTTTAGCCTCACTTACATTGATAAAGTGCGGACGTTTTTTCACAATAATTGGTATCAGAACTAAGGGTTGAGAAACTTTTTAACACAAGATCGGTATTGGCGTTTATTTTACAATTGTGTTTCAGATTACCAAATCGAGTTCTACCAAATTTGAGGTGTCGAAGCTCGATGGATCCAATTATACATTCTAAAAACTGAAGATGAGTACGATATTAATTAAAGAAGAATGCACATTTGCAATTCAAGAAAAACAAAAAAAGCCTGTATACATGAAAGACAGGATATTTAAGGGAAAAAAATTAATTAACCATGGCGGCCCTTCTTCTTACTTTAATTAGATGATTCGATTTTTTTTAAAGGATGGAGCTATAAATGTCCTGGGGGGGTGGGGGGGAATAGGACAACTCAATTTAATTCTGTTTCTTGTAATCTTAAAATAATTTCTCCTTATAATTTTAGTTTTCCACTATGTAAAGGTTTTCATAAGTTTACATTTAAAACCCGATATAGAGATTGTGATTTTCACAGGCTTATCACAACAAAACCTTTAATGATTTTCACAGGCTAACCAATAACCTTAAGTGATTTTCACAGGCTAATCACTAACAACCTGATTTGAGATTTTCACAAGCTATCTCAAACAAAAACCCAAAAGTAATAGTAAGGTATTACCGTTCTTCTTGTAGAATGAGATGAAGCTTAGCAGAGATGAAGCTTCAATAATGTAGTGATCCGATCATTATAAAAGATAAACCAATATAGCTCGAACAAGATGGATCTAGGAATTTCTAAAAAGATTTTTCCTAAAACTGCAATTTCAGTTCTCTTTTCTCTAGTATGATAATGATCTTCTTTTTACACAATCAAATTAAATAAGAAGATAACTAAGATAGCTATAAAATAAAGTAGGAATTTAAAACAAATAGCTAGACTATAATGGAGAGCTTTATCACTAGAAAAATAATAATTTTCATACTTTTAATTGATGAAAAATAAAGTGAAGAAAAGCTCTATTTATAGTAAAAAAAAGTTAGGTCTTCGACTAACTTAAGATTTCTTTCGGCTGACCTAAGAATCAACCGTTTTATCCCAACGGCTATCAGATTTTACGGAATAAGATTTTTTTCAAACTTCCAGCTGACCCGAGTAGTCGGTTCGACTAGCCTGAGTGAGCTTCAGCTAGCCCGAGACAGGAATCGGGGCTGACTTGAGATCCAAGTTCAGAAATTAGTTTTATATCTGAAAACTTGATCGAAGTTTCTTCGGCTGGCCGAACACAGGGCTGGGCTGGCCTGAACATCTCTAGAAATTTTCATGTAAGCTTACTGAAAACTTGATCCGAAGATTCTTGGACTAGCTGAAGATTCTTGGGCTGACCGAACACAGGGTTAGGACTAGCTGAATTTTCTTGAAATATGACCTTAAAAAATATTAGAGTGACTATCTAAAAAGTCATACAAAATCATCTAACCTAGGGTCATCCCTATGGTCAATATTACCTTTGGCATATATGGTTTATCTTCGTAGCTTTACCGCATCTTGTTGTGGAGTCGATAGACTTAATCTTGATGTGTTTGTTAAGGCAGAGACTTGTCTTGTCAAAGAACTTGGCTTGCACACACAACCTCATGCACTAAACTAGTGTCTATGAAATATGACAATTATATGTGCTTAGCACTCACATGTTGTGCTTAGCACTTACAATTTTGTTCAACGTATTCGAGCAAACCACTACAAAAGGTTTGTGGGACAAGCTTATATGAAGCAAAATCAATATTGAACAAGATATTTCTACGATGGACAATTGTACAATTTGAAGATGAATGAAGGGTTCTCTTTGTAAGAACACTTTAATAGGTAAAGTGGCAGACTTGAGTGAAGATAGCGTCATCTCAAAACTGAGGTCATGGTATCGATTCCCATAGTGGGGTGGTTAACATTGCTGATGTGACTAACAGAGGTGGGTGGGTGTACTAATAATGGGGTGTGTGAACTAACCCATAAAAAATAATACATTGATTAGCAAATTGACAACGATCAATGTAAAAATTGACGATGAAGAAAATGTCGTACTTTTACTCTTTTCAACTGCGAGATTCATGGGATGGTTTAATTATAAATCTTACTAACGATTCAGATCTCACTATGGAGCCAACCGTGTCCACATTACTTAAAGAAGAGTCTTGCAAAAAATGCATGGAGAATTTGCTAGGTGATGAGGAAGATCTTTACTGAGAAGAGTACTGAAAGAAAGGAAAGAAATGAGATCCAACTTAAAAGAGCATAATACAAGTAAGAGTTGGAATTGTGAGAAAAAAAAAATGGCCACTTGCGCAAAAATTGTAAATTGAATAAAAAATCAAGAAAATTATAAATTTAGTTTACATTATCAAGTATCAGATTCAAAAGGTTCCCTAAGAAAATCTAGTTGAGAAAAATAATTCATCAAATGACGGGGAAGTATTGTTTGCGGTGATTCTACAAGAGAATTTATCAATGAATCTCACATTTAGGCGCTTCATTCTGTATGACTCTAAACATATATTGTTTTTACACATATCAATCATTTAATGACAGTATGGTTTACATGAGTAATATAACATGTGTAAAATTATAGAAATTGGAGATGTTAAAATTATTATGTTTTATGGTATCACACGTACAATTTATAGTGTACAACACATACTAAACATGCGAAAGAGTCTTCTACCATTGAAAAATTCAACGAAGATGGCTATAAATTTTCTAGTGAAAGTGTCGATTGAAAAACTTTAAAAGGAACAATGACGGCAGTAAAAGGAGAGTTAATAGGTGATTTGTATTATTTGATGGGAGATACTTGTGGTTGGCGATGCTATTATTGCTAATACTGTGATAGACTTTGCTAAAATTTAATAAAGTCGGTTTGGGATATATGAACAAACAAGGACTAAAGATATTTCATGATCAAAATTTACTTCCTAGTTTAAAATTTATTAATTAAATTTTCATGAAGATTGCATGTTTAGAAAGCTTCATAAAGCTCATTTTCCCTCATCCACTATCAGAAGTAAGCCTATTTTAAATATAATTTATTCTAATACTTGGAAGGTTCCAATCGAATCATTGGGAGGTTCAAAGTACTTTATTTCATTTATTGACGATTTCTCAAGAAAAGCATCAATTTACATGTTGAAAAGAAAAAGTGATGCTTTTACTTATTTTACCAAGTTTAAAGCATTAGTTGAAAATTTAAAAAAAAAGAAAAAAAGAAAAAAAAAAGAGAGTCTAAGAACTGATAACGGAGGAGAATACACCTCCAAAGAATTTAAAAAAAAAAATAGTGAGCATGACTGTAATATCCTAAAAAAAGTATAGGAATTTTTTCCTCCTCTTTTACTTGCTCTATTAGAAACCTGCTATACTTGAACTGCATGACTATCATTGACAATTATCGTCCATTAATACATGAAAACTTAATTAAAAAAACTTATATGTTGGACGAACATAATTCTAGAAACAATTCACTTGATAAAAGTAACAATGACTAACAACAACCATTGATGGCCATAAATTATTCATTAAATGCATGATCATTGTCATAAAATGGATAATCTAGAATTTGAGAAAGATCGAGTTAGTGACTAAACTCGACATATGCACATAATTCTACATAAGTATATATCTTTTCCATGTTTTATCAACTAAAAATTGAGTTTGGACGATTGACAAGTAAGCTAGTTGAAGGATAAAAGGATGAGGGATTGAGTCCCAACTTTTTAGCTTTTGAAGTCAACACTCAGCCTCGTTTAGATAAGAACAATCCACATCCTTAAAGGACCCCTTAATGCTAAATTCAAGATGAACTATTTCTACTCTGACTTATCTATCTATGATTTATATTTGGAAAGCTGTTATTTTCAACTTGTGTTATTTTGCAACATACTTCATATTTGGTAAGGTTGTGTGATACTTATATTTGAAAAGTCGTTTATTTGGAAAATGATACCTTATTTGGAAAGTTTTGTGACATATCTGTATTTTGAAAAATTATATTGATATTGTACTATGTATAAAATGTTTTCTTTAATTGAGAAATAATGTTTCATTTAGAAAATCTTGTATTATAATTTATTTATAGAAACTTTTCTTATTTGAAAATGTACATTTATTTTGAAAGTTTGGTGATGCACCCTATTTATAGAAAGTTTATTTACTTGGAAATAATGCCTTATTTGAAAATTCTTAAAAACTACTCTCTATTTGAGAAATAGTTGTGTTATGACCTATTTTTGTCATGTTTACTTTAAACAAATTGATTTCATCAGAAGTTGTAAAACCAAAGATTTTACTCAAGTGAATAATGAAGATTGATATAAAAAAAATGAATGGTAAGGATTAATTTTTATAGAGTGATGGTAAGATATGAATACCGATGAGTGTTGGTAAGGATTTAATGTTGAGTGATATTTAAGTATCATGTTGGTAATGTTAAGTGACTATTTATGCCGGGCATTGGCTTTTATTGAGTGAAGTTAAGTGCACTGAGTATTTTAACCATCTATTTCTTTCTTTTCGGTTTGGAGAACTCTGAATCTTTTTAATTACCAAACGTTTTAATCATGAATTACTTCACAACTGTCAAATTTCTATTTATATTGTCTTGTATATAGAACCATTTATACGAACTTCGTGCTTATGAATTTCATTGATGGAAAAATTATAGACTAAAGAACAAGTAGAGTTGCTCAGGAATTGACTGATGAAGTGGATAACATAAATCATCTACTTTTTTTATATTTTGAATTTTGATGTTTGGCGTTTAAGAATTATTTTATGTTTAAGTGTTGATGATTGATGATAATTTAATATGAGTTCATGATTTGAATGATGATATTTAAATAAATTAGTTATTTTAATTATGTGTTGAATGCGATTATTGTAGTTTGTGGTGTGAATATTAAAAATTTCTTTTGAACATTCAGTCACGACCCTTGAACTTGAGGTCAGGGTTAGTATTAACCACGGTTACAAATTTGGGGGCGTGACAATAGCATTGAGAAGCATTACATGGTCCTTGATACTCCACAGCAAAACGAAGTTGTAAAACGTATGAATTGTATGCTTATGAATCGTGCTAAGAGTATGCTGATTCAACTAGGCTCGAGTAATGTTTTTGAACGGAGGCCGTTAATACGGCTAATTGCTTGGTAAATCGTTCTCGTGCTACTGCATTAGAATGCAAGATCCCTAAAGAGGTATGGTCTAAAAAAAACATATTAATTATTCGTTCCTTCATTCTCCTGATTATGATGCTTATGTGTGGATTCCCAAAGAGTATAAGACTAAGCTGAATATGAGGTTCATAAAGTTTATTTTTCTTAGCCATGCAAATAGAACAAAGGGGTATAGTTTATAAAACCATATTGCCCACAAGTTAGTGATTAGCCGAAATGTGGTTTTTAATGAAAAAATTTATACGTATCAACTTGAAGACTTTATTAAATAAAGTAAGAAGAATCTAGTTTGTAGACTGAATATATCACTTTACGATTTAATGCAGATGTTAAAGTGTTGATATAAGCAATTTGATTCCTTCATTGTGAATTTGGAATTTCAGAAATGTGAAGCAAACCATTGTACTTGTGTTTGTAGCTATAATAATATTGTCTTTACTATTTTGTTATGATATGTGGATGACATATTAGTTACAGATATTAGTATAGATATTATTGCAACATTAAAAGCTTGTTTGACTAAAAAAATTGATATGAAAGAATTAAGTGTCGTTAATCAGATTCTTCGAATGACCGTAATTAGAAAAAAGAAAAAAAAATGAAAGTTTAAATAACCAAGAAAAGTTACGCTGAAAAGGTAATGTGTCGCTTCAACATACAAAATTCCAACCCAATCAGTACTCCATTCTCTATTAATTGAAAACCATCTTCAAATTAATGTCCTGACATAAAAGCAAATAAGTCAAATATGTCTTAAGTACCATATTCATCGGTGATAGAATGTTTTATATTTGTCATGGTGTGCACTAGCCCATCTTGGATTGGGCTATTCATCATTTGCCTGGGATCGCCCAGCCCGGATGCTAGGGTTAAATTTTAAGCCCGGACCTAGCACAGGCCCTATGGGTTGGGCTACCTGGGCTGGGCTGCGGGGCCAGCCCATTGACTGCCCTAATGCACATGTACAACTCCTTTACACAATTTAAAAAAATTAAAAATAAAAAATAAAAAAAACAAAAACAAGTTGTACTACATCTTCCCGTGTAAGGGTCTCCACTACAATTTTCATACATACCATCATGGGCATGCATTATCCATGCACTCATGGGCTCAACACCGGCCCGAGTCCGCATCATCAGAGCATGGCAACCGTCTCAACACTAATCTAGACAGCTTCCTATTACACAGCTCGAACCTAACCGGAACATCAGCAGTGATGTCACCGGCTATCCGGTCCGGCATCCTCATCTGATGGCCAAGCTCTACCGCCTCTTCTTCTCGATTGATCACACGGTCAAAGCAAATGTACCTCCCAGATGCCCCACTATCTGTCTCCTCATAGACGCAGATGTGCGCCCGGGCCACACTGTTAACATCGACGGTAGCCAGCAGGCCACGTATGTACATCTCTTGGGCCCCTGCATTGCAAGAAAGACAAGTAGGGGAAGTTGTAAATTTAGGGACCGTTTATGGGCAGGGTTTTGGGTGTCATAGGATCAGTCCTAGCCCAACTCATCTCTCGCTGGGCCCACAATTCATAAAAATATACCCATAGACGGCCCATGGGCTTTAAATTGAGGCTGAGGCCATTGCAAGGTGGGCCAGAGAAGGAACGGTGTTGTGCCAGTCCAGAGACCATGTGGTCTTTCCGTTTCAATTTGGACCACTCAATATTTTGGTCTGAACCATCCGTTTGGATAACCATTAATTGGATGATGCCTAGTCCAGGAATCAAATCATGGTTTTTTTACTCAGCGACTCATCCAAGTCTTTTTGACTCAGTGACTCAGCCTGACTTATTCAGTTGGGTTGCAACTCCCTCGAGTCCGGCATAGATCGTCCAGGCTGGGGTGGCTCGTGGTACCAACCTGACTCGCTCAAGGCCGAAACCATGTCAACTATGCGACTTGAATGAGTTGTCAAACCACGAATGCAGCAATATACCCATAGAAAATGAGTCCTTGAGACGAGCTGACTGAGTCAACTCGATTTGGTCTGCAATAGTCGGTTACATCCCAGTCATATTTTGTCAGTCATGCAACCCACCCACCCAGTCAATCGCGCAACACACACACTGGGTTTCGAGACCTCTTGTTGAAACTCCGCAGACTCTACCAACGAGGCAAGGCCCCGAACCCAACTCAGCTGAGGCCTTGAGACGACTGAGATGAACTAGAACCGACTGAGTCTATTTTATTTGGTCAAGACGGAGTCACACACCAAAACCATGATTTAGATCCATGGCTAACGAGCTAATACTATTTTGGTCCAAATATGAGATGAAATATGTAAACCAGACGCAGGTCTGCATGTATCCTAATAATTAATATGAAGCGGGTAGTGGGAATCGAACCCGCATCGTTAGCTTGGAAGGCTAGGACAAGGAAACGCCATTTTCAATTGTCTCAATAACTAGATCAAAATGAGAAAGGAAAATAGATTCTAGACGAGACAAACAAAAGAGGTTAGAGACGGCTCACTAAATGTCGAAGGATTTCCCTTCGAGCTCTTTGAGAATTACCCTACTTGAGTTATGAGTACGAATGAGATTTCTTTTTTTTGGAAGGAAAAAAAAAAAAAAAACTCAAATCCCCTCGATATAAATGACAATCTCTCTCACTTCATCACTTATAAGGAAAGCTTCGAAGTAGCCTCTGTCTGCTTGAAGTTCTGGAGGACGAAATATCAGGGCATGGAATGCCTGATCCAGCAAGCCACTGCTACATCCATTTCATTAGGAATTGATGATCTTTTAACAATACCTTCTAAGGGATGGCTAGTCCAAGATGCTGAACAACAAAGTTTGATTTTAGAAAAGCACCATCATTATGGGAATGTACACGCGGTAGAAAAATTGCGTCAATCCATTGAGATATGGTATGCTACAAGTGAATATTTGAGACAAGAAATGCATCCTAATTTTAGGATGACTTATCCTCAGCCAGCGTGTCAAAGCTCTGTGGGTCCCACGATGATGTATTTGTTCTATCCACGCCTGTCCATCCATTTGTAAAGCTCATTTTAAGGCATGATTCAAAAAATGAGGCAGATACAAAGCTCAAGTGGACCACACCACAGGAAACAGTGAGAAGAATGATCTCCATCGTTGAAGCCTTCCTAAGGCTTACAGTGATGTTTATTTGTCATCAACCTGTTCATAAGATCACAAAGAACTGGATGTATGGAAAACACAAATATAGGTTGATCCAAAACTTCTGTGACCCCAAAAATTTTCTTACGGTGAATCTTCCATCCCCACTGTTCCTATGGTGTGGTCCACTTGAGCTTTTTATCTGCCTCATTTTTGGTCTCATGTTTTAAAATAAGCTGTAAAAATGGATGGACGGCGTGGATAAAACAAATATATCATGGAGAGACCACAGAGCTTTCACACCACATTGCTGGCTGTTGTTCGCTTCACCAGCCAACCCGCGTCCAAACCAACATACCATTGCATCAGTCTATTTATTTATTTAAAGAGGGATTTCGGTTTTGACCACAATGGTACCCAAAGCCTGTTTGACCTCGGTGTTGAAACTCTTGTGAGTTTACCACCATGACCGAAAGAAAATCACAGCCGTAGAACGTACCAAACTCATCCTACTTAAGATTTGAACATGTTTGCCAGGTGGCCTACCCAACTAGGGTGGGCCCGTTTTGAAAGAGAGAGGAAACGGGGCACGTACCTTTGAGGTAGGCAATGGATGCTGTGGAATTTCTCTCGTAAAATTCGGGCCCAGTGATCAGACCCGGACAAATGGTTGCCAATTGAACGTCTCTGTCACGTGCCACGTCCCATGCTCCTTTCTCCGCCATCGTCTTACCCAACGCAAACCATAGCTGCCAAAACACAAACAGAGCCGTATCATCATCATCATCATCATCATCATCATGTGGAAGGAAGAATCTCCATCCCGACCGTTCATTAGATTGGCCCCACTTGTCTTGCATTGCAGAACGAAAATCAGGTCCGTTTTATCATCGGATGGCCAGCACGGATGAGTTGGCTGTGAACCACCGGTCAATTCTTTCAAACGCCCATTCATATTTCATACGCGTTCGCCCACCTGATGATAGGATTCCTTTACACGTTCGCCAGATGCTTGTAGTTGCAACCGGACGAGACTTTTCTGTAACTCCTCAGTAGAGCCCACGTGTCTGAAATCCACTCCGTTCATTGGTTTCTTCAGCCAGTCTTTGGGCATGAGCCCAAAAGGTTAGGCAGATCCAAGACTTAAGTGGACCACACCATCCGAAAGAGTGGAGATGAAAACACCCACATCCGAAACCTTCCTGGTCCCACAGTACGTTTTATCGTATTGAGTAAACTCTGTTGGGCCCACCATGAATGCATGTGGTTTATCCAGGCCATCCATCCTTTTTTCTATCTCATTTTAGGGGTTGAGCTCAAAATTGGAGCATATCCAAAGCTCAAGTGGGTCATACCACAGGAATCATTGGAAATAATGATTTCAACAGTTGAAACCTTCCTAGGGCCTACAGTGATGTTTATTTTTCATCCAACCTGTTCATAACATCACACCGACATGGATGAAATGAAAACACAAATATCAGCTTAATCCAAAACTTCTGTCACCCCCAAGAATTTCTCAACGGTAGATGTTCAATTCACACTGTTTCCTGTGGTGTAGTCTACTAGAGCTTTAGGTATGCTTTCTTCTTTTTTTTTTTTTGTTCTAAGCCCTAAAATTATCTGGTAAAATGGATGGACGGAGCAGATAAAATACATACATCACGGTGGGCCCCACAGAGTTTACTCAGTACGCTAACGCAATCGGGACGGTTGAATTTGACTTGTTTATATGCCACGTATGCAATTCCTAAGTAATTTCTGACTGCTCGTGCATCAACCGTCCCACTCTGCCAGAGCATGATCTGTAATTAGTTATTTTAGTTTTAATTCGACTGTGTGAGAAGTCCAAAATACCCCTGACAGTTTTCTCACCTTCTTCTGACGGCACAAGCTTTCATCACTCCAACAGCTTTCATCGAGAATCGGCGGGAGATCGACCGGATCGTTTCGCCAAATGCAGGCCAGAAGGGAAGATGTGAACACACATTTCGTGACCGAAGGGGTTAGCGCGCATGCCTCGATCACCGTCTGCGATGCTCGATGTTCCATCTCAGCCATCCATCTCTACATTGAGACAAAGGACGAGGAAGAATAAGGATGTGTGCAACATGTATTGTACGTGGAATGATCTTGTCCATTGAATTAGTTGGTGTTTGGATGCTATCATTATTGTATATTAATCATAACTCGCGTCATCATGCTTGGCCCACCATGACACAGCCGGATTTCACACGACCCTATCGAATGGGCCCCTTTATAGTGAGTCGAGCCCATTGGGCAGCCTACTTTGCAGGTAGTGTAGGTACATATGTATTAGGTAGTCTCTATGACCATAATATTAATTTAATTTCTACAAATAAAAAGTGAGGGGAAGGGATTAATCCTAGGCCTGGCAACAGGTCGTGTTGAACCGTATTCGTGTCGTGTCGTGTCGTGTTATGTTGTGTCGAAAATTTGCTCACCCAAACCTAGCCTAATGGGTTGAAATCTAGAAACCCAAACCCATTCATTAATTTAACGGTTACCCATAACCCAACCCGTTTAACCCACTAGGCCAATCTACTCATCTGATGGCCACACCGTTGATGAGGACAACTAGCAGTCTGACCCAACATATAGCTGTGGTCCACCTAGTGGGCCCATTCTATCACCGGAAACAATAAGATTCACGGGTGAGACGAGGAGGAATCACCTGTAATTGCATATGATGGAGTGCCAAGGTTCATAGGTGGGCCATGGTTTGGCGATCTAGACTATTATGTTAACGGGATAAACGGGTTCACGGGTGAAACACTGACCCAACCCATTATGTTAACGGGTCTTAACAGATCAACCCGTTAGTGACCCGACATGATAAGGCTGGACCCAAACACTGATTTCTTCACGCAGGTTTCGTGCGGGTTAACCGATCATGTGGAATTTTGCCAGGTCCAATTAATCCCTAACTCTAAATATTTCTTTAATCAGTCAATGTTTGAACGGAAGACCAGGCATATACCCAAGTGCACCGTTCGATCAATTGATAACTCATCCCGTCATCTGCACCGCTCCTTCCAACGGTAGCTGAGAGGTCCCTGGCATTGCCAAAAGACGGCCTAGCCAATTGTCTCATGACTGCAACAAGGAAATACCTTTGAGTGGTGCAATTCAATTTCAGCCATTGCTTTTAAGTTTTAACTGATTGATGTAATCCAACGACCAAAAATCCATCCATCGTGGCGTTGGGAACTCCTCATCACGAGACTGTTGTGGGTAGGTTCGTCAGCGAGGTCGGGTTTGGTGATCCACTACCAGAGTACTAACTACTAATTACTAATGGACGGTTGCAATAGCGCTATATGCATACCCTACTACGCTGCAGTATGCCGATCATGTGTTGCATGTGGACCGTTTGATCATAAAGCTAGGCCATACACCTAGGGTACGGAATTACTAATAACTTAAATCAGGTGGAATGATTTAGTGACTACGTGTGCACTCCAACACTTGTTGATAGAAGTGTGTGCAACAAAAGCTCCGTGGGGTCCATCAAGATGTGTGTGTGTGTGTGTGAGAGAGAGAGATATCCGCTCTGTCTATCAGTTGAGCCAGCTCAAGTTAGGACGTTCAGGCTAATAAAATCTTAAGTGGGCCACACTATAGGGAACAGAGGAGATGGGGGGCACTGTCCACTGGAACATTCATGGGGCCCACTATGATGTTTATTTGCCCATCCACCATGTTCATCGGGTGAGGCTTATCAAGGTGAA
This sequence comes from Liriodendron chinense, assembly GCA_003013855.2. NCBI lineage: Eukaryota > Viridiplantae > Streptophyta > Magnoliopsida > Magnoliales > Magnoliaceae > Liriodendron > Liriodendron chinense. The sequence goes on along the minus strand of ML058586.1, from coordinate 1,089,521 downwards.
TCAAAAAATAAATATGAAAGGTTTGAACGGTGGGCATCCAATTCTCACTCCTCTTAGTATAATCTAAATAAGTTTTAAATTGGCCTGATTACAGTTTAGAAAATGATGAGTAGATTACATGCCACATACAAGTCATAATGTCTCCCTTTTTGGGTGGAAGACATTTTCTGATAGTTTTGTCTCTTTGTAGTTGTAGTACTTTCATTTTTTTTTCTCCTTTTGATCTTTTTGAAAATTGACTTTCAAATAAAATATCACTTTTTTCTACTTTTACTTTCCAAGCTTCCAAAAATGAAAGGGTATTGCCTAAATCCTAATGAGTAACTCAGTATGCTTTATTGTACTTAGTAAAGACTGTTCGGCCTACCGTCAATGTATGTGGCTTATCCATGCAGTCCATCCTTTTTATTTTAGCTCATTTTACGGGGTTGAGCCTAAAATTGAAACATATCCAAAGCTCAAGTGAACACCACAACAAACAGTGGGATAATGATGTCTGCCCTAGAAACCTTCCTAGGGCTCACAGTTTTATTTGTCATCCAACATATTCAACCTTTCTAGGACATAGATGAAGGGAAAACGCTCATTTTAAGAGTTGAGCCCAAAATTGAAACATATCTAAAGCTCAAGTAAAGCCCGCCACCACAGTGGGATAATGATGTCCACCAGTCGAAACCTTCCTAGGGCCCACAGTGATGTTTATTTGTCATCCAACCAATTCATAAGGGCCACACAGACATGAATGAAGGGAAAATACAAATATCAGCTTGATCCAAAACCTTTGCATTCCCGTTAAGATTTCGATGGTAGGTGTTCAATTCACACTGTCTCCTGTAGTGTGATCCACTTGACCTTGGACATGCTTTGATTTTGGGCTCATACCTTAAAATAAGCTGTTAAAATGGATGGACGGGGTGGATAAGTCGCATAACTCATGGTGGGTCCCACAGAGATTACTCGGCACACAATTCGATTTCTCCAAACATACCCTTAATTTTTATTTTATTTTTTGCTCAACAGTAATCATAAAATTATTACCGTATAGCCTGAGATGCCGCTGGGATCAGCAAAACTAGAGGTGTGAAATACTCCACGACAACCATCAAATGCTTCACATAAGCTCTCCAACTCTGTCAGTTTCACCATCACGGCCGACACCCGATGATGGCCACTTTCCCCAAACATCTCCATCTCCCTCAGCTTCTCTAAATCATCTGTAGTTCCATCCAAACAAGATAATTCAGTAAAAGGAAAATAGACCATTTAACTAGTGGAGTCGGTGGAACATGATCTTCCATCATCCAAAAACAATGGGTGGGGATCCCAAAACATTTCTAATGGGATTTTAAAATCCTACCATTTTAATTAGGGGCGTACTCCAATATACCAGTACCACCAAAAGCTACAGTGGTGCTGGGAAGATGTGGGGCTGTGTGATGCGTAAATGAAATCCAACCCCAGCTCCCAAAAAATAAGGTTGTGACCCATGAATTAGATGGGTCACAACATCGGTGCAAGTTGGGAGGGAAAAATCACCTTTGATTTGAACAGAGGGCCCAACATGTTTTGGATATGAAATCTAAGCCGTTCCAACGTTTCATCTGGCCTGAATGAAGGATCAGGTTAAAACTCAAGCTCTTTTACTGTTCACATTGTTCCATGTTGTGGCCAACCTGAGTATTGGGTCAGGCTGATTTTTGGGACCTAAGGGTAATATGAGGTGATGTGTCTGATGAATGGGTTGGATCGCCTGCATACATCAAGTGGTCCCACATTTGCATTAGAACAGGGTAAGCTTACCATGGCACTTGGACCACTAGAGGGTTCCTCTTTTAATTATATGTTGGATTCCTGCCCATGGTCTTTGGACGGTGAGAGGTAGGTCTGTACTGACTTTCCGTACATTATAGACACCTGAGTCGATACCATGTGGAACTCTTTCACCTGATGGTGGTTGATGGGTGGTTAATGAAAAGAAAGATGAAAAAGACCAGTTTTGCTATAATAATCTTGAGCAGTTAGTTGATTAGGATTTACTTTGATACTCTGGCAGAGTGTGACAGATGATACGTAAGCACTTTGAAACTACTTAGAAATTGCATGCGTGGCCTGTAACTTAGTCAAATTAAATCCAAATTATCCTTACCAGTTTATGCTTGATGAGAAAAAATTGATACTCTGGCAGAGTGGGATAGATGATACACAGGCACTACCGGCTTAGATATACTGTGAACCAAAAATTACACTTAGATATTTTTTGGTTGTTAACTGTCCAATAAATGCCCACCCATCCATAACTCAGGTAATCAAATAATCTTTAATTTTTGGTTTGCAGTACATCCAGATTGTGACCCATGATTCGGACAGTCTGCTTTTAGTTACTTAGATGCCATATGTGGAGTATTTGAGTAGTTCCTTAGTGCCTGCGTATCATCCATCAAACTCCGCCAGAGTATAAAATGTCATCTCTCGTCTCTGCCAACACTGGCAGCAACTAGCAAGCCAGGTTCAGGTATTGCCCCCTCAGAATCGTAACCTCACCGTACTTCACGTTATTTCTAGCCCACGTGTCATGTGTGTAGCACATCCAAGCCATGTAGAAGGCCTGAGAGACCAAGAAGATCACCTGGCGTCAAAATCAGGATGATCCACTCATCATGTGGGCCACATCATAGAAATCAATGGAGGACCGATAATCTTACCTAACATGCAGGTTTGGACTGTTTTAGTCTTATTGACTTTTCGTTTGTGTGGTTGGCACCCTAACCCCTCACAAGAAAGCGGGTGCGACAGGTATATACATGTGGCACGACGTGGTCCAAGCTCTGTGGGGCCCACTATGATGAATTTGTTTTATCCACGCATCCCATCTATTTTGCGAGCTCCTTTAGGTCGTGTGCCCAAAAATAATGCAGATCCAACGCTCAAGTGGACCACACCACAAAATACAGAGGGCATTCAATGCCCACCGTTGAAAAGTTCTTGGGGACCACTGGATAAAGCTTATATTTGTGTTTTCCCTTCATACAGGTCTGTGCGACCTTATGAACAGGTTGGATGGAAAATAAAACATCAGGGTGGGCCCTACGAAGTTTTCAACGGTGGGTGCTCAATCTCCACTGTTTTCTGTGGTGTGGTCCACTTGAGCTTTGGATCTGCATCAATTTTTGGGCTCATGACCTAAAATGAGCTGGCAAAACGAAGGACCGCGTGGATAAAACACATACATCACTGTGGGCCCCACAGAGCTCGGGCCACGTCCTGCCAGTGGCATCCCTGTGGGGGGCTCAACAGTCTCTCCCTTGAACTTCGAACCATTTTACAACCGTCCATTTGCTTCGAACATGTGTGGCAACCTGATGTTGGGCTGAACTTATTCTAGGCCAGTTTGCACATATGCTCCAGGGGCTTCCTGATGAACGGCCCAGATCTTGCAAAAGTGAGCCCAGTTGGTAGATGTTCCGACAATTTTGGGGTTATGAACTATCCACAGCTGTACTGCATTTATGGCCGTCTGCTTTTTTCAATTAGATGTCTCCCACGTGTATAACCCGTGAGGGCAAGCGTACGGATGACCTTTTTTTATGAGGAAAGTTGGATGCTCTGGAAGTGAGGCAGATGATACGCGGGCAATGAGAAATCACACACGTGGCACATAAATAATTCAAATCGAACCGTCCAAATTATAGCTCCCAGTTAGGATACATCAGAGACCAAAACTTGCACTTGTTCGACTACGTAACTACCAGATTTATGGACATTTCCTGGACGGTTGAAATGAAAAATATCCAACGGTCCTATTTCAAATAGAAGTGTCCACGAATCAGGGGTTACGTTCGCTCAATCAATTTCAATTTCGGGTCGTGAGTTCATTACAGTGGATCCCACCATTCAGACGGTCTAAATTGAGGTAATGTCTGCCATGTGCACACTTTCGGAGTGATAGCGTACCAAGCACCATACGCTGCTAAAGTATCAAATAACTCCTATTTCAGTAGAATTCGAGTCACGTGAAAACTAACTCCTAATCTGACTCGGTCAAAAATCGGTCGAGTTATTGAGTTGACTCGAGTAGCCTGGCATTCGTTGGAGGCGAGTTTTCTGATTTTTGGACAGAATTTGCCCTCGAACTTGATGAATTACCAACTCGGGTCAGTGCATTGCGAGAGTCTTTTTTCTACCAAGAAGGTTATTTTGGGTAAACTAAATCAACTCAAGACCAGACGATGGCATTTTCGTAATTACAAAAAGAAAAATTAAGCAAAAGGGAAGGGAGTGGAAACTCACCTTCGTTTTCCAGAGCGAGTCGAACCGAGTACCCCCGACTCAAGAGCCGGTTCACGATAGCAAAACCGAGATACGATACGCCGCTGGTGACGCAAACCAGCCTCTCTCGTCCTTCCGCCCTGTGACGGGGGCCGTCATCTGACACCTTTTTTCCGTTGCTCCTGCCGTTAAGGCCGACGATCTGGAGAAGCGCGCGATGGAACTCCTCCAGCTCCGCCCTGCGATTCTCCGCCGTCCTTACGATCCCCATTCTCTCTCTCTCTCTCTCTCTCTCTCTCTCTCTCTCTCTCTCAATGAAGGCGATTAATACTAATAAATCGAGATTAAGGAGCACTAATAATCGGCAGGATTTTTTTTCTTTCTTTCTTTTTGATCGGGGCTGCTGCGTTGCTTTTGCTTGTTCGAGGAACGAGAGATCCATCCGTGGAATTTATAGGAGGATGGCTACTCGCGAAAGTAGGTTTTGTTAAGAGAAAAGCTTTGATACTCTGGCTGACTGTTATGGATGATACAAAGGCACTTAAAACTTGCATATGTGGAATACAGACAATTCAAATTAAACAGTCCAAATTCTGGGTCCGTGCTTAGATATACTATGGACCAAAAAATACATCTTATTTTTTGTAGTTGCCTATTTGATTGGTGAACATTTATTGGACGGTTAAAAATGAAAATATCCAACCGTCCCACAATCTACTCGGCTTGTTGTGAGTTAATGTATGCCACATGTACAATTTCTGAGTATGTGTGATGGACAGTTAGACAAGCGGTAAAATATCTAGAAATTGCAGACGTGGCAATATATCAGTCAAATAAAACCGTCCAAACTATGTTACCAGTTTCAATAAATCATGAACAAAAAATTACTCCTATTTGATTGGTGGATATTTTGTTAAGGGTTAGAAAGAAAAAATCAACCCTATATCAATAAATAAGGGCGTGTTTGGACGGACGATATACCACCATATAGTAAAGTAAAAATACCATTATCACCTTTAAGCTTTGTGTGGATAGAGCAAAAGGTGCCGTCTATTTGTGGTCCAGTCAATTCAAAGAAAATCAGCCAATAGATAGATCAGTGTTTTACACACGTGTCAATGTTAGCTGGTATCGGAACGAATTCAAGCCACAAATAAAAAAAACCCTGTATGGACAGTATGGTTCAGTGTTTTACATTACAATCAGTGGTACAGGAACAATCCAAACACGCCGCCCTAAGAGTCCATGAGTCACCAGTTGCATTTGTTCAACCAATATGATTTGGGGATTATAAATCACTGATAGTGACTTATACAATGTATACTTGGTTTAATTTGAGTTAGGGGGTGTTTGTTTTCCTTTTTATCATGTATTTCAAGGTAAATGAGTAATAATTATTTATGTGTGTAAATTACATTCATACAATTTCACTTGAAAGAGTTGTAGGGCCCACTGTGATGTATGTATCTTATCCACGCTGTCCATCTATTCAACCTTCTCATTTCAGGGTATGAGCAAAAAAAATGAGGGAGATCTAAAGCTGGAGTGGACTACAGCATAGGAAGTGGGAATTGAAAACCCAATGTTGAAAACTTCTCGAGAGCTACATAAGTTTTGGATCAAGCTGATATTTGTACATACCCTTTGTACATGTTAGTTTGATCTTATAAACGGGTTGGATGATAGATACACATCCCTAAGGACCTTAAAAAAGGTTTCAATTTTGAATAGTAAATGTCATTAACCACCTTATTTCCTATAGTGTGGTCCACTTGAGCTTCCAATTTGCCTTAGTTTTGGACTTTTGCCCTAAAATTAGATGGTAAAATGGATGGACAGCTTGGATCACACGCATACATCACCTTGGGACCTCTGGAGTGTAATGGTAGCCCTTCCCGATTGAATTTCAAGCACTTGGACACTATTTTCGAGGTGTAAATACGTGTGTATTTCCCTCTTAAACAAACACCCTTCAAACATCATTATTAGCAATTTACCCCATTTACATATATAATTGAAAAAACACCCCCTTAATGTATGCCATGTGTACTATTTTTAAGTGCCCCTCGCAACTTTAGAGTATCTAATAACTCCCTGGTCTTTTTTGTTGGTTCTAAAATACAAAGATAGAGTAGAAAATTCAAAATATCAAATCAGAAATAATAAAATAAGAATTCGGAGACTTGATTCATGTTATAGTACATCGTTTTAAAAGATAGATTTGCTCTCACAAAAATGTGATCCCTGATATACTGGATTCTAACAAGTTTGCCCTCTAGATATAACAATTTTGCTCAAATATGAGCAACCTTGATCAGGTGCACTCACAATCTCGGCTACATGAACCCAATAATACTCATACTGATGGCCCAAACAAATGTTGTAGAGAGAAAAACTAGATAGAAGAAAGGATTTTTGGATTGATTGCAAAGGAAGAGGAGATGTCTTTAATAATTAGTATGTGTACAATGGTTATTTGTCTTCATGTGCATGAGTATGACAAAACATACACAGAGAAAATAAAAAATACCTGATCAAAGACATATTGCGCCACTAACACGACCACACAACTACGACTCGCGCACATGCGCATGCGAGGTTGCTCCTATGACATACTTTTGTTTTTCAATACAACTGATTAGTGAATGTATAAAGGCTTAATTTTCTAAACAACTTTTCAATGTGGGATAAAACTAAACATAATTAAGGCAAGTAGGTTAACAATAGCAAAAATTAATTTTTCTAGATTTTATTTTATTATTATTATTATTATTATTATTATTATTATTTTATATATATATATATATATATATATATATATATATATATATATATATATATATATATATATATAATAATAATAATAATAAACATGTTTGGTTTAAACATGTTTGGTTTGTTTAGTATAAATATGTATGGTTTCTCGGGAGATGGTAATGTAGAGTTTTGAACTAACCTCTCACGATAATAACTCAAACACATCACACGCACAATATTTTAAAGCAATTTGAATTTTTAAAGCCAGTATGTTACGGTCATGTTCTTTATTCCAACTTCATAGGTGCTCTAGAGAATGTCTTAATTCTCATCAGAAGCGGTCCCACTTCCACACTTATATAGGTGAGTCCATCAAGGATATACCTACAACTATATTTCCTATTGTATCACAGCTATCAAATTCATTAAGGACATAGTCCAACCTTCCTCGCTATAGGTCATGACATTATTACACCATAGGAATGAGATTCTTAATTTTCATTTATAGTGCTGGTACCAAATTACTCTAGGCAACTTATTGTTACCCATTGAACCTACTTCTTCGGATCTCTAGTCATATAGGTTGGGTTCCAATTGCTGGTGATTTATCTAAGTGGGACTAAACTCTATTCCCCTCGATGTACTTATCACTAACTCTCTATCTAACGCTTTAGTTAATGTATGCTATATGTACCATTTCTAAGCACATGAGCATTAAGTGTCACAACTCTAGCAAAGTATCAAATAACTCCTCCATCCTTTCCCGTACCATAGTTCACGGTTTCGACATAGATTGCATGGTGACCCTACAACCACAAACCTCCACTACGACTTGACGTGGTGCGATTTGATGGAGCCATGTGCTCCTGCCAGAGATGAGGTCATTTGAGTAATTGGGTTAGGTAATTGTTCCTGTCAACACCACCCTCTGTCCTAACATGATGGCTGAAATTTATTGTATATATTTCATTGGGCCCATTTTAAACATTGCCCTACTACTCAATTAAATCCCACCACATCAAGGCCAAAACTCAATTTATATGTAATGGACTTCACAACTTTAAAATCTACTTATCATGGGCTCCATTTCTAATGGCAACACTTGGCCCAAACTAATCCCAAGGCATAACTATGGGAAATTGGGACCATCCAAATCGCTAAGACGCTATGGATGGAGCATAACCCAAAAATAAAAAATAAAAAAATAGTGCACTAGAACTTTTTTTTTTTTTTTTTATTTTATTTTATGTGTGGTTAGTCATGTAACGCACAAACCTTCTTAGATGCACAACGCACCCACCCGGTCAGTCACACCATGCTCCCACTCATTGGTGGAGTCAGTGGGTTTTGAACCCGAGACCAGCAGTTTAAACGTCTACCAGTTAGGCCAGCGGGTGATCCCACTGCACTGAGAACATAGCATTAACCATCTGATTTTTCCAATCTAATATGTACCATTCATTATTTTACCTTTAACTGTCCATCTAACCGTCATTGATTAAATGGTCATGGTTGCTTGATCAGTATAACTTTTGAGATGAACTACATAGAGAATAGGACCCACGTTGTGAATGGTCTGGATAGTTGGACGTCACCTCCAGTGTGGGACCCAATTTAGATGGCTCTCGAACCCAAAATTACACATTTGATTATGTAATTAATGGATGATTATTGGACACGTCAGTCTGAGTTTTTTTCAAGGTGGACCCACATGCGCTCTTAAGTAGTGGATGGATAAATAGGCACATTGATTCTCGGAAAATTAGACTGAATTTCTCAGTCATCATGTGGACCCCACATGCACAAGTAGCAGTGGATGGTAATCGTACATGTTCAAGGGACACGGACATGCGTGGTGGGGCCATATGCTGAACCTGCACTCGTACCGTACACGTGCCGAGTCGGCGGGGTAACAGTACAGTAGGTTCGGACCTCATACTCGCGAGTAGCCATAGGTCCGCGTGCCGTATTGAATCTCTTGTGCCTTTTTGAGTACCGAAAAAGTGCCCAAAAAACAAAAGATGGTGGTGTGAACCTGACCATGAGGCCAACCTCGATGTATTTGTTGTATATCCACGCCGTCCATTTTGTCAGCTTATTTTAGGGCTTGGGCTCAAAATTTTCAGGTGGACCACACAGTAGGAATTGAATTCCCACCATTAAATGCTTTGGGGTTTGGATCAAGCTACTGTTTGCATTTTACCTTCATCCAGGTCCATGTGACCTTATCAACAGGTTTAATGGAAAATAAACATTACGGTGAACCTTAGGAAGTTTTTAATGGTGGGCATTTAATGACCACTGTTTCTTGTGGTGTAGTCCACCTGAAATTTGTATCTGCTTATTTTTGTGACCATGCCCTAAAATAATCTGGAAAAAATAGATGAACGGCCTGGATATACAATGCATGCATCAAACTGGGCCCCATGGTCAGGGTCGCACCCACCTTGATGGATCCGGTGTCGCAGCTAATCCGTGTCCCACATTCGAACGGAAGGAACTGTAGCGATCATGCAAAAGGTGTTGCGCTTGCCTCAGCTCGAAAATCAATTTTTAGCTCCACCCAACTCTCCTCAGCTCGGCTAGGCTGGGTTTAACTGGTCATTTTAGGCTTAGCATGCACACAACGTTGCATGTAGCTTTCACATACAACGCTTTCGTTCCCACCAATTGCTGTATTTGTAGAACATTAATATAGACCATCAGTTGTTTGACGATTCCAATGGTGTAGCCCACCTAAAGAGTGGATCATCATGCCTTTCGCTGCAGGTGATCTCTTTGGTGTACCTCATCTTTCTCACGATATTGTTCCCCATGAGTGCGATGGATTGGGAAGAAAGAGAGCTTTTATCCATGGGGGCAGCTTTTCGGGCATTTTTGCTCCTGCTTCCAATTCTGATAAAACATTGCCAAAGTAAGATAGTGATATTTTGATTACTAAAAAACGTTATTGCTGTCATCTTTCGATGGGTTGGGGTTTCGACTGGCAGAATGCCACAAGAAACACATGATCGACTACCCATCTCTCTTTTCTTTTGCGTGTAGTCAACTCTGACAGTATCACTAAATAATTATGTAACAAAAGCTATAAGTGCTTCTATTTTACTACTTGTCTAAGGTTTCTGCAATAGCATGTGGAAGTTACGTGGGGGCCACCGTGATGTTTGTGAGAAATACACCCTATCTATCCATTTTGGCAGCTTAGTTTAGGACAGGGGATTAAAAGAGAGGAGGATAAACTCAAGTGAGCTACAGAAGAGGAAAAGGTGGGGAGTTAAAATGACCACAATTGAAACATGGATAGGGCCATATGGGTTTTGAATCATGCTAAGTTTGCTTCTTCTTTTTCTTTTTTCTTTTTTTGTTTTGAGTTCATCCAAGTGGAAATGGGTTTATGGATGGTTTGGATGGAAGATAAACACCAAGGTGGACCCAAGAAGATTTTAATAGTACGCATTTATTTCTCCAAATTTTCCTCTCATGTGGCCCACTTGATTTTTGGATCCATCTCTCCATTTTGGTCCCTTGCCCTAAAATGAATTGGCAAAGTGAATGGAGAGGGTGGATTTTTCACAAACATCACAATGGGCCCCTCATACATAGCTTTTGAGCGTACGAATTGCGAGAGGTTGTCACGAGATTCCACATCCATAAGTATCCTTTTCTTTCTTGCTCATCATCATCACCCCATCATCATCATCATTATCATCATCATGTAAGTTATTGTGGGGAAATTCCAACGGACCACACAAGCCCAAGTAAAAGTCATTAGCAATATCTTCGACCTGAGGAGTGAAAAGCCAAGCTCACATGCCGGCAAGCTCCAAGACTAACGAATTGCCAAAGCAAGAGATGGGGCCTATGAAGTCACATGCTCGGGTCCTCACCAAGCCAAGACCTGAGTAGGCATCAACAAATGCCCCACCGATCAAGCCAAAGAGTGTTAATAAGGTCAGATCTACATGAGTAGAAATCGACCACATCTACAACTTGGCTCAAACGACCACCACTAAGGCTATAGTGCGACGAGTTTGGAACGAGACCGCTGAATGTGGCCAAGATAAGGATAGCGGCATTATCTCAACTGTAAATCATGCCGATAGACATGGGCAAGACTCCCACTATTCCATGACTCTCCAAATAATGTATCCTAAATGGACTCTGATACTTAATGCCTAGGAAAACCCTATAAAAGGAGGCCCCCTCGACAAAATCAGGTACACAATCTCTCTTAGAGAAAATCATACATCATTTTCTCATTGTCTTTACCTGACTTAGGCATCGGAGATTTCACAGCCGGTCATCGACACCTCCCCTACCTCTTTCTTTTTATCTCTTGTAGGACCGGTGATCTTAAAGACGCTACTAGCCCGCACCATCGACAAAAGATAGGGACGGGACAGACTGTAAAGCCGGGATTAGTCGACCTTACTTGTTGTCTAATTTTTTGTGACAACATAAGCATTATCCTAATTAATTGAGATTAGCTACATCAATCCTCCCCTTCCCATAAAAGTTACAGCATAAGTTTGATGCCAGCCACCAACCTAACATAATCCTCTTTTATCTGGGCTAAGGACTAAGAATGAGAGTAGAAAACTCCCACAAGGTACAACGAGATTGGCTATTAGATAACTTGATTACAATCAAGTGCTATCTAATAGTATCTTACATGGTTGGGCGTGCAACCATTACCTATTATGTCTCTTGTTTTTCTTCATTCTTTTACTTTTTCTCTTTCATTTTGCTTGCACATGCACTGTATGTTCGACTTCCCTATTAACTATATAATGCAGGAAGTTGATGCATATTTTTACCCTAGTAAACAAAAAAATTTGAAAGTTTTTTACCCTCTAATTACTAGTGATATTTTTAAATAAAATGAATATCACTGCATTTGGCCCTTCACCAAGTGTCATTCCCATCATTTTCATTTTCCAATAACCTACTCTGTTCATGTAACTTGCATGACACGAGCTCTTTAAAGTCCATAAAAAAAAAAAAAAAAAAAAAAAAAAAAACATATGGGGCCCACTGTAATGTTTTTATGAGATCCACTCTATCTCATGTAGACCGCACCAGAGGAAAATAATGGCGATTGAACGCTTTTTTTTTTCTTTTTTTTTTTTTAATTTTTTTATAGGGGATTTCCATAATGTTTTCAGTGTAAAATAGACATATTTGAAAGGGTTTTTAAATAATCTGATGTGAGAGATTTTATTTATCTTCCATCCACCGTACAAGCGAGAGTAATCTATAAACGGTTGAGATCATTGGAAGATGACCGAAATTCAAAGGCGAATGCCCTGACCCATCATATTGCAATGCATCGGGATGTACTCAGAGCAAACCTATCATTATGGTCAAGCGGGGCCATGGTTCATCGATCCCCACCGTTGATATGGTGGATACTGCATGAATGGTACATATGCCAGAAGTACCCAAGATTGAAAGGTCCTAGCTATAAAATATTTGACCTCTTCCTTTTAACATCACCATCTATTTTTGTTGGACAATTAACAGAGGGTTAGGATTCTTCAATCGCAGGGAATTTTGATGCATGGGGCATCTAAAGTGGGGCCCATGAGATCAGAGGTTTGGATGAGTAAACCATGGGCCCCACATGCACGCATAAATTGTCAACGGCATACACGTGCCTCAAATTAAATCACGGCCATGCCATAGATGGGTAAAAAACCAAAATCACATCCCAAACAATCTGATTGGTGAACGTCAAATGGGAGGGTAAAACGGAAAAGGATCAAACGGTCCATATTCAACAACAGTTAAAAGGCCAACCTGATGTTGGGCCATTTGTACCTGAGTTACGTTCATGACTCGTTTATGATGGCTGAGTAAATGACGTGGCTCTGGAATTCTACTAAAAGAGAAATTATCGTCCTGGTGTACAACAGGACCTCATGCTTCAATGTGTACAAATGGGCCCCATTGTTCAGTAATCCACGCTATTACGTGCAAGAAAATGGGCAAACATTGAATGTCTAGGATCTCCTAATCTGGAAGAGCTTTGGCTAATGTGTTTTATATCCATACCGTAAATCAAATTTTTTTCATATTCTTTTAGGCATCATAAGCCCAAAAATGAAGTATATCAAAAGCTCAACTGTTCTCCACCGCAAGAAAAGTGAGAAAAATACCACCCACCATTGAAACCTTTCTAAGAAGGCCCACCGTGATGTTTATTTGCAATTCAACCTCTTCATAAGGTCGCAGAGTTTTAACGGTGGGCATTCAGTCACCACTATTTACAAATGGCGTTCACTTGATCTTTAATCTGCTTTATTTTTTATCATCATATCAACGGTTTGGATTAGTCTCTTATGGCCTCTCTTGTAAAAATGAAAAGGAGAGTGTACTGTACATATGTTCTCAGGTCGAGCATGGTAGAATACCTGGCTTTCCATGACGGCTCCGCCTTTGCGCTTCTGATCGGCTTGGCAAAAGTTAGCGGCTTATTCCACTCGAGCCAAGCCGACTCCGCGGCCGAGCCCCTTTCAGTCCCTCGCGCGTCGCATGAACACCGAACGGAGGCAAGTCCAAGAGAACCGAACACGGATTAGGTGCGCCCCGGGTCCAGCCAAGTGGGCGCGGCCCCGACCGTGGGGCCCACCTCAACGTATGTGTTGTATATCAATGCTGTCCATACGTTTTTTTCAGCTCATTTTAAGGCATGGTCCCAAAAATAAAGAAGATACAAATATTAGGTGGACCACAACAGAAACGGTGGTCATTAAATTCCCACCATTAAAATCTTCCTACGGTCCACCTGTAATGCTTTTTCCTATACCAACCTGTTAATAAGGACACATCGACCTGGACGAAGGGAAAACACAAATAAAAACTTGATCCAAAACTTTGATGGCTCCCAAGAAAGAAGTTTTTAATGGTGGGAATTCAATCCCTACTTTATGGTCCACCTAAGATTCGTATCTGCTTCATTTTTGGAACCATGTCCTAAAATGAGTTGGAAAAACTGATGGACGGCGTGGATATACAACACGTACGTCAAGGTAGGCCCCACCCACCAGGCTAGATCCGGAATCGCACCTACTCCACGTCCAAGAGAACCAGGCTCATGTGGGCTCCAGCGCCTGCGTCACCATGCTTTTTATCCGTTCCATTTATTATAATGTGGGAAATGAGTTCATTTAGCCTCCGTTGTGACTCAGGTTGTAGTGTCTGTCGTTGCTCTCTGGGCCCACATGCTGAGTTTTCCAATGATCGGAATCGTCCGCGTTGTACGGCCCCTTAAGAAACTTGCGCTGAAGCGGATGATTCCCACCGTCACTTTCCGTAGATGAATGTAGAATAATGACAAGAAAACTTTCAACGGCCAGCACTCGACTGGGTAGATAAAGAGAGCATGGACGGTACGAATCACTGGACCATCTCAGAAAGTGGGCCCCACTGGGCGGCGACACATTCTAGATGCTGATGTGTCGACAGACTCGTCCTTACAACATGTTCTGTACCGCTTAGAAAATGTAGTTATCCTGATGCACCAGGACGTGAATAGTTCCTAATGCCTCCACTACGTGCAAGTAGGGCATATGATTGTAGATCCAAACCGTTGATCTGATGGCCCTCACTGTGGATAATAGATATTCTAAAACTCTGCCATATTGAAAGATCATACGCTAAAATCCTTGGCCCTTTTTTGGTAGGGCCATTATCTTAAATTATTTTTTTTCTGTTTGGGAAGCACTTATTCAAAAGAGGGCCTATTGGATCAAAGATCTGGACCACCAAAAGAGTGGCCAACTTTAAGAGGCTGGATCATCAGGAGACTATTCAGATATGGTACATGTGGACCGTATTATTTCTCTCAATCAAGAAAGGTTAGCACCCATTATGAAAAGTCGCTCTAGATGGGTCAAACATCGATTGGATGGTGATGGGAGGTGGACCCACTTTAACTACTTTGGTGGTAAGTTTGGCTGGATTTTCTTGACCATTAGTCTTTGGAAAAAGAGCAATATGATAAAACTATAGTATGACTTTACTATAGGCACCTAACACCTGTCATTCTTCAACTAAGCATGCCTTAATATAGGCACGGTTCAATGGTCAGCCCTCAGCAATAGTCATGCCTTGCTATTGGCACCTACCACCCTTGATTCCTTCACTATATCCCAAGCGGATTGCGTACAAAGTAAACTCTGTGGGCCCATCCACGCCGTCCATCTATTTTACCAGATAATTTTAGAGCATGAACCCAGACTTGAAGCATATCCAAAGCTCAAGTTGACCACACCACAGGAAAACAGGTGAATTGAAAGCCTACCTTGAAGACTTCTTGGGGCCACAGATATTCTGAATCAAGTTGATATTTGTGTTTTACCTTCATCCATGTATGTGTGAACTTATAAAAAGCTTGGATCACAAATAAACATTTTTGTGGGCACTAGCAAGGTGACAGCATTATCCCCACTATTTCCTGTGGTGTGGTCCACTTGGGCTTTCGATATGCTTCAATTTTGGGCTCATGCCCTACAATGATCTGTAAAAATGAATGGACGGCGTGGATAAGACACATACATCCACGGAGGGCCCCACATAGTTTACTCAGTTACTCAGTACCCAATCCGCTTCCAACTATATCAGGCCTTTGCTCGAGGCAGTTAACCGTGAAGCACGTACAATTAGGGGTGGGGAAGGTGGATGGGTCCAGCTTGGGTCCTATCAATGGGATAAGAAATCTGGCCTAAACCTGACCAACGACCCGACCCACCAAATTCATCAAGCCCAGCCCCACCCCAACTCATTTAACTGTAAGTTGACTTGAGACCCACTGACCTGACCTATCACGACCCAACTCAGATTTAAGAATGGAACATAGGGCTCAAGACATGCACCGACTGACCCAATCTATCGATAACCTATGTGGCCGGGGTGGGGTGGGTTTGGTAGAGTTCAAACTCTAGCCCGACCCATTTACTTAAATAGGTCCCATTTCCAGTCTGAACCCGACCAGCTACAAATTTAGCTTGCCCGGGGCTACTACCCAAGCGGGTCGAGCCACTTGACCTACGAGCCAACCCGATCTATTGCCACCCCTGCCTACAAATGAATTTCACCATTAGAAACATTTTATAGCTCGCTAACTAGAATGCTGCAGCCCTATGCATTCCAGCGTTGGTGGTTGCAGGGCCATTCATCTTGCCCAGACGTTTTCTATCAAATATTCAAATAGCTTGACAAAAGGCCAGTGGAGATGGGTTTCAGAGCTTCCCATAACACACCCGACCTCAAAAGGGACCCAACCCACAGCCTTACCTGATTCGAATTCCAACCCGAGGTAACCAACATGAACCTAACCTAAAGTCCTCTATGCTCGATCCAACTTGACCTTACCCTACCTAAATACATGTGATTACTCCTAACTCGACTTGAATTTGCTCAACCCAACCATAAACGTGAAGTCAAATCAAGTTGATGTTTTTCAACCCAAACCCAGCTCTTTAAGGCTTTGACAACCCGACGTAAGCCCACCTGAATTAAGGTTGGGTTAGTCATTATCCATATCCTAGTTCCAGCCATGCATGCCTTTTACTTTAGCTATCAGGTATTTAGACTATGTAGTGTTGAAACATTTGGAGAGCTTAAGATGGTTGGCAATATGCATAGTATTATGGCACATGCACACTAATTAACATGTATAACACATGTGAAGTGCTTGAAGATTGATTATTCTTGTATGAAGCCTTTAATTTGTGCAGAAAATAGGGTGTTCAATTGGTCTACCAGCTTGGTGAATCAATCGAGCATGCCTCGAATAACACAGACATGTCTTTAAATAGTTTTTGCAGAGTTCGACCAGTCAAACTCTGAGACTTGATAGATTGAAGATATTTGGAATTGTGTTGAAACTCTCTGGACGTTTTTTGGCATGATCGACTAGTCGAACATGTGTCGTCGACCCATCTTGACCGGTCAAATTGATCTGTTGCCGGTGCATGTGGTTTAACAATTTTACACATTTTGTTTTTATTTCTTATTTCACATTATATATATGGGTATAATCAGGGATTAGGGTTTAACGCTCGAGTTCTAAACCTGTTAAAGGATTTTAAGAGGAGAAAACGCTAGGGTTTTTCTTTCCGAGTGATTTTGTATGTGTTCTCCATCTTTTGTAACTTCGTTTTTATAGTGATTCGCTCTATGTTGTGGTTTTTCCCTGCAAAGGTTTTTTCACATAAAATTTATTTGTCTTTTGGAGTTGGATTTGCTTATGCAATTGTATATACTTTGTTTGATTCTACTCTAAATTGCTTTGGCCATCCCAACAATAATGACATACAATAAATCAAACTGGATTTCGAGCCTTGCCCAAGGAACCTTGTGATGCAGACCATTGATTCTGGCTCGTGTGAATGGAGCTAGCGCATGACTTTGTGATGCATATCGTCAATCAACGGGCCTCGTCGTAGAAGATCCCACTTTGTATAAGTGGGCCTATAATTCTACAACACAGATAGTTGATCACACACCCGACTATATATACTCGAGGGACATTCAAAAGCTATTGGGTTCAGATACTGGATAATCTGAACTCATTTTCCAGAGTGAAGTCCACATATGGATACAACAGAATTGTTGATAGTAGTAGCTGAAGAGAATGTGGTGTTTAGGCGTCCATATTTAGATTACCAGAATACAAGTGCTAAAAGGTAATTTCTTCGTCCGCACTGAGGCCCATTGTTTGGGTAGTACAGAACTCTGGAAATGTAAAGGTGGCCAACAAAGATAACATCAAGGGTTCCATTCATCACGACCGTTGATCGAAACTTCCAGCCTGGGCCCTTTCATTTTCAGGAGACATTACTGCCCCCATCACATCAACGTTTTGGATTACTGGACGGTGGGCCATGCTTGTACGAACTTAAAGCCCGGGAGAAGGAGGCACTGCATTTTCGTACCAGTACCACCATGTTGTTTCCGCTCGCATAAGGCTGTCGATGGGCCGGGCCGAGGCTGGCTGTTGGGCTTTTGGAGATGGCCCACTATGGGCTGGACTTGGGCTGGGAATCAGGACTGAAGGCTGGGCTCGGGCTTAAAAGTTAATCCCATTTTTCAACTGAGCCAGGTTTCAACCATTTCCAGCAGCCCATCAACCCAGCCCAAATCCTACTTGGCCCAGGCCATTACACTTGTTGGGTGCCTTGGATTTAGCGGTAAATGGGCGTATTTCAAATTGTTGTAAAATAAAGTTAATCGTCGAAGAAGTCTAATGACATGTGACCTGCAAGCGCTTCTGACTCCGTAAAGTCGTGACCAAACTATTTGACTAACGAGCCTACCTGGTCGCGTCTTGTATATCGCACAGACCTGTGACTTCCTATACACTCCTGACATGCGAGCAGGTCTAGTTGCTGGTCGTCGAATGAGAAGGTCTCCGTCATCCAAGCAGCTCTGCTCCTGGTCAATAAACGAGGATATTCTCATATCCAAGCACTCCTGATCGTTGGTCGTTCGTTGGGGACGTCTATCGTCTCATAGTACCAGCAACCCATATAGGTCGGCTTTGACTTGTTTTCTATTCACAGTTCCGTACCACGGAAGGCCTCCATCAAGGAACGTAATCAATTGGGTATACCATCTTCTTATCCAGCAATTAACAGGATAAGCTTCTTATCTCCCCAAATCAATAATAATCTTAATAGTTTGCGTAACAGACTGAATCACCCAGATCTGCATAAATACATGGCACTACATATGATAAAGGTACACAATCTCTAAGCAGACGTTTCACACTTCATCTTACTATTAAGTCACCTCTGACTTAAGTTTCGTAGGACTAACTGGCCGAGTGTCAGCCACCCTTAGTTTCCTTCGTTTGGCTTTCAGGCTTAGAGGGGAGCTCACTTCGAGAAGGGCGTAAGCTTGGAAGGGACCTGTTACCCAAATCTGATGTCAATACAAATCTAAATAGCTGCTTTTTGCATTTGGCAACCTTGGATTTGAAGGTAAAAGAAATTAGAAGTATTTCAAATCTAAATTTTTGGTGTTTTTGAAATCTCACAAAATGTTGGGAGATTTCAGTGTAATTCAAAGGAAATGCTTTTATGGCCTCCTATTCAAGGATAGGAGAGTGGCACATGTACGTTGTTGGACAAATGAGATACTGATGATACTCCAAAATAATTTAATTATTAGTTGCAACACTACAATCACATTAATAGAATAATCTAAACTATCCAAACATTGGACATCTAAATGGACAGTTAACAAACCACGATGAGTTATTTGTTTGTGATCCTTGCATTTGTGGCTTACCCAAGGCTCATAATTTCCTCTTTTTTAGCCAATGTATATATTTTAATAGGCTTATTACAAAACACACACACACACACACACACTCTCTCTCTCTCTCTCTCTCTCTCTCTCTAATTTAGGACATAAAAGCTGATTTAGTTAGTCAAATCTAAGTCCTGTGAATTATTCACAGTAAAAATTCCAATGCCCTCTAAATACAAGGTCCCAAACAGAAGATTTGGATTCTAGTGCATTTCAACCAAACACAAATGAAGATTCAGAATCACCTTGATTCTAATGCAACTGTGATTTGGATTCCAATGCATTCGACATCCAAGCTCCCAAACGGGCCATGCAGGGTAATTTTGTCAAATACGAAAAGGGGCTGGGTCTAGGCCAATTCTGAACCTACACGGAGCAATGCAAGCCGAACTTAGACAGAGCTTGGTTAGGCCCTAACCCAGCCTGTTGACACTAGCACACATGTCATGCACGGACGGGATTGAGACCGGTCGCTTGGTATTCCCAATAGTGTATGTGCAAAAATCACAATGCTTGGACAGTCCTAACCTTTTAATCACATTCAGTGAGGAAAGGTCCACGTAGTTAACTGTTAAGATAGACCAAAACTTTAGTGATGGACCAATCAATGGTGGCACCAGCTGGATGGCCAGTTCAGATCATCATACACAAGTGCCAAGTGCATGGGATACAATGTGGAGGCAAGAAAATGCCAGAGGCAGGGTCTCGGCTCCAACACTTAAGATAAAAACGTTGCCTTCTTAGGGCTGTAGATGGGCGGTCTGGCCCATTAGGGTTTTGAGCCTGGCCCACTTCCGGATGGGCATGCACCAAGATATTAGGCCTTTGGTCCAGGGCGGGTCTAAGATTTAAGTCCATTTACTAAGTGACAGACCTCATCAGCTTGGCCCGGCCCGTGTTTCAAGGTTTTTTTTTTTTTTTTAGTCGTACATCATATGTGGTGGGGCACACAAGAATGGCCCAGATCTTGCACAAAAGTGGGTGGTGTGGCTAGGGCTCAAGTTATTTATAATTATCACAGGTTGGGCTCGGACCTGTTTCTTTCGGCTTATCACTGACCAGTAACCATGTAAGGCTTGGGCTTGTTTCTTTTGCCTTTCCCTGGCTAGGGCAAGGTTTTACTTTGCAGGCTGGGCTTCGATAGGCTCAACCCATTGACAACCCTATTCACGTGGGAGTGGATTAGGTGTGGCCCTCACCGTGGAGCCCACCTTGATGTATCCGTTTTACCAGCTCATTTTAGGGCATGAGACCAAAAACGACGTATATCCAAATCTCAGGTGGACCACACCATAAAAAAACAGCATTGATTGAAACCCCAACATAAAAAAAACTTTCTAGGGCCCACCGTAATGTTTATTTGCCATCCAACCTGTTGATAAGGTCACACAGACCTGGATGAAGGGAAAAACAAATATCAGTTAGATCCAAAAATTTTGTGGCCCACAAAATGTCTTTATCACTACTCTTTCCTCTGGTGTGGTCCACTTGAGATTAGTATATACTTCATTTTTGGGTTCGCGACCTAAAATGAGCTGGAAAAATGGATGGACAGCATGGATATATAATACATACATCACAGTGATCCCCACAGTCAGGGCCGCACCGCGTTGGGTTAGGTCAGGGCACACCTAATCGGCTCCCTATTCACATATGATCCGCCCGATTATTAAATACCAGTTATTTCAGAAGTGGGCCACATCATAATGCATTTTGCGATCTTTATGGTACCCTATTCCCAAACTACCCCCACTTTCAGGCATATCACATGCATACGATATGCCTTTTACAGTTGTCTTCAATAATATTAGTAGGTATATATACCATCGAAAATTTTACAAAAAACTTCATAAATAATATGGAATTTATTCATAAGCTACCTCATTTGCTCTGCGTCGGTGGCTCCTGTGGTCCTACTGTGATGTCTATGTAAAATTCACTCCAACCACCTGTGTGTCATCCCATTTGATCAGGCCAAGGGTCCAAAGATCAGCTCCTTTCGCAATTCAGGTGGGACACATGGGTGGGAAAAAAAAGTGCAGAGGCTAGTGTGGCCCGGTGAATCATATATGGGTATGAGTTTTAGGCTGTAGACCTAAATTTTTGTGTAAAATCTAACGGTTGGATTGGATCTTACATAATTCTCAAATTGGGGCGCCATGTAAAATTAAGGATGGATGTGTTTCCTAATCTTTTCCTTTGATGTGGCCCACTAAATGACACATCAGCCAGCCTCATCTTTTCATCTCAGGTACTAAGATGGTACTAAATATCTAATGGTCAAAGTGGATCTTACATAAACATCAGGTTGGGCTCCTCAAATCAACAGCTTCATCCCATGCAATTCTGCAACTTTGTAATAAGAGGGACATCTTTACTTGGTTTTTGTCAGGGCCCACCATGATTTGTATGCAAAATTCACTCTGACTATTAGATGCTTAATCCACATGTAGGCAAAAATTGAGGCTGACTTGTGATTTCAATGGGCCATACCAAAGAAATCAATTAGGAGAGAGACTTCCACCCTTGATTTTTATAGTACCCTCCATGATGATTATATAAGATCCACGCTAACCATTACATGACATGACATGTCAAAATTTAGATGGGTGTCTAAATCATAGGCTCATCCGTGATTCAAGTAGCTATACTAAGGGAAATAGTTTGGAGGGCAATTGTTGGCCTATACAACTGTTTTGAATCATGTGGTCCACCTGAATCAGGAATCGGGTTAATTTTTTAAGCTGGTGCTTAAAAAAGGCCCACCGTGATTCAAGTGGCAGGAATTAGTTTGGAGGGCAATTGTTGGCCTATACAACTGTTTCGAATCATGTGCTCCATGTGAATCAAATCAGGTTGATTTTTTAAGCTGGTGCTTAAAAAAGGCACATCCCTGATTGAGGTAGGACATACGGAGGGAAATAGTTTGGAGGGCAATTGTTTCAAATCATGTGGTCCACTTGATTTTTGGGCCCTTGGCCTAACATAAGGTGAAGTACCATAGGTGGATTTTATATTAAAATCAAGGTGGGGCCTACCCAACCAACCAATCCATTTGTTCACATGTTCACCCTAATTGGGTTTGTAGGTAAATGTAAGGGATGGTGGTAAATGATAATTATAGCAATTAACGAGGAATCGTTTTGGAGAACTTTTTTGAAAAGCTACAGTAAATTCCCTATATTAATTAGGTTAAAATTCCCATACCCATGACTAAACGGATGGCAGTCAATCTCCTCTCCTGGTGTCATACAGCTACGGCCCAATATGAATTTCTACGGCATGGATTGCTTCGTAAGACCCAAGTGGGCCATCCAAAATTAACCATGATCAGGCAATCACAACCATACAGTTAAAGCAATGCCTCTATTTGAATGAATACAACAGTCTGATCAGGGCGATATTGGAGCCACATACAATTTACAGAAAGCCCCATCTATCCAACGGGCCACAGTGATCATAGGTGGCCCACTTGGGCCACAATGTAAATCCAAACCATAACAATGTATAGGGAAAATCAGCATCGTATGATACCACAAGTGGGAGAATCCCATTCTTATGACATTGGCATGATGATGGAGTAGGGACCAAGGAATATAAAAGCGACGATCGAGAGAGGGACGTCCATTCCTTTTGTGAACAATCCTATCTAACCTTTCTTTTTATGCAATATACGACTCATAACTCGTCCAACCTCACATTTATTCTACGCTTTCTTGTTATACTCTATTTTCTCTATCTTATTCTCCAAGACAAGCCAGCTAGCAAGCTGCTTCCAGAAATTGACCAAAATATATACATGTGGTGCTGACATCTGTGGGGTCCACAATGATGTTTGAATCAGATCCATCCCTTTCATGAGATGTCCGCCCTTCGATGTTAGGCGATTGGGCTAAAAGTCAGCATGATTGGAAACTCGGGTGGACCACACCACATGGAATAGTGGGAGGAGAAACCTTATTCGCTGTTTGTGAGGCCCACTTGTTTTGTATATGTAATTCAATCCATATATCAGCCGTGCCCCGCCGGGATGAATGAGTGCGACAAAAATCAAGCCTTTACAAAAGTCAGGTGGGCCATACCAATTTAAAGGTTTGAGGAATGATTTTTACCCTCGAGTGTAGATACCACTGCCTACTTGAGTGTCTGATATTTGTATTCTTGGGGTGGACTACATAATCGAGTGAATCTAGAGGTTTTAAGAATGATTTTAAATATGTTGTTCCCTTGGGATGTGGGCCTGTTTGGGAGGCTGGATTGAAAAAGATGCAAAGGATTGGATTAATCCTGGTATATCTAGGGCTGTAAATGGTCAGGTTTAGGGGTGGGTTTAACCAAAATCAGACCACTCATTTTCTAAATGGGCCTGAGTCCAAATTTTAGACTTAGACCATTTTACTAAATAGGCTGGTCTGAGTCGGGTTTGCGTCAACCCATCAGACCCATTTGTAAATGGGTCTAAGTATGGTAGAAGAAGATCCACCCATGGGTCGGGTCTAATATTGGGTCTGGGGCTAGTATGCAAGCATTTTTACAGGGTTTAAAATTGGGTTTGGACAAATCTAGGCTAGATGGGTCTCTTGAAACTAGACTAAACCCGCCCACTTACTAAATGAGTTCGGGTCAGGTGGGGCTTCATATAAACGAATTCAGACCAAGACCCGTTTCGCAATTGGGTATGTTCTTAGACCCAGACCCGTACTATTTAACAAATGGGTCGGGTATGGGTTGGGTCTGGGTACCCCATCGGGTCCGCTAACCCATTTACAGCCCTAATCATATCATCCGCTCCAGTAGGAGGTATGGCAAGATTTTTGGTGGACTTCAAAATCAATTACATTTGTGGGCCTTACAATATCCATGCTGCCCATCCATGTGCACTCTTTATACATAACAATCAAGTTGCATACATGTCTATTTATATATTACAATTGCATGGTCTACCAAACACAAATTTCACTTAATACAGTGGTTTTTCTAAAAAAAAGAATTTGAACCCAAACGTGCAGTTAAAATACCAATATATTTCTAGACATGATCATAGTACAATAATGTTGTTAATTCAACCTGATGCATAACAATATCATTTAATCATGTGTTCCAAAGCTCACCTGAGGTCAGATAATGCTCAGTTTTGGGCTCCCACGTGAACTTAGGGTGGTGGACCCGATGGAACAAATGTCATGGACACACATCATGGTGGGCGTATCAGATCGAAGAGTCTTATGGAATGATCTCTTCACGATTGGTTCAAATTTCACCTGTGGCCCGTGGACGGTGGGAGGCGACTTCAATACAATTCGTCGAACCATCCGAAAAGATTGAAGGTCGTGAAGCATGCTATCAATCAATGACTGACTTCAGGACAATGATAGATTCAACACTACGCTAGTGGATCCTTCCAGGTGGATTATGATTGTTCCATTTTTATGTGAAAGTTTTAAGGGTTAAATAAAATATATTAAAATTATTAAAATTTCAGAGCCGACACATGGTGGGCAGCCACATAAGTCTGGGTGCCTAGCCATATGGCCATGTCATTGATTTGGGCTTATATCTCTGATGGTCCCAAATGACAATGGGCCACAGGTGAAATTTGCACCCACTAGGCCATCAATGTGCATGGTTTTGATGGCTATTCATGGTCCCTTGTGGCATACATGTCATGACATGTAGTGCAAATGTTTTAAATGAGCACTCCTACCCTCTATAAAGTGTTTCTTTTATAATACAAGAATACACCGTATGTCTGACATTCAACCCATTCAATAGGTTTGCCCTACCATGAGAATCATATGCATACAAAATCAATCCCATCCACTCATCAGGTGGGTCACAACTTGAAAACAATGAATAGCTGCTTATAGAATAAAAAAGAACGGCCATATTGAGCTTAGTAAGCAGAAGGGGGCTGATTTTGCATGACATAATTCCCATGCAAGGGCTAAGCTTTTGGACGGTTTGGATGTCTCATGTATACAGCTTTATAGGAATTATCACTTGGTTGGATGGTAAGTTAGTGGTCCATTTCATGGACATGGGCCTCTCTAAAATTGAATTTAATAAAAAGCATGCACGTGAGTGAAATGAACCGGACAAACGTTGCGTCTTTCTTTTGAGCTAAGTTATGCTCGTGGGTCCCACCTAACGAATAGTTCTAATCCACCACATGGGTGCCATGTCTGGCATTTTTCATGCTAGTCATGTGTATGAGAGAGAGAGAGAGAGTCTCCTTTTAAGACGGGCGAGTCTGATGGTCGACTTGGGCTCGATAGTACTCCAGCTGGTCCCATGAGTCACATCCAACTCAGGCAAGTCAGAGTTATTCAGCCCCAACTCAACTCAGGACCGTACGAGTTGATTCAACAGCACATGGTTGCCATGTCTGACGTTTGTCCTGCAAGGCGTCTTTTTCTGTTTGCGTATGAGAGATCGAGTGTGTGGGTGTTCTTTTCATGAGTGGGATGAGTTGCATATGACTCATCCAAGTTACTTACATGAGTCACTTCCAACTCGGATGGGTCAAAGCGGTTCGTCCCTGACTTGGGAGGCAGGTTGATGGAAAAGGGGCAATTAAAGAGAAGAATTAGCATCAACATTTTAATGGGGCGTTTGGATAGAGCTGAACATTAGCTTGAAAAACTCACTTGAACTGACTTAACTGAGCTCGATCCGACTTGACTCGCAGACTGGTTTGAGTCAATCTGAGAGGCTAAACCCATAGCTCCAAAAAAAATCGAGTCGAGTTTGAGTTGGGTCAAGCTCGAATCGACTCAACTCAAAACTAAACTTGAACCCAACCAACTCACTCAAATTTAAGTTGTATATAACTTTTACATATATATATAATTTATAAAAAATAAAACTTTAAAAAGTTAAAAGTTGAAAGTAAAATCCTACACGACCCTCCTTTCCTTTTATCCTACCTGACCTCCCTTTCTTTTTACCCTACCCGACTCCCTTTTCTTTTACCCTACTTCGGTTCCAACGCATCAAGTGAAACAAATGCATTTATTGTTATGTGCCTTGATTTTATTATGATTTTTAAAACAATATTAAAAAAATCATATAACTTGGCTCGACTTGACTTGAACTAGTTCGATCAACCCTACTTGATCCTAGCTCGATTCGGCTCGAACCAGTGAGCTAGAGGGGTGAGCTCGAAGCCCGAGTCAAGCTGAGCTCAAGCTTGGGTTATGGTGGGGTCAAGCTGAGTTGAACTTGGCCTAGCTCGACCCATGTTTAGCTCTAAACACTTTGGATGATTAGTTACTTTAAATAAGTTACTTAGGCCTGAAGTAGCTTATTTTGGTTTCTACTTAATCCGGAGATAAGCATGTCTGGTGGGTATATTTTTTAAAACACCTCATCCAAAAAGCATATTAGGTAATTGAAATACCCAATCTGATAATGTTATGATGGGTCCACCTTAATGTATGCGTTATATATCAAGTTTGTCCATTCATTTTGTCAACTCATTTTGAGGTATTAGCAAGCCAAATCCAAATCTCAGGTGACTACACTACAAGAAACAGTGGTCACTGAAAAATTCCTAGTTCCTACCCATAATGCTTATTTGCCATCCAACCTATTGATAAGGTCAAAATCACGAGGATGAAGGGAAAACACAAATATCAGCTTGATTGTAAACTTTCGTAGCCCTGAGAAGTTTTCAATGGAATGCAATCAATCATCATGTTTCCTATAGTGTGGACCACTTGAGATTTGGATCTACTTCATTTTTGGGTTCACACCTTAAAATGAGCGGGCAAAATGGATGCACAACATGGATAGACACTGTATACATCAGACTAGGTGTAACTGTTTGATTAAACAAGCTGTTACACAAACCTTGATGGACATGGATTGCTGGGTGAACTCATCTACATGTTCCTAGGGCCCACCATGATGTTTCTTAGAAATCCACCCTGTCCATCTATTTTATCATATCATGTTAGGAGAGGTGGGCCTAAAAAATGAGGCAAACCCAAAGCTTAAGTGGGCTACATTGAAGGAAACAATGGAGATTAAACAACCACCATTGAAATCTTTCCGAAACCCACTGTGATGGTTATATGCCATCCAAACCCGTCATAAGGTCATTCCTACCCTATAAGATCATATGCAGAAACAGATGGATGAGTCAATATTTCAAAAACAAAAAACAAAAAAAAAAAATGTGAGCCTCATGACTATTTCAACAATGGAGGTTCAATACTACTATTTTATGTAGTGTGGCACACTTGAGTATTGGATCTACATCATAATCAAGCCCACGGCCTAAAATGAGCCAATCACAATAAAGGACAAGGTGGTTTTCTCAAAAACATTGTAGTGAGACACTTTAAATTTTTTAGCTCTTCCAATCTAAGGTGAAATTTAATAATACTTTCTCAAGCTAGGTAGTCCACTTGAGTTTTGGATCTTCATTATATTTGAACATGTTGATTAAAATGAGCTGGAAAGACTAGTGGTAGTGAATTTCTCATAAACATCATGGTGGGCCACGTGACAATGGGCACGATTTTAACAACGGGTGTTCAATACCATTATTGCAAGTTGTGTGGCTTACTTGAATGTTAGATCTACCCTATATTTAGGCCCACCCCCCTAAATGATATGAATAAAATTGCTAACAGTTGAAAAGCAAATGAAAAAACGTATCCAAATAAGCTTCTTTGTGTTATAATTTACTTATTTAAGTTTAATAACCCAAGTAACTTAAGTTTAAAAAGTAACTTGTTAGCTAAACATAAGTTAAAAAGTTACTTATGGGTGTGGCATGCATCCAAATATGCCATAAGAGAAAACTATAAAAAAAGATTTTTTTTAGTAACTTCCCTTATTGATTATGCGGTTCTAACATTTTAATATGAATATTTTAATGCAATGTAAGTAATTTTGTTATATATACATCCAACCAGTTGGATGAATTTTACCAGCTGATAATTTCCATCGCATCATACGTCCGCAGCATCCAGCCCATCCAAAAGGAGGACCCCACTGACGATCGACCAATGAAAAATTAGTTAGATCCACTCATGAACAGGAGAAAGTTTGAAATTCATCCATTGGTTTGGATGGTTACTTATCGTGGGTTCGGATGGTGTACTGAGTAATTCCACTATAGGGCCCCCATGATGTATGTGTCATTATCCACGCCACCCATCTGTTCTACCCAAAATTGAAGCGTATCCAAAGCTCAAGTGGACCACACCACAGAGAAAACAGTGGGGATAGTGACATCCGCCGTAGAAACCTTCTTAGGGCCCATAGTGAAGTTTATTTGTCATCCAACCTTTTCATAAGGTCACAAGTACCTGTATGAAGGGAAAACACAAATATTAGCTTGATCCAAAACATCCATGGCACTAGAGAAGTTTCCAACCGTAGGTGTTCAATTTTCACTGTTTCCTATGGTGTGGTCCACTTAAGTTTTGGATATGCTTCAATTTTATCCTCATGCCCTAAAACAAGCTGGAAAAATGAATGGAGGGCATGGATATAACACATGTATCACGGTGGGCCCATAGAGTTAACTCACCAGCTCACTACACCAACCGCATCCCTTATTTTCTAACTGGGAGATGTATAAACAAACTGGGGGAACGTTTTCCTGTGGGTAGCCCACCGTACAAAAGTCACGCAGGACGGATGCTTTTGACATCAATGGACGGCTATGAATTATAATTAAGCCGGCGAGGCTTCTCGTGGTATATGTGCCTTCCCCGAATATGGGGCCCACCGTGATGTATGTGCCTTCCCAAGGTGGGTGGATCCCCTAATGTGAGGCTCACCGTGATGTATGTGCCTTCCATCAATGATTTTACGGCATTATCCAAAAAATGAAGTATGTCTAAATCTTAGGTGGACCATATCACTGGAAACAGTGGTAATTGAATACCCACCGTTAGAAACATCCTGAGGCTACCACAATCTTTATTTTCCATTCAACCTGTTGATGAGATCATAAAGACATGGATGAATAACCATATAAATATCAGCTTGATCCAAAACTTTTGGGGCCAATAAGAAGTTTATAATGAATAATCACCACTGTTTTCTATGATGTGGTCCACCTGAGATTTGGATCCGCTTCATTTCTTGGATCATGCCCTAAAAGGAACTCTCAAAACGAATGGACGAAGTGGATGTAAGGCACATCAAGGTGGCCCCACAGGGACAAGGATCCGGGGATCCACATCCCTGTGGCCCATGATGTGGCCCATCAAGCAACGTTCACAGCACAGAAGATGAGCCCCACCGTGATATATGTAACTTACATCCACGCCATGCATCTATTTTGACAGCTCATCTTAAGGAATGATCCAAAAAACGAAGCAGATCCAAATCTCATATGAACCACACCACAAAGAACAATGGTGACTGACCATTAAAAGCTTTTTGTGGGCCACAAAAGTTTTGGATCAAGCTAATACTAGTGTGGTCCCTTCATCCATGTCTTTGTAACCTTATCAACAGGTTGGATGGAAAATAAACATTCCGGTGGCCCTCTTCTTTTAATGGTGAGTATTCACTGTTCATGTGATGTAATCGATTTTTTGGGATCATCTCTAAAATGAACTGTCAAAACAGATTAACGGCGCAGATGTAAGGCACATACATAACGGTGGGCCCCACAATCAAGGATCCCGGATCCACTGAAGCCGCGCCCACAGTAGATGTGATTTGGGAATCATGTCCCAGCTACATAGGGCCCGCCAGATCGATAACTCTGACAATCTGAGGAAAAGGACTGGAACTGTCAATGGGCTGATGACATCCACAAGCTCGGGCAGCCCACAGCATGGTTTGACGAACCCTTGGAGCCCAAGTCAACTTAGCGCTCGACATGCGCCCACATTGCAAATGTCCACGTGTGCGGCCACGATCACTCTTTAAGTGGATTAAACGTATGCATCGCAGTGGGCCCCACAGCGACCTAGTGGTGTAGGAGTCACCACCCAATCGGCTTCCTTTTTTAGGTCTCTTAGTGGGAAGCGGATTGCGTACTGAGTAACTCCGCACGCTAGCGTGCGGAGTAAACTCTGTGGGGCCCACGGTGATTTATGTATTTTATCCACTCCGTCCATCCATCTTAACAGAAAATTTTAGGTATGGTGCAAAAAAATGAAGCATACCAAAATCTAAAGTGGACCACACCGCAAGAAATGTGTGAACTACATGTCTACCATTGAAAAATTCTCGTAGGACACAGAAGTTTTGGATCAAGCTGATATTTGTGTTTTCCCTTCATCCATATCCATGTGATCTTATGAACAGGTTGGATGACAAATAAACATCACTGTAGTGCCTGGGAAGGTTTCAACGGTGGAAATCACTATTCCCACTGTTTCCCGTGGCATAGTCCACTTGAGATTTGGATATGCTTAAATTTTGGGCTCAACCACTAAAATGAGCTGGAAAAACATATGGACGGAATAGATAAAGTACATACATTCTAGGTGGGCCCAACTGAGTTTACTCCGCACGATAAGAGCGTGCGGAGTTACTCCGCATGCAATCCGATTCCCTCTTAGTGCGGCGCCTGTGCTGTGACATATTAATCGTCTGTCTAATGGACCAATGTATACATGCACATACATCTTCATGCACCCAACGTGCTACCTTTGTTATCATCTATCTTCAAACACCATGACATATGTGCTTTATCCAAGCCGTTTATTTATTTTGGCATCTCATTTTATGGCACGAGCTCAAAAATGAAGCAGATCCAAATCTCAGGCGGACCATGTAATGGAAAACAGTGGTGATTGAACACCCAACGTTAAAAACTTCTTGGGGCCATAAAAGTTTTGGATCAAGCTAATATTTCTGTTTTCCCTTCTTCCGGACCTACGTGAGATAATTAACAGTGTAGATGGCAAATAAACATTAAGGTGGGCCCTAGGAAGTATTAATGGTGAACATTCAATTATCAATTTTTTCCTTTGATGTGGTCCACAACATATTTGGAACTACCTTATTTTTGTACTCATGATTTAAAATGAACTGCCAAAATAGAAGGACGACTATCAAGGCTGTAAATAGTCAGGTTCAAAGCAAGTTTAGCCAAAATCAGGCCTGCCCATTTACTAAATGGATCTAAGTCTAAATTTTAAACCCAAACCTTTTTACTAAATGGGCAGGTCCAAGTCAAGTTCAAGTCAACCCATCAGACTCATTTACCATTTATAAATGGGTCTGGGTTTAGTAGAAGGAGATCCACCCAGATCCATTTATAAATGGGTCAGGTCTAAGGGCCTGAGTCTATATTTAGTATGCAAGCATTTTTACAAGGCCTAAAATTGGGTTTAGATGGATCTAGGCTGGACAGGTCCCTTGAAACAAAAACCAAATCTGCCCACCTACTAAATGAGTTCGGGTTCAGGTTCGGATTGGATTGGGTTGGGTTGGGTTGGGTTGGGTTGGACCTAATATAAAGAAAACCAGAACCAGACCCATTTAGCAAATGGGTCTGTTCTTAGACTAGACCCGGTCCATTTGTTAAATGGCTATGGTCTGGGGCGGGTCTGAATGAGTTGGTTCTGAGTACCCCATCAGATCGGCTGACCCATTTACAGCCCTAACGAAGATAAAAAGATTAAAAATAAAAAACAATGTGGCCCCATGGGTCGGTCCTGACAGGGTAACATGAAATCTGCGACCATTCCGGTGTGCACACGCACCGGATTTGGTTTGGTCTGACTTGCCGCCCAAGCCCGCATGCTATCTTGGTCTGACGTGTTGCCCAAGCCCGCTAAGTGAGAAGCGGATTGCGTTTTGCCCACGCCTGACGGAATTGGTCCACGCAGGAGCTTTGTGGGGTCCACCGTGATGTAGGAGTTGATCATTTTACCGTACGAGAGGGAAAATGAGGTAGATACAAAGTTCAAGTGGACCACGCATTAGGAAGATCTCTCATCATTAAACTGTTCTGGGGAGCCATAGAAGATTTTGATCTGTGGTGTAGTCCACTTGAGCCTTGTATCTGCCTCCTTTTAGGGATCGTATTGTAAAATGATCTGGAAAAATGGATGAACGGTGTGGATAAAACTCAAACATCAGGGTGGGCCCCACAGATCACTTGCGTGTACGGATTTTTGTCCAAACGGGGCAGGACGCAACTGCTTCCGTCCAAGTGACCCACCATCGGCATCAATGCATCCGTTCCAGAAAAAGCAAAATCAAAATCTAGTAGGGGTATTTTCGTAACTTGGCAAGTTCAAATCCTCCAGGCCGAGTCCAGAACGTGGTCGAAACAGAAACGAGGGATAGAGTACTATGTTAGTTCACCACCGTTTTAAAATTGGTGGTGACTCTACAGGCGAATAACATGGCATAATCTTACGCCAATCAAGACCGTCCAAATGGATCATATTCTTATGTATGTAGAAAACAATGCAAAAAATACATTAAAAGAAACTACCAATTTGAATTTTTCTTTGGACTTAATTCCCTTATTATTCACTACTAACCGTCCATTTGACGGACACCAATTGGAATACTAGAATTTCTTCATCAGTTTGATTTCAGATACATGGTCCATTTAAAATGTTTTCCACGAATTTGATGCTATAGATGGTCGCACATGAGTGGCAAGTGAGATGAGGATGAGTCGCCACCATTTTCTAAATGGTAGTCAACTAACATAAAAACTGTTTCCCCTCATTCTGCCAGCGTGAAGAGTAGCAGATTTGGTGCCGCCTCGGTCTCACCCAAGACAGTTCGGCCATTAGTGTGTGGCCCACCATGATGTATGAAATCTGCATCCATACCGTCCATCATTTTCAAATTGCTCTAAGGCATAAACCCAAAAATGAAGCAGATCCAAATCTCAGGTGGACCATACCATAGAAAACAGTTGTGAGTGACCGTTAAAAACTTTTTGTGGCCCAAAAAAGTCTTGGATCAAGATGATATTTAACTTTCCCTTCATCCAAGTTTTTCATCTAATTAAGAGGTTGGATGGAAAATAAAAATTACGGTGGGCCATAGAAATTTTTTAATGATAGTGCGTTCAATCATCACTGTTTCCTATAGTATGGTCCACCTGAGATTTGGATCTGATTCTTTTTTTTTGGTTTCCTTACCTAAACTAACCTTTAAAACGGATGTACGGATTGGATGTAGAATAAATACATCAAGGTGGGCCCCACGGTAAGTACCGCACTGTTTTGGGTGGATCCGGGGCCGCCCTCCCAACGTGAATCCACATAGTTACCAACGGAACTCGCTCGAGTGTGAAACGGAATTTTCATCGCATCAATCTCACCAATAAATGACAAGTATTATAGATCTGAAACGTTCAAAAACCTATCACCAACTTCAAAATACCTTTCAGAGAGAAAAATTAGTATTTAAATCATCATCATCTCTACATCTACATGAATAAATGAACAGTTAAAGAAGCAGGACCAAATTTCTATGGTAAAATTATAAAATAAAATAAAAAATAGTTATAATAAATTACTTTATGGTCGGTTTTGATCTTGTACACGTATAACATTTATCCATATAGATCGAGAAGCAGTTTATTATTTCACGCGAGCGATTTCACTAGAGGTTTGCAAATATCTCCACCTCTCTCTCTCTCTCTATAAAAAACGTTGGGCGTAGGAAAACAATATGCGCCCGGCACCGCCCAAAACGCGGACGCAGAGAGAGAAAGGCGGTTTCTTCTTTACAGCTATAAGGATAACCGTTTTTCCTCTCTCAATCTCTATCTCTTCGTCCTCGAGAAATTCCATCTCTGAAACCCTAAACTCTCTTTATCAGAATCTCTCTGTATATGTGCTTCGTCCAAGGTGAGAATATCCACGGGTTCCAAGCTCCTCTGCTATTCCAGATTCTTCTCCTCCTCCTTTTTCTTCTTATTCTTTGTCTTCTTTCGATCATTTCGATCCTAGTTTCGTAAAATCTCGCTTCGAAATCGATTCGCTTTTTACGTTTTGGTAATCTTCTCTCTCTCTGTTTTGCGTTTCTTTGAGATAGTGAAATGACGGATTTCGTGATCATTCTCTGTTTTACGCTTTTTTTTTGCGGTTATTTTGATTGCTTAATTTCGCTTTTGGAAGAGTGATTTGTTTTTGGAGATTTTTAGCTCGAATTCATTGAGAAGAGAAGTCCGGATTGCAGTTAGTTTTGTGATTTTTAGGTGACTTTTAGCTCGAATTCCTTGAGAAAAAAGTCCGCAAGAGGATTTGTTTCGTGATTTGTAGGTGTTTTTTAGCTCGAATGGCTCCAGAAAAACGTCGGGAACGTGGTTAGTTTTGTGATTTTATGTGATTTTTTAGCTCGAATTACTTGAGGAAAAAAAATGTCGGGATTGTGATTAGTTTTATGATTTCGAGCTCGAATTCGTTGAGAAAAACAATGGGATTGCGATTAGTTTTGTGATTTCAGGTGATTTTTAGCTAGAATTCCTTGAGAAAAATGTTAGGCTTGCTGTTAGTTTTTTATTTATGGATTGAATTCGTTGAGGAAAAGAAAGTTCGGATGGCGTTAGTTACGTGATTTTAGGTGATGTGTAGCTCAAATTCATTAAGAAAGATGTCAGGATTGCAGTTAGTTTGTGATTTTAGGCAGAAAGACAGCACCGGCTATTATTGTATATTTTTGGTGATTTTTAGGTTCAAGGATAGTGCGGTCTTGTAATTTTCAGGTGATTTTAGAACCGCGGATGGTGAAGCTATTTTTGAAATTTTTAGGTGATTTTAGATCAAGATAAATCGGATTGCTCCATTTGTTGATTGATTGAAGATGCTCTGCTCTTCTTTCTTCCTCGCCTTTGTTGCTGTTTGATCGTAGCTTCGTTTAATCTCACTTAGAATCTTTAGGAGGAGGAGAAAAACTGTTTTCTTTTTCCTTATTGAAGTTTTTTAGCTTGAATTTGTGAATAATCCTAACAATGATATTGAAATTGCGCTGATTCAATTTTTATTTTTATTTTTTTCAGGTGATTTTGGTTTGCTCATTTTAGGTTAACAGAACAGAAGAAATTCTTTTCAGGATGAACTTTATCTAGAATTTGTAGGTCTGATCTTCACTGATAGTTAGCCGAATGCATTACAGACTGGTATTGGGATCTATTTGTAGCGACCATAGCATCTTACATACAACGGCTCCATTTTTTTTTTGTTTTGTGATTTAGAATCGAATTTGGTTTTGTGATTTAGAATCTAGCAGTCTGATTTAGATTCTTTTTAGTGTTTCTGCCAGTTTCTTTGAACCCTAGATTAGAGAAATCGTAAATACTTCAACTCATGGACAATAGAAGAAAAGATTGTGCTTGTTTGGATCACTTAGGGGGTAGAGGTTCTAAAACAGAAGGAATTAATGGCCCGGGGGATCATATGGATCATGGAGAATCAATGTCAGAGACTATCCACGATCAGGAAGCGTTGGTCTCGGACTCTGAAAGTTGCACTACCAGCCCCTTTCCCAGGAAGTTTGATTTTTTAGGCGATGGGCAGATACTGCTGGAAGAGGGAGATAAAGATTATAGCTTTGTCAAACGCATCTTCCTTGCTGGCATGGGCGGTCTTGCAAAGAACACTAGCGTGGAGGCCATACATAGAAACCAGCATTCAAGTTTCTTGGGGAAATCCAGGTTGCAAACATTCCGGATTTATTCAGAGGCTATGGTGAAGAAGTGTGGAGCCAATATCAATATGAAGTTCGCCTGGTACGGTGCTTCTAAGGATGATATTTGTGGGATTCTACAGCATGGTTTTGGTCAGTATGAAAGTCCTGAAAATGGCGGATTGTATGGTTATGGTCTCTATCTTTCTCCTGCAGGCTCTTCAATTAACAGGTATGCTGAAAAATCACAACTTGTGCTCACTTTATATGTTTGCTTAAAGGCTTTCAATGGGTTCGGTTCAGATCCTAGAGTTTCCAGACCTGGTTTAATCAGAGTCTGGTCTTGCCAGCTTAATACCTTTTTGAGTCCGGGTCTTGTTTTCTAGGACCCGGATCTGATTGGGCTTCGGGTACCCATCCGGTCTCTGGACCTTGTTTTTCTAGTCAGATTCAGGGCTGTCAAATGAGGACATTGTCATGGTTGGCCCACTTGAATGGATGGATCAAATGACACAGTCGTATTGTGTGATAGTTTGATACATGGGAGGTGCTATGGATAGGCAAACCTCATACTTAATGTATACTTTAACATATATAAGATTACGAAATCTGATCCAAGATGGTGGACCCCAACCCGACCAAGCCTGGTTGAAAAACTGGGTCAATGTGGTAGACCCAAGCACTACCTGATTACTAAACGGGTATGAGAAATTGTACCCAGACCCATTAACAATAGGCCAGGTCCATGGTGTACCCATGGGTCTGAGTACCCATTGACAGCCCTATGTGTGCTTATTAGTTCTATGGCACTAGAGATTTTGAATCATGAAATTCCCCCGTGCAAAAATCTAACTTCACTGCATGTTATCCAGTGTGGCATCTTCAAACGTCGACGAGAATGGGCTGCGGCATGTATTGTTTTGTCGAGTGATATTGGGAAACCTGGAGGAGGTTCTTCCTGGTTCAAAACAGTTCCATCCAAGCACTGAGGAGTTTGATTCCGGGGTGGATAATCAGTCATCTCCCAAGAAATACATTGTCTGGAGTACACACATGAACACTCATATCTTACCAGAATACACCATAAGCTTCAGGTTGCCTTCTCATACCACCAGAGGTTTGTAATTGAACTTCTCCATTCCTATTCTTGTTCGGATATCTGTAGTTCCAAAAAATATGCGAACTCTACATGTTTGGGATTCGGTTTCATGGGAGTGTTCTTCTTTCCAGGATTTCAAAGGATGCCAGAGCCTTTGAGGAAACCCAGCTCAGCTTGGATGCCATTTCCGAAATTAATATCCGTGCTGTCGGCGTCCTTGCCCTCCTCTACAATCAACTTGATTAAAAGATACCACAATGACCACATGGTAAATATACCTGAAATATTAAGTTCGCTTCAGTTAATAGTATTTCAACTATAGATGGTATGGTCTTTCAGTATTTTGATCTTGTGAAAAAAAAACCTCTGCAGGAAAAGAAAATCACGCGGGAGTATCTCATACGGCGAGTGAGACAGTTAGCAGGAGATAAGCTGCTCGTAGCAGCTATTAGGTCTTCTCGAGGGAAGGTATGAATAGAACCCTTCTATTCAAGGTCGCCGGAATTGCAGATTGTAATCCCATCCAATTCGCAAATGTTCTTTGAATGCAATTTTACTAAACGCATTGATTGTACATGTTTTACTACTGAGGAATGCAAATCACACCCACTTGCATAGCCAAGCCCATCTTCTTCTTGCCAGCACACACATGTCAAGTTGTGGTAGGTGTGTATGAACCAAGCCACCCACTGGGTTGGCCCTGTCCTGTTAGATTCCATGGTCCAAAAATTAGGCCGCTGCACCCATCATTGTTTTGTTTTCTATTTGTTCAGTATATAGACCGCTTGATGACTTAGCCGCTAGTACATTTTATTTGTTCAGTGTAAACTCTCAACCGGTTGCTAGGGCCCCCACCTGATAGGACTGATTGGATGTTTACCACACATGCCCTGTCGGCATGTACCTTATGTGTAGCCGGGCTAGGCTACCATCACACATGGCCATGTGGCTGTAGGTATGTGTGTTGGTTCACCAGGAGAATGCAGCTCTTACTGCTGTCTATCGACGCTACACGATCCAATCCATATAAAGCTCACATACATGCTACACATGTGCCAGCATGGCATGATAGGTCCGAGATCCAATCCATCCATTACAACGGTTCCACTATATTGATGCCGTAGCTCAAGAATCAGGTTTACTTGGATGTCTCACACATGCCACGACACCCAAATGAGGTTGATCCACTGGTCAGGTGCACGCAACAGTTTGCTCCCCCCAAAAAGTGTACGGCTCTAAAAAAAACTTGGCTAAGGATTTTTTTTTTTCCCCTAAACTATCCATCTGTTTCCAATTTTGGGGCCCGCATGCTGAGCAGGCCAGATTGATTTTTGAGAAAACATGTACAAGGTAGGACCAACCAGATGGATGGATGGATGGATTGGAGATCGCACATGAGCTTTATTGCACACATAAGCACACTTAGGAAAGCTCCCATATCTGTTGCTTTAGTCTCTTTTGACAAAAGAGGTATATTTGGGTTCTTTTTCTTTACTTTGCTTCAGCAAACTAGGTCGACAGCTTCTACACCAAGCATTCCATGACGTCTGGTGAAGCATCTGCAATCAATCAGGTGATGCTGATCGTTAATCTGTCGTCCACTTCGATGGGGGAAGAGGGCCCTTATGGGATAATCTAGCTGGCAATGGAAACTTCAGGAGAGATGATCCATAATAAGAGGGAAAGTATAGAGCTGCACATATTATCTTCCAAAGCGATCTGTCTTTATATAACTTGGTGTTGTAAGAGAGTGATACATGTCCTTGTGTATCAACGGTGTAGATCTATAGATTAGAGGGAAAGAGCAGAAAAAAAAAAATGGTTTTCTGGAATGGAATCGGCCTCTTTAGAAACTGAAATTTTGTTATTGATTGCTTCCAAGAAAGAGTTAAAATCATTCATTTTACGCATCTCATGCCACTATTTGCCCATGGGAGGAGAGAATCTAATATTAAAGACCTAATATGCCTGATGCTCCTCTTAGCTTAAACACTACCAAAAACACCTCTCTTGCTATAAGTAACATGAGTAGCATTTGGCCAGTTTTACCCCTGCAATTAGTCATGTGAGGGACCTGAATGCCATTTAATTGAGGGCATTCTTGTCATAATTCAATCTATTCATCCAAGTACTCTACTCGCCTGTTCTTCCTCTGCTGAGCCCCCGTCGCCCATTCTTCCTCTGCACAGACCCCGTGCAGATGACATCCTTTTTGGGGTGCCCATGCAACAGAGCTCCATTGCGGTTGCTGTGGTAAGCTTGTGACATCTAATTCTATGCATTTATTGAGCTGGATCATTTAAGACATCAGCCCAATAAGCATGTATTCTCTTTTTATCTATGCGTGTGTCCTCGGCTTTTACTTCACTATACTACCTAGTTTTTCCTTGTCATCTCTACCAGGTGAGCAGGAGTAGCCTCACTGTCATCTCTACCACATACAATGCAAGTAGAAGCGGGGGTATACAATGGTTGTTTTTGGCAGGCCGAATGATTGTAAAGTAGGGATAGAAGAGCGTTTTAAAATAAAATGAAGGGTATTTTCGTAATTATTGAAGATGTGCAGCCAATCTCTCTCTTTTTGTTTGAAAATGAGGAGACTTGATAGCGAAGTATGTCAAGTACCGAGAATTGCCACGTGATCTCAAACTAAACCGTAAAAATCAGGCCACCTTTCGAAGAAAAAATAAAGACAAGGAACCTAGAATTAGGTGGTATGGAATTCTATATGGTCTAATGTAAATTTCTAAATTTCATCCAGCAATGTTTTACATTGGAAGGATTGAATTAATCCAGATATTATCTCATCCACTCCCAGTAGGAGATACAGTAGGATTTCAGGTGGATTTGAAAATACACTACATCTGTGAGCCCCATATTGATGTATGTGTTTTATCCACACCATCCATCCATATGTGCCCTCTACACTTGACAATTGAGTGCATATGAGTACTGGTGACCAACATCAATTGTGAAATCTGGTCTGTTGATGACTATTTCATGGTCCACTAAAGGTAGGTTTCACATAATAAACATGGGCTTAGACATTCAAAATGTCATAGTATTTCCAAATATATAATCATTGTGTAATAATGTTGTCAATTCCACCTAATACAATTCAATACCATTTAATCCCATGTTCCAAATTGGGATTAGGTGGTGGTATGGAATTGCATTCGGTGGTGTATCATCCTGTCCCAAAAGTAAATACCGCAAGATTTGTGGTGAATTTTGAAATCCACTAATCCATGGGGCCCACATTGAGGCATGTGTTTTATTCATGCTGTCCATCCATATGCGCTTGTTACACATAACATTCGTGTTACATATGCATTAAGGTGACCAATATCAGTGTGAATCTAAGTCCATTGATTACAATTCCATGGTCCCCCAAATGAGGGTTTCGCTTAATACAGTGTTTTTCCCCAATAAAGACTATCATCCCAAACTTGGGATTGGACGGTCAGAATACCATGGTATTTCCAGACATGCAATCATTGTGCAATAAACGTGTTAATTTCATCTCATGCAATTCCACATCATTTAATCCCCCAAACCAAACAGGCCCTAAATGATTATTGCATTGATTTGTTTTCCTATCAGGTTGATTGGTAGATATTTAGTGGACAGTGAAAATTAAAATATTCAATGGTTAAATTTGAACAAACAGATACTTGTTAAAGAAATCAGGATCATTAAATCAATTTTTGGAAAGCTTATCTAGATTTGTTCCATGACCTCCATAGTCTAGTCGAATTAATGCTCTATCATGTGTACAATTTCAAAGTGCCTGATTATCAATGGCTATACCTTGCTAGACTAATATCAAATAACTCTTCTTCAACTGCTTTGCAATCTCTCCCTTTTCCTACATCTAGCTAACCGGTGGCTCTTTTGCATGCACTATCATTGTACTCTTCTTGCCCACATGCTTTAGAGGAGATTACACGTGCTCTTCATGGAGTCGTAACAGAGCAAAGAAGGAGACATCCAGCCTTTTTCATGCGGTAAAAACCAGGAACTGATGATAGCAGTTGCAATTGTGAGTTGAAGAACTTGTTCCTGATTTCTCCATAAATGAATTTGTCCCTGAATGAGAAAAAGGAATTTTCTTCTATTGCAGGCTTTTTTAGTGGGCTTTGTTCTAGCGAGATCCATCTCTCCATCTCCTCCACAAAACTGCTTCTTTCTCAATATGTAAAGAGAGAGACAACAGAATTTATAAACACCCAAATCGTTTGGAAGTAGAGAATAGAATTTCCAGACCCGATGATAATGATTACAGGATAGGGGAGATGAGCCTCTGATTCTCTCATTTTGATGGCCCAGCTGGAAGCCTACACTGTGCGATGGTTGAAAGTTGAAATTTGCACTGGTCACAAGTGCTCCTGTCTGTCGATTCTGAGGTTTTGTTCTTGTTGGATGTGCCTGGTGGGACTTCTAGTGTACCTTATTACTGGGTGAATTTTTTACAGAGTGCTGAAATGAGCACACCTATTACCAGATTGAAGATGAACCCAATCATGGCGATAAAATTAAGGGCATGCAAAATGGACGGTGGACCATACCCTTTTTGAAGTCATTGAATGGCCCTGATTGTCCAATCAGGGTGATATGGTCCAGTGTGCAATCCAAAAGGTTAGCCTTTCCTATCTAGCCCTACATAAAAAAAAATAATAATAATAATAATAATAATAATAAAATCTCCTCAGTTTTGGATCAGTGCAAGTACTTCCCCTCTGATAGAGGGTATGAAAGAATCTGCTCCAAATGTCAAAGACCTCTTTACATGAGGAGTTCGTTTTGCTTGTGCGGGGCGTACCCTAATGTATAAAACAGTATCCAATACGTCCATCAGGGTCTCTTCACAATAAATGTTGGATGCCAAAAAATTAGGCTAATCCAATCATCGGGTGGGCCTGGGCCACACAATAGAAGATAATGGAGAACTACAATTCTCTAAATTCACGCAGTGGGCCACCTGATGGTGGGATCAGCCAGATTTTTTGGCATATCCCATTTCCATGGTGGGCTGACCATGCAGAACGAGTTGGATGACAAATAC
Organism: Liriodendron chinense; assembly: GCA_003013855.2. Taxonomy (NCBI): domain Eukaryota; kingdom Viridiplantae; phylum Streptophyta; class Magnoliopsida; order Magnoliales; family Magnoliaceae; genus Liriodendron; species Liriodendron chinense. The sequence continues at coordinate 1,047,432 of ML058586.1, read as the reverse complement.
ACACTCTGGTGGGGTCAAAACAGTCAATAGATCAAAGATTGGGTGTTAATAGACAGTTTTGGGGAGAATCACAATGAATCTGTGAAACAGAGGGGAGGTACTCGCAACAATCCAGAGGGTAACTGTTTACGATTACCCCAAACTTTCACTGGAACGCCAGTTCGTACTGGTACTTGGCTGTCAATAGGCAGATCCAAATTGAAGATTACTCAGGGGAACAAGATCCAAGCCGCTCATGAGGCGGGTCCCACCCTAGTTACCTCGAAAACCAAACGAACCACACTCGCTTGAAAATTAAATGGGCCGCACATGTAGATAGAAATAGATGGTTGAAGGAAATAACTATGGCTTACCTGAGATGGCCCCACCTGATGAGTGTCCTCTCTATCCATCTCACACATGAACAGAGACGCTAACCACTTAAGAATGGTGTGAAAATCGCAGCATGAGAGAGAAAGAGAGAGAGAGAGAGAGAGAGAGAGAGAGAGAGAGAGATCAAACAACCAAAATGAATGAATTATCAATTACAATATAAAATTTACCGAAGTACAATATGAATAAATCATTAAGGGTGCGTTTGGTTGCACCAAATATCATCAATGTTCATGATTAAATCAGTTTAATTTGGTGAAAAATATGATGAAATTTCATGATATTTGGTGCGACCAAAAGCAGCCTAAATTACAAGATATGTATAATAAGTCTCCATATATGTTATAATAATATCTCAAAATTGGGTTTTCTTACCACTCCCACATAGTAAATGTACACTAGAAATACAAAGGCATCTGAAGCATGCAATCGTGAAGAAAGCAATGTGCACCATACTTCATCAGCCGATTCAAGCTCCTTGGTTGGGTAAAACTGGCAGGTAGAGAATGTCACTGCTCATTCTCTCTCCATGTCCTCTCCTCTTCTTCATTGTTCCACACTACCGCATTCAATTGTTGCTCAAGCTGAAAAAAGGCAAGGTGAGAGAATCCACAGAACTTAAATCCCACCTACATATGGAGGAATAATATGATTGCTGGGTGATGAGGGCTGTCCTGCATCACTGGGCCTAAGGATTACTGTAGCAACCTCGGGTTTTCAGTTTGTACAAGTGAGGCCCGTGGTTCAGTGATCCCAGATCCTTGATCTGATAGGTCCCCTTCCTGAATGGACCAATGGCCGAAAGATATCTTCAATTGGACAGTCCTAACTGTTCATTTGGTGGCCTGCAAATAAATAGCTATGAAGACCAAGCACAGAAATGGCCCACATTCAGCTAAAAAGAGTACAGATGGAATGGCTAGGATCCTCCTATCTATGAGTATTTTGCAGTCCAAATCACCAAATCATGAACCCCACTCGGACAAACCAAAAACTCAAGGATACAGTCTCTATCCAGTGGGCTGAGCCGGGGCTGGGCAAATGATAGGTTATGCTCGATAGGTCCAACACCCACAGTTCGTAATTTGGGTCCAAAACATTTCCAGGCCCAACAATTGTGACACATACTTGGTTTGTGGATCGTGTTTATTTGCTTATTTGTGAAAAATGACAATTCCTTGGCCGATAGTAACAACAAACGCATATGACATCATATGCAGGCATTCAGTAAACAAATATAAATAGCCCACCTGAGCATTCTTCGTCTTCAACATCTGCAACTCTTTGGCAATGCTCTCAACGCTGTCATCAAGACAATTTGAGTATGACACCAAAAAACAAAGAACAAAAGTGATGGAGATGGAAAATACAGTATCATACCTCTGTTGTAGACGGAGCACCTGAGACTGCAATTCTCTTTCTCTATTCAGAGCTGGAGGAAGCTGCATATTGAAATTGTTTCTGATTACTTAAACAAGATCAGAGTACAGCCAGCAGTTATTCTCAATACATGGATTACTAATAATCTTTCTCGGAGACTGAATAGCATGATCCAAGGAAATACTTGAGACGAGAATTGGTTATTTAAGCAATAAATCATCTCAGATAAGCAAACATAAAGCCTTGCTTTTCTAAGAGTGTGTGTGTGTGTGTGTGTGTGTGTGCGTGTGTGTGTGTGTGTGTGACTGTGTTTGTGTGGTGACACACACATGCACTGAAAAGGGATGAGATCCAAGCCTCCAGAGGCATGACTTTCATGATTATCTGAAGCATGCAGCCAAGAAGCTCCACCATGTTTCCGACACAAAGTTTCACTAATTGGACTATCCTAATTCCTAATCATCGGATAAATGAATTTTCTACACTGAGTGTGATCCATTGGTAATTTTTGTCTGTGAGTGTCACAACACTGGTTTAAAGGTCATGATCGTGACTTTTGGTCTATGGCCCATTCAATTTTGGGCCTATTGAACAAACAAATTCTGATCACATCCATGTATACCGCAGACGGCAATGACATGGAAGCATGGTACTGCTTCCTATGCCTCTGGAGGCACTGAATCAGCTCCCGCACATGCTTAAATGGCTATACCATGTACCTGCGGTGGGTCACTGGTAAATGCATCATCAGGAATCCCCATCCGGTGACCTGTACCAAGCAAATAACATACAGACTACATTACTCAATGCAGGTGGAGAAGGCTACATGGATAAAATGAAAAGATGTTTGACAGACTACCAGATGTTTGCTCCGCACATTTAATCAATTTAATTATTTGCTCCTGTCAGCAATGCCAGAAGAAAAAAAAATAAAGAATTAGAGATGAAATTCAAAGATAGAGATAAATGAAGAAGTTTGTCATGGCACACCCTTTGCAAAGCATTCTGCTGCAATAGATCTTGCAACGACGGAAGCAGTGAGGCAGCCACAATGGTAGGATTAGTTGAAGCTTGAGCAACAGGGCCCACAGGGCGATTTGGAGGAGAACCCTGAGTGATAGACAAGAAGTTCTAGTGGTTACAAATTCACCGCCAAAATGTCAGAATATATGAAGTAAGAGACATCGTTGTGGAAGAGGATGGTCTACATGTGGCATGTGCAAATGTGTCACTTCCATACAACATCTGAGTCGTGCATAAGGTGGCCCCACCATGAAGATCCACCTGGAGAAGAAATCAGACCAGTCCACCCATCAGGCAGGCCACAATTGTACATTGAATCAGACAGTTAGCGGGTAATTTTAAAAAATCCATTGTCTTTTTGTACATGTGGCTTGACTGTTAAGTAGACAGGTGTTATTATTGAGCATCAGGTGATCTTCATGGCATGGCGTACCTCATGCACACAGGTCAGACGTCCTACCCATATGAAACACTGGCATGTGAGCTCCATTGCACATGAAGTTCACACGCAACTGGTTGTAGGTGATCATTGTTCTTGGAAAAATGGCTTCTCCAGGTGAGGAAAAAAAAAAAGGATAAAGATAAAGTCAGTGGAGACATACACATAAGCAAACTTCTTCGCACAAGAAAGACAAGGTAAACAAAATCAAATCCGCTCAAAGAAGGTTACAGGAAGATTTTACTCCTAGCGAAAGATTGTAATTGGGTTAGAAAGAAACTTAGTAGATAAGGATCATCAAGTAAGATTTCAGCTAACTCTTAAGCTGTTACTGGGGCAAGCTAAGTAAGAGTCAGTTAAATTGCACATCAGTGGAGACATTCTATACATTAACAAACTTCTTCGCACAAGAAAGACAAGGTCAACAAAATCAAATCTGCTCAAAACAAGTTACAGGAAGATTTTACTCTTAGTGAAAGATGGGGTTAGAAAGAAACTTAGTAGATAAGGATCATCAAGTAAGATTCCAGCTAGCTCTTAAGCTGTTACTGGGGCCAGCTAAGTAAGAGTCACTTAAATTGTACATTGCATGATCCTTCAAAGAGAAGAGTAAAAAAATGCCCAAATAAGATTGTATACCAGACAATTCTAATATGAAGACACAGGTTCCAGAGATGCTCAAAATGCAAGGAAGACTAACATCTTGAACCACGCAAGAAGATACGAAGGGTAACTAGTTGCCTATGAGAATTATAATTGGTGTTTCCTAAGATATCCAACTTCGTACCTTGCATTGTGCATGCCACTATTGAGCTACTCAATACCAAGTGGTCGAATGTTTGTGAGTTTTAAATCCAAACAGAGTCCATAACACCAAGGACTGAACCACCTCCTGGTAAGCGGAAGCTCAAATGGTAGCAGCAGCAAATGGATTTCCAGCTTGACAGGGTTACATAATGATCAATGAAGATAGTTTCCAATTAAAGTCACAGAGGCCCGAGGTACATAGGTAAAACTGTTTAACGTTTTATCATTAATTAGGTCAATTTAACAAAGTTCAGTGAGCTTAAGAAAGTGTATGGAAGGCAAATCATTGGCTTGGTGATCTTAGCAATTACTAATTCCAAGTTCCTAAAAGTTGGTGCCTGGTATCGACATAAAACTAAATTGACTAAGGCAAGTTCCAAGTCGACCTGACAATTTTACACGGCTTTGTGAGATCACGAAGCCCTTACCAAGTAGAACAATACAAGAACACATGGGGAAGTAAACGGTTATATCACATCCGACTATTATAAGACTGCCAAGTTTCAAGAAGCAGATTATGGATTGTTATGATTAGAAAGCCTTTTTTCTAAAATAACTGAACTTCATAATATATGGTAGATTTCAGATTCTTTTTTTTCCCCCCTTGAAGGTTTCAGTCCCAATACTCATCATAACCTTTTCATTAGCCCTAGCAAGGTCCAAAAGTAAGATGCCCATAAGAGTGGAGATACTTCCCAATAGATGCATAACTACAATTCCATGGTGTCAGTATACCTTTGGACCAACATCTGCTGATGTGACCTTGAACCGCCCCTTCTGTTGGACAACTGTTCCTTCCGATGTATCATCCAGTGCACGCATGTTTGCTGGATGTCAAAATATATCTGTGACCATCTCTTTATTTACCAAAGAAGGGGGGTAAAAATGAGAAGACAGAATGAATTGAATATAAAAGGAAGAACAACACATACCAGATGCATAATTATTGATATCCCTCTTTTGGCGATAAGATAATGGACCACTGTAATACCGTTCACTTGGATACTTCTGTTGGAGATTTTCCCTACAAAATATTTTCAAGATTGATGAAGTTAAGATGATAACACATGTATGAAAGTCTTTACTCAAATACTGAAGATAATTTGCGAATTTCGTTAGTATCCTCAATCAGATAAACATTACCTAGATAAATTAAAACAGCAATGCATGCCTTCCTTGCAAAGAAACTGTGACATGTTGAGGATGGGCACATGTACAATGTTCAAGTACCATAGCTCTTTATCATCCACTTTACAATAAGATAAAGAGACAAAATTGTCAAAGACATTTGGATTGGAAGTCTTCAGATTTTTCAGAAATTTCCATGAAGTCAGTGCCAAAGAGTTGCAGATATTGCCATCAAAATCACGTCTAGGTAACTCAGATGGAGTTATTACAAGAGGAGATTTCTCTACACAACTTGATGGATGGTTTGATGATGGCTATTTTCTTGTCCATAAACCTTTCCTATCCGACAAAATTCAATTTATCATGGATGAAGCAGAGCAAGTCTGATTTAAGTCCATGTGAAGGAAGTAACATTATGACAACCATAACAATTCTGGAAATTGTTCTACAGTATGTAGATGACTGATGGCTATCAAGGAAATGAACTCCTCATAACTGAATCAAATCATCAGCACAACTCGGTTTCATGACAATAACCATAAGAATTCTGGAAATTAGATAATTGATGGCTATCAACGAAATCAAACTCGTCATAACTGAATAAAATTGTCCGCTTAACTTGGTTTCAATGGAGAACAAACCGGTTGAGAAATCACTGTGCAACTCGTTCATCTGAGAGCCAAAGCTGACTTAGTTGTAATGGTCTGGGCCCCCCAGACGAGTCGTGCTCCAAAACCAGGTTTCAATACTTTGATGGCTATAGATATAGCATTGGCAATTCTCAAGAGAGAACAGCAAGAACAATGACCATCTAAGACAGGACTTTTTGTTCCTTTGATGGCTATTAGAGGGACATCAGTAGGAAGTACCAGTACTTAAGTCATAATACAGGGGGGAGCGTTAGCTCAATGAAAGACGAAAGTGGAAGTGCTTCAAAAATGTTAGCCGTCATGAGGTGGTTCTCAATAAATGAAAGAGTCAAAGCACATGAAGACCATCTAAGGCTAATTTTAAACACATTTAAGGGATGTTGGGAGCTTATCCATTTATCGGTGATGTTGATAGGGTGGAATGGCGGAACATGATTCATGTAGCCAACCCCAATTAACTGGGATGAGGCTTAGATGTTATGATGTTGTTGGGATTTTATCCATAGAACTTAAATTTTGAAATTAGAGGTGAGATATATTCTCAAGGTGCCCCACAATAAACCATTACATGCACACAATGCATACACATCAGGCATTGATTTCCTGCAGCCAAAGCTTCCACTATATTTGCTCATCAAAAGACCTAGTTTTTACGAATAATGACACATCACACATCTATTATAAACTAATAAGATGTATCAAGAACTCGTGAAAGCATTTGAAAATAAAGGCCAGACCTCACTACAACATCCTTTTTGTCATGGCATTGGCAAATTCAATAAGCCTCTCCCACATAGGCAAATGAAATAATCTCATCAAAGTGAAGGAGAGCTCTATGATTCAGAATTTGATGATACTGATTTTCTGCAGCCAAAGCTTCCACTTTAACTTAATATAAATTTTTTTCTTTTTTTTTATGAATAACAAGATTTCTATTAGAAACTATGAAGATACAACAGGAAAACAGGAAAGCATTTCCAAAACAATGGTTGGATCCGGCTAAACACTTTTGAAAACCTGTTGATGCCATTGGCCCCTTTTCTGACATAATCAAACAAAATGACTATCCTATCAAATTATGAATACTGAATAATTCTCATCAAAAGTAAAGAAGATCCTCTTTCTTGCTAAATGCTTGCTAGACACTCGAGATGAGCTCTTGAATCCTATTCCACCAGTAAATTACCAGGAAAAATATGAAACCTGGTCCTTAATCCCTACGCAAGGGCCTTCACTTCCTCCTAATTAGAATCACCCTGCTGGTTGGCCAAAAGACAGAAAAGACCTCACCCTTGGTTATTCAAACTATAAACCATGTGCATGACTTGGTGATGCTAAAATAATTAATGGTAAGCAACAAGCATCAATCATATGTTCCTAATACATGTGTGAGTTACATAGATCAAAATAAATAAATAAAACGCACGCACGCACATGTGTGACTCACAAGTCCTAACCAGCTATAAGAACTCAAGCATGAGGCCATTGTATGCTACTACCTAACCACATTGGCTATTAAGACAAGCCCAATCCTAAAGACCCGCCAAGCTGTCCGCTGAAGTCAATGTTGTACATGCAATGGTTCCACAACCTCTTTTTTTTTCTTTTTCTTTTAAAGGTGCAATTTTATTAGGCAAAAGCCGGAAAAAAACAAACAAACAAAAAAAAAAAAGGAAAAACAATACTACAACAACAGGGCCCCTCGGGCCACAACTAAATCCCCAAACAAACCAAAAACAACCCCAAGACCCTTACCACATACTATAGCTATGGCAATATGAGACTTGTCCTCACACCAACTACACCTAAATTAAAGAGCCTAAAATGATGAAGAGCCTCAATGGATGAGGGTTCATACATGTACAATTTAAAACGCTATACAGGATACCATGAAAAAAAAAACGGCAAAGAAAGATTGGGAAGTTTGGCATGTGATGCCACATTAAAATCCTACAGTATGGTGTCACTGCAAACAAATCATAACAGGATTTGGCTCTCAACTATGATAATCGTTCTTTTTTTTTTCTTTTCTTTTTTCTTTTTTTCTTTTTTCTTTTTTTCTTTTTTATGGACAGCCATAATATGCATTCAACCAGCATCCTTAGCAATATTGTAATTATAAGGCTTTTCTTCCACACTGACTTGCAACCAAATTCAAATTTCATGAGTTTAGAAGCACACAGAAAGAAAAGTGTCTAGATGTTGTTCATTTAAAGAGGAATAGACCGATAAGAAAACAAATTACACACTAATGTCATATATAAGCTCCAAAGAATGACTTACTTGTCCCCATCTGTCACAACTTTTCTAGAAGAGGAAACAACATGTTCTGGTAGAAGTGAACCGCTAAAGAATCTTTGACGTTGTCCGGGAATGACGATGTTCCTGGGTAAAGAGCTACTTCTTTTCACATCACCACTATGCCTTTCAGTTTCTTGGTCCTCTGCCTGTGATGACTGCTGCAGTTGAAACATTTGTTCAGAATCTGATTGGATAACATCCTTGCAATTAGGGCTGCTTCGATTGACATCATCCTCACAAACATCAAAATAACCTCTGCACCAAGGTAGATTGTTGCATGAATAAAAGATAACAAGAAAATCAAATTTATTGGACCACTTCATCTAACCAAATCGATTTATTTTTTATATGAATACCTTAAAAGAACACTAAAGATTACAGGCCTCTCGGAGAAGCCAATGCATTTAACTTACCTTGTAATACATGCATTTTTTTTTTTTTTTTGTTAACAAGGATATATACATACTAAATACATAAAGCACATATACAGGGGTAAGCTCACATCGTACCAGTACCACCACTTGTGGTGGTAATGGCCTATTGTGTGACCCACATGCTGTTTGCATTAAATCCACCCTGTCCATTGGGCACACACCTTATGTTCACCACAGAACCCAAAAATCAGGGCAATCCAGGACTCAAGTGGGCCGCACCATAGGGAGCAATGTGTACTCATGCGTAAAACCTCTAAATTCACATGATGTAGCCCACCTAGGCTTTGTAATGGCCTGATTTTTAGCATCCCTTCATCCTGATGGGACGCTTCTAATTGGATGACATATACCAACATGGTCGGCCCCACGAGCAGTTCAATAGGTTTCATTCATTGGGCGTCCCCTCTTAACTCCCCCTGTGGTGTGGCCCACCCAAGTTTCCAATCAGGGTGATTTTTGGTGCTATGGCCTAACATAACATCAAAGGACAATGTCAATGGACAAGGTGGATATGATGCGCACATCACATGGGCCTTGCAATAGCCCAATAACACCAAAAGTTGTGGCGGCACTAGTACCATGTGAGTGTTTTCCACAGGCACATGCAAGCATGCATGTGTGTGTGTGTGTGTGTGCAAGCACGTGCAGGCACGTGTGTGTAGAGTAACAGTCCCCTGCAAGGAGTGCGCCAGGGGATACAACATGTGAGCAAAAGTGGGCATCTCAGGTGCAACCCTCCGTGATGTGTATGTGACATCCATGCCAACACATCAGATGTGTCACCCAATTTTAGGCCCATCCATGATTCAGGCAGGCCACACGATTGGGAACACTATTGAAAGGAATGCTTACCCTCCCAAACTATTTCACTTAATGTGGCCCACCTAAATCAAGGATGGGCCTGATTTTCAGCCCTGGGGCCTAACATTGGGTGACACATCTAATGGTCAAAGTGGATGTCCCACACAGCACGGTACGTCACAAAAAAAAATCATGGGCATTCCCCTTCCCAACTGTTTCCTTGGTGTGGCCCACTTGAATCACGGATCCGCCTAATTTTTGGGCCCTAGGCCCAATAGTGGGTGATGCATCTAATGGTCAGAGGGGATGTCCCATAATAGCATGATGGGCTGATGTAGGGAGTGGACTCCTTGATCGAGGGCGTGGATCACGCACATTCCTGATGGAGATGGACCGAAAGAAAGTCGAGCAAAATCGACAGTCGACAGCGCCTATCGACCAGTCGTCCACCAACCATGAACCGAATTAAAATCTGGAACCAGCTCAACTCGCTGGATTGTCAAGAGCGTCAGCCGACCGGTCTGAGCCCCTGTCCGACCAATCGACGACGTTATACAAATTGCGCGGATTTCCAATTTTCTTTTCGTTTTGCAGATTGTTTCCGTTTTGAGCTAGGATTCTTTTCTTCCTACACAAGTAAGATTTTTCTTATGTGATTAGGGTTAGGGTTAGTCTATTTAAACACTTTTAAGTTCATTATTAGGTAACTTTTGATTATTCTTAATGAAACCTTGAGTTTTACTCATCATCGCTCGTGGATTTGAGTTATTCTTCATGGATTTGAGGAAAAGGTCTCGTGGATTCGAGGAAGATCGGTCGAGGAGTCCCGATAGTTCCATAGATTTAGAATACTTATCCCCGTGAGAGAGATGGTGCTCGATCTCACCCGCCCCAGCTGCGCCAAGTTGGTATCAAAGCGAGGAATCTATGGAACTATCGAGACTCCTCGACCGATCTTCCTCGAATCCACGGGACCTTTTCCCGTGAGAGAGATGGTGCTCAATCTCACCCGCCCCAGCTGCGCCAAGTTGGTATCAAAGCGAGGAACAACCTTGGGCCAATTTCTCTTTGTAAGGTATGGATGGTGATCCAGGGATTCATCTATCAGAAAGAATGGAAGCTTTCCACCGAGAGAGACGAAGACTATGCAAGGGCAGCAGGCTTCCCTCTACCGTTTTGCGGATATACCAATTCCGCCATGTGTTCAAGGTAACGTTCAGCCTCTCATGGTCGTTGGACTAATCAATCAAAGATATCAACCATGTAGGAGGGCGATAGATCTTCCTAACTTCAATGGCCAAGGTCACATCGACGAATGGCTCTTTGGAATTGAATACTTCTTCAACTACATGCAGATTCCAGAAGAAGTAGAGTTCTAATCGCATCATTCCAGTCAATGGATGACGCTTATGATTGGTGGGATTATATTCAGTACTGCCGGGAGCAAGAAGGAAAGCAACCAATTCGCTCGTGGCAGAGAATAAAACGACGGTTGTTGGCTCGTTTCCTTGAAGACGATGAAGATCTAGGTGAGGTGATGTCACCACAGAACTCCAACTTCCCCAACAACGCATATGTCACTCTTGCAGAACCAGGGAGACTACCCGAAACTTTTACAGTGGATGAGCATTCTTCCGTGGCTATCCAAGATCATGATGGAGAATTTGTGGAGTCGATCAACGTTGAAGCCATGGAAGGAGAGGACGAGATACAGCCCACCATCATCTCAGAAAATATTCAAAGGTCTGAGAAGATGGAGGAGATCGTTCTCCAGATGTTATAAACAAGGAGAAAGATCCTGAAGATGTCCCAGGAGTTGTGGATTTGGATTTGCAAGAGTCCAAAAGCATCCCAAAAGATGTAGCGTCAGCGTTGGTGTTGCCAGAGTTCGAGGCGATTGTGGACGTTGAGTTCTTTGATGATCCGTGTTCTATGCAGAAGATTAGCCTCCATCAGATCGAGTCTGTCTTCAGCAGCACAGATGGTATGGTAGATCCGTTTGCGGTTTTCCTTGTTCATGTCAAGACGGAGGTGGTAAGGTTTGCTACAGTATGCCAAGGAATGGCTGAGGACACGTATCGCCAGCCAAGTCCGATGGAGAATCTGAGCATGAATCACAAGCCAAGGCCGTGGAAGAAGACGACAGCAAGTCTCCACCATAACTTGAGGCAAAACTCAAGGTCAAGTTTTCTCCAAGTGGAGGAGTCTGATGTAGGGAGTGTGATGTGGAACAAAAGCATTCAAGGTGTACCAACGAAGAAAGCGCCAACCACAAGTACCATCCTTGTGGATAGGCGACTATTGAAAAGCTGAAGACCCTTCGCATGTGATTGAACACGTAGAAGACCCCACTCAGGGAAAACACGTGTGAAGGATGAAAGGAGAAAAGGCCGAACAAACTGAAGAGATCGGGCGCCCGAACTTGGTCTGCCGGTCGCCCGAACCTCTCTGGAGGTTTTCGGACGACTTCAGGCGGGACCTCAGGAGCCCGACCGAGCGCCCGAACTTTCCCGCACTTATGTTATTTACGCATTTTTACTTAATATTTGAGGGTAGTTTAGTCTTTTTACTTGTTTTTAGTGTTTATTTAAGAGGGCTAAGCCCTAAACTCGAATTAAGTTGATTATTAATGAAAAGCAAACCTCTTTGGTGGCCTCTCTCTTCTCTCTCTCTCATGGTGATGATTCCTCTTCTTCCTTGATCCCTCTTTCTTCTAATTGCTTCTTGTGCCCCTCCTATCCTTCTTCCAGGTAATTCTATCTTTCCCTAACTTATTTGTTTTACTAACCACAATCCCTAAATCTGAATTTGAGCCTAAACCCTAAAGTTTTCAGATTTTCAAATCCCTAATCCAAAATCCCTTGATTTCCTGGATTAGAGATTCCTCTTAATTGATTGGGTTATAGCCATGCAAGATCGGGAGGTTCCATCCCTCGCCGGATCCAACCTATGCATTAATTGAATTCCATACTCCATGGTTGTGATGATGGCCCGTTCCATTGCATGCCTCTTTTATGCTTTTCTTAGTCTATGATGATTAATGCTAGATTTTATTATTATTATTATTGCCTTTTATTTCCGCTGAATAATTGTATTCATGAGCATGCATCATATTTAGGGCTGTCCTGCATCAGAGTGGACTCCTTAATCGAGGGCGTGGATCACGCACATTCCTGATGGAGATGGACCAGAAGAAAGTCAAGAAAAATCGATAGTCGACAATGCCTGTTGACCAGTCGTCGACTGGTCGTCCACCAACCACAACCGGTACGCAGACCAGGCAAAATTAAAATCCGGAACCAGATCAACTCGTTGGACTGTCGGGAGCATCAGCCGACTGGTTGCCCGACCGGTCGCCGACTCAACTCCAACTGGTCTGAGCCCCTGTCCGATCGATCGGCGACGTTATACAGATTGCGCGGATTTTCGATTTTTTTTCCCAGTTTTGCAGATTGTTTCCGTTTTGAGCTAGGATTATTTTCTTCCTACGCAAGTTAGGTTTTGCTTATGTGATTAGGGATCGGGTTAGTCTATTTAAACACTTTTTAAGTTCATTATTAGGTAGCTTTTGACTATTCTTAATGAAACCTTGAGTTTTACTCATTATCACTCGTGGATTCGAGTTGTTCTTCGTGGATTCAAGGAAAAGGTCTCGTAGATTCGAAATATCCCCTCGTGGGTTCAAGGAAGATCGGTCGAGGAGTCTCAATAGTTCCGTAGATTCAGAATACTTATCCCCGTGAGAGAGACGGTGCTCGATCTCACCCACCCCGGCTGCGCCATGGGCCTCGTAAAAAATCAATGGTAGGCAACCCTCTCCCAACTAGTTCCCTTGGTGCGGCCCACCTAATTTTTTGGGCCCAGGCTTAACATGCATGACATGCCTGAGGATTAGCGTGAATTTTTCATCCACATCAAGGTGGGGCCCACCTAAGTTGGACCCTTCTTGCTCGCATGAATGTACTCTTGTGGCACTACTTGCAAGAGACCATTATTGTGTGTTTTTTTTTTTTTTTTTTTTGGGGGGGGGGGGGGTACCATCTTATGGTTAAGAGTGCTTTAACATTTGAGGCATCCCATTTTCATGGTGGGTGACCTTACTGGATTAGTTAGATATCATATAAACACCGCAGTGAGCACCACACGCCAACTAGTTGTTTGTAAGCATATATATCTCTGTGTGTGTATGGGAAAAGGTACTAGACATCCACACAGTGCATTTGGTGGATCCCCTCTAGGTTATGGGATGTCCCAAAAATCAGCTGTATCTAGAACTTAAGTGGGCCACATCATCTAAAACCATATGAAATTATGCCTAAAACATCTAAAAGCACTTGGTGGTTCCCACTTGAGTTTTAGAATTGCCTCAATTTTGGTGTGACCCCTCATCCAAGTGGGGCACACACAATGGATAGAGATGATGTTTGAACAACATCTCAGTAGACCTCATAAACAAATAGGAAGGTGGGTGTGTGGGGTTATGTGGGTGTGTGTGTGTGGACCAGTGTTCGCAGTATCGGTATCGCGATACATTTCGCACCCTTGGGATAAAGATAAATATCACATATCGGTAGGGAAATATCGGTTGTATCGCGGAATGTATCGCACTTTTTGGGAAACATGGGGAAACATTGGGAAATTGATTGAATTTTTTAATGAAACTTCAGGGATTGTTAAAATGGACCTCAATAGACACATTTAAATCATAATATGAAAAAAAAAAAAAAAAGTCAACATAATGGAGTTCCTTTGTAAAAGGATCCTAAGCTATGCGCTATCTGACTGAACTGATGCAACTATTGTTTAAATTGATTCCATAAGATATACAAATGTAACAAGACATTAATGTAAACACAACCAATGCATTGACAAAATAAAACAAGCAAGAGAGTTGAGAAATATACCTATGGATGATGCAACTGACTGAGTATCCTCCAAATGCAGTTTTGACTATCCTAGTTCAACGTAATACAAGCTACCCTATATGGCCTAGATCTATACGAGGACTCAATAAAATCTAAAAAATGACTAACTAGACTCAACAAACTATAACCCCTACGCAGAGTCGGAATGTGGGTCGGCGTGCCCTTGCCCGGGGTTCGGGGCAGAGCGCCCGAAAGCCCAACGGTTTTGGGGAGGAGAAACTACAAGAAAATCGAACAAAAAATCTTTTTTTTTCTACAAAATGGGGGACTCTTGTGCATCTGACCAATACCTGGACGATATCATCCAGGTATCGACAATATTTGGAATCCGCAATAGAAAAAAATGTGATAAATTGACGATATATCGTGCGATATCGATATATCTGCCGATATTATTGATATCTCATGATATATCATGCAATACACAAGAATCAGGCCACTGGCCTGTTATTACTGGGCCAATGTTTATCGCTAGTTACCGATATCGATAATATCGGCCGATATTATCGATACTACAAACACTGGTGTGGACAAGGTATTATGAGATCCACCTCATGGGAGCTTCCCATGGGTTCGAGCTCTATGGGCCCCACCGCAATGCGTTTTAGACATCCACGCCATTGATTAAATGCACCCTTCCATGGTGGGCCATGGGCCTAACAATCAAGTCAATCCATGACTAAGGTGAGCCACACCATAGACAGCAGATGAGAGTGGATGCTCACCCATTGAAAACTTCCAAATTGTTTATAGGGTCACTAAGATGTGGTTCAAACATCCAACCCATCCACTGTTTGTGTACCTTGGATGAGGGGTCACACCAAATTTCATGCCATTCCAAAACTCAGGTGGGCCCCATCAAGTGCTTTTTAGATGTTTTAGGCATGATTTCACATGGTTTCAACTTGTGTGGCCCACCTAAGTTCTAGATATGGCTGATTTTTGGAACATCCCATATCCCAGAGGGAACCCACCAAATGCACAATGCGGATGTCCAACACACATCATGGTGGGGCCCACTGAGATCAACCTCGTAGAACCTTCTCACACACACACACACACACACACACACACACACACACGCTACAGAGCTCTTAAGTCCAATCGGTTGGACCACAGGTTATAGCTCTTAAGTCCAATCAGTTGGACCACGGGTTAATAGTCCACCAAGCCAATAACCTCCAATTAGTTAAGAGCATGTGACATCCAACCCCTTGAATAGGTTAGCCCAACCATGAGGATCACCTAGTTAAAAAATCAGCCCCATCTGCTCATCGGGCAGACCACAACATGAGAAACAATTTCTAGCAGTTGATAAATAGCAAATTACCAGTGTGGTCCACTTGAAAAGTAGATGTGACTGATTTTTGTTGAAGGCGATCCTCATGATAGGGCCAACCTATTAGTTGGGTTGGATGTTGCACACACATCACAGGTTGGAAGTTATCTGTTGGTTGGGCTATAATTTATAGTCCAACTGGTTGGACTTGAGAGAAATAAATAAATAATATATTAATTATAGAGAGAGAGAGAGAGAGAGAGAGAGAGAGAGAGAGAGATGCTCTCCTAGGAACCAGTTCTCAAGGGAACTTCGTGAAAACTTTTGACACATAATGTTGGCACCAAATCCGGACAGTCCACTAGATGAGTCACCTCATGAAACCCCCAAGGCTAACTTTTTGGCCTGATGCAAAAATCTATCGGGCCATAGCAAAGTGAGAGGCAAATCAAGGCCCTAGGGGTTTCCACTTTGCTATGGCCCATCAAATTCTTGGATCAAGCCAAAAAGGTAGCCCAAGGGGTTTGATGAGGTTAGTGTTCAAAGTTTCGGCATCGCTACAAGTTTCACTAGCCAGGGATACGGAAACAATATCGATATCGCTAATAACCGGAAATGTGGGAAAAATGAGGAAACAGTGGAATTTTTTAGTGAAACCTAAGGAGATGTTAAAATACACATATTTGCATATTTAGGAACAAAAAATTTGCAAAAAAAATGCATACATAATAGATTTCTATTTAATGGGGGCCTAAAAGCATGTGTTGTTGTAAGTAATCTGTCCAGCCATCTCATCCATCCCATCTATCCATCCAACCTCTAACCTTCCATCCAAACGTCCATTGATATTTCAGAATATCGGCAACACACGAGATTCCCCAACAAATCATTGACAATTGAAAAAGAAATGAAAGATTGTGGCTCAATATCGCCATGTAATGATAATATCACGATGTTATCAATATTATCATCGACAAATTGAACGTCGCATACAACCATGTGCCCATAAAAAAAATGAAATGGGGATTTTTTAATATATAGATTTTTGGCAATATCGATACATTGGTGATATTATTGAAATATTGCAGATATATTGGCGATACAAGCAACACCTAGAATTTACACATTTGAAAATATTGGCAATACATAGGCAATATCAATGCATTAGCAATACAAGCAACGCCTGGAATTTACACAGTTGAAAAATATTGATGATATCGATACGTTGGCGATATTTGGGGATGCATCACTAATACCTAGAATTTCTAATACTATCAGTGTTATCAGTATCGCTATCAGTGTTATCGGTATTGCTGAGCTAGAAATAGAGATAATATCGGGGATAATTCGATAATATCGGAGATAATTCAAACACTGAGGTGGCTCATCTAGTGAACAGTCCAGATTTTGTGCCTACATCATGTGTCAAAAATGTGTGTGTGTGTGTGTGTGTGTGTAAGGTCTCTATTCATGGCTCCGCAGTAGATACAGTGTGTTTCTACCATGAGGTCATGGCTTCAAAACCCATGTGGTGTGTGGGTGGGTGTAAGAGTGTGTTCACCTCTCTCTCTCTCTCTCTCTCTCTCTCTCTCTCTCTCTCTCTCTCTCTCTCTCTCTCTCTCTTTCTCTCTGTGTGTGTGTGTGTTTGTGTGTCTATAAACCAGATGGAAACATGCAGATAAAATGTAAGGACATACTTTAGTGCCTCAAGAGGATGAATTGGAAATGTAGCAAGTGAACCCTTTGCATTCTGAAGGTCGTTGAATCCATCCTAAAGCACAGAAAATAGAAAGAATGAAAGAAGGAATAATAAAAGAGATTGGATACAACAAGTTAAAAGGACAGAAAGGTAGCATATACAGAGAGTATTTTAGCTCAACCATGATACCTTCTGCACAGGCACAGCCCTAGGATGGTTAACCGTTTTGGGTGACAGCATATTAGATGCAAAATCTGAATCATCAGATCCATTCTTTATCTTGCTATATGTGTCTGGATCTTCGATATTGGAAATGCCACCACACTCCTCAATCTGCTACACAGGAAGCTGCATTAGTGAATGGATACTGAGACCATTAATATATCTCTTTTCCCAGTGCAATCGCAGATGTTGGACTTCCTCACCAAGGCAGCCTGAGTTTTCAAATCCTCAAGATTAAAATTCCACCCGCTAATTCCTCGTATGTATTCTTGCTGCAAGGTCACAGGAGCTCCAGTTCAGAAAACATAATTTACTGGTAATGTCAACATCACCTATTTTCTTGCTGCATTTACACTACATTATTAACATTTTAAGCTCGAAAAGGAAAACTTTTCACCAGGATTTTTTGTATAAGATCAGATATATGTAAATGCCCACATGATCTTCAAACAATATCGAGGATGTCAAGTGAGAACTAAGCTAATGTATCCATAGAGAGATTTAAATCTAGATGAGTCAACAGAATGAAAATAACTGACAAGATGATTTGAATTCTGCATAAACCAAGGTTATTAGAATATCGGATAACCCAAATGAACATTTCTGATAAACAAACAGAGAATCAACTAACGAGTGAGATACCTATCATTTCAATAACAGACAAAACTTGCACAAGTGGAATGTCTTTGTCACATAGCATGCAACTTCTATAAGTCAGATTATCTCAATATGATCATTGATGGATGAAACGATTTTTTTTCTTTTTTAGTAGTTAGTACATTTTTATACCATTTACATCATGGCCAGAATGAGATCATAATTCCTCGAACATATTCTATTGAGTATTGATACAAGTCATCCAACACCAGACAGATCACATAATTGATATGATAAATAAAGGAGAAAGTGATAGTCCTACAATGCTCATCTAATAAACAAACACAAAAAAACCCGCAAACGAATGTCATATTTAACAAAATTCATAATCTCAACTGTAAATAAACACTGAGGTTACATAATCTTATTTCTCCTTTGGGCTACATAAATTTTATAATATCATCTGAGGAATGCTCATCTCCTTTGGGCTACATAAATTTTATAACCATCTCTCACGAGAATTCGTAAGAGACTTCTTAAGGCTCATCACACGTGATGTGTCCCTAAAATCTGAGCCGTCCATGTGATGCAGCACCTCAAAAAACCCTCGCAGCCCAACTTTCAACCTGGTTCACAAATCTGGTGGGCCATGGCAAATGGAAACAGTTTCCTCCCTTGATTTGCCTCTCTTTCTCTTCTATGGCCCACCGAAGTTCTGGATCAGGTTGAAATTTGGGCCCCGGAGGTTTTTTGGAGTGCTGCATCACGTGGATGGCTCAGATTTTAGGGACACATCACGTGTGATGAGCCTTAAGAAATCTCTCATGAGTTCTCGTGAGAGATGGTTCGCAGGTGAGCATTCCTCAATATCATCTACCATTTGCTAATATGAGACTCTGCCATGACTGGTTCCAGAACCAAGGTAAAAGAGGAAGATTGATGTCTGGTAGGCAGACTCTTGTAAAACTTTGCCAATCTACCATTCAAAAGGTGACACCAAACTGCTGCAAGAAAGCTAAGATGATGACAATGACAATGATGATAAAACAAATGCTGAAGTTGCTCACCTGCGACAGATGTTCTTTATCCCCATACATCACCTTATTCTGTACAAGAAAATCTGCCTCTTTCGACTGAAAACAGAAGGCAAACAATAAGCATGGCAGTAGTGATGGGATTTCTTCTAACAGAATACACATGTTTTTGGGCCTGAAGAATAGTTAGGAGTAAACCACAGACCTTCAGCATCCTAAAACGTTCGCCAAGTGGACGAAGGCCGTTAAGAATGGTGGGAACCAAATATTCATTTGAACGGGCATGCTTAAAGAAAGGGTGCTTCAAAAGCTTTGCTGAAGCGGGACGCTTCTTTGGATCCTTCACTAAGCAAGTAGCTACCATATCTTTAAAAGACTACAAAAAAATATTTTCTTCAAAACAATATTCGACTAACATTTCCAATCAAAAGTCTCAATTGAAAAACAAAAAACCTTAGAAAATCTCTTATCCCTTTCATAGTCAAGGCCTGGTGGTGCATTTTGTAAGGTCATTAGCAGAACCTACAATACAGGTAGGAAACAGTTAGGACCGAAATACTCCACAAAGATCGCACAGTGTTCTGTGAACAGATTGACAGCCTAACTGCAGGGATTTGACAGACATTCACCTTCATTGGTGGATACTTGGAAAATGGGGCATGGCCATGGGCAAGTTCCAACGCCGTTATTCCAAATGACCAAATGTCCGCTCTGCATACATAAAAGAAATCTAAGGTTTCAAAGCTTTCAGTTTAAAAATACAAGGTTAGAAGTCCATGTTAATCATCCACTCACTTGAAGTCATATCCATGTAACTGCTGCATAACTTCAGGGGCCATCCTACAGAACATGGGAGTTCCATAGAAAGCATTAGTTTCAGTCAACGGTCACAACTCATTTCACATCAACAAAATTGCAACCAACAAAATGATAAATTAGTGGAACTTTGCAGGTACAAAACAAAGGGCCCTCAAAAGTTACCAGCATGGAGTCCCCACAAATGTATTTCTAGACCGTTGTCTATCCCCACCATCAAACATGCATGCAGAAACTCCAAAGTCTGCTAACTTGACAGCACCATTAGCATCAATTAGGATATTTCCTGCCTGCAGAGAGTAACTAGAGAACATGAGAAGTGAAACCATCCATAGAACACTAAATTAAGCAGGCAAGAAAGATAGTGACCATGAGAAGCAGCAGTTTCAAGTGGCAGAAAATTGTTTGCATTGAAGATATCATTACAGTTTCAAATCCTTTAGGGTGGTTACGATGCAGTATCAAAATATAATGAAGGAGAAATTACCAACTTGTAAATTACCTTAGCATTCGTACTGAGGAACTGGACATCAAATTGAATTACATTACTTTCAAGTCAGATGAAGGAAAGTAACTGCAATGTAAGGGCTGCTTCCTCATTGCAAATACTAGAAAACATCACTTATTTTGTCATTTTCACACTTGATTAAACTGAATGTTCATAATTCAATTTGCACGTACATCCAAACATCGCTCAGCCTATCCATGAGATCATTGACCAGTTCAATGCACAAGGATGTGATGATCAATCATTCTAAAGCTGTTGCAAGGTTCACTTAGTGCCTTGCAGCTGAGGAAAACATGTAGATAAGATGAGAAAAAAAGCAGAGAAATCTAATTCCAACACACCTAGAGCACGAAATAATTTGTCAATAAATAGAAACTGAATTCTTAGTATGATAATGATCTTTATATGGAATTATATCCAATCATGAAAGGTTCAATAGCAGCCTGGGAGCAATGGGAACAAAAGCAAATTTACCAACACAACAGAAACCATGGTTGCTCATGGAAAAATTACAAAGATTTGTAATCCTCCCTATCATTCTGCTATGTTGTCAAATTCATCTCTTTCAGATTTTCCAGTTAACACATGCCATTAGACTTTCTTAGTATATAATGAAAACCAACGCTTAAATTTAACAGTTATGGACTTGAAAGGATTGACAAAAGCGCTACTGGCATGGAATATCATAATATGGTACCTTAACATCTCTGTGGATGTGCCCATGGCTGTGTAGATATACAAGAGCTTTCAAAACTTCACGTAATAGTGTTGCAATAACCGGCTCTTCAAAACCTTCAGGATAAGCAGATTTCATTATATGAAGGCAAGATCCCCCAGCCATATAAGGCATCACAACCCAAAGGCTGCAATCTGTGGTGAACGAGCAATGGGCCCGTAGTACATTGGGATGATCAATCAAGATCATCATTTGCACCTCACGACGAATTCCATCCTGCACAAAGGACAACAAAAATAAAATTATTATCAACAAGATACCCTTCCTTCACAGGTTCATCATGTTGGCAAATGGTAATCCCATCCCCTATTAACCTTCTCAATAAAGATTCTGCATTGTCAAAGATAGATTATAGTCACATCGCAACCCTTATTTAGAGATAGATATTTATTCCCCAGTCCACAGAAGTGAGACCATGCATTGTCAACAGAAATATGTCGACAGGCCATGCACAATAATTTAATGGCAAAGGACAAGCACTTGGTATGGTCTGATGCTTAAACATCCAAAGTGGTAGAAAACCCACAATAACTAAATGATTACTGTGAGTGGAACTGCATTTAATTCAAAAAACTAGCACAAACAGAACTGAGTGGTGACAAAGTCTTTAAGCTTCAGAAAAGATGCACAAATTGAAGGGTATGCTAGTTTACTGTAAAAATGAGTTTATACATAATGTTGGTTATTGATATCCTAATCATCATCATAGTAGCCTTGTCTCAGCCATTTGAAGTTGGCAGTTACTGCTTATCATCATCAACATCAACCTCATCTTAGCCTTCTCCCAGCAAGTTGGCTCGGCTTTTAAATGTTATTAATGTGGGAGCATTTTTACACCGGGCTCGAGTGGGCGGTCCATTGGTGGTGCAAGAGCACACTCGAGGTGGGTCCGTTCGTGCAAGACCCACGTAGGAGGGATCGACCGAGGGCCTGGGTGATCCGTTGGTGTGGGACCCCTAGGTGACCCGTTGGTGTGGGGCCCATCCGTACTAGGCTATGAGATTAAAAGTAGATTCCGTGCCTCCCTCATCAGCTATGGAGCTTTTGGTGAGTTGGTCGGATGTTCTGCGTCAAATTGGTATCAGAGCGGGAGGTCTTGTGTTCGAGACTCTTCACCAAGGGTGATTAATGCGAGAGCATTTTTACACCGAGCTCGAGTGGGCGGTCTGTTGGTGGTGCGGGAGCACACTCAGGGTGGGTCCGTTGGTGCAGGACCCACGTAGGAGGGTTCGACCAAGGGCCTGGGTGATCCATTGGTGTGGGACCCCTGGGTGACCCGTTGTTGTGGTGCCCATCCGTACTGGGCTATGAGATTAAAATGATATTCCGTGCCTCCCCAATCAGCTCTGGAGCTTTTGGTGAGTTGGTCAGATATTCTACGTCACCAACACTCCAAGCCCCCTAAAGTAAAGCCAGTCAAATTGCTATCTTATAACATTTTCCCATAAGTTTCGTAAAATATCATTTCAATCACTTCACAGATGAACTCTAGGCTACAGAGAATAGAGAGTCATTACCGACAGGTAGATAGGTACCAACCTACCATCATGATATCATCCAGAAATTAGCATCTTCATGCAGTAGAAAGCATTTGACCTTCTGCCATATGCTCACTAAGAATTTAAACTCTATAAAAATTAATACACATACATGGGTTCACAAGATATAATTACTTAACTCCAAAATGGTCTGCTTCACTTCAATTTGTCGAATCATGCTCAAATCTTGTGTTTTGATCTCCAAAACAAGCCTAGATCTAGTCAAAAATGTGTTTCCAAGCTTCCTATAAACAATAAGTCCCTCATCAACCTTTTCGACTTTCGCAATACTGATGCTAGGCACTCGAATAGAGACATAATATAGAGGCAAACTGGATAGCGATGCCTTGATTAACATAAGCATCCCACCCAAAGACAGGTGCCAAACTTTTCCATTTAAATAACTTCGTTTTAACCAAGGTGTTCCATGACGGTAACAGTGGCCGTAACAGCCACCGCCATTACCGTTACGGCCTTTAAAATAAAAAATAATAAAAAATAATAATAATAAAAAAAAAAAACTGTTTCAGGACTGCTACGGGGGGGCGGTTATGGTCCGTTACGGGGGTTCTTACAGGCATTTTTTCCTGCAACAGCCATTTTGGCCCCATAACACACAACAGTTATGGTCGTTACCGTTACGTAACCGTTTTTGTATGTCATGGGTTTAACCCTTTCAATGACTCTATACCACAAATGTTTTGTGAGCCTGCAATTGCAAAGGGAAGCCTCAAGTATGTTGTCGGGAATGAACCAGCCCCACATCCAAAGATTCCAGTCAGAATATTTGTCTCTTCCTTTTTAGTACACACCCCCAGCATCTCACTCTTGGCTACATTCACTTGAAGATCAGAAATTACAAGCCTGCCATTGCAAAGGGGAAGCCCCAAGCATGCTGTCGGGAATGAACCAGCCCCACATCCAAAGATTCCAGCCAGCCTGTCTTTTCCTTCGTAGTACACACCCCCAGCATTTCACTCTTGGTGGCATTTACTTGAAGACCAGAAACTGCATCTCACTAGTTTTCTTAAGTTATCCGCCATATTGGCCTCCACGTTGCAAAAAAGGATGGTGTCGTCAGCGAATTGAATATGCAAAATTTGAAAACCGGCATTTCCTACCGTGAATCTGATTATCAACCCAACTGATTGACCCCAGTCCAACATTCTGCTCAATGCTTCTACCACCACAAGAAAGAGAAATGGGAAAAGAGGACCCCTGGAGGCCTGAAAGTAACCTTTCAGATAGCCGTTGATAAAGACAGAGAACCTCACCGACTAGACGCACTTCCACATCCAACTTCTCCATTTATGCCCGCATCCCACCCCTCCCAACATATAATCGAGAAAGTCCCAAGTTTACGTGATCGTATGCCTTCTCGGTATCGAGCTTGCACATGATACCTTCTTCTTCTTCTTCTTCTTCTTTTTTGTCTCTATAACAACATCCAGACAATCATAAGCAATGAGCATGCTATCCAGAATTTGCCTCCCTTCCATAAATGCACCTTAACACACTAAAATCACCCCATCAAGTACCCTCCAAAATCTCGAGGCCAAGACTTTAGCTAGTCTTGTAAGGAATCTTGATGAGGCTAAATCAATCTAATAGTTAGGGGGATTTTCCTTAAAGATTGTCTTTAACGTCTATAACCAAGGGGGGTGGGTGCTTTGCAAAATTTTCTACGTGTGAGTTTTCGTAAGTATTATAAGAGAAGAAGTTTGATATCGATAAAGTTCTCTCACTCTCTACTAAATATTCTTGTGGGTGTACTCTTGTCCATTTCCTTGTGATTTGATTATTAAGATCTCATTGACTCAATAGCCAAGTTGCACCACATCCCTAGTTCCATGCATAAATGAACACAATGTTTTGTGCACATGCACCAAATGTGCGACCATTTATGTTCGAAAGCCCCACAACATGCCACATGTGCTACCATTAATCTTCAAGCGCCTTACGTGTACCACATATGTCAACGTGCATATGCGACATAAACACTACATGTGTCACCAACCATCTTAAGCTCCCCACATATTCCACATTTCATCTTTACTCCTTTTCCCAGGTGTTTGACAATCAGGGAACAGAACGGCTAATCCAATACAACATAATATGGACAGCATAAACATGACCTAGAACATGACTTTGCTAGCATCAAAAAAACCCATAAGATGCTGATGTATCATATAATTGTCATATATCTATTGTGACTTGTCAATCTATCAAGTTCCTAGGGCTTTGTGACTGTGTTCTAAATAGCGTGTATTATGCAGGACGGCCTAAATATGATGCATGCTCATGAACATATATAATCCAACAGAATAACAAAACAATAACAATAAAAATTTCAGTATCTATCATCATAATTTAAGAGAATCAAAAAAGAAACATGCAATAATGTGGGCCATCATCATAATCACACGGTGTGGGATTCAATTACTACGTGGAATGAATCCGACGAGGGATGGAACCTCCCGATCTTGCATGGTCATAATCCAATCGTGCAACGGGATTCATGAAGTAGGGGCATGCGATGACCTAACCCTAGATGCATATATATTCAGTTGGAAGATATTCAAATAATAAAATTACGAAACTAACTACTTTCAATCAGAGGAAACTATCAAGTCTCAACACAAAGATGAGATCCGTCCATCCGGATCATGCCCCTTAGCATAAAACCCTGTAAAATCGTAAAACAAGGAGGATCTAGGGATATAAGGATATCCCAGATCTAGCATAGATCAGTCCACAGTCAAGTTTGGATCCGGTTCTCATGGCTAGGCATTCCTCTTTTCAATCGTACCCAAGAGAGGGGGGGGGGGGGGGTTCAGAAAAGGACGAAGAATGCCGAAAAGCAATGGGCTCTCATAAAGTACGAATTAGGAATCAAAAGAAGCTTATCTTTCCTCGCACATTGAAGAAATAGAAAAGAGAAAACGGAAACTCCGGGGTGGAATCCTCAACGCCTGAGGGCCAATCCTGAAACCCCAATCTCTCAAACAAAGAGGAAGAAACTCACGAATTTTCTATTCATTCAATATATCGAAATAGGGTTCCTCACAGTATATATAAGCTACGAAAATAAAAAGTGTACTAAAGTGCCTGAAAACCAAAGAAATAACATAAAAACACCTAAAGTAAATAACGACACTAAAGTACCTAGAAACAAGGAAATAAACAGAAAAGCGCCTAAACGTAAATCCGCTCCATGGTTCAACGGTCATGATGCTCCTGCGCGATGCTGCAACTCGCGTACTCGTAACGCGTCAGAAAATGGGCCCAATGGGACCGGCGTCCATCCACATCAACTCGTCTGCTCCAACATTCGATCTGCGACGTTGCCTCCTCTGATACACTCTAAAGGGTGCACCACTGACGTCCGCATCAATTCACTAGCCCGAGGAATCAAAGGATTTCACGGGTTAGGGAATCAAAACTTGAGGATTAGGGTTTGGGATCAAACTCAAGTTGTAGGATTACAGAGAATTGAGAAAATTAGGTTAAAAGGAAGAGGGAAGAAGAAGAATACCTTAAAAGAATGTTGGAGGGGAAAGGAAGAAGAAAAGAGAAGAAGATTGGAGAAGAAGAGATGAAGTTCCACAGAGAGAGAGAGAGAGAGAGAGAGAGAGAGAGAGAGGAGGCAACCAAAAGGCTTTTCATTCAATAATCAATAACTAAATTCGTAATTAGGGCTAAACACTCTTAAATAAGTACTAAGAATAAGAAAAGACTAAAATATCCTTAAGTAAAAAAAAAACAACTTAAAAAAAAATATCTCGCACGGTGGTCGGGCGCGACTTCGGGCGTTCGATCGGTCGCCCGAAGACATCCAAAAACGTCCAGCGACTAAAACACATAAGCAGCTGAATTTTGGGCCCTCAATCGGGCACCCGATGAATAGCGGTCGGGCGCTCAAAGACAGTGAAAACTGTCCAGCAAGCAGTCCAAATTTCCAGTCGGGTCTTCTTCATTCTACACACGTCTTCCCAATGTGGGGTCTTCTATGTACCAAACCACATGTGTAAGGTCTTCAATGCTCCTCAATGATCGCCTAGCCACAAGGAAGATGCTTGAGAGGCGCGCTTCCTTCGTTGATAGACCTTGAAGGGCTAAATGTCCACATCAGTGTAGCATAGCATTCACTCCTCTAAAGCATGAGGCATAAGCTAAATAGTGTATAGCGTAAGCTACATGCTACTTCTAGATTCTTAAACAAGGTTGCGCTTGGTTGCGTCAAGTTCATGATATTCACCAAATTAGACTTATTGATAATAAAATTTAACAAAATTTCATGATATTTGGTGCAACCAAACACAACCTAAAGTAATAGGAAAGGGTAATCATTAAGTATCAAGGTAAAGAAATAGCAAGGAAACTAATTAATACTTATATTATTTTTACTAAAAGCATTGAAAGGATTAACTACTTTTTTTATTGAAGATACAAAAATGTAACTACCCTTTTTATTGAAAATACAAGAATGTAACCAAACATTGAAACATAAATTGATTTTAATGTTGTAATGAAAATAACTTGTAATGTGAGCTATGTAGAGTGTAGCATATGCAAATTATCATGTAGCGTAGGCTACACACGACTTAAGCTATTTTCATGAGCTACATAGCGTTAAGGCTAAGCTATGCTACGTAGCGTAAAATATGGGCTACATTGCGTACTTATTTAAAACATAGATAAGAACAACCACTTCCACTTTACAATTGATTCCAGAGGCCTCATATGGTAGAGCCTCTCTAAGGCTTTGCTTGGATGTAACAATACTTGCTAGACAGGAAATACCACAAGGCCTGAAAAGAGCATTGAGTTATGTTTCAGTCTAACAAGAATGTCGGGGGCTAGGGGAGAAGTCCCATTTTCAGGAGAAGTGGAAGTTGGTGAATTTATGGAGGCATTGATTTAAGTTTCCCAGATGGCGCTGCCTTTGCAGAGAAATTTGATTTCAGCCAATCGTGTCAAAATGCCCTTCAGCATTACATCTAAACTGGACCAGAACTGTTCCACCAACAAGTCCAGGCATGTCATCCTTATTTGTTCTCCAATGTGCAATAAGGAATAACAGTCCCTAAGCGGCACAAACTGATTCATTTATAAGCAGAATGCTTGGGTGAAGATGGAAATAGAATAAATGAAACTAACATCAACCATACTGAACAGTTCAATATCTATCCACATGCAACATATAATTAAGCCTAGCATGAAGGGAAGTTACCAGATAACAAGTATTTTAGCTGTAAGTAGGAAAGAAGCCAACATACCAGATCATTGTTGCACTTTTCCAGGTCCAGAACCTTGATGGCAACTATCTCATTAAGCGGAATGCAGAGGGCCCCGTACACGGTAGCACTGACACCCTCACCAACTTCCTCATATAGTTTATAATCTTTCGAACTGACTGGATATCTCTTCTCAGATAAATGTTCCATCTTTCTTTCTTATAGCACATTCTTAATGTGCTCTGCAGTCCTCAAATTTCCAGAATGCATAAATAGGTGTATAACTAGTGAGGTATCAATCAATATGAGGTTTCTTCCAATTCGAAAATGGGCCACCTTTGCTCAAAATGTTGTATATGAACCCTGGAATTTCATGAAGTTGTTCCCATACAAGACATTCTCATGTCATGCAAAACTATTCAACTGAATAACTGCAGTGTGTATTTAATCCAGCCCCTGAGTATTTCCACATTTGTCTTATCTCACTATATATTAGAATTTCTCATCTCAAATTAGGGCCACATGTAATCATTTCTGGTTTCAAACTTTTCTTGAGGAGTCCACTAATCCAAAATTTGGGCACTATCATGACAAGCATGTTCCTGAGAGAAACATCACGATGCCTAAGCCTAGCTAAGCACTTCAAGAAAGCATTCTGCATTGAACATAAACAGATGTGAATTCCAAGAAGACATTAGAACAACCATCCATTGCATCTGAAAAGACCATGCACAACCAAACTAGCAACTCCAAGACAAACAAGGCTCTTCAGTAACTCCAGATAGGTCTACTCCATATCAGTTACCAGAGGAAGGTGGAGAATATTCCTGGAAAGATAGAGCAGATAATGCTTTAAAAACCAACAAAAGCATCTGAAAATTATCACTAATTACAACCATGTAAAACCATCTAACTAATAGCAAGGATAATAAGAAATTGTGGAAAACTATTGAAAATAAATACACAATCGATGATCTTCCAAGCATTTGATAAAACAGCATACAAATCTCAGTCAATCTCTTTCTGTATCACAGAAAAGGAAGCCAGCATAAGAACATTAGAGCAAAGAACACTGGGAATATAACGTATCTTGAAAAAGGGGTCATGGAAAGGCATAGGTAGAACAAAGAAGGCGGGAAAAGAAATTTTTTTTTTAGTCATGCAACGCAACCACCCTGTTAGCTGCGTAACGCACCCACACGGTTATTCACACGATGCACCCACCCACCGGTGGGGTTAGTGGGGGGTGAACAGTGGTCCAGCCTTTGCTGTGCTCTCTCGAACCTCAGCTCACTCCCAAGCATGGCCAGCACCTGGGAGGTCTTCCTCAGGCCTGCCCCCCAACTTGGAGTTAGTGTCTCCTTAGCATTTCAAACCTGAGACCTGCTGTTGAAATGCCTAGGCATCGTCCAGCTGGGCTAGCAGGCGAGACACAAGAAGGGGGGAAAAGAACTCGAAATGCTGAGAAGACACCAATTTTGGCTTGTCTCCAATCATTCAAATAAATTCAGAACCTCAAAACTGTAATAGCAGTGAAACCACCATATTTATGAAAATCCACATACATAAAGTTTCTGGTTCCTGTTCCTTCCAAATATAGGCACTTTTTCATGCATTAAAAATGGCATGAATTTCTTAATGACTATTACGTGAATTCATGAAAAATCACATTTATACAGTTTCCAGTTTGCGTCACTTCCAAAAATGCCATATCCTTGCATACATTCAACTACAATCCTCCAAAGAAATTCAGGACCTCAAAAATTAACAGCAGTGAAACCACCATATTTATCAAAATCCACAGACCTAAAGCATCTGGTTCACGTTCCTTCCATTTTAAGGGATTTTGCTTGCATTAAAAACAGCAATGAATTTCTTCCCAACTGATATTCGATTTCGTGAAAATTCACATTTGCAGATTTTCCAGTTCGAGTTCCGTCCAAAGAAGCTACAATTGCACATACATTCAACTACGGATTTTGCATCCACATACAGACTTAGCATTTCAAAATTGCAGCATTTTGATGCAATAAAACGGCACTGGAACTTCCCCCGAAATCCCAACTGCTTCTACCAACAATCAAATCCATATTCTGGAAACCGTCATGAAATCAGAACAGTATAAAACTCAAATTATCCAATCAAAACTTCAATATCGGGAATTAGAACCGAAAATACCCCAAAAATGCAAGAGAGAGAAATGCAGCACGCATAGAATAAAAGAATTCGAAAACAGAAAGATTCACGGAGCAAGATCACAAACGACAAATCAAACAAAAATCGATCATTTGAGCACCTGAGCGAGCGATTCCCCGAAATCTAGGGTTTCCCAGCAGATCACCTGTAAAATGGAGAGAGAGAGAGAGAGAGAGAGAGAGAGAGAGAGAGAGAGGTGAAAGGAAGAGTATAATGGAAGAGAGAAGGTCTAAAAGGAAGGATTTGAAAGGAAGAGTATAATGGAAGAGAGAAGGTCTAAAAGGAAGGATTTTTTCTACTTCCGGTCTTGTCCTTCGCCTCCCACGCCATGGGCGGAAGGATCTGGAGCTGTTTTAACGGTATTTTCTGGATTATGAGATGGGCTTTTTGGGAAGTGATTAAAAAAACGGAGGAAAAGATAGCTTTTTTGCGTTCTGAGAAAGAGAGTTAATTTTCCAGAGAGATGCGGACAGAAGGATCTACGGAGAGAGGGACGGAAGCGGATTGTGTACTGAGCGCAACTCGGTACGTAAGCGTACTGAGTAAACTCTGTGGAGCCCACCGTGATTAATGAATTTTATCCACGCCGTTCATCCGTTTTACCAGATCATTTTAGTTTACAATCCTAAAATCGAAGCATATAAAAATCTAATGTGGACCACACCGCAGGAAACATTTTGAATTAAACACATACCGTTGAAAACTTTTGGAGACCGCAGAAGTTTTGGGATCAAGCTGATATTTATGTTTTCCTTTCATCGATGTCTTTTTGACCTTGTGAACAGGTTGAATGATAAATAAACATTACTGTAGGCCCTAGGAAAACTTCAGAGGTGGAAATCAGTATTACCACTGTTTCCTGTTGCGTGGTCCACTTGAGCTTTGGATATGATTCAATTTTGGTATTATGTCCTAAAATGATCTTTAAAATCGGATGTACGGCGTGGATAAGACACATATATTCATTTTGGGCCCCACAGAGTTTACTCAGTTCACTTTAGCGTACTGAGTAATTCAGTACGCAATCCGCTGCTGAGAGGGACTGTCCTGCACGTGAATGTATAAGTTTTAAATGCCATTTTACATTGCTTCCTGTGGTGTGGCCACCTAGGGCTGTAAATGGTCGGGTTCGGGGCCGGTTAGAACCAGACCCGCCCATTTACTAAACGGGTCTGGGTCCAAATTTTATACCCAGACCCTTTTACTAAATGGGCGGGTCGGGGGTCGGGGTCCAAGTCAACCCATTAGACCCATTTATAAATGGGTCCGGGTCTGGTAGAGGGAGATCCACCCAGACCCATTTATAAATGGGTCGGGTCTAATGGGTCCGAGTCTGGATCAAGTATGCAAGCATTTTACAAGGCTTAAAACTAGGTTTGGACAGGTCTGGGCTGGACGGGTCCCTTGAAACATAGACCAAACCCGCCCACTTACTAAATGAGTTCAGGTCGGGCCTAATATAAAGGAAACCAGACCCAGACCAGACCCGTTTAGCAACCGGGTCTGTTCTTGGACCCAGACCCGTACCATTTAACAAATGGGTTGGGTCTGGGTCTAAATGGGTTGGGTCCGGGTACCCCATCGGGTCCGCTGACCCATTTACAGCCCTAGGCCCACCTAAGTTTTTATAAAGATTGTTCTTTGGATGTACGGTGCCCACGAGTAGGCTCAAGCAGATGCACTGTTTGGATTCCACATGCACTTCTCATGTGGGCCCCGCACATCTCGAATGTATGGTGATTACCACCCTGGCTGAAATTAGACTGGTCCCATGATCTAGTGGGCCAGACGTGCATAGAGAAGATGGATGGATAGAAACGATGACCGGTTATCTGTATTCGAGTCACAACCAACGGTCAAATAGCCTGACCTTCTTCAGTGAACGGCTGGAGTTCAAAAGCAGGAGTGGCACTTGTACACGGATGAATCATTTCGCGTTGGTTGACACGCAAGCACTAATAAATTGTACATGTGCCGTACACGTAACAATCAAACCCATCAAAACGTGGGGCCCACTGTTGATAGGTCAGAAACGCATAACCAGATTGATTGGATATCCGAATTTATTGATGACACCGTATGTTTGGTGGATTTGGAGCGTTGACCGTCCATTGGACAACATCCACCAAACAGCCATTTTATAACATGGTTTCTCAGTGACTTTTGGTTTATGAACCATCTAAAGTGGGCCCCACTGTTTAGACGGCTGATTTGAGTTACATTACGCCACATATAAAATTTCTAAGTGCTTGCGTATGGACCACCACCAACCTCTGTCATGCAATCAATACTTTTATGTACTTTTTTCACGTTGTGGATTTAGTCAGGTTGTCGGTCGTGGGGCTCATCTTGATGTACGTGTCGTATATCCATACCGTCCATCCGTTTTTATGCTCATTTTAGGACCTAACCCAAAAACGTAACAGATCCAAATCTCAGGTGGACCACACCACTGGAAATAGCAGTGATTGACCATTAAAAACTTCATGTGGGGCAACAAAAGTTTGGATAAAGCTGATATTTGTATTTATCTCTCATCTAGGTTTGTTTGACCTTATCATCGGGTTGGATGACAAATAAACATTACGGTGGGCCCCAGGATGTTTTTAATGGTAGGTGTTCAAGTTTCATGTGGTGTGGCCCACCTTAGATTTGGATCTTCCTCAATCCGCTTCCTTGCCATAGACGATTGTTTGGTAAGTGGGGCTCCCGATGTCCGCAAGAAATGCTAGAGCCGGTAGATTGCTCATCTCCAGCTCTTTCACTCCACACTTGGTAATTATCAAGGGTTGCCGGAATCTTTGCACAATTAGATATGAATTTTCAGTTATCAAAATTGCACAATAAACGTGAATTTTCAGTGATCAAAGTGGGGCCATGTCGTGCCGGAAAAAAGGTGGGGCCCATAGATTGGGCAATCCAGTTGGTTAGTTGCTGGTTCCCAACGTGGAGAGAAATGCATTGAGAATTTTCTCGGTAGAACAATATTTTCCTTTTGGCCTGTGGCCTACTATATATTGACCTTTAATAAGATAAATATATCAATGGTCCAATTCAGGGGATTAGTATCTTTCAATTTGAATTTTTACCTTTAAGATAAATATTTATGTCTTTAATATAATAACTTTTTTATTTTCAACAATGATAGTTTAAATCATGTTTCTTAATAAAACAATTGAGGATTTTATTAATTAGTATTAAAGAAATACATTAAAAAAAAAGAGCAAAAATTAATATCTACAGTAGCTAATGCTAACAACAACAGCATAGTCTTGATAGTGCTTTAGACCTGGACAGTTGCGAAAATATCAGACAATCGTAGTATAATATTAGTTGAATATGACTCGAGATATATCAACAAAGAACTTAATAAATTGAAAATCTTATAATTAGATCCTGGATATTTAAAGTAACCTATAGGCATACCGGAACAATACACTTAACAATAACAGAACTAAGTTAAGAACTAATAGTTTCATACTTACAGCATGGTTAGACAAAAATGAAAGAAATTAAATTAACAAGCTAAACTAATAACTACCTATAGACGATAAAAAAGGATAAGCAATATAGAGCTAAAAGGGTTATAAGCATCCAAACACAATTAAGGATTCCAATTTGCATTGATTTTATTTACAATGATTTGAATGCAAATATATTCCAATTACAAACATCCAAACGAGCCCTAAACACCCTAAAAGATTGAAAAACCATGCAATGTCGTTTCGTAAGACAATTTTAACATTTGGAAAATCAATTGCCAGAAAAATCATACCCTCACTGCTCATGTGAGTAGTAGAGATGCATGATGCCTACCATCTAATCTAGCCATTGAATTTGGACCATACAATATTTCGAATACCATTGATCGGCTAGAATTTCCTGACCATGTGATTTGAGTGGCATAGATTGTGTATGCAAGCTCCGAAATAATGGTGAATTCCCTAAATAGCCTTTATTATATTTTGAATACTAAAAAAAGAAAAAGAAAAATAGAAAGCTGCTTACCTTATATGCAGTAGAGGTTGATATCCGTCGCAAGTAGATGGAAAGGTACAGTCTTTATTTTCATTATAAACAAGGCCAAATACGTCTCATTCGACGTTTTCCACTACCAAATATCGGGTTTATTTTTGTATAGTCACTTCGTCCTTTAAAGTCACAGATGATGAACAGGTTTCATGAAAGATACACGATGGTGTCCCTACACACAAACCTGTGGTTGTTGGCCCATTCCCATTTTTCCTTGTGGTGTGGACCACCTGAGTAGATTCTCTCGCTGAATTTTTTGGTCCTAGGTTCTATCATCGAGGATGACACCTGATGGACGGAGCAGATTTCACACCCATAAAATGGTGGGCCCACAGAATTTGATTGCTGTCCACGCTGCCCAAAACAGGCGTTGCAAAGTATTCCGCTACCTCATCCATAGCAGATAAAAGCTGTCGAAGTGCTGGGCTTGGGCCGGTAGGAGGTTTTCCTAGTGGGGCCCATATAAATTTCAAGCTTGAAAGTTGAAAATTGAAATAAAGTCCCCAAAATGGCCCATGGGCCTCACGGGTAGGGTCCCACCTGGGCTCATGGCCTGGCAGCCGTTCTCTTTTGGGATTGAAGATAGGCCTGAGAATGGCCCACAGGCCCAAGCATGGCCCAGGGTTGGCTGGGCCAGTTGGGTGGGTCCCGCTTATCATGACGGTCTAAAGTGGGAAGTGGTAAGATAGTTTATAAAACTTCTGTTTGAAAATAGTAGATGTGGCACTCAATATTAGGCCCAGATCAGGTAGACCACAAAAAAGGGAACAATAGAGAACACTGTGGAGGGGGACACCCTCCATAGAAACTTCCATAAGAAATGTGGGCCCTACCGTGTTGTGTATATCTCATCCAGCCCATTAATCAGGTTTGCAACACCAGGATGGACGGACCCACTGAAACACAGGCTATTCCAAAACTTAGGTACGCTATGGCAAATGAATATATAGTTTATAGTTATGATTGTAGATTGATTCATGTAGTGAATATGACGTGGTTTTTCATAGGGATGTTTTTTGGCATATACGGTGAAGATGACAAGGCATACCAGACGCACGGTTTGGATTCCACATAAACATCACAGGGCGGCTCCACAAAGCTCCCGACCAAGCACACGCACTGAATTTCACATGTGTGTGATTTCTTTTCAAGGGTGGGGCCGTTTGGGCCTGATGAGATTTCCCCATTTATTTATTGGGTCTGGAGTAAGGCCAGATTCCAGCCCATTTGAAAACCAATGTCAGAAATTGAGGCCCAGGTCTGATCTGTGGTTCGCTTAACTAGGCCCAGGCCTATCCATATGAATGGCTATGCACCGGGTTCATGCTGGGCCTTATAAGTATCAGTATCCAGCATCATCTATGCCTGTCTATTTACTCGAATGGCCCACCTAACAAATGGACTAAAGGTCAGGCCCTATCCAAGCACGATGAGGCCCATCTTATACAATAGATCGCCCACAAATAGCCAGTTAAGAAACAAAATACAGCAACTGCTCACAATCAACCGCTGAATACTCTACAACTAGGATCTTCTGATCAAGGAAAATTGCATTGTGAAGCCCATCTTATAAATAGTTCAGATTACTGGACCATGGTCCCACAAGTTCAAACCAAAAACTCGAACATACGGTGGAAAGTCTAGCCATCAGTAGGCCTACAGATTGCCCTGGGCCCTGATTTTAGGCTTAAAATGCGAATGGGCAGGGCCGTGTTCCTTAGTTTGCCGTTTTCTATTGAGACCAATCTCTTGGGAAAACAGCTTTTCTCTGGTTTATGGTATTCATTTATGGATCAAAATGTAAGAAAATGAGGACAATGTATTCCTAAAATTCAACGAGGGTATAATGCTTTTGCATGGAAAAGATCAAGTCTTCTGGAAAAAGGAAAACCAATGAGGATAAAGCTTCCATTTGGTTTGGAAAACTTAAGAATGTTCCATGTGCACGAGCCAAATGTGTTTTATGTGTAACCGTCCAAGTTCATGTTGATTGAGACCCTTCAATATGTGCAGAAACAGTAACTATCGATCGATCGAGAGCCTAGTCAATTCATCAAAAAAATTTCGAAAATACTAGTTTGCTCACTAGATGCTTTTGGACGTCATCAACTGATCAACAGATCTAGTCGATTCAATCGATGGCCATCGATTGCAGTCAATCAATCAACGATGTGCACAATTCTGCGTAAGTGTGTAGTTTTTGTTTCTAATTCTATATGGAGGATATATAAACCTATGTTAATAAGAGATTAGAGCAAAACAAGTTGAACGATGAGAACTCTAAGAGAGTTTAGGGTTTTGAGAGGGAGAAAGCTAGAGTTTTCTATCAATAAGTTGTTTCATCTTATATACTTTCTAATTATAGTGGATTGTTTGTCCCTTGGTACTCCCTTGGTACTGTGGTTTTTTCTCGCAAGACTTTTTCCACGTGTAAAAGTCATGTATTCTTTGCGCATGGTTGAATTTTTTTTTTTCTTTCCCATTGTGCTGTATGATTTCATATGAGGTTGCTTCCACACTTGACAAGTCATGTTAGAACTTTCTATATTCTCAACAGTTCAAGCACTTGCATGTGTCAATTTACACATGTGCTATATGTTGTGGAAAATCATTTGCACCTAGTCAAGCCAAGACCACAAACAAAAAGCAAAAAGGCCAAATAAAAAATAAGAGATCAAAGGCATACGGATTTAAATAGTTCAGCTCCATACTACTTTATAAAGCAATAATTTGAAACTTGTTTATTCATATCAGAAGTACAAGGCTTACCTCACTCTCATCATAATAGCTCCCACTTAGAAATACCTCAAAAAATGATACAATGGAATCCCTCTGTCACTTTCACTCTCTTATGGTTCTGATCCCGGGCTGACACATCAAGCGATGCCTACCAAGCTTGGGACGTACCTTTAACCATTGTTATAATAACATGACTTGAAGAGCATGTGCCAACACAACTTTACTTGCATCCATGCAGACCCTATGTTCTAGCTAACCAAGATTAAATAAGTGGGTCATGATGCGCGGAGGTTCTTGCCCTTTGATACAAGAAGAGAGGACTCCCGGTCGTTTACTAACTGGGTTCACATTTTGGGCCTGAAACCCAATGGCCTCAATGCTTTAGGCCAAACCCAGCTGACCTTGGGTTTGATCTGGCCAGCACCACCTTGGCTGTTGGTTTTGGTAGTGGGTTGTAGGGCTTAACGAAGGATCCAAGGGCCTAGCTTGGATGTGAGTCTGCCTTTCGGGTTGATGGTTAGGAATAAGCCGACCCTGAGCTGGATCTCTTAGGTCTCCTTAGCTCATGGGCTGGACATGACGTGCTTTGACCAGGCCTAGCCCATCAAAAAAGTACATAGTGAGATTGATTAACTATTAAGATTCAATGGTGAGATTTGATGCCAACAATCATCTGACTAATGAACATTTTCAACAGTGGCCGGCTGATGGATAGGACCATCCAGTTGGAGGGTGTAGATCCACCCTCCACCTACCAGGTGTTGGATGACAAAGTGGGGGGCCCACGTTTCCCAGCCCAGAGGATATGTAGTATCTCCTAAGTCCAAGTTTTACGAACGTAGGCCCATGTCTTCATCATCCAGACCGTTTATCCAATGGGTCTCGTCTTCAATGGTCCATGACCCCCCCCCAACATTCCTTGATTAAAATATTCTAACCCAAATAGACAGTTAAGGAAAAGGTACAACAACTCATCAAGTTCCATACAAGTTAGAAAGAAGGCAATAGATCTGATTGCCACGGATCTTTCACGACGAATGATTGTTTGGCACGCTACATCCACGGTGGGTCCCATCAGATCAACGGTCTGGATATCATAGAAACATGGGATGCATTTGTGCGCTCATCGTTCCAGAATAATAAGATAAAATGCATATCGTCTGCCGAGAATCATCTAAATTCTTCATGAAACTACACACACGGCACACATGAATCTATCGACTGTAAATCCATCTAGGCCAATAGAAATTGGACAGCTCAACCAGTGGGAGCCATGTTGGATGGACCACACATGCAAAACAAACAGGGAATGGATATTTCCAGGATAGAACACATGCACACATGCAGTTGGGCCAGGCCAGGCCGGGCTAAAATGACCAGAGCTCCAATTAGGGACCCATAGGCTGAGCTAATAGGTCAAAAGCTAGGCCAGGCTCAGCCGGTAGCCAGTCCCTATCACGTACCTATTGGACGCGGATTGCCTGCGAAAGCCTTTCGCATGGCATCTCTTGCGCTCGGAATCTAGGTGGGGCCCACCGTGATGTTTGTGAGAAATCTACGACGTCCAACCGTTTTGTGAGATCATTTTATGCGTTGCAATAAAAAATGAATGGGATCCCAGACTCAGGTAGGCCGCACTAAAGCAAAAGGTGGGTAGAGAAATTCCTACCGTTGAAACCTCTTTGCGGTCCACAGTGATGTTTATATACCATCCATACCGTTCATAATGTCATTCCTACTTAGATGAACTGAAAACACAAATATTATTCTGATTCAAAATTTCTGTGGCCCCGCGAATATTTCAACTGTGGAAGTTCAATAGTCACGTTTTCGGCTCACTTGAGTCTTGGATCCAGTTCATTTTTTGTCTCAACACCTAAAATGATCTCACAAAACGGTTGGACGGCGTAGATTTCTCACAAACATCACGGTGGGCCCCACATAGATTCCGAGCGCAGGAGATGCCTGCGAAAGGCTTTCGCAGGCAATCCGCGTCCAATTAATGAACTTCTGCGTCCATCTTAAATGTGGCCCATTAATTGTCTTTGTTCTGTCTCACGATCTAACCGTCCACCACCCCACCGTCCTATGATTCTGATGACGAGATGTGGGGCCCAGCTTTTTGTACTGTCCAGATTATTTGAAAGGTGACTGTGCATGCTGGCGTCATACCTGTCACCATCACGAAATGAATACGTGAATAGGATTGACTAGCCTTATACAACCAAACGTACTTGTGCACCACAATGCTCTCTTTTATTGCCATTTATCATTCCCAAAACAGGCCTTATCCGTTGATGGTCCATTTTCAACCGTTCATTTATTTTCCCAATTGTTTCAAAAATAACCACCCATTTTAATCTTACGGAATCCCATAGTGACAAATCTCATTCTCTGCCATTTCTGTGGAGATTTAAAAATAAAAATTAAAAAAAATGTGCAAAAAACTAACCTAATATATGGAATTTACATCACCTGGTCCCCATGGATTTTAAATAAACATCACGGTGGGGCCCACCTGACCCACGGACATCCATGTGCTTGCACGGCCTTGGAAGGTAGTGGAATGATAAATATATAGATTAATGAGGTAGCTTTTAGAATATCTTTTTGAAAAAAAGCCTAGAATGTAAATTTCATATACATTAAGTAGTTTTTTATAATTTATGTTTTTTCTTCGGAATCTTGCTGAAAATATAATATTAAAAATATTATATAAATTAATAAATAATTATAATCTTCTTAAAAGGTATAAAATGATTTATGTTTACACACTCAAATACACTTCGAAATAAATCCGTGGTAAAGTCATGTGTGTGTGTGTGCGTGCGTGTCCGCACGTGCTTGTGTGTGATGACAAGGTGTCTCCACCCCTTTTTAAGGTGAGATTAATCCATCCCTTTCTAAGGTAAGATTAATCCATGTGAATGTACATAATCACCTATAAACCACATGCATTAAGTAAGGTAAAGGGAGAAAAATCGAACTTGTGTCGCAAAAATAAAATCTTGCAATATTATCACAATAACATCATTTGTTCTCATTTTATCAAAATATTGTAAAATTTACAGATAAAATTTACAAAATCTCGACAATATTTGTCGCATTGTATCATCTACATGTGCTATGGCATGGCCACATGCACTCTGGGACCAAACCACATGTGGACAGTCATATTACTGATTTGGACCTGTTATTCATGGGTCGCCATGAAGAATTCATGGCGATATGAGGATGTGATGCTTCCTAAATTGGTCTCTTTTTTCTTTTTTTTCTTTCTCTATCACCGTTGGTTTGCCGAGTCATAGATGGTATGGATCTCATCATCTGATCGAGTTAGTGGGCCAACCATCGATTTATAAGTCCATCAAAGAACCGAAGCAATTCATTCTAGAAAAGCCATTTAGATTAAATGATCTTAACCATTTGATCATTATCTAAGCAGAATTCCACCTAATTGAATCACGACTTGAATCTTATAATAAAGTTTTTTCTTCTAATCTCTACAACACTTTTAGACACTAATGGGTTACTGTCACGGCTGTCCGAGATGGGCCAGTTGAGTAGGTAATCGTCAAATAATTTCAAATATAGTCGGCATGGTCTATATTTGACAGTAGTAGTCTGTTATCCAATCAAATCTTATCCCATTATATTTATGTCAAACTTAATATAAAGAAATCAATATCCAATCTAACTTCTTCATTTTAGCTTTATAAAGCCTTTTAACTTGAAATAATTAGCTTCTTCTAACAACCACAATTCATCTTAACCATCTGATCAATACAACAAAAAATGGTCATTTAAGAAACAACCTAAAAGCAAAAATAGCCCAATTATTGTATTGAAACCTCCATCTGATGACTCCCACCGTTGATTGCTTATGATTCCAAAGATGAACATTCATTTGGCGATGCTAACCATCCAATCTCCTATCATCGAAAACAAACGGTTGTAACAAAATGCCCCACATTCAAAGACTTAGGATCACCTGATCAGGATGGTTTTTACATCCTGCCTTCCCCAAATGGTATGATCGAATGAATGGACGGTGCAGATCAATGAATGACTGTGCCAAAGGGGATGGTCCATTCCAGATGGGGACCACCCATTCAATGTTCGATCGTGACTTAACGGTGGATTCAAACATAAAAAAATGGCGCGTTTCACACCGGAAAAGGTGCAATGCAGCTTTCTTTCGCAAATCAAAGATGGCGAATGATGTGGCCCACATCAAATCACGACCATTAGAATTAAAACCTGTCACAAGTCATTGCCTCGACGAAAATTGAAATCAAAGAAAGCGCCCGAAGCCGTTGATTACTGTATCTCAAGGTTCTTGTAACGTCCTCCAAGGCTTCGACAGGTTCGTCAGCGTTGACGCTAAAGTGCGCCGGGTGTGTTAACACTCAAAAGAGAGCGGATTAGGAGTTACCCGCTACCATGTGGGGCCACCTTGATGAATTTATTCTATATCCACACCGTCCATCGGTTTTACCATATCATTTTAAGATATGACCCCAAAGTTTCAGCAGATCCAAATCTCAGTTAGACCACACCACTGGAAACAGTGGTGGACGTCTTTTATGGGCCTCAAAAGTTTCGGATCAAGCTGATATTCATATTTTCCCTTCATACAGGTCTGGTTGAACTTATCAACGGGTTGGATGGAAAAGAAACATTATGGTGGGCATTAATGTGGGCCCTAGAAAGTTTTTAATTGTGACCGTTCAATCACCACTGTTTCCTGTGGTCTGGTTCACCTGAGATTTGGATCTGCTTAATTTTTCAGAACACTTCCTAAAATGCGCTGGAAAAACAGATGGACGGTGTGGATAGAAAACACAACATTAAGGTGGGCCCCATGGTAAGG
Organism: Liriodendron chinense; assembly: GCA_003013855.2. Lineage (NCBI taxonomy): Eukaryota > Viridiplantae > Streptophyta > Magnoliopsida > Magnoliales > Magnoliaceae > Liriodendron > Liriodendron chinense. The sequence continues at coordinate 1,005,666 of ML058586.1, read as the reverse complement.
GTAACACTGACCTGATCCGCTCGCAGAAATCCAAATCCTCGATATACTCGTTATCCTACGCCTGACATTTCTCGTCAACTCCTTTCTAAGTCAGTCTCTATGGAAGGATCTTGGTTTCTTCTCAGTGTGTTTTTTTCACGGTATTTGCCGTCAACTACAACATTGACATTGACATTTACCTAACATGTTTGTAATCAAGGGTCCACAATTCACCGAAATTTCTACAAATGAGGGACAAAAAAGAAATGGGTCCCACCAAATGGTCCACATTACACTGTGTACGTTGATTAACGAGCAATGCACGGTTCATGGATGACATCATACCCACCACCTTCTCATGAATGGACTGCTGGGTGGCCCCAGCCCTAGTACATTTTGGTATACTTAGTTCTTACACTCGATTAACTGTCCACTTAAAGATCAGACAATGGTGAAAACGTAGCATGCAGAATGCCATGATTCTCAATAGGCCCTTTTGGTCAAAAAAGGAAAGAAAATAAAAAAGAGAAGGAAAAAAAAGAGAAAGAAAACCATTTGCCTGACCTTAAAATATCAAATCAAGAGATACAGTCCTAAACCAATCCCACTGTAGTTTTTCGCATATGATCTTCTACTTAAATCAATAGCTTGGCTAAGGATGCGTTTGGACGCACTACTATATTAAATTGAGGTTTATTCCAATAGGTATTAGGAGGGCTCTCAATGGAGCTGGCCAGATTCAAGATCCGATTCACTCCAAATCTGTATAATGTGGATTTGAAGTCTTAAAATAGGTCCGATTAGTTAAATGGACGGGACTTGGATCTTAAAATAAGTCCAATTACTTAGATGGACCAGATATGGATTCACAGAAACATATCCAAGTTCGATCCGAATCCAATTAAGATCCGACTCATTATCACCTTACTGTATATGTTATATTCATGCTGGCCATCTGTTTTACAAATTATTTTAGGCCATGTCGGCCATACCATAGTAAATAGTGGGATTTGCATCATTTTTCTACTAAATTAAATATATTATATTATATTTTTTTAGATTTGTAATGGGGATGGATTCGGACCTAGATCGGACCTGAATCCGATGGTTTATAGATTTTGGATCGGAAATGGATCTAACAATTTATAAATGGATCGAATATAGATATCACCTTTTAGATTCGAGTTGGATCCGAATCCAATCCGAATCCGTCTACAGATTTACGGACTTGGAGCCGAATCCAATTGGATCCTATACATATCCGACCCATTGAGAGCCCTAGCTAGGAGAAATCGTCTTAGTTTGGTTTTACAAATCAAACACACCAGCGTGTATTTGGGCAGGATTAATATCAAACATGAATATGAAAAAGGGTGAAAATGTTGAAAGGTCAATAGCCAATATACAATATTTGTTTTCTAAGTTGATTTCAACAGAAGTATTAAAAGGTCGATGGTAAGTAATTAGAGCCGCCTCATGGTATAACGAAGATGCTCAATGATATAGTGCGAGTTGCAAACCTATTATTAGCACATCTGGACTGAAAGAAGCTTTATGGAAGCGGATGTAATTCATCAGATACGGGCTCATTCCTACGTAGGGCATGACATAATTGGGCTTTAGGGGTGTCCAAATTAAAGAAATTCATTCCAAGTAGTAAGAAATTGTCATTTAAAGTGTGAACCCTAAAGCAATCATAACTTTTGATCTGAATATTGTTATGGATGCACGACGTCAACCAACCCCTATAAGCACATTACATCAGTATGTTTTGTGAGAAAATGCCTCTTTACAATTTAGTATCGCAATTTTGGAAAAAAAAATATTATTTTTAGTTAGTTTTAATTTAAACGTATTGTTCATTTTAGAGCTTTTACATATGCAATTTTCTTAAGAGTTACTTCTAATCATGCCAAGAATCATTCGGCACAATTAGATTATAACTTTCTATTTTTAGTAAATTGTACTATTTCAGGTAAGTCTCGGTTTAGTCGAATTTAGATTCTTAATTATAGTTTTGTTTTTCTTTAGAAGTGATGTAATCGAAAAGTTTGAATACTATTGATCAACAAAATTTAAAATTTTTCTTTTTTATCTTGTAGATTTAAGGTTTTGTATACTTGAGTAAGACGGTGATCTTCCTCTTTACCTTCTTCCACGTTCTTCCCCACATCATTCAATTATTATCTTTTCAATAAAAAGTATAATTTTTTAAGAAACTTTTTTCTTATAATTGGATTTTTGCTAAAGGGTGCCTCCAAGAGCAAATATTCCCTTACAATGCTTGTTAAGACGAAAAATTACATTACAGTCATCATTTACTTTTTCCTTTATGGCCCATTTAGCACCATGAATGTGATGAGAAGTGACGAGGAACCACTTGCTTTTCTATGTTTTGTGAAGATGATTTGATGAGAAGTAGATTTCATAGGAATCCATGATAATTCAAAAAAGCACTTTTCCATAGAGTTATACACGAGTCGAGCTTTGCCCTATTCGAGCCTAGCTCGTTTAATGACCACCCTGGCTCATGTTCGGCTTGGCTCGACCTTCGAGCTGGACAAACATGTTCGAGTTGGCTTGACCAAGCTTTTGAGCCAAGTTCAAGCCGAACTCGAGCTGAGTTCAAGCTTGAAAAAAATAAAATTCTAAATAAGCCTAACCTAAAGCTTGGCCAAAAATTGTTTAAACTCGGGCCCAAAGGCAGCCTAAAGCCCATTTACACCCTCACTTACTTTTATAGAGAGTTTCACCTCTCATTTCTCTACTCACTTCTGATGTGGAACTAAAAAACATACTTTTCCAACTAATTTAGTATAGTCGAGTCAAGTCGAATCAAGCTTCAATCGAGTCGAACTTCGAGCCAAGCTAAATCGAGCTTGGGTTAGCTCGAGCTCGGCTTGAAAATTATTTTGAGCTTGGAAAAATGGCTCGGCTTGTTTCAAACCCAACCTTCGAATCGAGCCGAATTGAGTTGGTTCGAGCTAGGGCTGGTCATGAGCCGAGTCAGCTCAAGAAACTCGATCAACTCAACTAGAAAAAGCTCGCCTCGGCTCAACTCAACTTAGTAGAACAAGTCAAGCCAAGCTTCATTTAGGAGCTCGAGTAAAAAATCAAGTCAAGTTCGACCATTGGGTCACTTGGCTCGATTCAAGCTCGACGGCTCGAGCTCGACTCGTTTCATATAGATATTTGTTAAAAAAAAATAAAAAAAACCTCATCTTCTTATTTCTTGGTTCTCTCATAAAACCCTCACACGTTGGGGGGTTTCTTAATCCTACTATTTTGTTTAGGTAAGAACATTTCTTGTTGAGCGTATCCGATGGATTGAGTAATTTCAAGTATAAAACATGGTGAGCACACAATGGTTATGTGTTTTACACGCTACACAAAAACAGGTGCTATGGTGAGACCACAAACCACACATATTTACAAAACAAGGGCTATGGTTAGACCAAACACCATATGCAGCTATTGATTGCAATTTTACGAGGGAGGTGGTGCATCTAATCCATGAATCAGCTGGGCCTCATCATGAAGATGGTCCACATAATAATTAGGGCAGTCCATTCACGTGGTGAGCTATGCATGTACTGTGTTAATTATGGTTCATAAAATATTACTAGTGGTCTGCATTCAATGCACGTGTGACTTGGCCAAAGAAAAAACTGATCAGAGCTAGGTCATTTTAATGGTGGGATCTCACCTGTAGACATATTATTCTCCCCTAATATATGTGTGAATTCTCAAACTTAATGTTGTTGACTTTTAATTTGTATTTTGTAGTAAAAAATATAATAAATTGAGGTGGGAGCAAGCTCGACTCGACTCGAGGTAAGCTTGACTCGACTCAAGGTAAGCTCACCTCGACTCGATTCACTAGCTCGCCTCGAGCTTGCCTTGAAAGTTTTAGCAAACAAGGCAAGCTCCAATGGTAAGCTCGAGGGTGAGCTCGAACTCAAGGAGAGCACAGACGAGTCAAGCCAAGCTTGGCCCACCTCGACTTGACTCGGCTCGATGTACAACCCTAGTTCGAGCCGAGTCGAGCAACCTAATTGAGCTAGCTTGGCTCGTGTACAACTCTACTATTCAGCTCCCTTCAATTCATTTCGAAAAGGTAGGATTTGATGAGAAATCATCCCCAACGTGGGACCCAACATGATGTATATTTGTCATCCAACTTGTTCCAATTTTATGGTCCACCTAAGATGTGGATCTGCCTTATTTTTTAGATCCTAATATAAAATGATTTGTAAAAATGAATAGAAGGCATGGATTTAAAAATTGATGGATGGTGGGATCAAAATCCAACATATAGGTGGGCATATGGTGGGATTAAAATCCACACCATCTACTCCCTCTTGTCTAACTTCTCTCCAAATCTAGGCTACCAAGTAGAAAATCTAGAATTGATAAGAATTGGAATTGATGAGAACTCATATCTTAGAATCCACTTCTCATCACTTCTTCTAAAATCCATGGTGCCAAACAAGCTATTACAGCAAAGTGGACGTTGAAAAGCTGTGACGCCTATCTCACATTTAACCTGTCCAATAAATGCACACCAACATTGTTATTATTATTAGAAGAACAAAAAATACAGAGGATCCTAATCATAAGATGGGTTAATCCATAAAAAATAATGTACACCATTCCAAATATCCCAATTCAAATCGGATTAATCTATGTTTCTACTATCACTATAAGTTGGATATTATACAAATAACATGTGGGCCCCACGAGCCTTGATTTTCACTACTATTTAAAATTAAATAACCCTATCTTAATTTTGTTCCCGAAAAAATAAAAAAAGCGTTTCTATGTGATTTCTAATTGTTGAGGCATTATGTTGTAAAATATAAATTTTTTGAGAATTTTGCGGTAAAAAATTACTTTCCAAATTTTGAGCAAAAAGACAAGCCATGATAGCCAAGAAAAACAGCAATTTCGGTCCATAAATTTTTATATCCCAAGCGTGTCATTTAGTATCATTTGTTACGTTCTTAGGAAAACTCTAGTACGCAGTTTGGCCGTCGAATTAGTGGACCACCCATTGAATGCTTCATTGAGAGTTCATGACTGTCCATCCATCATTAATGTTTCTACGATCACAACAATCTTGTAGCAACGTCTGAAAGTAAATATTATAAACAGAATGGTTAGGTTAATCCAGACACTCGTTTGTTGTGTCCCACCGTGGATGGACGGTGTGCAAAAAATCTCTTCCATAGGACTATTTTAGCCTTATGATTAGTGACCTAAGCATAGATGGTTGAGAAAAATATATAAATGGTCCATATTAAATCAAGAAAAAGCCCAACATCAATGTCTAGGACATTCCAATAAGAGAGATTATTGAGACATGGTTCATCCATGGTGGGACATAATAGACCAATGGTGTGGAGTGCCTCACCGTGGGCCCCACTCGTTGTAACAAAAAACCTGTATATGGACAGGTGGGCCGCGTATCATCTATGTCCTCTTGTCTGTGGCTTTTTGAATGATGGAAAACAAGGTAGGTCCATGCGAATGCTACTGTTGGGTGCTGTTTCGGCATTCTAATGCTTCATCAAATACATTTTGTAGTCCGGTAATAGAATAAGCTTATTCTACAGCTAAGTGTGTGGGCCCACCATGATGCTTGTATGGCATCCACTCCATTCATCATGTGCGCCCCCTCATTTTTTCCTCAGATCTCAAAAATCAAGCTGACCCAAAACTCAGGTGGGCCACACAACACATAATAGCACCTAAAACCTACAAAACCTAGCGTCGTGGCCCACGCGACTTTTTCTAATGGATTGATTTTGAAATTGCCATTCATCTTGGTGAAGAGCATCTTCTGAATGGACTGGATGGAGTATACAAAACACAGTGGGCCCCACACACAATCTTGAAAGTTTTAATTGGGAGCATCCCATCACAACTGTTCCCTGTCGTGTGACCCGCATTTATTTTACAACTGATTTTTGGGACAGGAGGTGAACTTGAAGTCGCGCACTTGTGTACGGAGTGGATGTGGGCCGAACATTATGGTGGGCCCCACATGGGTAGTTGGAAAAGAAGGTTATTCATTTCTACCATAGCTGTAGAGGGGAACCGGCCTCATTAGTAGGTCAATTGAGATGTTGGTGGGTATTACATCAAGCTAACTGGCAATCATTCCTCACCGTTGATGACGTGGGATACCAACTTCAGTACTTTGCTCCCCCGCTAAGCTTGCTTCCCGTCTTGTTATCATATATCTAATGATGTGACTTTTGACTTTTCCTTAGTTTTAGCTGGATGGCCACAAACAGAAATGTTCAGATACAACCCTTTGTTACCTTTCCTGAGCCAACGTGTCATTTTTCTAGAACATCTGAACCTTTCAGAAAGTGGGGCACGCGATAAATATCACTATAAATGAAAATCAGGTCAATCCACTAATTAGATGGACCACACTGATAAGGTAACTTAGACCATTGGCTGTCCATTGCTTTCGAAGGAGTAGCTCACTTGATCAGTGGGCCATCCTGGTTTTCATCACAGGTGATCTTTGTGGTGTGGCCCACCGTTTTTCACAGCTTGGATGTTCTGTACAAGTGACACGTTGACAGAAAAGGAAGCATTGCGTAGTTGCATTTGAACTTCTCTTAAACATAAAAACACTTTTTCTCCCAAAATGCTACCAACGACAACAACAATGAGACGGTTTTCTGACGTCGATCATGCGGTGGGACAGTGGGAGAAGTATGTTAACATTCACCTGGCACAATCAAGGCCGTCCATTCAAAGGTGAAGTAGATGGGACGCCTTTTTTTTTTGTTTTTATTAACTATTGCCAAGACAAGCCATCCAGCGGATGATAGTAAAAACATAATCAATTACCTACTTTTTATCTATCATTATTAGTGGTCCACAAAACATTTCTATCATTCCGCAATTAGACCTTTTTAGGTAAGATCCATTATAATGCTTTTATGGTACGTTAAACTTAGCCTATAAATGTTCTTTTTGGTCTTAAAAAATAAGGCAAATTCAAAACTCAAGTCACATTGTGTTAAATCATGTCTTAAACCTTCAAAGTAGCCCTTATTTTCTTAGGTAATAGGAAAAGGAATTAAAAAAAAAAAAAGTTTAATGTGAAATGTTTATAGGACCTAATTTATTAGGTTCTTCTTCATGGATCTAAAATGTTGTCATAACTATAGACAAATCAAAATAACTCAAGCAATTGTACATAGTGTGCTTATTAGGTATATGAAGACATCCCCCACACTCACACACCCATTCACATTGCATGGGCACTCGATCGTGGTGGTCTTTGTGTTGAAACTCATGTGAGTCTATCATTAAGCCACAAATGGAGACACATTTGAGCCTACCATACATGTTGACTAAGTGTAGGAAGTTAAGTTGTTTCTTATTGTCTGGTATTAGATTCTATTTCCATTGCCTATTAGGTTTCTCCTTAGACACGAGAGGACTTAAGAGTGCTAATGAGAACTTAATTGATTCCTTTGATTCATCTGTGCAAGAATCTTTTAGGTGGATTATGATGACTTAATTAATTACGCTTCTTACAAGGTTTAAGATCTCAACAAACGATCTACTAATCTTACAAATTTAACATTATATTAGGAATCAAAATAATTGATTAATGTGATTGGTCAAACTTATTTCTATGAATTGTTCTAATTAAATAATTAATTTCGAAAATATGATGTACATTATTTTGTAAATTAATAGTTTTGATTTATTTTTTAATTAATCAATCATGGTTATGAGTTCTAGTGAGCATTAGAATAGTGGGCTTTTAAGTAGTATGTAAAAGCATATATATATATATATATATATATATATATATATATATATATATATATATATATATATATATATATATATATATAGTGAAAAAATGTGGTGTGGCTAACACTGTGGTGTAACTAATAGTGGGGGTGGTTGTAAGAAAAAAAAAAAAGAAAAGCCGTGAGTTGTCTTATAGAGATTCCTTTACCACGACGAAAGCTAAGGGTCAATAAATTACAATCCTACTTCCTTTGATGTTGCCCACCTAAGTAGTGGGGCAGACCAATTCTTAGGATCCAAGGAAGCCAAAGAAAATTGCACATGATAAATGGATTGGATTCATGCATGCATTATGGTGGGCCCACACATTGCATTGTAGATTAAACTTACTATATACAAAGCTTTATGGTCAATCCGGCCTCTTGATCCCTTTGTTTTTTTTCTTTTACTTTGGGCCCTTTTGACCAATGCCTCGCCCACTTTGATCATAGTACGGAAAATACGCATAATAATGGTGACCGTAGATCTGGCCGTCCATCTTATAAAGGGCTTATAGGCTGAAAATAGTAGTAATTCGACAGCTTTTGCTCTCCAATTTTGTGAGATTTGTTGGTCGAATCTATACCGTTCCTTTTGTCAGGCCCCTATTGCATGTTACAGAGGTCCTATCCCTCATGTTCTTCGTACACGGCCTATCAACATGGTGGCCCACCAGATCCAAAAGTCCTGACATCAACACCTACTTGACATGTCCAGTTTAAGAAGGTAGTTGCATAGAACTACTGTTACCCGAGCTGCATGGAAACATTCCTCGCCCAAATAAGTAGGGGTGTCAATGGGCCGGGCCGGGGCCTGAAAAATCAGAATTTTGAATAGGGCCGGCCCTATGGCCGGGCCCGCAATAGTGTAAAATCAGGGCCGAGAGCCACCCCAGGCCCGGCCCGGCCCATTGACACCCCTACATAATAATGTATAAATGTAACATAGATAATGTACTTTCATTAAAAAAATGCCTCCAAAATTGCTATAAAAAAAATCGTGCAAACTTGCAGCAACTCATACATCTGACAATCCGGACCGTCAAAACTGTGGGGCCCTATGTGGATGGAACATCACTCAAAGATGGGACTGATCGGAAGATCCTAGCCATCTGGAAACACTATTGACCTATCCATAATACTCCTCCCGGACCTATCCGGTGCCATTGTAGACTTGTTTTATATACTCATGGATAATGTTGTTTATTGAGACATATGTTCATGTAAGAGACAATATCGTCAAGAATAAGTAAATTTTCATGTTGCTATATATTGTAGATGGGAGATGAGAGGGTAGATGGTGCTTTCAACGGATTGGAGTGGCGTCCCACCTCATATTATAAGGGGTTGATTGGATTCGATTAGACCTAGACGTGGATTCCCACTAGGTGTGTCAAGATGAAAGAAAATCATTCTAAATGGTAAGAAATTATCATTTAAAGTGTGAACTGTAAATCAATTATAACTTTTGACTCAGGTATTATTATGAGGCGCGTGACTTATGAATTTTTATTATAACAGACCATCTAACTCAACCAATCCCCGCAGCGGGTCGTGTTGGTCCATATTGTGAGAAAGTGCTTTCTTTCAATTTAAAATCACAATTTTAGAAAGAAAAAAAAAAAAAAACTCACTATTTTCAATAAGCTTTAATTTGAACATTTCTCCTTTATTTTAGAGTTTTAATATTTATAATTTTATCAGGAATTACTTCTAATCATGCTAGGAATCATTCAATATGGTTAAATTAAGACTTCTGATTTTTAGTAAAGTTTAGTATTTTGAATAATTTGTAATTTAATCGCATTAGGACTCTCTTTATGGGAGCTTTTAATTTTTTTTTAAAGTAATATAATCAGTAAGTCTTAACATTATTGAATAATAAAATTTCAAAATTTTCTTTTTACAATGTGGATTCAAGGTTTGCATACTTGAGATAGGGAGTGATCTTCCTCCTCACACCCTTTCCTCCTCCAAAATACCTATAGTTAAAACCTTTCTAAGGTCCACCATGATGTTTATATGCATTCTAACTATTCATAAGGTTATTTATGTTAGAATGAGATGAAGAATAAAAGTATTAGCCTAATTAAAAAACTCCTATCCTCCCGTGAGTGTTTCAATGTTGGGCATTCAATCGTCATTTTTTCCTATTGTGGGGTCTAATGTTAGTCACCCCACTAGGGAATCAATACCAAGACCTCAAGTGTTGAAAGGAGGTTATTGTCGCTCAATCCATCACTTAAGTTATGGATCAGGGGTGTTATTGTGAGTTCTATTTGAGTTTTAGATATTCCTTATTTTTTTCCCACTAATGTCGCAAAAATATCACCATTAGCTTCCAACCGGAAGAACTTTTTGTAGCCAGGCCACAGATAATTCCTGCCGGTTAAGCCTAATCTATATTCTTCTGAATTGGTTCCCAATTTGGATGACTCTATATTCTTCTGAATTGGTTCCCAATTTGGATGACTACAATCTTTTGGCCCAATCATGTATCCATTGAGTCTTTAGATCTTGCTTTCCAATCAAGTTAAGGGTTATTAAATGGTAAGTCCACCACTGGATGGATTAAATCACACACATATGTAGCATTTTGACACATACGTGGCTTGCACACAATTTCTCTTATCATTGCCACTAGGCGAATGTCTACAAATCAGATAGATAAACAAATAACCCTAATTTTTTTATTCATGATACATATAAAGTGGACCTATAATCTGGACCGTTTAATTTAAATTACTGAAATTCCACGAATGCATTTTCGAAGCAATTCCCAAAGTGTCTGCGTCAAATCCAATGCAATTTGGAAGAGTATCAAAGGTTATTCCAACAACAGTTCTCTTTTTGAAGACGGTCCAATGCAGGAAATGGTCCTCTTCACACTTCTATATTTTATAGCACGTTCCAGGACTTCTCCTGGTCGCCCTGTTTCTGCACGTGCGCTTACTCGGGGATGCCCCTTCCACACTCTTTAAGAACCTTCGTGGAATTAGAATAAGGGGAAATGATCCAGTGCTTTTTGGGTACTATGAGTAATAGTACTATTGTTTGTACAAAAACAGTGAATGGTCCAATCGCTCGGTTTGGACCGTCCATTGGACGACCTGGAAAATAATTGCAGTGATGGGGATGGTTGCAACCATCCGATCTACAACCTATAAAATGGACGACACAAGATTGGCTATGGAAAAATAGGCCCTACCAATAGTTTAAACCGTCGTCAAATAATAATAATAATAATAATAATTAAAATAGATGCCTTAGTTTTGAACGGATAGGATCATCCGAGACGAGCCATTTCCATGGGTCATCCGATTATGATTGATTTTCATTTTAGCCAGTAAATAAGAGCCTTTATTTATTTATAAGAACCACAATATGTTGGAGCAATCTGTCAAAGAAAACGTGGCAGGGTGATGGATCAATCAGGGCTGTCCATACAGTGGGCCACATCAAATAAGATGGACGGTGTCGATTTATGATACAGTACACGTATCCCTACTTATGCAGGAGCACTGTAGATTATGGTGCTTCATGAGCTCTGGATCATTCATCCAAATAAAAAAAATGGAACAGTGCATAAAACTGGAATGCTCGAACCATCACTGGTAGAGGCGTGGGCCCAACTAAAACGGATGGAGCTTGTGTGCTGTACGTCTACCCCATTTTGACGGCCAACGGTATTTTACGTTCTGTTCCATCAGATCTATCAGTGATCCATACCGTTCATCAGCAACATCGTAAAAGATGAGCCGTAGATTGAAGATCGCAGGATTGGATGATTCTGATCATTGAAATGGCCTACAATTTAATATCATAGACGATCCCACAATCAGAAGGTTAGAATGAGCTAATTTTTTCAAGTTTCTGGCTACGGCCATCCATGATGTTGTTCCTTGAGATGAACGGTCTCGATCATCGCATAAATATGACACGTCTTCTGCCTGCTGTTGTGGTGCATGATAAGGATCAGCTTGATGGTGATACTTTTTTTTAGGATGGAACGGTCAAAATGTTATCCAACTGGTTTGTTCTGATACCCACTTTTTCTAGAAGAGAAGTTATATGATACTCGGGCTGCGTGTGATGCTTGAAACGCAGGCACTCGGAATTGTCCACGTGGCTACTTTACTAAAGTTAAACCGGCTAAATTGTGGAACCAGCTCCTGATACTTCCCACTCCCAAAATAACGTTGTTGGAACAATTCTAACCTCTGATTCGTGGGCACTTAATTGTGGAAACAGGACCGTTGGATATTTTATATTTTTAACCGTCCATTAGATGCCCAACAATTGGATTCCCAGATAATCAAATGAATGTAATTTGTGGTTCCTGATACATCTATGAAGTGGACAGTTGAATTTGAATTGCATGTATGGTAAATATGCAATTTCTAAGTGAATGTGTATTATTAACCATACTCCGCTTGAGTACCAAAGTTTCTCTTTCTAGATATGGAAATTTTACGGGCCTGATGCATCTCATCCTGAATATTGTGGTGATATGTCCATTAGGCGTAGTGAACACTCCGTCAGACAATCAAAATCATCCAGAAGACAGTAATCACTCGTAAAATAATCCACATTGGAAGATTCTAGCCATCCATTATGTGGTCTTTTTCCGAATAGTTGATGCATTGTTTTTAACCATCCAATTTTAGAACGTTGAGTTACTTTTCGGACCATCTCCCATTCACAACAAGCTCCATCATATCAACGGTTAGGATCACCTATCCATAGCCCTACCTGCATTAACTGGCTCCTGAGTGAACTTTCCACGGGTCTGCTGCATCAGTACCTTGAAGTTTCTCTCAAGAAGTTCTCGTCTACGGTCTAGACAACTAGAATAGTTGATTCTAGTGGGCCACCAGCTCTTGTTTCTAGAGGAAATTAGATTCGAGATCCCGTACAGAAGTTTCGTCTCTGTCTTGCTGACCGGCAACTGGATCGAGAACCCAAGAAAAGTATTGCTGACCGGGTCTGACCAAACGAACCGGGCCGGTCTTGACCGGTACTTGTCACCCGGTTCAGGTCTACCGGACGCCATTGCATACTGACCCCTGGTCGATGCTCTGTGGGCCCCAATATGATGTATGTGTCTTATCCACGCCGTTCATCCATTTTTCTAGCTCAGTTTAGAGCATGATACAAAAAAAGAGGCAGACCCAAATCTCAGGTGGACCACACCACAAGAAACATTGGTGATTGAACGCCCACCATTAAAAACCTCTCGTGTGCCACTAGTTTTGGATCAAGCTGATATTTGCAAGGAGGAGGAATGAAATGATCCTCGCCGGGTGACGTGCCCAGTTTATACTCAGATTCTGAGTTTGTTCAAGTGGGTCCCATGGGGCGGTGATCTGGACCGTTAGTCTTGCCGTGAGGATCGTGGATGGACCATGCCCAAAAGGTCGTCCTTGCTCGTAGACGCTAGCCACCAATCTTCGGCCTCTTGATCATCTAACAAGGAAATTCGTGGGGGATGGTCGACTTCTGTGCACGTAGTAGTGCGCTAGGTGAATCTGGGCCATCCATCTGTTGGGCCTTTCTGAGAATGTCCTCTGTACAAAAATCACCCTTTCCTTTTGAATCTGGAAGGTAAAATCTTTTTACCATTTATTTGAAGGCCACAAATCAAACAGCAAGATTCGATGTTCTTAATGATTCTCTATGGTGGGCCGTCCCCCGTAGGAAACACCAGATGGACGTTCTAGATTTAAAGTAACGAGCCATTACAACCTCATGGGCCCGAGGAATAGATGGACCAGGCCATGATGACAGTTCATCATAAGTTGTAGTGTCCCGTCCAACGTACATGCGGCGTAGATTTAAAGTAATATGGACCGTCCAAAACATTGTACCCAGTGTAGATGCATGCCCAAAATTGACGGTTCAAATGAATTTGACCGTATTTAGGATTATTGATTCAATGGCATTTTAGGCTATCTCCATCCATGATAATTCCACGTCATTTTAGGCGATTCATCATCCATGATGGGCCATTGAAATGGACGCTCCGGAAGGGAGTGCTTGTATGCTACACTAGATTCCAAAACTCAAAAATGACTGATGTAAACGTTGCATTGACTTTTCTTTATCCATCCAAATCATGGGACCCACAATAGCATAACCTCCTAATAGTGAAAACTTGCTTATTGAATCCAGACCCTTCAATCTGTTTCATCCAAATGAACGGTAAAAGATCCGTAATTAGATGGCTAGGATGGTCTAATCGAAGCTATATTTTTACTAGTGGCCGATCAATGGTGGATGTGGAGTGGGCCTTGATCAGATCATCAGATACATTCTTCAAATGTACGGTACACTGTATCAGAAAATCAGCTTTGATTTCTCCTTAATTAATGGTTGGCGTTTTTATATTAATTAGTCACAACAAACCATATGCATACATCATGCATTTGATGTCGTCACTCGTCGCCGGTATTCCTTCTAGAGAGCTACAACATCTCGTGGACTACTGTGTTAGTTCAGCACCATTTTGAAAATGTTGTACTCTCGTACTCGCGCTGACATACAACTATCCCGACCGTTAAAATTTCGAGTGCCACTTTGGATTGAGCATATCTCTAAAATTATGCTGATCAAATAATCCTAACCAACCATTTAGTGGATATCAAGTGGATGGTTAATGGCAAATACTGAGCGGTTCCATATTCGAATTCAAAGAGAATGATGATGATCGTTAATATCATCTTCTCAGTGTAATTTTTTTGTGCCACCCAATTCAGCTTTTTCTGTTCGTTCAGAGGTTTGGACAGTCTGGATTGCAGTAGAGCTATGCGATGTCTAGGTTTTAAGGAGTCACTGCCATTTTATAAATGGTGTAAAACTAACACGGGTTGTAACGCGGATAGCGTGGTGAGGAAGCAGATTATATACGGCCCCGACCACACCCAACATGGTGCGGCTCTGATCATGGGACCCGTATGATGTATGTATTGTATATCCACACCGTCCATCCGTTTTAAAACTCATATTATGGAACCACACCAAAAATAAATCAGACCCAACTCTCAGGTGGACCATACTTTAGGAAACAGTGGGGCTTGAACGCTTACCATTAAAAAAATGATAGGCCCAACTTTATGTTCAACTTAGTTATTAATTTCCATCTAACCTGTTGAAAAGATTACACAGATGAAGGGTAAAAAAAAAATCAGCTTGATCCAAAACTCTTGTAGCCCACAAGAAGTTACTAACGGTCGGTCACCATTGTGTTCCTTTCTTGAAGTCCACCTGATTTTCGATCTACTTCACTTTTGGGTTCCTGTCCTCAAATGAGCTGTAAAAACAGACGGACGGCATGGATATGCAATATAGTCATGAAGGTGGGCCCAAAGTCAGGGCCGCACCGTATTGGGGGACGCCGGGGCCGCACCTAATCCACTCCCGCGTGGGGACCCTGAAAACACCGACCTCCGGGACACGGTTTGGCTAGTGACCCCAACCAGCTAGCTGATGTAAAAGCTTTGTGGGCCCACCATGATGTATGTGTTTCATCCACACCGTCCATCCGGTTTTTCAGCTCATTTGAGGTCATGAAATAAAAATGACGGTGATACAACTCTTAGGTGGATCACACCACAAGAAAACAGTATTGATTGGACGTCCACCATTAAAAACTTCCTAGGGCCCACTGTAATATTTATTTTTCATCCAACCTATTGATAATGTCACACAGACCTGGATGAAGGGAAAACATAAATATCAGCTTGATTTCAATACTTTTCTAACCCTCAGAAAGTTTTCAACAGTAAGCATCCAATCCCACTATTTCCTGTGGTCCACCTAAGATTTCAATCTGCCCCATTTTTGGCTCATGCCCTAAAATGAGCTGATAAAAAGGATTGACGGTGTGGTTTAAACACATACAACATGGTGGGGGCTTACAGAGCTTTCAAACTAGCTAGCTGGCTGGTTTTGGGGTCACTAGCCAAACCGCGTCCCTACCTCCACGGTAGCAGGACTATGTGGGACCCACGCGTGATGTATGTGTTTTATCAATTCTGCCCATCCGTTCTGCAAGCTAATTTTAGTCCATGAGCCCAAAATAAAGCATGTCCAAAGCTCAAGTATACCACACCATAGGAAGCAGTGGGGATTGAATCCCAACCATTGAAAATTTCTCAAGGGTCACTGAAGTTTTGGATCAAGCTGATATTTGTGTTTTTCCTTCATCCATATCTGTGTAACCTTATGAACATATTGGATGACTATAAAAATCATTATGTGACTATGAAGGTGCCATCCACCATCCCCACCGTTTGTTTCCTGTGGTGTGTTCCCACTTAGAGAGTTAGATATGCTTCAATTTTCGGCCTAAAATGAGCTGGAAAAATGGACGGACAGAATGGATAAAAATCATATATAACGGTGGCCCTCACGAAGTCCTGCCACCAAGGAGGTCGGTGGTTGCAGATCCGCGTACGATACGTTCTGACTTCTGAGGTTGACACATTCTAGAATACTATTACGTGCTCCGCCAGTATATGCACAATGGGTCCCAATCGTCCCATATTTCGTAATAAAGTGGGTTCCATATTTGGGTAATCCAGACCATTAGCCTGTTGTTTACGAATGCGGATATTATTAATGATTAAAACTGTCTTTGTATGGAACAATCGTAACTTTCCCGTTCGGACCTACCGATCGACGGATAAAAGAGAACGCAGCAACGGTTCAGATCCAACGTAAATGGTCCAAGTATTGGTATATAGGGGAGCGGATTAGATGAGACTCCGGATCCACCGAGGTGGGTGGGACCCCTTACTGTGGGGCCCACTGTGATGAATGTGACTATAACCACGCCGTCCATCCGTATTGAGAGCTCATTTTAGGGTCTGATAAAGAAAAAAAAGATGGAGCAGTTCCAAATGCCCGATGGACCAGAGTATAAGAAACAGTGGTGATTGACTATTAAAAACTTCTTGTGGGCTACAAAAACTTTGGATCAAGATGATATTTGTGTGGTCTCTTCATCTAAGTGTTTGTGACCTTATCAATAGGTTGGATGGCAAATAACCATTCTGGTGGAATCCATGAAGTTTTTAATGGTGGGGATTCAATCATGAGTGTTTCTTGTGGTGTGGTCCATTTAGGATTTGAGTCAGATTCATTTTTGGATCATGATATAAAATGATCTTTCAAAATGGTTGGACGGTGTGGATTTAAGGCACATACATTACTGTGGACCCACTAGTCAGGGGTCCCACCCACATGGATGGACCCGGGGTCTCACCTAATCCACGCCCGGAATACAGGATCTACTATTCTCGAAGAATTACATTCTCGGAGGGACTAAACAGGCTAATGGTCCTAGTGTTTACACGGGCCCCAGTTTTCAGAATATGAAACTCGTGTGTACTGTCGAAAAACGCGGGCCACGAGCCATCTAATTGCGCTCTCTGGAAGCTACTGAGAAAAGTTGCCAAATGAGGGGCGCGAATTAGGTGTTACCACTGGAAGCGGATTCCATGGGGACCCTGCCAACAGCAGGCGCTGTGGAGCCCACCCTGATGTATGTATTTTATATACACACTGTCCATTCTCTTTTTCCAGCTCATTTTTAAGTATGAGGTCAAAAATAGGAAAAATCTAGTTCTCAGTGGAGCACATTATATGAAACAGACCGTTAAACCTTTTTGAGACCCGTGAAGTTTATTTCCCATAGAAGCTGTTCACGACGTAACTATTCATAAGGTCACATAAACCTGAATTAAATGAAAACACAAATATCAGCCTAATTCAAAATTTTCGTGGCCCCAAAATGTATTTAATGATGGATGTTGAATTACTACTGTTTCCCGTCATATGGTCCACTTAAGCTTTGAATCTACATCATTTTTAGACCCATTCGCTAAAATGACCTGAAACAAATGATAAACGGCGTAGATAAAATACATACATCACAGTGGAACCCACAGCCTCTTCCAACAGGGATATCTTTTTTGTTTGATTCTTTTTTTTTTTTTGGCTCATTTACTTAACCAATCACGTCTGCAGGACAAAAAAAAAAAAAAAAAACAGAGAGAGAGAGACCACAAAAACAATAGAGATGCGTCAATCAGGACCACCTAAATCGTGGGCCCATTTGATTTGTGATTGGTGTGCAGCCTGAATATAGCACCATCAACCTCAACTAGGGCTGAAAGTCGGGCGGGTTGGATCGGGTTGGTGCTGAACCCTAACCCAACCCAAGATTCCTATACCTCAACCCTAACCCAACCCAACCCAACTTCGGGTTGGGAATTCTCAACCCAAGCCCAACCTAAGCGGGCTCGGTCGGGTTAATCGGGTTGGTTGGGTTAATACGTGCTAATATTTTCGTTATTACATCAGTCTATTATATTTCAATACACGCCTTATTTTTTGTACCTATAGCTTTATTAATTATATATGTACTTATTTATGTAAAGAACTTCACTTTTCCTAAACAAATAAGTTAAAATACAAGTAAACATTATAAGTTTACTTCACTAAAGTATAATAAAAGTATAAGTAACGTGTATATAGATCGGGTTTGGGTTGGGTCGGGCAACCCGAGACCTCAACCCAAGCCCGACCCAAACTTCATCGGGTTAATGTTTTCATAGCCCAAGCTCGAGATCGGGTTCGATACTTCTTGCCCAAGCCCAACCCAACGTCGGGTCGGTCACAAGTCGGTCGGGTTGAACCCGCCCAACTTTCAGCCCTAACCTCAACCATCCGATATTTCCTCACTTGAACTGATAGCTATTATTATCATTTAAAACTGGACCTTATGGGGAATGGCTACCAGTGATATTTTTAGAACTGTGCAATGACAGTGGCCATGTTCTCTCCATTGTCGGCCACTATTTGAACGGCCTGAATTGACATACTTGGCACAATTTAACAAACTGGCAGAATCACGGTGTCCAGTAAGTCAAAAAGGCAAATGATTCCTGATCGTCGAATCAAAACTGTACACCTCGTTGGATATTGGATAGCAGTTGTCCATCAAGGTGGACCTACGATGCAACGTTCACATTCCACTAACTCACCCATCAACTTCAACCATTTTCTTACGATGAAGTTAAAGGCCACCAATTGCATTTCTATGATCCTCTGATCATAGCCGTTTGTAACAGTGGGCCACTGTATGAAAGCTTCAAGTCTAACGTCCCCCTTGCAAGGGCGCGGATTTCCTGCGAAAGCCTTGCGCAGGAAGTTCCTGCACTGGGAACCTAGGTGGGGCCCACAGTGATGGTTTTTGATGAATCCACCCGGTCCATCCGTTTTGGGAACTTATTTTAGGACACGAGAACAAAAATAAACCGGATCAAAGACTCAAGTGGGCCGAAAACGTGAGGATTAAACGTCCACAGTTGCAATATTTGTGGAGCCACAGGAGTTTCGAATCAGGATAATATTTGTGGAGCCACAGGAGTTTCAAATTAGGATAATATTTGTGTCCAGTTCATCCCAATAGTAGTGACGTTATGAACGGTATGGATGTCATATAAACATCACTATGGACCTGGGAGGTTTCAACGGTAGTAATTTACCTACCCACCGTTTCCTTTAGTTCGGCCCACTTGAGTCTTGGATCCAGTTCATTTTTGTTATCACGTCCTAAAATGAGCTCCCAAAACGGATGAACGGGGTGGATTCATAAAAAAATCACTGTGGGCCCTACTTTAATTTTCAGCCGGGAGAAGAATTTTGCTACACCCACGGAGATCCGAATCTTCAGGGGCATTGAAGGCGGAGAGGGTGAGTCTCCCTCTTCTCCCCCTCGCTCCTGCGAGAATCCATCCAGCCTTACAATAATAGGAAGTCGGTTTCGTGCGTACGATGGGATCCAGGTGAGTCCCATATCTTATGTTTGTGAGAAATCCACCCCGTCTATCCATTTTGTGGGCTCATTTTAGAACGTGAGACAAAAAAGGGGCTGCATCCGTGAACCAAGTAGGCTGCACTAAAGGTAAAGGTAGATAGGGAAGGAGTGAGTAAGTGAGGCTTTTAAGGGCCCACTGTGATTTATATATTTTATCCACTCTGTCCATCCATTTTTTCAGATAATTTGAGGGCTTGATACAAAAAATGAAGCATATCCTAAGTTCAAGTGGATTACACCATAAGAAACAGTGTGAATTGAACATTTACCATTGAAAATTTTGTAAGGGCCACAAAAGTTTTGGATCAAGCTGATATTTTTTATTTTTTTTCAACGGTGGAAATCATTATTCCCTCAATTTTCCGTGTTATAGTCCACTTGATCTTTCATGTGCTTCACTTTTTGACTCAACTGTCCAACAATATAGAAGTATAATATAAATTGTTAAGGAAAAAAAAAAAAAAGATCAAGTGGACTATAACAATATATATGGTTAAGGAAAAAAAAAAGTTCATATTCAACCAAAGTTCAAAAGTTCGAACATTCTATTGTGTAGTATTTCTATTAGGATATTTTTTGTGTGGCCATCATTTGTGAGGCCCTTCTCATCGATGGTTTGGATCACTAAACAAGGTCCATTTGAACAAGTTGCAATGGGCTCATTTGAACAATGGCGCAGTTTACAGAGGCCTCCAAAAAAGCCTTTCACACCGAGTTGTAATGGAAGCTTACGTGGGGCTCATCATGATGTTTGTGAAAGATCCACCCCATCCATCTGTTTTGTGATATTATTTTAGAATGTGTGACAAAAAATTAGCTTGATCCAAGACTTGCGTGGGCCAAAAACATGAGGATTGAACATCCACAATTAAAATATTCATGGGCCTGTAGAATTTTTGAATCAAGCTAATATTTGTGTTCAGTTGGAATGACATTATGAACGGTATGGAAGGCATATAAACATTATTGTGAATATAGCGATATTTCAACATTAGAAATTTCCCTACCCACCTTTACCTTTATTGCAGGCCGTGCGACCTACTAGTTTCACCGATGCAACCCATTTTTTGTCTCACGTCTTAAAATGAGCTCACAAAATGGATAGACGGAGTGGATTTCTCACAAACATCAGACGTGGGACCCACTTGGGTTCCAGCGTACAAAGGCTTTCATACGAAACCGACTTCCGATTCTTTGTAAGCTGTATAGATTCTCGGAGGAGCGAGAGGGGAGAGGAGAGAGACTCGCCCTCTCAGCCTTCGGGAGATTCGGATCCCACCCACAGCCGGGATTGCAGCGTACGCAAGCCGTAGGTACCTACGTGGGGCCCACCTTAATGTTTTCAAGAAATCCACCCCGTCCATCCACCTTGTGAGCTCATTTTATGACATTATACCAAAAATGAACCGGATCCAAGAGTCAAGTGAGCCGAACATGTGAGGATTGAACGTTCACAGTTGAAATATTTGTGGGGCCACATAAGTTTTAAATCAGGATAATATTTAGGTTTTCAGTTCATCCCAGTAGGAATGACGTTATGAACGGTATTGATGGCATATAAACATCACTGTAGACCCCAGGGAGGTTTCAACGGTAAGAATTCCCCTACCCATCATTTCCTTTAGTGCGGCCCACTTGATTCTTAGATCCTGTTAATTTTTGGTACAATAGTATAAAATGATCTCACAAGGCGGATGGACGGGGTGGATTTCTCTAAAACATCACGGTGAGCCCCACATAGGTTCCTAGTGCAGGAACTTCCTGTGGCAGGGAATCCGCGTCACGTTTACGGTGAACCGTACAAGCTAGGTTCAGTAGGAGGAATCCGCATCTTTAGAACAGGCTTCTTAGTTTCGACAAGTGGGGTCCACGGTTTGATAATCTGTACCGTTGGTCTGTTGGGACCTACTGAGCATGGACCATGAGGCAAAAAATCCTTCAGGGTAGAAGTTCCTGTTGCATTCCTCCTCTGAACCGTCCATTTTAAAGGCCCAAAATCAAAAGCTTGAGATTGTCTCATTGAGAAGATATGTAACCACAGCTCATCCACCGTGTTACGAACCATAACAGACAAATAATTCCGGTTACCAATGCATGGGACCCACTTAAAAATGAATCGAAAACGCGTGAATACTATTCAAAGATGTGAGCCGTATGCTAAAAAAGTACATACAACGGGGCCCACCCAAGACGGTGCGGCCCCTGCCGTGGAGTTACCGTGGGGCTCACCTTTGTATGTTTTATGTATCTACTCTGTCCATCCTGTTTTACGTATCATTTTAAGGCATTATCCGAAAAATGAATAAAATCCAATTATCAGGTGGACCATACCATAAGAAACAGTAGTGATTGACCGTGCTACCATTAAAAACTTCTTAGATAGCATCTTAATGTTTCCGTGGTGTTTATTTAGCATCCAATCTATTAATAAGGTCACATAAGCCTGGATGAAGGGAAAAAAAAAAATATCATCTTGATCCAAAACTTTTGTAGCCCATTAATGGTCAATTAACCACTGTCAAAATCAGCAAGGCAGAGCCACTGGCCCATTAAATCAATGGACACCAATGGTCTAAATCAGTTTAGAGTCGTGCCCCCACCCAATTAGTGGATTAGCTTAATTTTGGCCGTAAGTGTTCTTTTTTTGTGTGGCCCACCTCTTGCACGGCTACGATTTACCATCCAATGGACATGTAGGGCTCTCAATCGAGCGGGTCAGATCCGAGATCCGATTCGCTCCGAATCGGTATAATACGGATTTGGATCTTAAAATAGGTCCGATTAGTTAAATGGACCGGATTCCGGATATGGATTCACAGGAACATATCCGAGTTCGATCCGAATCCGATTAAGAACCGACTCATTGACACCTTACTGTATATGTTATATTCACGCTGATCATCTGTTTTACAAATTATTTTAGGCCAGTCAACTATACCATAGTAAATAGTGGGATTTGCATTATTTTTCTACTAAATTAAATATATTATATTATTTATTTTATATCATATATTTTTTTAGATTTGTAATGGGGGTGGATTCGAACCTAGATCCGAGCTGAATCCGATGGTTATATGGATTTTGGATCGGACATGGATCTAACAATTTATAAATGGGCTGCTCATCGCATATTTATATTTCCACAGCACAATCCCACCAAAGGACGTTCCTAGTTAAGTACAACACACCAAAGTATTCAGTTCCCACCGACACGTGTGGACGTCAGAGCCAACACGTATGGGATGTACAGCGTTAAACACATCACCACCATAAAGAACTTCTCGGGACCACCATAAATGAATTCCAACCGTTCATCAGGCAAGCCCCACTAGGATGAAAATACAGCTAGAAATCTTCCTGTTCCAAAAATAAAGTAACCTTACGCAAGCCCCACTAGGATGAAAATACAGCTAGAAATCTTCCTGTTCCAAAAATAAAGTAACCCACGTAAGGTTTTAGTCATGATTTCACATGATCTGTATGGTCTGAGTTTTAGTCGAGATGGTTATTATTGCGTAAGGAAAACATTAGTATTCTGGATTGGTGGTGGATTTTACATAGACATTATGATGGGCCCCACAGAGCTTGACGATGCAAAGGCTTCTTATTGCTGAAGGTTCCGGTGAGGGTGACAAAACTTGACCCCACCTGTCAATCAGATCTGACCCAACCGAAGTTGACATGATTTGGGTCGACCCATTTCCATGTATTTGGATTGGATTGTTATTTGGGTCACTCCGTTTTCCATGTGAATTTGATATGAATTGTGTTTTGTCATTTTGAAATTCAATAAGCTGGGTCTGCTTTTGATGCGCCGGATCTAGAGCTGAACACGAGCCAAGCTAGCTTGGTTAGCTCGCTCGAATGGGCCGAGCCGAAGGTTGGGTTTGAATCAAGCTGAGCCGTCCGAGCTCAAGCTAACCCAAGCTCAGCTCAGCTTGATCACAGCAGGGTTCAACTCAGCTTAGTTAAATATATTTTATAATATATTTAATATATATACATATATAATAAAGAAGTTTGTGAAAACAGTACCATTTTTTTTTCTCAATATTCGTTTGTGGTTGGAAAGCTTGAGGTAAAACTCAGCTCAGACTTGGCTCAAACTTGATTTGAAAGCTCGTTCAAACCAAGTCAAGCCTACCAATTCAATTCAAAGGTCAAGCTAAGCTGAACTCAGCCGAGCCGAGCCAAGCTAGGCCCATCTCAATTCGGTTCAACTGAGTGTACAACTCTAGCTGGATCCAATGAATTGTAAAACGATCTGGTGCTAATTTCCTTTAAATGACCATCATATGAGTATATTAAGTTGAAAAAAATCATAAAGGGTTATTTGATTAGTTGTAAATTCATATAAATAGTGGTAAACAAGCAATTATAATTAGTTCTCCATATTTGGTCTAGCTTCCTAATTTCATTTCGAAAATTAAGCAAACCACAAGGTTTTAACTGGTGGGCCCACCATGATGCATATATTATATCCAGGCCATCCACTCATTTTTCATATCATTTTAAGGCATGAAATCAAAGATGAGGCAAATCCAAATCTCAAGTAAAATAAGTTACAAAAATATACAAGGATTGAATAGCTACCATTGAAAACTTTATAGGGACTATAAAAGTTTATGAATCCCGCATATTTTGGATAATGTCCTAAAATGACGTGATAAAATGGATGGCATTGATAAAATACATATAGCCGTGGATTAGCTACTAACAATGTCGGTAGCTATCTCACAACTGAAGTGATGTCAACAAGTTTTTTGGGCCCCACTATGAAGTATGTATTATATCCACACTGTCCATCCACTTGGAGAGATCATTTTAAGGCTTGAGTCAAAGAATGAGGCAAAACCAAATCTCAAGTGGACACCACCACAAAATACAGTGGGGATTGAGTGCCTACCATTAAAAACTTCTTAGGGGCCACAGAAGTTTCGATCAAACTAATATTTGTGTTTTCCCTTTTACCCTGTTTGTATGAACTTATGAACGAGTTGGAACTCAAATAAACATTATGGCAGACGTTAGGAAAGCTTTAACGGTGGGTGTCACTGTCTCAACTGCATTATGTAATGGGGTCTACTTAACTTTGGATCTGCTTCATTTTTTGGCTCATGCCTTAATAGGATCCAGCAAAATGGATGGACAACATAGATACAACATGTGCATCATGGTGGGGCCTGCAAAACTTGGTGACATTACTTTAGTAGTGCAATAGCTACTAAAGTCGTCTTAGCTAATCCGTGTCTAACACATACATGGTGGGGCTCATAGGATTTACCCAATCTTTGTGGGGCTTACGAAATTAATGTGACACTCTTTTCAAAATTCATCTGTCTGGCTTTTTACTTTTTACTAGTTAAGTAAGTCATTATTACTTATTTACCACCATCTACATGCATTTTTAGCTAACCAAACATGCTACAAGTTAATTACGATTTTGTAATTTAAATAGCAAGAGATTATTAATTTTATATTAATTAATAATTTTAAATTCATGGTTAATATTTTATAAAAATAGATATATCCTGCTTTCGATTTATTTAATATTTTTAATTGAATTAAGTTTGGATTAATTTATTTATGGATGAGTTGGATTATGGTTAAGCTCTTCAACCTAATTAATAAATGGGGTGTGTTTGAATTCGGCCCATGCGAACCGAACTAATTCTGACCCGAACCCGAGTCAGCCCTCCCCTTCACACGCCTCCCTTTGCACAGACACGTGTTACTTAAAGCGTCAAGCGAAAAGGCGTCAAGACGTCGAATTCTGAATTTTTCTCATTTAACCTTTTGACGCGCTATCGCGTCGTCTCAAGCCTCACCTATTTTTACCAAATCCTCTCCTTCCACAAAACCCCACTCGTTTTTCTCATTTCCCTCTCTCAAACCAAAACCCCCACAAATTCCTGAAGAGAGAGAGAGAGGAAGAATCCCCACAGAAAAACCAGAAATTCCAGGAGGAGAGAATCTCTCAAACACTTCAAAATGCAGCAAGGTTCGGTGCTCTCCCTCTCGCCAAGCCTCAACAGCTTCTCATCCAACAGATTTGCAGAAATCGCCTCCAAAATCACGGAAACTTCCCCTTCCGAAGCTCGAAACCCTATCACCGACGATGACGCTGATGCGGAATCTCATCTTGATCAGATCTCAACCGAACCACCTCCTGAAAGCTCCGAAGCTACCAACGACACCGACGACGACGACTTCGAGTTCGCCTTCGTCTGCCGCGATGCCAACACTTCTCCGATTTCCGCCGATGAGATCTTCTCCAACGGACAGATCCGTCCGATCTTCCCTATCTTCAACCGCAACCTCCTCTTCTCCGAGTCCACCTCCAACAAGCCGGAGAACGAAAGACGTTCGATCCGCCTCCCTCTACGGAAGCTCCTGATCGAAGACCGGGACCCTCCTTCCTCATCATCCTCGGAAGCTGACGAACTCGAAGGGGTTCCCACCGGAACTTACTGCGTCTGGAGACCCAGGGCCACCGGCGCGGCGTCAGCGTCGTCTCCCGACCTCTGCAAGAAGAGCAATTCGACCGGAACGTCGAAGAGGTGGAGGTTCCGAGATCTTCTCCACCGGAGCAACAGCGACGGCAAGGATACTTTCGTTTTTCTGGCCGCACCGCCGAAGAAAGTGGAGAAACCGGTGGCTTTGAAGGAGAGGAGGAATTCCAGCGAGGCGAAGCCTGCCGGAAAGGGGAAAGGGAAGGGAAGTTCCGGCGAGAAGGAGGTTTCAGCTGCCGAGATGCATTACGTGAGGAACCGGGCGTTGAAGGAGGGAGATCGACGGAGGTCTTTCCTTCCGTACAGGCAGGATCTGGTAGGTTTCTTTACTAACGTGAACGGGCTGAGCAGAAGCTTACACCCCTTCTAGATTCGTACCACGTGGATTTGGTTTTTCGCGGTACTGATGTTTTTCATGGTAATTATCTCCGTGTGATTGGTTCGATAGCTTCAAGAACGACGGGTTAGTTCTTTTTTTAGGGCTTTGATTTGGGTTTTTCATTTAGATTTAGATAATATATATGTAAATTCTCTAAATTTAAATTTCATTTGTTTGGTTTATAACGTTATATATGCTGATCGAAATGGGTGTTTGGTGTATATATCAAAAGCTTCTGTGTATGTTCTCTCTCTTGAAATTGATATGCGGATTGGCGTTTTGTGCATATATCAACAACTTCGGTGTATGCTCTCTCTCTCTCTCTCTCTCTCCTTCTCTCCTTCTCTCGTCTTTTTAGAAAATGATACGGAAGGAGATAAGAAAGTGCAGCGATGGAATCGATGAAACTTCCGTGTTTTTTAGTTTTATGATTATTATAGCTCAATTCAATCCGGACCGTCCAAATCCTGGGCTTATTTTGGATGGGACATGCCTTGAAACTTCCGTCTGGACATTCCGATCCATCCAAATTGACGGAAAGCGGCCGGACGTTTCAAAATAAAATGGTGGATGGCCGAAATTGGATGTGGGAAATCAGATGGCTGAGATTGTCTGATCGGTCAGCATGGATTACTGGCTGTGTTTTAATGTACAACGGAGCTTATTAATGGTCCAGATTGCTCTGTGGACACCGAAGTGCACGTCCAGGACTGACTGTTGAGCTCTTAGCCGTGCGACATGTGAAATCCACAGGTCAATCGAGGCCGTTAGAATAGGAGGGCCCATTTAAGTGGGGCCCGAGAAAGAAAATAGTTCAGTCGATCCTAACCGTCTCATTAATGGCTATCAGCTGGACAGTAGATAGTACAATGGCAAGAAACTCAAGGAGGTGATGGTTAAGATTGCGCCAACGAATTGGATGGTCAGGATTGCCGTACATTGCGTAAGACGCCAAAACTCTGGTGGTGAACTACCACCGTAGTCTACCGCCTTTTAGTTTCGTCTTTGTTTATTGGGCAATTATATTTTTTACTCCAACCTGTATTCATGCTCTGGCGAAAATCGTATGTTTGTTTTGAACCATTAAAAAAAAAGTTGGTGACACGTCTCCTCGCATGCAGCGCAGATGTACAGCTATCTTGATACCAGAGAATCCCAGCCGTGGGTCCCATTTCGATGGAGCATATCTTCAATAAAGGAATCCCAACGATCTGATTCAGAGCCGCGTGAGACTACATCGGTTTCGGTAGTGACACCCCACCTGTACTGGCGTCGGTGCTGGAAAAGCTCCGTGGCCCCCACCATGATGCGAGTCTTTTATCCACACCGTCCATCCACTTTTCCAGCTCATTTACTTGAGCTCAATAATGTGCAAATCCAAATCTCAGGTGGACCACACCAAAGGAAACAGTGGTGAGTTAACGTCCAACGTTAAATACTTTCGAGGGAAAACGCACATGTCATCTGGAATTAAAACCTTTGTGGCCCTCAAGTTCTTAATAGTGGGGTCCACATTAGATTTAGATCTGTCTCATTTATTGGGCTCATACTGTAAAATGAGCTAACAAGATGGATAGACGGCATGGATAAAAGACATACATGCATCATGCTAGGCCCACAGGCTTTTCATGCAACGTTGGAGCTACCTCATTTTTCAGTTGGGACTCAGAATTTATGAACTTCAATGTGTATCACAGTACAGTTTGTAAGCTACACCGGAGGAAGTTGGGACGGGACACAGCTTTCAATTCGTGTGGGGACCACCCTGGTTTTTATATGCAATCTAACCCACTTGCATGATGTGCTAGGACGAAAGAATTGCCTGAAGCTCACAGTATCCCAAAACTAAGGTGGGCCCATACCGCATGAATTTACAGACTTTTAAATTAATTTCATGGGACAGCCCAACTAAAATATTTAATCAACCTGATTTTTTTACATCAAGATAAGGTCTTATTTGGCACTATGGATTCAAAATATTCAGATTAGAAATCTCTTGATTCAGAGTCAACCAGTTGTGTTGGCACCCTACTTAGAATGTAGCTATGCATGTTAACTATACAGTATATTTATAGGAGTTTGAATTTAATTATTAAATTAATTTTAATATCTTTAATTAAAGTAAATATGTAATGTTTGATGCAATGATTGCAATACGCCCATTGAAATATATACTTTGGTTAACAATAAAAACCTTAAACGGCCCACAAGCATAGGGTTGCCTCCTAGCCTAGCTGAAAGATGCCTACGCATTTCGACAAGAGGTCTCAAGCTCAAAATGTTAAGGAGACACCCTAAGCCCATTGGTGGGCAGGTGCAACGTGTGACTAACCGTGTAAATGCATTGCCCAGCTAACTGGGTGGGTTGCATGAGTAACAAAAAAAACACCCAAGCAACTAATCACCAAGTTTTAACTGTTGATTTACACCGACAATGTTTGGGCTGCTTGGATCATTCGATTAAAGCAATTTTATTGATGCAATTGAAATTATGATTGTTTTAGAATATCATCAATGGGCCACACGTCCAATGGTTTAGTAATCAAGTGACACATACATTATCACATGTCTAATAAATAAGTAGCCCAATGACATATATGTTACACATGTAATTCTCTTATCTTTAAAAATGGACAAAAACTAAGTAAATAAAATAAAAAAGAGGATTGAAAATCTAAGCTAAAGATAGGGATTTTAAAACTCACAAAAAAAAAAAAAAAAGCATAATTTAAAATCCCGTAGATTTACAATACCTGCTTATCCACTTTGCCAAACAACCAATGAAATCCTTGATGCCAAACAACCCCTTAGCGACATGACACCACCCTGATGGATGGGGTAGATTTTATGCACATTAAATCATTTTCCCAAATTAGAAAAAATGGGCTCAATGTCTACCTATACACACAAGTCACGCAACGGTCTAAGACTTGTTAGCTCATCAATGGGCCACGAGAGAAATCAACTTCTAGCCGTTCATATGTTTTATAATACACTGGCCCACCTGATTAAAAAAAAAAAAAGGGGGGGGGGGGGGGTGGAATTGCCAATAGTGCTATAAAATACTGCACTTATTTTATGTATTTATTTATTTTAATGCAACGATGGTTCACCTACTTATTTTGTTTTGTTGGGTTTTATCCAGGGATTTTAAGATATTGAAGTTGACTTGTGTTATCTAGGTAGGTTTATATATATTTTTTTAATATTCCTATATGCTTCCAAAGCACAATTATGGGATTCGGATGTTCTGGACATTCATTTTGAAAGCGGATTGCCTCCTTCTCCCGGGTGGGCCATAATCCGTCCATGCAGGGCTCTGTGTGGTCCACCATAATGTATAGGTTTTATCCATACCGTTCATACATTTTTAAAAAGAATTTTACAAGATGAACGTAAAAAGAAGTCAGATTGAACGCTTAAGTGGACGATACACTAGGGATTGAACGCCCACCACTAAAAATTTCTTGGAAGCCAGAAAAGTTTTGAAGCAAGTTGATATTTGTGTTTTCCCTTCATCTAGGTCTTTATGACCTTATGAACAGGTTGGATGGAAAATAAACATTACAATGGCCAGAGGAAGGTTTCCACTCTAGATGTCATTATCACCATTGCTTCTTGTGGTGTGGTACATTTGAGCTTTGGATATGTTTCTTTATTTTAAATATTATCCTAAAATCATATAGAAA
Organism: Liriodendron chinense; assembly: GCA_003013855.2. Lineage (NCBI taxonomy): Eukaryota > Viridiplantae > Streptophyta > Magnoliopsida > Magnoliales > Magnoliaceae > Liriodendron > Liriodendron chinense. Next base: position 975,394 of record ML058586.1, on the reverse strand, counting down.
AATGGATGGACAGCGTGGATAAAACTCATGCATCACGGTGGACCCCATATAGCCCTTGCCTGGACGGATTATCATCAATGCAGGATGCAAATCACTTCCATTGATATTAGAAGAGATATGTTATAGTGGGATCAGTTGTACCGAGACCTTCTCATGCATCCAGTTGCATTTAGACTCTTTAGCATATGCATCGTTAATTTGGACCGTCCATCAGATCTAGGCTTCTCTGCTTTTGCTACTGTGTGAAAATTACAATTGGATGATATTTAGATGCCTTGCCCATCCATTTTTGCATGCTACTGAATAGACGGTTTTGATCATCCCATTAGAGTACTATTTTTATTTAAAGGCAGACTGAAGAGTGGAGTGGACACTGTATGACAGCAACGTCTGAATTTCTAGACGGTGCTAGATTCTAGCAGTAGGTCTGGCTCTATGGCTGTGGTAGACAGACTCTGTGGGGCCCGATTGGGTAGTACCCCCACCCTGACACTGGAGAGCCCGACGGTCATTTCAGTGCTCTGTGGGACCATCATTATCTATATGTTTTATACATGCCGTCCATATATTTCGCCAGATCATTTGAGGGCGTGACCCTAAAAAGGAGGCAGATAGAAGGCTCAAATGGACCACACCACATAAAGCATGGGGAATTGCATTCTTACTGTTCAAAACTTGCTGGGGCTTACTGTGATGTTTGTTTGTCATCCAACCTATTCGGAAGGTTATAGGGCATAAGACCTGGATGAAGGGAAAACATAAAGATCAGCTTGATCCACAACTTCTATTGCCGCCAAGAAGTTTTCAACAGCAAGCTTTAAATCCTTATTGCTTCACGTGGTGTGGTCCACTGGAGTCTCTAATCTGCCTCCTTTCTAGGCTCATGCCCTATAATGATCTGTCAAAATAAATGGACGACGTGGATAAAACATATAGATAACGGGGCCCCACAGAGCTCCTGACATGACAGTCTCTAGTACCCAATCGGCGCCCTAATTTGAAAACAGTGGCAATCATGTAGAGGCATCTGCACCGTCTAAATTATGGAATATTGTGTATTAAGAGTCTCTCTGAAATTATAAGGGCAAGCTCATAAGTTACTCATATTTTCAGAGTATAGATCCACGGTTTTTTACTGCCATTTACCACTGTCGCTATCTTTAGCACTTTCACGACATCCATTCATCCACCCATCTAGGTGGTGATTTCATGACATCCACTTCGTCCATCAGAAAAGCTGCCTCAATGTTCACCCAGCAACTACAAAATCATGATGATGTAGGCCTGATCTACCGGTTGGATCTCACTCAGGTGAAGTCGTTTTCGATGCATTAGAGAAAGTGGCCCCTTCCTATGCACTTTTTTCTTTTTCAAACACATACGACTCACGCTTGCCAATATATTTTAACCGTCCATTTAGATGGCCATTCCAATTTTTTGGTGTGATTTTAGTGATGTAGCTGATATTTGAATTGTTAGCATGACATGTGTATGGGGACATGGTTGTAATGTACCTTTATTTATGTGTGCGACTCTCCAAGGGAGCTCAAAAAGGCATTTCATCTAAGGTGGTCTATGGGATGGTCTCATGCTTAAAAGTCAAGCCTGAAAGAGTTCAAAATCTGGGCCGAGACCTACCTCAGCTTAGCCCGTAGTCATCCCAATTACTTCCAAATCCTCTGTGGTGGAGAAGATTTAATTTACATGCACATTTACTCACATTTCATTTCATTTACTTGCATTTACTTCCATCCAAACACACCCCAAATACCTAAATATCATTTACCTCCATTTACTCTCAATTCTACTCATTTATGAATTCATGTCCCTAATTGTGAATTTGATTTTTCTTCAAAATTTGTGTAGGTGAAATCTTACTATGGCATGAGTGTGGGGTGCTTGTAAGAAAAGAAAGAAAAAAGACCATAAATAATCCCATATTCAAAATTCAAAAATGTGACTCAGTCATGTTTGGAAGTGAATGGCTGAGTCATTTGAGCCACCCCATATTTTTCAATGCTGATTCACGGTCACGGATTACACCAGACTTGAGTATGAGTTGACTCAGGCAAGTTGCAAGTCTCTGATCTTTATTGGAGTGTTGAAGTCCTTTTATATACATTGATAGGCCATCTTTTAACAGTTGGAGCTTTTAGATCAAGTGGTGATTTGACATGGTAAAGGAGCCAGCTTTCAGAGAAAGTAGTGATTTATAAGTATAACCTTTTAAGGAGACAGTGGAATACTCAACTTCTTTGGAGAATACTCAAAGTTCTATGGATAGGACTGTACAGCGATGCCTCTGCCCTACAAACCAGTTGCATCCAAACGGTGGAAAGCTTTTCTAGACATTGTCATCACAGTGCTCAGGATTGAAAGTATGTATGGTACCCATTCATGCGTGGGTTAGGGTTTCTTATTCCCAACCGTTGATTCTACCAGCCTCATTTTATACACGGGCCCACCAAAAAAAATTACCGAATTGAGAGTTTTTTTTTTTTTGGCTTTGTAATATCCGATCTATCTCCTGTTCGAGCTTCAACTGCAGTTGTAATTTTTCCCAGCTGTACCTATCCACTGACCACCTATTGAAGGGTTGTGATTCTTCCATTCTTCTTCTAGTGTGGTAGATTTTTACAAAATCAGCCATACAAGTTGAGGCTGGAATTGGATTCGGCAGTGGTTCCTCCAGTACCCAGGTCGGTGTTATGTGGACCCCACCATGATATACGTGTTTTATCCACACCTTTCATCCATTTTTCCAGCTCATCTTATGGTAGAAACCCAAAAATGAGGCAGATCCAAATCTCAAGTGGACCACACCAAAAGGAAACAGTGGTGATTAAACGCCCACCATTAATGGTGTGCATTCAATCACCGATGTTGCCTGTGGTGTGGTCCACCTGAGATTTGGATCTGCCTCATTTTTTCGCTCATTCCCAAATGAGCTCGAAAAATGGTTGGACCGCGTGGATAAAACACATAAATCATGGTGGGGCTCACAACACCGACCAGTACCGATCAGTGCAGGAGGGATCACTACCGAATCCGATTCCGCTGTGGCCGGCCTATTACCATACTGGAGCAGATTAGGTGCGGCCCATACCATGGAGCCCACATTGAGGTACGTATTATATATCCACACCGTTCATCCATTTTGGCATATCATTTTAGGCGCGAGCCTAAAAATAAAATAGATCCAAATCTCAGGTGGAACATACCATAAGAAACAGTTGCAACTAATCATTAAAAACTTATTGAGGGCCACAAAAGTTTTGGATCCAGCTGATATTTGTTTTCTTTCCTTCATACATGTTTGTGTGACCTTACCAACCTGTTTGATGGCAAATAAACATTTTGAAAACATTTAAGTGGGCCGTAGGAAGTTTTTAACAGTAGGGCATTCAATTACCACTTTTCCTATGGCGAAACAGATGATCATTGCGGATGTAGAATACATCCATTGAGGTAGTCCACACATTAAGTGCTGCTGTGGGGGCACATTGGCTACTCTTGGGATTTGAACACTTGAAACTTCCATTCTAACATTAATTAGGGTTAACTATGATAAGGGAAATTTCCATCCATCTCTCTAATTTATATTAATAAATTAATTAAAGAAAATATATGATAGTTTGTGTGATAACCTAAAGTATAATGTTCTCACTCCAACACCCTTGCCATGAGGCCCACCTTAATGCGTGTATTTTATATCCATACTGTCCATTCATTTTACCAATGATTTTAGACCATGAGCTCAAGAATGAAGCAGATTCAATTCTCTGGTGAACTATACCATAGAAAATAGTGGTGATTCACCATTAATGGGCCACAAAAGTTTTGGATCAAGATGCAATTTGTTTTTCCCTTTATTCGGGTTTTTGTGACATTATTAGTAGGTTGGATGGAAAATAAACATGAAAGAAATATTAGTGCAGGCCCCAAGAAGTTTTCAATGATAGGGTGTTCATATAGTATGGTCCACCTGAAAATTGGATCTTCTTCATTTTTTGGGCTCATGGGCTAAATAAATGCATCAAGGTGTGCCAAACAATAACGGCTGCACCATCTTGGGTGAGGTCAAGGCGCACTTAATCTGCTCGCTTAAGTGGGATTGTTTGAGTTTGTACGGACAGTGATCCAACCCATTAATATTTCTATACCTATTGCATATGGTCCACCAAACAATAATCCTAAATAGAAAATTTAGGCTTAGTAAAGAAAATATTAAACTACTACAACAGATCCCATACTAGTAAAATGCTATTTTTTTTTACTATAAATAATATCTTAAACTTATTTACTCTTGGCTTGACATAGTCTATGTCAGCAAATGAGAAGCCACCATGTGGCAGCACACTCGTACAAAAGACATGAGAGAAGCATCCTCACAGTAGGAGAAAATGCTGGCGCCTATCTCTCAAAGACATATATCCTACAAAAAGAGATGGATGTTCAGAGTTGTACCCACGACTGGGACCCAAAAGGCAATCAATCATCTTTGGTATAACACATGACTGACAGGCGCAAGGCACATATGAACCTTGCCATGTACAAAAAAGCTTCAAAGGAAAAATTTCTCAAGGAAACATTTGAGATTATCCTGAAATAGTAAAAAAGACTGAACGAACAACGAAAATTTATTCGAAAATCAAATCTTCTATGATGACATAACCCAATCGGGTCACTGAATCTAAACAGGATACAGTCATTGCGTAATCATAAGATGTAAGACTCCATTAGGTGGGCCACACATGATCATCAGTTTAGATCATGATCGTTGGATTATTCAGATTGAGCGATTCAGTGGGCCCCACTACAGTTGTGATCATTGCAAATAGGTTTGGGGCGGGACGCTTGAACCATGTTCCCTATACGTGGTTATTAAACCTGATATGGAAACCTACGGTGTGGAGACCCTAGAGGAGAGAAGTGTGATGGGTAAGCTTCTCTGGCCCTCTTTCCTATAAATATATGTCTTGGTCCCCTCACCAACACACAAGAGAAAACCCTAGTCCCCATTGAGAGGTTCTCCTAAAGGTGTTAGGTGCAGAAGACTAAGAGTTCTTCTCGGCAACAAGACGGCATCGGGAATGTCTTCCCAATCAGGTACGCCTTTAAGATTACAGTATAAAATCTCCATTGTTGATGCATAGAAGATCCGATTATTTCGCATTATGTTTAAGATTCACAGTTGGTATTAGAGCCTACTATGCATCGATTTGAGAGATTTACACTTGAGTTGGGGTTTTCTCCTCTATAGCTTTCCTGATCGGAATTACAGCAAAATTGCCAAACCGGATATGTGACTGTTTACATTGACGTGTTGGTGGCCGGCACATCGCCCTATGGCCATGAACAATCAGTTGTTGCCACAATCAGAAAACCAGTGGAAATAGGGTTGTACCGCCAGAATCCGATGAGCGTTGTGCTTGCCAGTATGTGGATTGGGAAAGTTCTAGTTTGTGCAGTCCGACAATCCCGAAAACCTAGCCCTGTTTCGTGCGCCAATCAGCTATGGAGGAAGGCTCGCTGATCATAAGTGTCTGCAAATCAGCCGTGATCATAAGTGCCATTCCATTCTCTGATCGAGCGGGCCAGTTGGAACAACGCCTCGTCTTCCCAATACAGAGTTTCCAGTGGGGCTGCTATTGTCGTCATCCATGGTGGCCACGATCATAACCGGCCGTCGATTGCAACAACCATGGAGGAAGCCCGATCTCTCATCGACGGCGGGGATGGATTTCGGCTATACAGATTTAAAAATAAATAAATAAATAAATAAAATAAAATTTGGCAGCGGCCTCGACGGCCAGCGATGATCGACAGCTGCGATCATCGCCCATGGCTGCCGATCCATGTATTGAGCCGCTGCCGGTCGTAATGGCTAACGACCGAGACACCGCTGCCCCTGCTCACCGGTCGCTGCAGCCATGAAAATCGGCCGCTGCAGCCATGAACGCCGGCCGCCTCTGCATGAAAATCGCTGCCATTGTTGCGCCACGGAAGCAGGTCGGCGGTTGTGAAATTCATGTGCGAATGACGATTTTCTCCTTCGTCAAACCTCTGTTGTGCGGCAGCTAAATCTCGCAGCTGCGGTTTCAACCATGGATTCGGGCGACGTCGGCAGTGGTGACGGCGGCTTGGATGTCATCAGGCTTGCGGCGGCTAGGGTTTTGGAGAGAGAATGGAAATCGGGAGAGAAAATGGAAATAGGGGCTGCTATTTTGGGCGGCCGGCTGTTTTGGGCGTACATATTTGCTATTTTGGGCATAATCCGCGTGTAGCTGGTTTATGACGGGCATGTTGCTATTCCTGACATGGCTCGGCAACACAGTTCGGTTGCCATATTCGGACATTTAGGAATCTTGCTTGGTGGGCGTTACAGCTTACTGATTTGAGCGATTCAATAGGTTGCACTTTCATGACGAGCAGGCCGCGGTCAGGCCCTGTTTTGGACGTTCCTAAGAGAACTAAGTCCTGATCTAGTGGGCGCGATTCTAACAGGTTCTGGCCCACGACCATTGGGCTCGATCCGAATGCCCAGGTCCAGCACTCGGCTCACTTCAGTCTGACATGGGTCTAGCGGCCCATTTAGTCCATCAGGCCCGGATTAGCCCATCTAACAGGTTCAAGCCCGGCCCATAAGCATATTTTAGGCCCATGCCAGTAGGCCAGGCCTGATAGGCCCAATCGAATGAATAAGGCCCGCCAGCCGGGCCCAAGCCCAATTTTAGGTGGCATGGGTTTCTTAACGTGTTGCATTGAAAGATGACCTATGGAGGGCCTGTTTGATGGCCATATTAGGCCAACCTTGGCAGATGCCGTTGGGCTCATGGGCTTGTCTACTGGATCTGTTGTTCGGTCTTCTTACATGTATATATATGGGCCATGTCTTGGGCCCATTTTGAGACTTGAATTCAGAATATGTTTGAGTCTCTTTTGGGCTTGTGGATGGGTTCCTTGAATGGCTGGAAATGGGCTGATTTTGGGGTCTGTTTGCAGTATATGTTAGGCCCGTTATTAGCCTATTCTATGCCCTTTTTCAAGGACAGTTTAGGGCCCATCGGATGCTTGTTATGAGCCCAACCTTGGGCATATTGTCCATTCACTCTTTGGACATTGTGCGGCCCGCTTTAGTTCACTTGGGCTTGTTGATCTTAACCATTTAAATTGTGTATACTTGGGTCATCCTTCCAGTACAAGTAAAAGCCATATATATATAATTGATAGTTGGTATGTTTTACTTAATTGATGGGCCAAGTAAATCAGATGAAATGGGTTGGATTTCCAAGTGATTTTCATTGGGCCGTTGGGCCTGTATATTTGATCCAGCATATGGACTCTCTTTTGAGCCTGTTTCTAACAGGTTTTGGGTCTGCTTCCAGCAGAGTTGGCATACTTTTGGGCCCTGGTCTGGGCCTTCATTGTAGGCTTAACCCATGAGACATGGTGTCTTATTACTTCTTTTGGACTTTGAGGGGCCCACTTTAGGTACTTGGGCCCATTGTTCAAGATGAAGTAAACCATTGTGTTGATATACCTGGGCTGTCTTTTAGATTCAAATAAAACCTAATATATGTCTATGGTTGGTGGGTTTTACTTTATGGATGGCCTAGGTAATCAAATCATCTTGGTTATAACTATTAAGTTCAAATTTGGTCTAAAATAGAGCCATTACCCATTTTTCATGGTTGATATTCAGGGTCGATCATTAAATATAATCCAACCATCATTCAGTTAAAGTTGTTTAAGCCTATGGGCGACCAACATCAGCCGTGTTTTGGGCCGAATCAGAACTTTTGCAGTATGGTCTGTTGTGGGCAAGACCATTAAGCAATCCTTGAGTCTAGGAGTGGGATTGGAGCTGGTTGTGTTAGCCACCAAAGTGACATCAATTGGCAAAGATTTCTACTTCTAACTTCTGTACTTGGAATTCAGTAACCCTCCATTACAGGATTGCATTCAGTTGCGTTCATATTCAGGCGAGCGGTGGTCAGAACAAAGAAGTATCATCGTTTGTCTGGATGTGAGCGGGATGAAGTGATTGGTGATGGTGATATAGGTCTGAGAGATTTATTTCACCCAAAGGTGGTGGGCGTCTTAGATTTATTTCACCAACATTGGTCAGCTTCATGTTCAGAAGAGCCTCCTGTATGTTACAATTTCGCCCAAAGGAGGAATTGTGATGATACGCTGGGCTCTTGCCAGATTTTGATGATTATGGCCCATCATCATTCTGGGTCATTTGATTGAAGGCCCAAATCAATTGAATGAATATACATGCATGATATTTGTGGTTTATGTTTATGCATTGTTATATGGGACTTGTTTATTAATGTCAGTTTTATGCTTTGAATGTCCAGCTGTGACTATTTCCAATATTCCAACACAATTCAATTCCATACCTTTGCTTACTGGGTCGAACTATTCCAAATGGAAGTCGTCCGTTGAAATAGTCCTAGGTTGCATGGACTTGGACTTGGCCCTGGAGGAAGTAGAGCCTCCTACTCCAACTGATTCTAGTACGGATTCAGCAAAGGCTCACTACAAGGCCTGGACCAAGTCAAATAAGATGTGTCTCAAGATCATAAAGAACTCGATTTCTGAGACCATGCAGGGTGTCATGCCCGACACTGAGAAAGCTAAAGATTTCCTGACTGAAATAGGAAAATGATTTCAGAAATCGGATAAAGCTGAGCTGAGTTCACTTTTACATTGAGTTCACTTTTACATAAATTGACTCAAGCCACCTATAACGGTCAAGGAAATATCAGGGAGTACATTGGTGGATTGTCTAATGTGGTGGCTAAAATCCGCGCATTAGACCTTAAGATTGAGGATGAACTCCTGATTTTCTTGGTTCTGAACTCCCTCCCTCCACAATTCAGTCAATTCCAAATCAGCTATAATACTCAAAAGGAAAAGTGGACATTGAACGAGCTGATATCTCAGTGCGTTCAGGAGGAAGAGAGACTTAAAAGGTCGGGCAAGACACAAACTGCTCACCTAGTGACATCTGGTCAAGGACGAAAAGGGAATAAGAAAAGAAAGCACACTTCAGGAAAAAGTTCTACGGGTCCTGTGGGTGGCAATCAGCCTAAGGCTGTAATGAAAACTCCATGTGAATTGTGGACAGGGCGAAAGCTTAGTCTACGATATTTTCGTGTATGGGGTTGTCCTACAGAAGCCAAACCATATAACCCACATGAAAGAAAGCTTGACCCTAGAACTGTTAGTTGCTTCTTTATTGGATACCCAGAAAGATCAAAAGGATTCAGATTTTATTGTCCATCATATTCCATGAGAGTCATTAAAACTGCGAATGCTAGGTTTATTGAGAACACTGAAGATAGTGGGAGTACAAATTTAAGAGATATTGTATTAGAGGAAGAGCGGATTGTGATTCCCACCACAATCATTCAGAGTAGCATGGTTGTCCGTCCAGCAATGGACCCTGAGATCCCTATGGACGACCATGCACAACCTCAAATACAACCCACTGATGAGGAAATGGAAAACCCAATTCAAAATAATGAGCCATTAAGACGATCACATAGAGAGAGAAGATCTGCAATACCAGATGATTACATCATCTATTTGCAGGAGCATGAGTTTGACATTGGGGTTGAAAAGGATCCTGTATCCCTTTCACAGGTCGAACAAAGTGCGGATTCTTCTCATTGGTTCGATGCCATGAAGGATGAATTGAAATCCATGAAGGACAACAAAGTTTGAGACCTTGTTGAATTGCCTGAAGGAATTAGGCCGATTGGTTGTAAATGGGCATTTAAAACCAAACGGGACTCTAAGGGCAATATCGAAAGGTATAAAGCCAGGCTAGTTGCAAAGGGTTTCACTCAGCGTGAGGGCATTGACTTTAAGGAGACTTTCTCACATGTATCTAAGAAAGACTCCTTTAGGATCATTATGGCTCTTGTGGCTCATATAGATTTGGAGCTACATCAAATGGACGTGAAAACTGCGTTTCTCAATGGAGATCTAATGGAGAACGTATATATGTTGCAGCCAGAAGGTTTTAAAGCCAAAGGCTCAGAACATCTGGTCTGCAAACTTAAGAAGTCCATTTATGGGTTGAAACAGGCATCACGACAGTGGTACCTAAAGTTTCATGAAATTGTTTCCTCATATGGTTTCATTGAAAACACTGCGGATGAGTGCATATATGTGAAAATCAGTGGTAGTAAGTTTATCATTTTGGTCTTGTATGTTGACGACATTTTATTAGCCAGTAATGATATTGGATTGTTGCGTGAGACTAAGAAATTTCTATCTCAAAATTTTGAGATGAAAAATCTTGGTGGTGCTTCCTTTGTCATCGGCATTCAGATTAGCCGGGACAGATCACGTGGATTACTTGGCTTGTCGCAGAGGGCCTATATTGATAGGGTTCTCGAAAGGTTTGGCATGCAAGGTTGTGCTCCTGGCCAAACACCTGTTGTAAAAGGTGACAAATTTGGTCAATTTCAGTGTCCTAAGAATAACCTAGAGAAGGACAAGATGAAAGCTATTTCATATGCATCGGCAGTAGGGAGCATCATGTATGCTCAGGTCTGTACACGTCCGGATATTACTTTTATGGTTGGAATGTTGAGCAGGTACCTTAACAATCCAAGTATGAACCATTGGATAGTTAAGAAAGCATTGCGCTACCTGTAAAGGACAAAGGACTTCGCACTCACATATAGAAGGTCTGACCATTTAGAGCTGGTTAGATATACAAATGCAGATTTTGTTAGCTGCCTTCAGCGAGAGTTCCATTGCGAGCTACATTTTCATAATGAAATTATACTATGAAAAACGTGACATGATTTGGCTGCTTCATCTATGATGAAAGTGGAATATGTAGCTTCTCTTGAGCCTACGCATGAGGTGATATGGCTGCAAGTTTTATTCAGTACAGAATTGTTTAATGTCTATAGAACTCATTTGCATGAAGCAGATGATGATGGATCTACTCCTTAAAGGTCAGTTTGTCACGTAACCTTTGAGACATTTGTCTTTCATGGGATTTGGTGACCCAAAGAAATATTGGATTAGTGGGAGCTTCAGTTTGATCCGATTCAGGTATAGACATTGGAGATCTCATTTTTTATGATTCTGTTATTCAGTTTATATCTTGTTTCTCCTTCAGCGTGCACATTCAGTTTTGAGCAGACAAGAATTTGGTTTGTGTCTTGGAGACACGTTCAGTAGGACCACTTGAAGATAAACACGTATGACCACATGAGACGTGTAATCTTCATACCACACCCCATATCATTGATCCATGTCGTTAAGGCTATTGGTATCTGTGGTTGTGATTCGTCACACTTCGAAAATATTAAATGTTGTGTTGACTACCACGATTCAATATCAGTGGTCTTGATAGACCGGATCTGACAAGCGTTGCTCATAATTATCCAACGGTATTGTTTTGAAATCAGTAGGGCGCCCATTAGGAACTTTTGAAACAAATGCGTTTTATAAAATTATTTTTCACAAAATAAAATAAAATGTTTTGTTTTCTTTTGGAGATCAGTGTAGCCCAAGTGGGAGAATGTAAGACTCCATTAGGTGGGCCACACATGATCATCAGTTTAGATCATGACCGTTGGATTATTCAGATTGAGCGATTCAGTGGGCCCCACTACAGTTGTGATCATTGCAAATAGGTTTGGGGCGGGACGCTTGAACCATGTTCCCTATACGTGGTTATTAAGCCTGATATGGAAACCTACGGTGTGGAGACCCTAGAGGAGAGAAGTGTGATGGGTAAGCTTCTCTGGCCCTCTTTCCTATAAATATATGTCTTGGTCCCCTCACCAACACACAAGAGAAAACCCTAGTCCCCATTGAGAGGTTCTCCTAAAGGTGTTAGGTACGGAAGACCAAGAGTTCTTCTCGGCAACAAGACGGCATCGGGAATGTCTTCCCAATCAGGTACGCCTTTAAGATTACAGTATAAAATCTCCATTGTTGATGCATAGAAGATCCGATTATTCCGCATTATGTTTAAGATTCACATAAGATTCATGCAAAAGTCATGGAACCTTATGCATGGCTACCACAAGTCTGTAAAGGCAAGCTATGAAGAAGGGCCTTGGCCAATACAAATTAATTATTATTTTTTAAAATTTTTGCTCTATACTATTTATCCATTTCATCCTCCATAGACAAGTTTAGCTTCTTCGCTTAATTCTTCTACTTTTGTCCATTCATGCTGCAATAAGTTCAGAGTCATTATATCTTAGCATAGTTTTGTTATTGTCTAGCACGTAGGAGTAGTTTAAATATCCACACTCTAGTCATTAGATCTTGAAATTATTGAGTCATTACTTAATACATCTTTGATCACGTCCTATGGACTTCATACCATGATCATCACGTATTTTTCGTGGCCGTTTTGTTAGAACAGATTGTTGTAGGTTTTTTTCTTATATTATTATTTTTTATTTCAATTGTACTACTTTAATATTTTAATTAATAAAACCAACTTCCTATCCACACTATCACTATTTAAAGAAATGTGCCGAAAAGATTTCATTTAAAAGAACCAACTCTCTTCTTTTAAAATTTTTAGATTGATGTAATAATAGGTGGCTGAACAATTAGGCTAATTTTCTTAGATTTAGTCTTAATCTGACTAAGTTGGCGCCTGGAGCCCCATCCGTTTACTTTGATTTGAAACTAACACAACTTTGTATGCATTTACTCATAATAGGACCGTTCACATGTGGTCACGTGTCTAGATTAAACAACAACAAAATCTAAGGTTTTCTTTGTTATATGCCATCAACTGTTAGGCCCATCACCACAACAGACTGGACCACTGAAGGTACGGAGACCTTAAAATATCTAGGCCCACACCTTGATATTGACGGTTTCATCGCTTTCAATCTTATTATCACTGCGTGATTATTAGGCGCAGAGCTCATGTGATTAAAAACAAAAAAAGAAGAAAGAAGAGAAAACAAAAAGCAGTTGTTGTTGGAAAGTGTGTAAAAGAAAAAGAGAACTCTCTCTCTTATCTGTCCTTTCTTTATAAGGCAACGTTAGCGGACGGCTGTGGACTGTTTGTCCCAGCAAAGAAAGGCGGTGGGGTTGATACTCGTGTTTTGATTCCCATCGGCTCGTCCTCAACCATTTTACATTGGAGATCGAGCTTTTTTATGGCAGGCCAGGACGCGGATTGCATGCTAATGGGGGACACGGCGTCGGTGGATGAGGCTGGTGGATCCTGGCTGTGGGGCCCACCCTGGTGTATTTATATTATATCCATGCCATCTATCTGCTTCACTAGCTCAGTTGGAAAGAGCCCAAAGAAGCAGCAGATCCAAATCTCAAGTGATGATTGAACTCTCACCATTAAAAACCGCTATTAGTGACTGGAATGTTTATTCTTCATCCAACCAGTTGATGGGAGTGAATTAGGTGTTACCCGGGGAACAGCTTAGTGGGTGTTACCCTAACCGTGTGGGGCCCATCTTGATGTATTTTTTATATATCGACGCCTTACATCTGTTTTTTCATATTATTTTAGGATGTGATCCAAAACCCTAAGAAGATTAGAATCTCAGGTGGACCATACCACTAGAAACAGTGATAAATAACCAGTAAAAACTTTTTGTGGGCCACAAAAGTTTTGGATCAATCTGATCTTTATATTTTCCTTTCATCAAGACCTTTTTGACATTATCAAGAGCTTGGATTGTAAATAAACATTACCAAAACCTGAAGATGTGATCTTTCAAAATTTTAATGGTGGAGCACTCAATCATACTGTTTCCAGTGGTATGGCCCATTTGAGATTTGGATCTGCATAACTTTTAGAAACTTATCCCAAATTAGGCTTCAGAAAAGGATGGACGGTGTGGATATACAAAATATCATCCATGTGAACCATACGGTAGGGGTAACAGCCACTAAGCTGTTTCAGGGTAACACCAAATTCGCGCCCCTGTTGATACGGTATCAAAGACGACCAAACAAATGTGATCCAAAATGACTAGAAAAAGTAGATAAAACACATATATCATAATGTGGGTGACAATCAGTGTGGCTCATGTCTCAAAAAAGTGTATAAACTGCTTTTGTCAATCGTTGTTAATGTCTCACTTTGTATTGAAGGTAATGACAATGGTGATTTAAGGGCCCATCTATGCTGGGACTTTGTGGGTGGACAAGTTGGATCATCGAGACCATATGCTTAGGTGGGCCTCCTTATCTCCTTGTTGGGTAAACCTAACCTAACCTAAGGTCTATGCACCAATTTCCATATGTGTTCTCCTTCAAAATTTGGACACATGGCATAATCTCTTAACTTACAACGTGGACCGTCGAATAGGACCTACAAATGGGTGGTAGAAAATTCTCTCGGCAACGGCCAGCATTGAATGTAGAAGTTCCACGAATTGGACACGTAGAAAAATTGAACACGTGGGACTTGTGAGCAATGGTCGAGTCATGATATTTTGTTGACCGTCCAGATCATTGTGCCACGCGTCTGATGTTACCCGCGAGATACGCTACCCATCCGACACCCACATGCACCGAACGATATACACACCGACCTTTTCAACTTTCGGCCATCCATTGAGGCCGGTTCCTCTATAAGTCCTTCAACTGCTGTTTGTGGGGCCCGCTTTGGTGCGTTTTCGGTATCCAACCAGTAGAGCAAGGTCGCTTTACAATGGAAGTTGGAGTTTCAAAAAAATCAGGCCGATCCAACCGTCATTTCAGTCCCCATTTGAATTATAAAGGTTTTTGGACGGCTGTCCATTGTTTTCTAGGGTTTGACCCACCTAATGATCGATAGCCTTGAATGTTAGGTCATCGTACCATCATGCTAGGACTTAAATTAATACACGGTTTGGATGACATACACATACCCACGTGGGCCCCACGCAGGCAATAGTGTATAAACAGGTGAACAAGCTCGTACTACGAGATGCTCCCCTTCTAGCAATCCAGGTGATGATCCAGACCATTCATCTAGAGGCTCTTGTATTATACGGTTAGCATGGAAATAATCTTACCGTCTGATGAGGTCAAAGATCATGGGAGGATGAGTTAGAAACGGAACTGCTCCTCTGAACCGCTGTTTCTGAGTTACTTCCAACGTGTAATGAGATTTTTCCATATGAACCATCCACGATGGGTACTTCTAGATTAACGGTCTGGATCATCACAAGGCGAGTCTTGCCAGCAAACCTTATTTTTAATCACTAACGACACTTGTACCATAACGTACCATTCACAAGTGTATAACTTCTAAACTTCCTACATACATGGGACATCCAACCGGAAAAATAGGTTAGTCCCATCATCAGAATGATTTTGTTCATAAATCAACCAGATCAATTCATCAAGTGGACCACATTTGTATTTTGTTACTTATCAACGGATAGGCATTGATTTCTATGGTATGATCTAAATTATGGATGGATGAAGCTGATTTTTGTAAAACCTGATCCTCGTGATGGGACTAACCTATTTGAAGGGTTGGATGTGGCACGCGCATGATTAATTGGGAGTGAACAATAAATTATAGTTACACTTGTTGGACTAGAGCAGAGAGAAATAGTTGGGATGGAAAGTCTCACCATTAAAACAGACTGAATTGTGTGGCATCATTGTTTGTATATGTCATCCAAGTCACTCATTGATGCCACATCAGGATGAATAGATACCCTCAAAACCAGGACAATCAAAGATTCATGTGGGCTACATCATGTGAATTTATAATCTTAGGCATGACTTTATATCACTCATTATTGTTTGGCTGACTTAAGTTTTGAAGGGTCCTTATACCTTCAACACAACGCCATGGGTTCAAGTATCCACTGTGGTGAAATTCCACTATGGTGCGATTGTGTGGGTGTGAGCGCGTTTGTTTTAAAAAAAAAAAAAAAAAGGCCTTGGACTGGACTGATTTTAAAGATTTATTGTAAAAATGCGGCAGATGGATGGTGTGGATCTCTTATGCATATTTTGTATGACTTCTATTAAGTGTGCCCACACAACCAATGGTTTGGATGATCTTATGGTTGGATTATTTGGACTAAGTATATCAATAGACCCATGACAATTGTTATTCAAATATAAAAAGAGCGCTGTTCTTGGACTGCATTATGATCCAGTACTTCATTTAAATATGGACTCTTATAAGTGTGGAGAATCTTAGAGGAGTAATTGTAATGGTTTGGATGATTTTATCATTGGATTATTTAGACATTGGATTATTTAGACTAAACAGTCTAATTAATCCATGACAATTGTGATCGGTTCAAATATATAATGAGCTGCACTTGAACTATGTTACAAATATGCAGTACTTCATTTAGAAATGGACTCTTATGAGGGCAGAGGCTCTTAGAAGAATAATTATAATGGGTTGAGCTACTCTGCTTGTACAAAAAATTGAGGTCCATTTAACATGTTTTTAAAAGAGTGCAAGGCATGCAAAATCAAGTTCTTTGACTCTCATCCAAACAATCTGCTATCATTCAAGCATGCATTTCAAATTACGTTCTTGTTGAGTTTATGTTATGTTATCTCCATAATTAATATAGATGCGGCCCTACAATTTGCAATTCAATCTAATATATTCTTCCTCACCTGATGTTGGGTTAGTTGTAAAAATACCATCCACATGGTTAGAGTGTATATTAAAGTCTTTGGATATACATTGATAGGCGGTCTTCTAATTGGTCAAGCATTTAGAGAAAAGGATTGCTTGATACGATATCACAGTGAAAGGTTAAGTGTTCTAATCTTGAAAGTAACAAATGTGCCATAGAAATATATTCTATAGTTTAGAGAGTACAGGTTGGATTGAAAATAAAAGAATTGGACAGTTGATCCAGAAAGTATACAATTTGAACTATTTAACTTATGAATCCAAGTTTAAATGTATTATAAACAATAAAAAAGACAATGTTTATTCAATTTTCTCTCTATCAGATTTGTGGACATTGATTGGACAGTTGAAAATAAAAATTATCCAATGGTCTTATTTCGACAAACAAGTGTCCATATATCAGAGGTTGAGATTGTACAGCCAATCTAAATTTAATACCGTAACTTGAAAACAGTAAGCTCCACAATTCAGCCAGTTTAATTTGAGCTAATGCATGCCCAGTGTACCATTCATGAGTGCCTGCGTATCAAGCGTCATCCAAAGCCGGAGTATCAAACAACTGCCCTTTTTTTTTCTCTTTCACCAAAACCTAGGTTGGAAAGTGGGTCGTTTGGCGTCTCATGAAAAAAAAAAATCTACGGTCAGGACTTTCTTCGAAACTGGGCCGCATGCATTTTAGATAGCATGTCAGGCACCCAAATGAAGAATCTCTTGGGCACCCAACCAAATCCATTGTAGGGCTCACATTCGCCCGGTCTTTTGTAGACATGACATTCTCACATGACCCACTTGCCAAGGGACTCTTGCTTTTCCTTTGATACTCTGCCAGAGTACGACGCTTGATATGCAGGCACTTGTACATTGTATGCGTCGCATAAATTAGAAATAAATCAAAATTGTGGGATTGACAGTCGCTACATGACCTTCCCCAGAAATCATGTTGGTTGAGCGATCTTAACTTCTTATTCATGGACATTTTGTTTGTTGAAATTGGATCGTTGGATATCTTTCATTCCTAACCGTCCAATAAATGTCCCTCAAAGCCCCACAATCAGATGATCAGATAAGCATACCTTTTAGTTCATGGCATATCTAACTTGGGATCCATAATTTTGAGAGTTTAGTTCAACTTACTTGTGTGCCACGTGTGCAATTTCAAAATGCCGGTGTATCATCCATCACACTCTGCCCTGTATTAAAGTTTTTCTCTATGATTTTGGGAGATTCTACTTTGGCATAGCTCTGTCCCTCGACCCTCGTACACATGGGCCTAAAACTACCCCAATCATACGGTCAGAGCTATTTATTATTATTTTTTTTTATAGATAGATCGTTACCATTGATCAAGAGCGTGCAAATGGCCAGTGAGACCACTTTTACCCTCACCGTCCATTTGTCATGGCCTTCATTGGATGACTGAGATTATTCGATCAATATTTATTATGGGGCCATGTGCAATCCACAGTGGAGCCTCCCATCCAACGGTCCTTGATGATCACACTGCAACCACGGTGGAATTCGGACGGTGGTAAGGTAAGAAGAATTAGTACTGGATCCTTACTTTGTAATTTTATATATGAGAAAAATATGTACGGATGAGATTGGCTTTGGGCTAAAGGTCTTGTCCGGATTGGCCTTGGGCTTTGTCGGGCTTGCGCTGGGTACCATGAAATTACAAAAGATAAAAGAGTACGAGCATTCTAACTCGCTGACTGGACTAGAAACTCAACCGAGTCGGCTCGACTTGGAGAGATTTTGAGCCGAGTCAATCTCTTCTCTTGCAAACACACATGACTTATGGCACACGTGGCAATGAGATCAGAGCATTCCATAAAGTGGGCCCCATTATTTACATCTTCTGGACTGTTGATGTAAAGAGACCAAGGAGGATGTGGCTATCAAACCTTTGGCTTTCTTCGAGACCATGGCTGTATTTTATCTGAACCATCTATGTGAAGGGCCGCTAATCAAAGGGTTAAAAAGCAACTAACCTAGAATAGGTTTCATAGGAGAACAGACAGTGAAACAGATCTCTAATGGGCCCCACTGCAGCGGGCCATGCAAAGAAAATCCCATATGTTGCACCATAATGGCCTAATGAAATGGATGTTTCCCTACTGAATGTAAACAATCGCACTTGTATGTTTCTAGCCGTGCATTTTGTACCCAATGTTTGGATGATCACGACCATTCTTCCATGTAGGACATCCTCTGCCTGGCCCACTAGGTGTGCTATCCAGAGGTGTCTCAAACATCATATTTTTATCGAAACGTAGCTGGCCCAAACCACAAAGCTTTCGTTTGACTGATTACTAAGCTAGTCAGCTGAAATTGTAGGCTCCAAACATGGTCCTTTGATGGGTGGCCTTGATGTAATCACACCGATGGTGTGCCCCGGAGAAATGCCGAGGCTATCGCTTTTGCCCCACCACGTGATGATCCTCTCTGTCCACATAGAAGGCCCGATATGAATGAAAAATCCATTGACTAGAGATCCTCATCAGCCACATATATGAAAGTTTTAGCAATCCGTGTGTGTTTCTTTCTAACTCGCCTTTCTGTTGCTGTGAGAATCTCTGGTCAGTGAGATTTTTGCTATGCGGGCCGTCCATGACTGGATCTTCTAAACTGACAGCTCGAATCATACATGGTGGGGATGGAGGGGGTGATGCATAGCATTTTTCCTCCAACCTCATATAACGTCAAACATTGGGATTTACCCCCACATTCAAGAGCATGGATTGCAACTTGTCCAAGTCGACTCGGACTAGGTCATCCAGTTTGGCATCATGAGTGTGGGATGCGGCTTTGGCATGTGACAATGTGGGACATGTGAACAAGATCCAAGCAGCTGATTAGGTGGGGCCCAGTGTATATTCCTGGGCCAAAGTTCTGGCAAGTCGACGTACTAGGCAACCAAATCATAGAAAAGAAATTGGCACTTAAAAGAACCAGATCAACCATCCATATTTAATGCCTACTTGATGAATGAAGCAGTCTGATTTTGTAACCTGTTCGAAGTGGCATCATGGCGGGAATCTCCTTGTACCATTCAAAACGGGAACCCCATTTTGAATTTGCATCGGAATTCCTGCCTGCCTCTTCTGAACGGCCAGGTTGGAGCTGCTGCGTCCCCAGTTGGAACATCCAACCTTCTCCCTTCTTCTATAGCTACAAAGAGAAAATACAGAATTACGCGTCTGGATACTGATTATGCCGGAACGGATGATTTCTGTAAGCTCGCAGCAAAGTCCCGGGCCCACAAGTCGTAATGTATGATCTCCTCCAGAGATGGTTTGGTCACCAACTCCTTCCTGTGTTCGGCGCATGTGAGCTCCACAACTTTGAAGATATCAAGGTAGCCAATCCTGATTTTCGAAACAGAAAATCATGCATTCATCAGCTGAATACTCGAATGAAAAGCATCTACTTGCACCACCTAGTAAAAGACAAGATGATCTGAAACTGAATTTTGGTCCGTCGATGACTATGTGGGGCCCGCCACTGACCTGGCCCACCACTGATTGGTTGACTCACTGTCAATTCTTTGTACAAGTGTGTGTCAACAGGCTGGGTGAGGGTCAGACTGAGTCGGAACCTTAAGCACAGAACTCCCCAGCCTGAGATTGATCTGAACGAAAACGGGCTAAAATTTTACTAGGCCTGAGACCCCAACCCGAGTAAATATCTGTCCAAGCCCAAGCCAGCGCTGTCATAAATTTCTACACTCATATTAAAAGTATGCAATACGTGTGTATAAGACTAATATACATTATTATTATTATCATGGCCCAGGCCTTGCCTGACTCAGTCTGGGCAGGCCAGTGGACCAATGAGCTTGACCAAGGCTGAACTGATCATTACTGGAGCCCAAACTTTTAGAACCAACCCACGACGTGCCTGGCCAAAAGACCAGACGGCTCGACCCGACCTGTTGACACCCTGACATGCAACCTATGTGATGACTGAAAATGACGGAGATCTCTAGATACATGGCTTGGGTCTAAAGCACATGTTGGGAGAGTAGGATTCTGCTATAACAATCAAAGTGTTGCCAAGAATACATCAAGATAAGAAATGCGTGGAGAAAAAAAAAGAAAAGAAAAGAAAAAGAAAACATACTTTTCGTCAATGAACATTTCCACAGCCTTCTCATTAGCTGCACTAAGAACTCCAGTCATTGTACCTCCAGCCCGCCCAGCAGCATAAGCAAGATCCATGGATGGGTATTTCACATTATCAGGGGCTTTAAATGTTAGCGAACCCAACCTGCATCATTCATTTTGAAACATTACTGCAACAAGCAAAAAGAGAACTGAAATTCCTATATTCACCAAATACTATCGATTTTTAATTCTAAAGGTTGCATTGTTTTTTATCATCTACAGTCCACTAATAAAATACCCACCCAGAAGGGTTTTTGTGTTTTCCTTCACCTAACCCAAAAAATGGAGATCCATCCTCCTTCCATAAGTTAAAAACACAAATAACTCGAAAACCAGTCAAGTCAAGTCAACTCAACTCAAATTTTACAAGCTTTATGATTTTTTTTTCGGTAATATTTAATATTTAAAATAACTCATTAATTGTAATCAACCTATGTAATAGACTGTTAGATAGTGCTTGATTGTAATCAACACATGTAGTGTATTACATTGCACACGTGGCAGTTGCTCTTATGCCGGTCCCTAACCCAGATAAAGGAGGGTTGCATCAGATTGGTGGACAGCGTCGAACTTATGCCATAACTTTCATCATGAATCCGAACAATACGACATTACCTTGGGTCAGTTGTTCATGATAGTGGAGAGATTGAGAAGGATGTTACCCATAGACTTTAAGCTGGGTGGAAGAAATGGGGATCTACCTCTGGAGTTTTATGTGATTGTCGTGTACCACTCAAACTGAAAGGGAAATTTTTGTAGGGCACCTATAAGAACAAGAACTGTGCCGGTTAGGAGTGAGTTGGTATGAGTTGAAGGCTCTAGAAGGGCAAGGGAAAGGCCGAAAAGGACGTGAAAGGAGGTAGTAAGAAAATACCTGATGACCTATAGTCTAACTAAAGGTATGGCCCTTATACAGTGGAATGGCAGAACAAGATTCATGTAGCCAACCCCAATTAATCAGGATAACACTTAGATGATGAGATGATTTAATATTTAAAATATACATTATGTCCAGTTTTGCCGAGTGAAGGGAGTTTTATCAGGGTTTTTTTTCCATGTTTTTGTCAAGGTTTACCTAGATTCTTCTAATTGACTCGAGTTTGGACTGAGTCATGCCCAAATCGAGTTTTTGCTCCTTGGTAAAATCTGGTTGAGACGAGACTTGGGTGAGTCGAGTCAAGTTTTTTTCGAGTTTTTAAATTGCTTTCTTCTTTGGCGCATGGAAAACAAAAAGGGTATGTCCTGGATCACTTTTATAGACGAGAGATATTTCCAGCATATTTTATGAACATGGTGAATTTCAGGTCATTTTTGTTCGAAAGACCAGTAACCATCTATACTTTTCCTGGATGTGCAATGCCGATTTTTAAACTGTATCTATATTGCAAAAACATCAAAATAACAGAAGGAAAAGATATCTCACTTGCAAAGATCGAGCCGAGGCCAGGTGATTTCGGAGCAATAAATTCTGTCTGGCCATGATAATGTGTAAAGAATTGGTAGGCGCATATCAGGCCATCCCAACTGAGCCAGAACCGATGAATCCTGTGGAGGAAATAAAGGAAAATGAAGCACTGATGTCTTAGAATCATAACATTGGAGCCAAATAAATAAGTAAAAAAAACCCGTTCTTGTCCTCCCACGTCAGTCCCACTGCTTCTGAAACATAAGAAGGGTGACATGGGAAGACAAAAAACATTAAATCTGTGTTTGGATGCAATATCAAATTGAATTGCAATAATTAGTTCAATGAAGAAGAAAGAACAAACCATAGTTACCTTTCATAATATTCATAACAAAGGATTAGGGTCCAAAATTCAATCACATTGCGCTTTCAAGTTGGGACTCAAAAAATGGAATCTGGCAGTGATTTAAGGCTACTGCCTCGTTATGAATACCAGGTAATGCCATTAAACCTTAGTCACTTCCTGATGATTGAACCTTTTCGATTCAATTCAATTGTGCATCCAAACGCGAGTTAAAATCGTACACTTGATTATACATCTATCTATGAAAACAACTAAATAAATAAACAGAAGGTTGTAAAAGAAATAGCTAGCGTGATGGAATAAAAGAGAAGTTCAAACCTGTGTTTCAATCATAGAATGTATGATCGACTGTGGATGAATTACAATATCAATATCATCATATTCAGCCCCAAACAGATAGTGAGCTTCAATAACTTCTAGACCCTGTTGAGCAAACAGAAGAACTCAGTCGTAGGAATGACTACTTGAACACATGAAATGACATGTATGTATGATAAAAGAGTTTATACAATGAAAATGAGAAAGCAACATGCCTTGTTGAATAGAGTAGCAGAATCCACAGTGATCTTCTTCCCCATACTCCAGTTTGGATGCTTCAAAGCATCGGCAACTTTCACTTCCTTCAATTTTTCAACAGGCCAATCCCTATCCAAGAGCACCGATAGCAGGTAGATGTTCAATGCAAGGTTTTCGATGTTGGACAGATGATCAATAATGGTATTGCAAAAGAAATTAGAATTTCCAAAGAACCTGGAAGGAACCTAATGTATTCAATAAATTCCAAGCTGCTTATCCAAAATAACAAAAGTGGGACTAGTTTCGGTGTATTTATTTCATGTTTCCTTAGGGCCTCTTTAGACTGGTGGAAACCAAACAGTAGATGATGAAAGGAAAACGTCACATCTAAGGAAAAACTATGGAAAAGGACATCTGTGAAAAAGAATCCCTAAATAACCTGTTTGTTTTAGCAATCATGAGTTCAATGGAAATGTGGAATGGTCAATGGTTAAAAAGGGTGAAAATCTCCATTTCTTAGGTTTTAGAGAGGGAAAAAAAAAGGGCCATTTTTTAGGATATCTGAGGAAAAAGAAATTGATTCTCTCAGTCCTCTTGCCTTCCGCGTGAGAGAAATCGTCACATCTTAAGAAATCAATTTCCTTTCCTCAGTTACTTTTTATTTCCACAATTCCAAACAACCCCTTAAGCAAGAACTCATAAGGTAGATAGTTAGATGCTACTCTGCACTCCGAACCCTAGTAGAGTAGTTGCAAAACAGGTAAAAAAACCAGAATTATTTTAATTTGAAAAAACAACACAAGTTCAAATTTTGAGCTCTTTTTTTTTTTTTTTTTTTTTTCTATTCATTCACCTACGTCTTGCCTCCAAATAGAAACAACCTTGCAAGGCGGATGTGAGTAGACAATATCTCAGGTTATTGAATTCACAAGAGAGTTCCTGACTAAGAAAACTCTTTAGTAAGCTTCAATATATTTTGCTCCTTTGATGTCAGTTTCAACAACTCCTCCATAACACTTTTAGGTGTGTTTGGATATGTTGATTCCGTTTGGATTCCATGGATAACGCAATAATTACCCGATAATAATTTCCATGGTCACCATAGAAAATATGATTTCAAAAATTGGGTGCCTGTTTGGGCCCCAAGTGAAATTCTCAAATTCATTAGGCAACTGTCAACTCATTTCTTGTGCCAGAGAATTCCAATCATGGTTACTTAAAGAGTAATGGTTACTGTGTGGAATCAACATATCCTAACAGCCCATCTGCCTTGTCAATGGAAAACAATTTTCGTTTCCGCATGGACTCCCTGTATCCAAGCATGCTTAGAGATACATTACAATTTCCTACCTGAAAGCCCCTCCAGAAGCAGTCAAAATTATGCGGCGAAGTGCACCCTCCGGCAGGCCCTGGATACACTGGAAACAAGGATACCCCTCAGATTTGATAAACTCAAGGTGGCAAAAACTATGACATGCATGAAAATGGCAAACAAATAAGAGTTATTTCTGTTTTATTTCACTGGTAAAGGGAAAGCAAGATGCAAATGATGTATCTGGTTCTTGCTTTTAGGCCTACAGGTGGGGCCTGTGCCAAATAAATGAGTCAGATCTGGCCTGGCCTGTTGACATTCCTGTGTAAAACTTCCCAGGATAAACACAAATGGTGGAAAGAACTAAGCTTTCTTACCTGGAAAATGGCGGAATGTTCTGAATCCGCAGGAAGTATTTTCACTTTATGCTTGTGCGCCAGAGGAAGAACAAAGGGACCTCCAGCGATCAGGGTCTCTTTGTTTGCCAATGCTATATCTTTTCCAGCTTCTATTGCAGCTACCGTGGGCTAAGAAAACAGGAGGGAAAAAAGCCACAAACACCTATTCCATCGGATAGCTTATACAAAGCAATGCATCTAAATTTTGCAACTGAGCATCTTAGATGTAATCTAATGAATGTTATAGTTAAAACAATCCTACTTAGCAGTCTGTATGGAGAAAAAAATCATCAGTGATCAAATAAGGTTTTTAACAATGACTCAGATTCTCAGAATGCAACTCTCAAAGGAGCTGAAACCATTAAAACTTGTTCCGTTTTGGCGGTAACCAACTAGTCGCTTTGTGATTTGTACTAAGATGTGCATGTTTTGGGGGAATGAGTATGACTCAGTTCATTCTCTCCAGTGAAACTGAGTATACTCGACTTGGGCCAACTTTGTTTCTGCAAATTTTGATTCCTTGAATCAAGCAAAATGGGGTTTGCCTTTACCTTCAAACCTGCACAACCAACTATTCCCGTGACGACCGTGACAGCATCTGGGTGGCGGGCAACCTGAGAATTTTAGATCAGCACATGTTAACAACAATGCAATTGCCTCTTGCCACCAAAGGAATTAGATACAACAAACATGGTGGCCCGCTGCCCACCTCTATGACGCCTTGCTCTCCAGGAATAATTTCAGGCTTGTGTTCAGAATCAGCCAAGGCCTCTTTGAGTTCATCAACTAATGACTCATTTCTAACAGCAACCAACTGAGGTTTGAATGTTTTCACCTATTCAAAACAAAATCGAATATCTTAATTCATTTGGAAATGCAATCAAATTTGAAATAAGCTCCGCATTTGCTGATTCTTTTTTATCCCAATGCATGAGAAAATTGAAAGATCACCTGATCGGCAAGAAGAGTCACATTTGAACCAGCTGCCAATGCAACGACTCTGAATTTATCTGGGTTCTCGGCTACTATGTCCAACGTCTGAAATTTCAACATACATGGGGAGGAAAGAAATCGGTTAGTAATGGAAGTGGGAGCAACAAGCCAACAAGATAGACAAGGACTCAATCGTCATGGAAAAAAAAAACAATGAAGCTGATTCAGCTGACATTTGAAATTGATGCCTGTGCCAAAAAAAATAAAAATGATGAACAAATAATTAACATTCAATGCATTTCAGCATCCAGAGTTAAATACCTGGGTACCGATGGAACCCGTTGATCCAACAATCGAGATAGGCTTGGGACCATCCCATGCCTTCTGTCCTGGCTCTGCAACAGCTCTTCCCGGCCAGGCTGGCGGAGGCGCTTGTGCAGAACAACGAGCTCTCCTTGCAAATGCTGTTCCACTCTCCTTTCTCTTCAAAACAAACCCACCTGAGAATCCAAAAGAACAAATCATCATTACCATAGCCTTGTCACAACAGATTGGGGTTGCCCCGAAAGAACTAATAAACAAATACATTTCGGACCAAACAACAGAATACGTGATAGAATCTAGATGAATCTATGCCGCGAACATCACTAAAATGGATCTGACATATCCACGTTTTATGGTCAGCATACGCAAGGGATATCAAAATTCAATGGAATCCTAAATGCCCATCTGGGTGGATAAACAAACCCGGAAAACAAACTCGATCAACAAAAGGAAGAGATAGAAACACATAAAATTCACATAATTGCAATGAAATATATCCATCCAAATCGATAAATCGATCTCAAAAACAGGCAGATACCAAGAAAGGACAAAGCAAAAAAGAACAGGCAGATATACACTGAAGTCCACATGAATAAGTACATGAACACGCTAAAATGACGCTGAAAATATACGTAGTCACACTTCGAAAACTCAGAATTACACAAAATTCAAAGAAAGAAATATAAAGCTCGATCCCAATCGATAAAAGAAATCCACAATCGCATTCGAACAAAACATGATATGATTGAGATAGAACAACATAACATCTCTGATCAAGCGAAAATCTGAATCAAATGACTAGGATTCGGTTGCTTGGGTGATCTGTGGATGGTGACAAATGACTCAAATTCGGTTTTGGTGATCAACGAACTGGGCCGTTTCGCCCCGCATCGGTTTGTTTCGGACAGATACGGGCCGATAAACAAGGGTACGCTCCCAACAATGATTTAAACCTTGAGAGGGAGCTATGGCTGCATGGTCAGATGATCTAAACTGTCCATCTGGTGGGGCCTACTTGGCATGACCTACAGTACAAATCTCGCAGGTACGCATTCCGAATACAGTGATCGATGAATTATTTGCCATTTAAATGTGGACCATTGATAACTATTGTTTTCAACTATCGGATTGAAAGCCGATAATCATATGGCCGCGTTGCCTATCCGAGGTGATTCTTGGATTTTGGTCCATCCACGAGTGGGCCAGACAGATGTGCGGTTTGGATAATCCCAACATGCAGCCATGTGGGCCCATCCGTAGTCGCTCAGCGCATAAGAACCACATAAACACTTGGGAACGGCGGTCCCAAACGCGCGCTTTCGAGAAAAAAAACAACGCCTAGCTCGCTGTTGTTGGTCCACCTCAGCAAGAGCCAGGGTTATTTTGGTCAATGAGAAAAGCTTTGATACTCCGGCGGAGTGCGATAGTTGATACGCGGAACTTCCAAATTACTTAGAAATTGCACACGTGTCATACAAGTTATAATCTCATAATAGATGTATAGGAACCGAAAAGTAAGCTTATTTGATAATTTGATTGTTATGGGTAAAAACCTGATTGAATTGAGCTGAGATACAAGACCTTGGTTAACATTTGCTGAGTTTATAATGGGTAGGTAAGTTAATTCAGCCAACTTACTCTCGGAGGTTAGTTTAGATCTTTCGTCAGTTCAGTTACATCGAGTCATTTCGGAAGATGGATGAAGCGTTAATAGCTGATCTTTTCTCTCTAAGTGAAAAGTGAAAATCACGGTACCGAGATATTCGCCAAGATATCAGCCATCACCAAGATATTAGCCACCGTTCGCACATCTCGATTCCGGGTAGATTAATAACTACTAGTAAATTGATTTCTCCATTTGAAAGATCAATTGACTTAGACATAAGAGGATTAATGATCAGACCCGAGCACATTTTAGCCATCAATTCTATTCCAAGCCACCCACTTTGATCGTCACCCAATTCCAATCAACTTTTAAGTGTGCTTATCTTCATTTCAGCGACAACACTGACCATCAGATTGTTGGACATTCATCAGACGGTTAAAAATGAAAAAAATCCAACGGTCGTATTTCAACAAACAAGTGTCCACGCGTTAGAGGTTAGGAATTCCTCAACCAATCGACCTAGCAACAATTGTCTGTACAATTTAGGCATTTTCGCTTGAGTTAATACATGCCACGTGTACAATTTCTGACTACCTGCGTATCAAACGTCATACTCTTCCAGAGTACCCAATAACACAGGTCAGTAAAACAAGAATCAACCGTGAGTACGTGGAATACCCGCGCAGCTGAGCTTCGTATGATCCTCGACCCGAGGATATCCATAATATCCTCGGGTCTTCTGTTTGCAGAACCAGGCCAACAAGATTAACTGATCCAAACCGTTGGTCTGATGAACTGTCCCATGGATGGATCATGCCCCAGAAAACCTCCCCTATCTTATAATCTCAACCCCCGATTGGCATAAACCGTTACGAAATGAAATATAGTAACGGTCCACATCCAACTGAAAAGCAAAAAAGCGCTCTGAGCTCCCAAACCCACGAGATCGACGGCCCAGGTAACCGACCCATGGGCCCTACAAACTCGAGGATCATACAATCCTGAAAAGAGCGATTCTCGAAAAAAGGGGGAAAAAAGACAGACCTTTGAGCTTTTGAAGGCTTCCTTTGCTGGAACCGATGAATGAAATTGCTCCAATTTCTCCATGAAATGAGAATTTCAAAGACATCTCTTCCTCTTCTCGAAGTGTGGGCAAAAGGGGAATTTAGGGGAAAAGGGAGGGATCTTCTTGGAAAAATGAGAAATGGTTTTCTCCGAGAGTATTTTAAAAGGCCGTCGTGAAGAGAAGGGAAGATAAAAGACGAGAAACGGAAATAGGGAATCTGACAAATTTCTGGACGGGAGCGATCTCGATTTATGCTCTCTCCGGCAGCGTTTTCAAGCTTAAAAAAAGAAGGGGACGAAGAGAAATACGTAAGCTACTCGCGGGGACACGTGTAGAGGATCTATCCATTCGTGTGGCTGGCCACGTAGTTTTTGTACCTTAGATGCCAAAATCAGCATTGTCCACTCATTTGGTGGGTCACACTTCAAGGTTGAACGTGGACCACTCTCGTTTTTTTTTAAGTATATTTATTCATATGTGTGGCCTGTATTAAGAATTTGAAGGTTTGGTTTTGAGGCATCAGCATTTAGGTTCTGTGGTCTGTTTGATGAACGGTTCTGATCTTAGAATCGTGTTTAATGCTTTCTCGTACGACTTCGAGTAGGATTGTCTCACCGAACTGTGCGAGTAGCATTAGACATATTACAACAAAGTACGTGTGGCGCTTTCTTGTTATTTTTGTATTTCCCTCGTGGATTGTCCGTTTTGAGTATGGGTTTTGGTGGTTCTTAGGACCACCTAAATTTGTGGTCCTTAAGATCTTCGCTACACATGTTGTAGCCGAGAGTGGGCCACAGTCAGAGGCTAGCTTCATGATGAGAAGCATGGCCCACTTTAGATGGGGCACGGCTACAAAATCTGAATCGATTGGGAAAATCCTAACCTTCTAATTAATAATGATTTGGCTTATGGTTGATGATAATCTGTCCTGTGTTGGACGGTTATGGTTTTACTTCGCAAGCGATCAGATATTTCATCACATTTTTGAGCTATCTGCATCTAGGCCACTGATCGAACGGTTAGGAATCTTCAATCAGTCCAGAGGTGGACTCTCAATTGGTGGGCCATAGAACAGGAAATGGCTTCAATTGATTAATGGGCTTTGGGCCATTGAATGTGAAATATTGGGCACTCTCTCACTACAGCCTTCTATGGGCCATTGATTGAATTCGACCACTTTTGGCTCCTAGTCCATCCGTGGTGGGGCACCTGTCGACATGCTCCTGTCATCATACACGTGCGATATGTACGGTGAAGATATCCAAAGGACTACAATTTTGGGTAGTTCCAAGGAGCACATGCTCCATGCTTGTGGATAAATTAGACAAGTGGCGGGTACCTTGTGATTGGAGATTGGATACTCTAAAAGGTTTGTAGGGTGAGCTTATTCTACGACTGTCGAGCGTGAGGCATTACGTGATGTTTTCATGGAATCCAAACCGTTCCGACGGATCTCCCGGCCATCAAATTAGGACACATTAAAAATTAGGATGATCCAACCATGACATGGGCGAGCACATGAATTGGAGGTTTTTGGGCGGGTGTCCACTATTTTCTATGGTGCGGTCCACCACATTTTTTTTTATAATCCAACCTTTCCATAAAGTGGTCCCCTCCATGATAATGTTAGTTCCAAAAAATCAGGCCTATAAAATCATCAGGTGGACCACCGACTGCGGATAATCGGTAACCACCCAAACTCCTCCAAATTCACAGGGATGCACTCGATCATTTAATTGGTATGAATTTCGGGGTGTTCCACTTTGATGGTGGGAATTCCCTTATGGACGGGTTAGATGACATACTAAGACCTCAGTGGACCCCACCTGCAACGTTTGTGAATAAGATTATTCTACAAAACTGACGTAGGATCCGGCCTCATAAATACGAATCATGGTTCACAAGTTGTAACACAATACGCTCTCTGCTAGGGAAATTGTATTATGAAGTCGACATCATGGGAGCTTCCCATAAGGTCGAGATGTGTGGGACCCATCTTGATGTGTATAAAAAATCCACACCATGCATATGGTAGATCCCCTCTAGGTTATGGGATTTCACAAAAATCACCCGTATCCAGAACTCATGTGGTTCATACCAACGGCAACAGTGTGAAACCATAACTAAAACATCTAAAAGCAATTTTTGAGGCCCACCCAAGTTTTTTTTACGGTTAAAACTTAGTTTGACTCCTCATACAAGAGAGAAACACACAATGGATGGTCTAGATTAATAAAAACATCTCAGTGGGTCCTATAAACGATCATGAATATTTCAATGGATGGATATCTACTCTAAACTTATGTCTATGGTGTGTCCCACATTATTTATGGATTAGCCTGATTTTTAGGACGTTTATTATAACATAGAATGTTACATATGATTGATGTAGTGGATGTCCGTCACACATCACGATGGGTCCCACAAGTCTCGACATCATGGGAAGCTTCCCATGAGGTTGACCTCATTGTAACTTTTCCCCTGCAGGTCAATAGGGCCCTAACCCGCATCTTAGGAGAAATGACCCTTCAACCGTACACCTGGTAGAGGGGCATAGGATCTAGACCATGGGCATGGTAGGGCCTACCTTGGATGGTCCAAGGAAAAAACCCTACACGACTTGGACTATTCTAGACATCCAGTTGGTAGCCTCCAAGTGAATGGTGAAAATCAAAAGTTGTTAACGGTTGACATTCAACAGACAAAAAAAAAAAGGATGGCTAGAATTGCCCGATGATGTTGGTATTAGGCATGGACCATCCACAGCAGGGCCCACTGGGTGGATCGTCATGATCCACTGCCCCTCCAGCCACTTTCACAGCCGCTGTTATGTGACATATAATAGCTAGGTCGCTACCGTATACTTCCATCCACACGTTGATGGAAGAAATCATTTACCATACACATGGCACATGTGCATAATGATCTAAACCATTGATCGATCAAATTCTAGAAATTTCTTTGATGAGACGATTCTAGCTGTATATTAAATGGATCTTCTCTTACTGAATGTGAGCCATTGCTGACTTGTTTTTTCTTGTCAATTGTATCCCACGTACCAAAAGGTCCGGCTCCACGCACCTGCTGACACCTTTCGAAGCACTCTTTATGAAACCGCAGTCGTTAAACAGCGTGATTTCTTGTCATATGATCCATTCACTTTTTGGCCTATCAAATGAACGGTGTAGATGTAGTAAAAATGCGCAATTGATGCAGCAATGAAATGGAAGTATGGTACCTTCCATTCCTCCAGAGGGTTTGGGTCTGGTCCGACAGTAAAGATGGTGAGCGGATTCCATTCCGTGCGGCCCTTACCGTAGGTCCACCTTGATGTATGTATTCTATATCCACGCCGTCCATCCATTTTTCCAGGCCAGAGCCCAAAAATAAAGAACATCTGAGGAAATAGTAGTGTGATTGAATGCTCTACCAGTAAATATTTCCTATTGCCCACGTAGTTTTTTTTTTTTTTACTTTTTTTCTTTTTTGCCATCCAACCCCTGCTGATAAGTTCATCTTAAACCTTTACGAAGAAAAAACTGAATATAAGCTTAATCCAAAACTTTTTGCTCATTAATAGTCAATCACCACCGTTTCCTATGGTATAGGCTATCTTTGAATTGGATTGCTTTTTTTTTTTTTTTTTTTGGGGCTCATGGCCTAAAATGATATGAAACAAACCAATGGACCGGGTGGATATAGAATATACCCATCAAGATATGCCCCACGGTCAGGGCCGCACTGTCCTGGCTAGTGCCACACCTAGGAAATCATGACTTCGTAGATACTAAGGGCTCCTTTGGGAGCTTAGATTTGGAATGCATTGGAATCCATATCACAATTAATTTCGTAAAGGTGATTCTGAATCCTCATCTATGTTTGGTTGAAATGCATTGGAATCCAAATCTTCCATTTAGGAACTTGGATTTGGAGGGCATTAGAATTCTTTGGTATATACACTGGCTTAAATTTAATTAAATAAATCAACTTTCATATCCCAAATTAGGGGGGGGGGGGGGGTGGGGTTTGAGCTGTGTGGGCCCCATTGCGATGTGTACCGGACATCAACACTGTCCATTTGATGGAGCCCCTTTAGGATATCATCAGCCGTATACAGAACTAAGGTGGGTCATACCATCTAAAACTATGTCAAGACATGCCTAAAACATTTAAAAGCACTTGGTGGGGCCCACCTGAGTTTTGAATGATGCTGAAACTTGGTCTGACTCCTTATCCAAGTGGGACACACACAATGGATGGGCTGGATTTATGAACCATATCTCAATGGGCCCAATAAACAATCATGAGGATTTTAATGGGTGGATAACCCCTCTCAACTGTTGTATGTGGTGTGGCCCACCTAAGTCATGGATCGACCTGGTTTTTAAGCCCATGGCTCACCATCAAATGTTGCATCTTACTGACGGAGTTGATGTCTGGTACACATCACAGTGAGGCCTCGACCTCATGAGAAGTTCCCATGAGGTTGACCTCATAGTACAATTTCCCTACACACACACACACACACACAATTTGATAGAATGGTTGTAATGAGCTCATTAAAATATAAACTTTTGCAAAAAAAAAAAAAAGAGGAAATTTGAAGCCTTGGGTGGGCCACAAATGCAAGGATCACAAACAAGCAACTAATCAATGTTTTTTAACCATCCATTTATATGTCTAATGTTTAAATGGTTCAAATCATTCTATTAATTTGATTTTAGTGTTGTAATCGGTGATTGGATTGTTTCGAGGTACCATTAGTGTGGCCAGTGTCCACGTGGATTAGTAGCTAGAGACACCTTTTTGACATGTGCGACTCTCCAACCCTTGGAAAGAGGCAAAAAAGGCATTTCTTCTGGATTACACTGAATCTCTCAACATTAATTTGGTGAGATTTCAAAACCCACCAAAAAGGTAGATTTGAAATGCTACCCTTTCCATTTACCTCCAAATCCAAGGTTGCTAAAAGCAAAAAGTAACTATTTGGATTTGAAATGCCCCTATTTACCACCAAATCTAAGGTGCCAAAAGGGTCCCTCCATAATTGAAGGTGAGGGACCCTTTGTACAAGGTCGCTTTCTATTTTGACGCCGATTGGGTGGTACCCCCGCCTTCCCGACCTCGGCACAGTCTGGGGCTTTGAGGGGCTCACGTTGATGTATGGGTTCATCCACACAGTTCATCTATTTCGATATATCATTTTAGGAGATAAGCCCAAAAATTAGGTAGATGTAGGGCTCAAGTGGACCCCACCAGAGGAAGCAAATAGTGATAATGATGCCCACCATTGAAACCTTCCTAGGGCCCACGGTGATGTTTATTTGCCATCCAACCTGTTCATAAGTTCGCATAGACCCGGATGAAGGGAAAACAAAAATATCAGCTCGATCCAAAACTTTTTTGTCTTGCTGGAAGTTTTCAATGGTGGGCGTTCAATCCCCACTCTGTGGTCCACTTGAACCTTGTATCTGCCTCATTTGTCTGTTTATGTTCTAAATTGATATGGAAAAATGGATGGACGGTGTGAATATATCCATACATCACAGTGGGCCTCTTAGAGCCCCAGCCTATGCCGAGCTTAGGACAGGCGGGTTAGTACTAAACATCAACATGATACATGTGAGATCATAGTCCACGTGATATTCACCGTTCCTTCATTTTTGGGCCAGTGCATGTTAAGAAGGGGTTCCACATGTTGAGTGAATTGAATTTCAACGGTCCCATATGTTTTGTACATCCTCACAGTGTGTGATTCCTGCTGTTATGGCTTATACTGAACTGGCTTGAATTTTTTGCCATGGGTGTCCTTATGATTCATCCCGATGATCCTAACCATCTGATACATCGCACTCACCATTGGTTGTAAATTGACAATTTTCATCGATGGCTCGGATCATCTGGCATGGAATACGTGGCAGCAGGACACTTTCCATGATGTGTCCCATGATATCAATGACCTATATTACCAAAGGTGGGTCCATTTGTTGCATGCTCCTATGAGAAAACAAAACACCAATTTAATTTGTAAGTGGGTTTGCAAATGAATAGAATGAGTTAGATCGAGTTGATGGACGATGGACGGCTCATGGTAATAGTAATGAACAATTTAGATGCCCCGGGTTAATGGCTTTAATACCTTAGATGGAAAATTCTGCTTGTATTGTGAAGAGTAGAATAGTTGGATAAATCTTGGGTAGGAGATGGGTTCTTATCCTTGCCGCAGTGGTAGAGTGGGTGTATGTAAAGTAAATAAATATATATAGAGAAATAAGGAGAGAGAGGAATGCCCACCTAGGCACTAGTTCTCACAAGAGCCCGTGAGCACTTTCCAAGGACTCATATATCACACATAAGGGAGGGAAATCAAGGGAGGGAACTGTTTTCATTTGCCATGGCCCACCAAAGTTTTACACCAAGTTGAAAGTTGAGCCAAGGGTGTTTTTCGAGGTGTTGCACATCACGTGCAGGGCTCATGTTTTGGGTTCACATCACATGTGAAGAGTCCTAAAAAAAAGAGCTCGCGAGTTCTAAGTGAGAACTGATGCACAATAAAAATCTTGTGCAGGAGATTGTTTAACAACAAATGTATTTGTTCCGAATGGTTTGAATTTATAATTTCTTGGAAAATTTCCGGATAAAATCATTTAATGGGTTTTATTTATCAAAGATAGCGCCAGCTTGATTTCTATTGTGCACAGTGCATGTGGCTCAAATCCGAACGGTCCAATTAGAAGATGGATTATAGCCCAAAGATTGCATTGAAAATATGATCCTAATTGACATATTGGTGGCCATCTAGTTGATCATCCAAATTCAACAAACAAATCTCCACTAATCAAAGGTCAACATTGTCTTATCAATCAGGTCGGATTTTCTATAAAATATTGCATTCTTGCACTTGAGATGGTCTTGATTTGTATCATGCCCTTCTCATTTTCAGTCCGGTCATAAGTCACTTTATAAATTTCTTCTTAAGAGTGCTTTTAAAATATTACAAGACATATTTTGGTTAGAGGTCTACCCTATTATGAAATAAAATGAAAGGTTAAAATCTCTAATACAGCATATGTGTGATAGGAAAGATTATTGTCTTCTTTCTACAAGATCGTCTTCGAATCCATGGGGACCATGGATCCACGTAGAAAAAAAATTTTAATATGAGAATATTAATGACAATCGATGATGATTTCTACCTTTACTCATGATATAGCGCATATAACACTAAATTCACAACTTTCCAGAAATATTAATAAAGAAATCCTTAAAACTCTCTCCGAAGGCTTGAAAACAAAAATTATAATGGCTTGCTTGGATACCACCAACTAAATTACTTTTTCTACTTATAATAGTAGATAAATAACTTATTCGAGATAAGTAAGATTGGTTTATGATCAATTATAAGTATTTTTTGTTTTTAAATTTAAAGTTACTTCATCACTTTAATAAGTAGAAATTAAGTTTAGGGCTTGTTTGGTTGGTATCTGGAAACTTTCAGCTTAAAATTTGAATTCCAGAGAAATCCAATTTTAACTGGTATGTTTGGCGGCAAATTCTAGCAATCGATTAGTGGAAACAGTGTTGGGGATCATTTGTACAGAAGGGAAACGAGGCAGAAGAAGTGAGCATCATTTAATATTAATGATAATACCCCTAAGGTGGTGCCCACCTCGATATATGCGATCCATCCGTTTCAAGAGCTCAATTAAAGGCATTAGAAGAAAAAAATGAGTTAGATATAAATCTCAAGTGAACCACGCCACATGAAAATAGTGTTAATTGAACATCCACCATTAAAAACTTCATAGGGCCCACTATAATGTTTATTTGATATCTAACCCGGCCTTGCGGGACTATTATAGGCCAGGGGTCAAGTTCTTAGGCGGATTCTGCCACAAGCAACAGTTGGATTAGAATCTGAATTACACAATTAAACAAGCCCTTAATAAATAGAAATGAAGATAAGCTACTTGAGGCATAAGTAGCTCTAAAAGCTTACTTTCATGATACGAACACAAAACCTTCCACTCTAATACCATGTAAATAACCACTAACTCTAAAAGCTAGAGCTATTAGAGATGGTGTATCAATGTATTTAGGGAGACTTTGGCAAAAACAATTAAAAATAATAAAATTATAAATGATTAAAAATACTGTATTTAAATTTTAAATTTAAATTTAACTTCTAGAATAATTGAGTTTGCGGACCCATCAACAGTTGAACCTTGATGAAGACAAAAACAAATATAAGCTTGATCCAAAACTTTAATGGCCTATTAATAACCGATCACCACTGTTTCCAAATGATATGGACCACTTGAGAATTGAATCATTGTCATGCCAAAATGGATGGACATGGTGGATGTAGAATATGTACACCAGGTGGGCCCCACGTTAAGGCCGGCACCGTTTTAGGTGAGCCGGGGCCGCACTTAATCCTCTCTTCAGAAGCCAAAAGCAATTTTAAATGCCACGTGTCACACACATTAATTGTGACTCTAATTACTGTTCAATCGGTTCTACCAATCGATTTCACATTACGTGTTGGCTATATACATTGTTTTTTAGAAATCCATGCAAGAGTCACGTGACTATTTAAAAGGCCAACGTTTTGGACACGAGACCTGAGGTTTCAAGTTATCAACAGGTTGGATTGAAAATAAAGATTGCATGGGCCTTAGGAAGTTTTTTAATGGTAGAGTATTCAATCACCACTCTTTCTTATAGTATGGTCCACCTGATCTGTGGATCTTCTTCATTTTTGGGTTCATGCCCTAAAATGATATGAAAAAATGGATGAACAACGTGGATATAGAATAAATGCATCAAGGTGGGTCTCACAGTGAGGGCCGCACGATCTTGGGTGAGGCCCAGGTGCACCTAATCTACTCCTTTACTTTTGCAGTAAGGTATTTTTTAAGATGCCACATGTGACCTTATGAACAGGTTGGATGGCAAATAAACACCCGGTAAGTGTCTGGCCTGTTAGTCCAGCTGGAAGACACCTAGGCATTTCAACCAGTCTCAGGCTTGAAATGCCAAGAAGACACTAACCCACTGGCGGGTGGGTGGATCGTGCGATTAACTGTGTGGGTGCATTGCGCAGCACTAAAGCCTTAGATATGCCTTCTTACTTTTTTGGCTAATTCCCTAAAATGATCTTTTAAAATGGAACAGCTTTGATAAAACACACACATCACAGTGGGCTCCACAGAGCCCCTGACGGGACCGTCAGTCTCTATTTTGGTCCTGGTGAGGATAGTACCCAATCTGCCACGTGAATCCTACCACCTTGCGCGAGGCATCTGGTAATTCTAGAATGCGCACCTTGCGTGATGCGCGCGACGGAGAATTCGTAATAAGAAAGAAGCGAAAAAAAACAAAATAATAAACCTCGAGTAAGATGTAAAGAGCCAAGACACTACAGGGAGGCTCTCTACATTTATTGTAGACCATCCATCTAGTGCATTTGCTAGACCTGGTCCACTCGTCCATTGCAACTCACCAATCAGATGATTTGGTTCACTGATCAGCGAGACATTTTAGTGAGGTCCGTAGAAGAACGTCTTTTAAATGACACGAAGGTCTGTATTATAGATCTAGACTGTTAATTCATTCCGCCCCATCATGGCAGCTACAAAAATCGTACTGATGGGATGACCGCGACCCATTTTATGTTGATCATTTCATGACCATCGACCATTTTTAGAAGACAAAAGGGACGGTCAGCTTCAGTGACCGAAGTGTTTATTTTGAATCATAAGCATCCATAGTGGGTGTTGCTCGTAATTTTTTGCCACGCGGGCAAATTATGTATGGGCGTGCTAGAACCGATTGTGCGGCTCAACTTTAATTGAACGACTTTGACCCCAAGCATCAAAATAGACAGATATACCGTGATTGGTCATA
Organism: Liriodendron chinense; assembly: GCA_003013855.2. Taxonomy (NCBI): domain Eukaryota; kingdom Viridiplantae; phylum Streptophyta; class Magnoliopsida; order Magnoliales; family Magnoliaceae; genus Liriodendron; species Liriodendron chinense. Next base: position 936,753 of record ML058586.1, on the reverse strand, counting down.
TATGACCGAGATCTGAGAAGATCAGTTGCCTATTCAACCACTCAATCAGTTGCTTGATAATAATGATCAGACAATGTTTAGAGAGTAGAGTTCGTACTCCAAAAATGAGTTGTACTTGTACCTTTAGCAGGAAAGGAATTTGATATATGAAAGACAATGGTAAAAAAGAAAACTTACAATTAGCCATCGAAAAGTGTGCTGAAAATTTCAGGTGGATGAAGTTATGGCAACTGTCTCCTTTAAAACACAGCTGATGTTCTGCTTTTGAACTTATTACCGCTATATCTTCCCCAAAACAATGCCAGGTGTTGCATTTGTATTGGAGTATAATAGCTGACCCAGATCAGGCTAAAACAGAGGGGCTAGATCCAACTAAATGTTCCAAGGTGATGATTGGACATGTTTTTTCACAATCCATCAATCTTGACTGTACAATTTTTGCATGCATGATTTGATGGTTAACATCATGGTGGCTAGTAGGGTTGCAACTTGAGTCAGGCTCAACCTGGATCCTAATGGCCCAGCCTGAAATTTTGGTAGGATTCGGTTGAGGTTGAGTTGGCTTGGGATGGAAATCCTCCCAAAGACCCAAGCCAGTTCGACCGGAAGCCCAACCCAACAACCCAACCCAAGAGCCGATTAGGTTAAAAAGGTGCAGCTCTTACTGCAGAGTTATTGTGGGTCCACCTTGATGTATGTACTATGTATCCATGCTGTCCATCTATTTTTCTAGATCATTTTATAACATTATTCGAAAAATGAAATAGATTTAAGTATCAGGTGGACCATTCCATAGGAAACAATGTTGATTGACTGTCCTACCATTAAAAACTTCTTAGGGCACATCTTAGTGTTTCGGTATTGCTTATTTGCCATCCAATATATTGATAAGGTTACATAAGCCTGGATGAAGGTAAAAAACAAATATCAGCTTGATCGAAAACTTGTGTAGCCTCTTAACAATCAATCAACACTGTTCCCTATGGTATGGTCCACTTGATAGTTAGATTTGTTTCATTTTTTGGAAAATGACATAAAATGATCTAGAAAAATGGATGGACAATCTAGGTAGATAATACATACATCAAGGTGGGTCCCACAGTAACCCCACAATAAGAGCCGCGGCCATGTCTCACCCAACCCAACCCAACCCAACCCAACCCAACCCTAACCTTACCCTAATAAATTATTATTATTTAATGCACGCTAAGATAGTAAACTGCTAATATAGTATAAGATTAAAAAAGAAGAAAAAAAGATTTTTAAAAAAAAAAGCCCCACTTGATTTTTTTATTTTTATTTTTTTCACGTCCTGTTGGATAGACTCCTGAAATTAAGGGTGGCAATGGGTTGACCAGGCACTAATAAAGTGTGCCACATGTTAACCCAAATGATCTTGGGTTGGGTTGGGTTTGGGTGGACTTGACCCAACCCAACCCGACCTGACCCACCCAAGTTTCACCCTAATGGCTAAAGCCGTCAAGGTTGTCCAAACCTAGCCTTCAATCTAAAACACAGGCACGAGCCCTAGCCCAGCCCAGCCCGACATATTTGTGCAAGATTTGGGTTGTTCATTAATGTGTCCCACAATGGATAATATTTGATAAAAGTACCCATGAAACCCTAACAAACCAGGCAGGGTTGGGCTGGTGAGATTTTAAACATAGCTTGAACCCAAGTTGATTAATAAGTGGGCTTGTATTTCAGGCCCAGCTAGCCCACTTGCTAATATTTCAACCCAAGCACGGTCTGAAGTGGGCCAACCTGGAACCCAATAGGCCAGGCCACGTACATGCCAATTGGGACAAATAGGGTCAAAATAAAGTGGCCCAAGCCCCTGCCCGAAAATTGATATGGCCATACATGCCACGCCCCACTCCTAAATGCATGGTTATAAATGGTTAAGAAGGACCAGCAATTGCAGGACTCCCTCATACTTTATTTCCTATTATTTATTAAGGAAATTTCCTGATATACACAATTCATTAAATTCTCATAAACTGCACAATTTCTATTATTTCTTTCAGGGATTTTTACATATAAATGCCTGTCTTTTGGCCTTTATCCGAATACCCTCTACCTTTTATGTATTCCTAAATATACTCCTATCTTTTCAATTATTAGTTGAAAAACAAATCCTTGTCGTTTATGAGTAGAACCGTACACGAGCCGAATCGCTCAGTTCGACTTGGTTTGGTCAGCGGGTGACCTGGGCTTGAGCTTGGCTTGGCTTGGTCCTCAAGTCCAACTAGTAGGCTTGGCTTGATTTGGTCGAGCGTTCGAGCTGAATTCGAGTTTGTTCGAGTTTCAAGCTTTCGAGCCGAACTTTTGAGCCACTATCGAGCTTGGGCATTGCTGGACAAGGTTGGGGACTGCCGAAATGGGCGTTGCCCAGGGCTGGAGGGAGGTCGGCTGTCAGACAAGGTTAGGGACTGCCAGAATGGTCGAGTGTTGGCTGACCAAGCAACGAGCGAAGAGAGAAAGGAGATGAGAAGTAGGGCCGTAAATGGTCGGGTTCGGGACGGGTTTAGCCAAAACCAGACCGGCCCATTTACTAAATGGGTCTGGGTCCAAATTTTAGACCCATAACCTTTTACTAAATGGGCGGGTCCGGGTCGGGTTTGAGTCAACCCATCAGACCCATTTATAAATGGGTCCGGGTCTGGTAGAGGGAGATCCACCCAGACCCATTTATAAATGGGTCGAGTCTAATGGGTCCGGGTTTGGATCAAGTATGCAAGCATTTTACAAGGCTTAAAACCGGGTCTGGACGGGTTCCTTGAAACATAGACCAAACCCTCCCACTTGCTAAATGGGTTCAGGTCGGGTCGGGTCGGGCCTAATATAAAGGAAACCAGACCCAGACCCGTTTAGCAACTGGGTCTGTTCTTGGACCCAGACCTGTACCATTTAACAAATGGGTCGGGTCTAAATGGGTTGGTCTGATCCCGAGTTCCCGAGTGTTAACTAAATAAAATGCTATTTTAGGAATGCCACACGTGGAAAATGCACCCACGTGTGTCCTCAATCAGATTTATATTCATTCCATTCACAATTAATCAGAGTAACGCATTTTAATTAGCGGATCATAAGCAAAGCAGAGGTAACTAAATCTAAAAATATAGGGCTAACACCCTAGATGAACAATTCAATCGCAGTGTAAGCCCATATGAGAATTATACGAATCACAATCAATGTAATAGGAAGGAAAAATACAACTACCCAGAGGGACGAAGCTAGAAGACTACTAAGGCGCCCGTGCGCGCCACCAACTGGTCCTATTCTTGAGACATCTGCATATGTTAAATAGAAGGCGTCAAAACGCCAACATAGTGAAGAAATAACCCCAAGGTTAGACTCGGGATATTTAAATTATAAACAGGTGTATATAATTCTTAAGCATGTTGTCAAATCAATCAAGTTAAGGTAATGTCCACATACAAATCATACATCATCCTAGGCTAGTTGATTAAATGCATGGATGTCATGATTCCGAACACAATGCATGTCCCGGGCAAGCCCTGGCCCGACCAACTGGTATCAGAATCCACAGTCCACCTGTCTAGCAGGTCGTAAGTCGTGACTGAGTACACAACCCGGATGACACAGAGAAATGACATGAGATGCTCAAGGTAGCGCTGGCGCCACATCAAGCAACCAGGCTACACGAGTCCCCCTCAAATGCAATGTCATGTATGAATGATTAATTAAAGTATTTATTAGTCCAATTCATCCAGCAAATTGGTGAAGCCAGAATACCAACATCGTATCGTAAAGTCTAACTGGGATTATCTGGCTCCCTGTGATGCGTAACCAATCATCGCCAGTAACCCCTCGATCCAAAGTTGAGTTATCCTACCATGAAAGCCTGGTTCGACCGTGACTCGTCAGCCAAGACCAAATCAAAGCGGGAGGTCTCATATCCCAAATATCATATACGATTAATTTATTCAAAGGTGCGGGCGTTTCACTCGGAATTATCCCAATGCACGCCCGGGTCGTTCGAATGGTGCACAGGCACGCAAACATCGGCTAAGATTACATTTGTCACAAGGGCCATTCGAACAACAATCGGTCACCCCTGTCAATGCTCACTGGTCACTACGGGGAGGCACCACCCCAGCGTAGGCCGACAGCTCAAACACGGTGTCCCATACCACCATGCCTGGCTCATGAGACTTGGTGGATCGAGTCGCAATATGGTTTTAAGTGGACAATTCACAGTGGGAACGATGGTATTCTAGATTCCATATAGTGTGATTCAAGAATGAAATACAAGAATGATTAACTCTGAATGGGGCTTATTCGGTGGACCCAAGAGGACGACGATAAACCAACAATGGCCACTATCGGTCGACCGTGTCCCGCCTAGTCGATCGAATAAGTCCGTGACTGCCAACCTAATGGCAGGCAGTACACTATATCCACGGTTTTCAAAGCTTAATCCAAAGCAACACATAACATATTATAATAACAATTTAGGTTATTAAATACTTAATCATAAACATATCCAAGCACCTGGCCCGACCGACTAGCCCGACCGATCCAAAGGACCCGGATGACATAGCCCGGATGACACAGGGCGCCACATACATCCACAAGCATAAATATATTACAATATTGTAAATTTACATCATTCAGGCATTTCATCGAGCATGTTATGAATCAAACAACCATAGAGGCATTTCATCGAACATGTTATGCACGCATCAACAATTAACATATAAACTCAAGCAATCATTAATTAAGATTTGTTGAGAGTAAGCTTGAGGGTAGATCTTCACCTTGGAGTCGAAATTACTCGATTCGGATGAGGCCGGAGCGATCCAAATACGGTCCGAATGCCGGAAATTGGGGAATACCTCAATTACCTACAATGAATCACAAATTTAGCGTTAATCAATTAAGGTTTAATCTAATTAAATGTTTAATTAGGGTTTAGGGTTTTAGTATCTCGAATTTGGGAAAATTCCAAATCGATTCAACGAATCGGGGCCCAAATTCGGTGCACCGTCGGAATCCCAACGGGGTCGAGCTTGGTTGCGGCTCCCGCAATAGCGTGCGCCACCCCCAACGACCAATAAAGGTCTAAGTCCTAGTACGGACAAACCCTAGGGTTAGGGTTTCGACAGAAACAAATGGGTTTCTAGCCCGAATGACATAAAAAGGAAGAAAATGGAAAGAAGAGATAGAAGAAGAAGTAGAGGAACACCTTACCTACCATGGGGAGGTGAATCCAACCCAAAACCGTCGGATTTTGGCCGGAGAAGACATGAGACGCACGTATGGCCGGGGTAAGCTCGGAAATCCGCGATTTCTAGGATGTTCGTGGAAGATTGAGGAAGAAAGGAGGTTTAAGAAGGGAGAAAGAGAGCTAGGAGAGCTTAGGAACAAAGGGGAGAAGAGAGTGGAGGAGAGAAATGAAAGAGAGATGGATCGAATGGGGTGTGAAACCCCCTTTTTAAAGCCGTCCAGCCGCGACCGGTCGGCCGGTCGCAGATCCGGTCGGCCGGATCCCGCTGTCCACCCGTTTTTCTCTTCAAAATAAGGCAGCACAACCGGTCGGCCGGCTGCCTAACCGGTCGGCCGGTCGTCAATCCGGTCGGCCGGTCGTCCCTTGGCCATTTTCTCTGAAAATTTCAGCTTTCTTCCCTGCACAGTGAGTTCCTACACAGTCCAGGCTACTTGTCAGCCTTATTTACAAAATAACATTTAAGTAAATGTCATATTTTAATTTATATTTCCATTTACTTTAAGTTATTTATGTAAATAAGGAAGTACCCCCCATTTGGATTCAATAAAAAATACTAGAAAATTGAAATCCCAATAATAAAGATTTTGATTTTCCCCTCCAAGTACAAATCGCAACTTTTTGGCATTTCCAAAACATAGCGCCTTTTAAATGAGAGGGTTTTTGCCAAATCTAAACCGTTCAAAAAATCTGAAATACCTCAAATAGGCTAAAACACCAAGGTCCAGTAAATATTCATGATGGTCTCGTCGATCTACGAGTGGATTGATAATTCAGGGTTCTTTACTTAGTCTCTACAGACAGCGACATACCCGAGTCAACCCAATCGTCGGAAAACTCTTCCGAACCATGTGATCTTCCAACTCCTAAACTAATCCATCATTTCTTTGGTAAAAACATTCATTTTAGTCCCAACACATGTGAACACGTGCGGGTACGCCCTATAACCTACACACCGAAGGTAATGCCCAAGGACTTCCAATTTCCAAGTTAGTGAAAATCCGGGGCGTTACAGTACCCCATCGGGTCCACTGACCCATTTACAACCCTAATGAGAAGAGAGAAGATGAGAGAGAGAGAGAGAGAGAGAGAGAGGGTCATGGTCCTTCTGGAGGTCGGACGGCCGGAAGGCAGTCAAGCAGCTGCGGGCGAGGGCGACTAGGGTTTGAGAAGGGGGGGGGGGGTGGAACTTTTAGACTTTTAGACTTTTGTTTTTTTATTTTAAACTTTTTTTATATATTATATATTATATATATAATATATTTTAAAAATTGAGCCTGTACACGAGCCAAGCCAAATCAAGCCTAGTTTGAGCCGAACCAAGCCAGGTTCGAGCTAAGCTGAATCGAGCTCAGGCCAGGCTTGAGCTTGGTTTGAATTTTCAACGAGCCCATAAAATAGGCTCGGCTTGGCTTGTTCAATCCTACGAGCTGAGCTAGCTCAGTTCGTGTATAGCTCTATTTATGAGACACATGTATGCATTTCCAAAATTACTCTTGTATTTATTTATAGTCATTATACCTTTTACGCCATGTTATTAACTGCCAATTACATGTCTTTATGCCTATTACTTACTACATACTTTACTGGCCAACTTCTATACATGCTTTGTGAATACCCCATCTCTTACAACAGCACGTCATCCAATCAAATTTTGCTATATGGTGCCTATGCCAAGCTTAGTATAGGCAATGACAATACCCAATCCAAATCTAGGCCTATGCAAAGCATGTTTGAAAGTTGTTAGGTGAGTGGGATGCTGATTGCATGGTAAACCCAACATTACTGCAGTTTGGTGGTATTGGGACATGCAGGATTTGATTGGGCCATGTACTACTATCTAAAATGAGTCTATCCAAAATATGTATAAAAGTTGTTAGGTTGAGTACCCACCTTTAACAGTTGTACGTGGTCCAATCTATCTGGCCACGCCTAGGGCTGTCAATGGGCCAGGCTTGGGGTATGTCTTGGCTTGGATTTTGAGCTGTTGCAGGCGGGGCTTTCAGGCCAATCCTATTTAAACTTCTGATTTTTCAGGCCTGAGCCTGGCCCATTGACACCCCTGGCCACAACCCACACTACCAAGCGAATGCATTTGATATTAAGAGAAGGTCAACGTGAACAGTAATCAACTCTTTAAATTTAACAAACAAGTGCACAAACCACGTGCTACAAATCATTTAATTAGTATTATTTAAGTTAAGGTCTTAAGTCCAGCTAGTTGAACTATAAGTTACTATCCACTGATACGATGCATCCAAACTTTTGTGTTAGGTCCAAATCCAACCCGTCCACTAGATTGAAATCATCATTAGGATTGATTCATGCAAAAATCATGCACATTTAATTATCCAGTGGACCAAAATTGATTTTTTCTATTTATCAATTTCTATAAATTGTTTTCCATGGTGTGGACCACATGATAAGTATATGAGGCTGATATTTGAACTATGAGATTCTCATGCTGTGGTAGACCTATTGGAAGGATTAGATGTTACATTAACTCAAGAGGCTTGTAATTATTTGCAAGATGGACTATAATTAATGGTCCAACGGATTGGACTTGACCTCCTCTTATGGACGGTTTAGAGTGAATTCCGTCATCTGGACGGTTTAGAGTGAATTCCGTCATCTGGACGGCTAGCACACACCCGCACTGCTAGTCACCCTCCAATGTTAATTAACCACCCTCCAATTTGGCTTTTCTACTTATCTCTCTCCGGCCACAATACGGACCCGTTTGGATACCACCAAATAAGTTACTTTTTCTACTTACAGCAGTAGATAAGTAACTTATTCCTGATAAATAAGTTTGGTTTATGATTAGTAATAAGTAACTTTTTTACTTAAAGTACATAATCACTTCAGCTCATTTTTTTAGGTTTTTAACTTTTCCGGACAGCTAAAAGAGAGGAAAAGCTGATAAGTATGTTGTTTACCAAACATACTTATTTTCTTAATAAGTAGAAACTAAGATAAGCTACTTGTGACATAAGTAACTTATCTTAAGCAACTTAAGATCTAAATGGGCCCTACATATCAAAGTTCTCTCTCATGGTTCACTCAATTACTGCTCTCTCATCCCATCCATATCAAAGGAGGCCCCAAATGATGGACGGTACCATCAAAGGTAGGGCTCACACAATGGACGGCCCACATCAAAGATGGGCCCTAGATTAATAGGTGCAAGATCCAATCCACCAATCAGGTTGATCCGATCTTCTACATCTTTCCCAAAAATGGTTCTAGTCCACTCACCATGTGGACCGACTATTGGAAACAAGTGAATGGGTTAGAAAACTTTAGCCAAGTCTTCCAGAGCCGTACATTTTTTTTTTTTTTTTTTTTGCATACTGTGGCCCACCTGACCAGTGGATCAACCTAATTCTTGTGCCAGGGCATCCATATAGTGGTCCCATTCTTATGGATGGAATGTATCTCTGACTAATTGTGCTATGCTAGCATATGCATGGCATGTACATGAGCTTTATTGCACACACGTGGGATTAGAAAAGCTCATTCTGTTAGGAAAACTGCCTCAACGCATAGCTTTTTCTTTTCATGTCAATATGTTGCTTATTATATGTAGATTTGAAATCTTCTTTGGAAATGTTACTTATCAATGTGTTATTACCAAAACATACTTATTTACTTATTGGCTGATAAGTATGTTGTTTACCAAACATACTTATCTACTTAATAAGTAAAAACCAAGATAAGTAACTTACTTGATAAGTAGCTTATCTTAAGTAACTTACAATCCAAACAGGCCATAAGTGCCTGCGTTTCATCGTACTCTGCTAGACTATCTAACTCTCTATGAATATTAGATTCTTCCTAGCAGTTGAGGGGATACGAATAGAGATTCGGGGAAGCGGATTGCCATGTGATGTCGCTGGCTGACCAAACTCCGTGGAGCCCAATGTGATATATGTGTTTCATCTATGCTGTCCATCCATTTTCCCGGGTCATTTTAGGACATAAGAAAAAAATGAAGCAGATCCAAAGCTCAAGTGGACCACACCACAAGAAACAATGGGTATTGAATGATCACCATTAAAAACTTCTTTAAGACCACAAAAGTTTTGGATCAACCTGATATTTGTGTTTTCCCTTCATGCAGGTCCGTCAAACCTTATGAAAAGGTTGGATGAGAAATAAACATCATAGTGGGCATCATTGTCCCATTGTTTCTTGTGTTGTCGTCTAGTTGAACTTTGTATTGCTTTGTTTTTGGGATTATGCCCTAAAATGAGTGGGCTGTGTGGATAAAAAAGAGTTTGTGTTGTGTAACCCCTCCCAACGACGTAGGACAAACCAACAATCCCCCTCCCTATAGTGGAACCTGGGGCGTGCAACATGCATGCACGGGGCCTCCCACTCCTTCTCGCCTACATGAACCTGGGGCATGGCTCAGGCGGATAACCTAGGCTATGATACCACTGTTGTGTCACACCCAAAAGGCCAACTTGTTAGGTGGAGTAACCCCAGGATATATGAAGACAAACCCTGCCCCCTCCTAATCGATGTGAGACAAACCAACAATCCCCTTCCTCACAACGAAATTTGAATTGTTGGTTTGTCCCATATTGATTGGGAGGGGGTGGGGTTTGTCTTTATATTTACTGGGGTTACTCCACCAAACAGGTTAGCCTTTTGGGTGTGACAGAATAGTGGTATTGGAATTATCGTTGAGATGGAGCAGAATTCAGAATCTAAGACGAGGTATCAATAGAGTTAAGCATGTGATTTAACATAGAGAATAGTTTCGTGAAAGAAAAATATGAAAAGTGACTTGAGATTATGATAAAATAAATATTGAAGAAGGTGGATCGAAAAGCCAATATCTCAATTAGGTTCATCGGTTACGTACGATCAAGTTTGTAAAGTGATAATGGGAGCACTCGTGACGGTGAACGTATAAAGGTGCGACCACTTTTACAAGGTGATCGGGAGCACTTCTTACGGTGAAGTTGCGGGATCAGCAGCAGAATCCCAATTGCTTGTATGTGGCAAGTGCCCAAGGTTCATATGAGAAGAGTGACAGGGGGCGTGAAGGTGCAAGAATGAGTCGGCAGAGGCACGAGAAGTAGTGGATGGAAATAAAGTATAAATGAAGGATGTGGACGATCGAGTATGGCGAAGTGCAACATGAAGATTTTCGTCACGGTAGAGTTATGGGACAAACCAACAATCCCGTGCAGCATGCATGCATGGGGCCTCCCCCTCCTTCCCGCCTACGTGGGCCTAGGACATGGCTTAGGCAGATAACCTAGGCTTTGATACCATTGCTATGTCACACCCAAAAGGCTAACCTATTAGGTGGAATAACCCTAAGATATATGAAGACAAACCCCACCCCCCTCCCAACTGATGTGGGACAAACCAACAATTTGCTCACCAGGAATGGCGTTATACGAACAAGTTGGACATGGATATTATTCAGAAAAGCTAGACATAAGTCCATGGTCAGTTTTAAATATCTTCTTAGTATCTAAATTAAATACTTTAAAACTAAGTTAAATTGATAACAAAATTAACAGAATTATCATTTTCACGGTAGCTAAATACATATTAAACTGGTAAAAATAACAATTTTCTTAATATTTTAACTAATATTAAGGTACAAATCTTAAAACATTTCAATAAAATCTTACTAACTTGGAAAAAAAGATAAATTGAATTAACCATGTCCACCTTATTATCCATGCAAATATTAATCAACATTGTATAATTTTATGTCATATATTAGTATTTAATATTTTAGTAAAAAATATTAATGCCTGCATAAATTATGAAAATGCCCTTGGATAATTGGGTAAGCGGAGTATTCATATCTGACCCACTTTTAGGTGGAGTAATTTAATAATTAAATAATTGGGTTTTTTTTTTTAAATTAGCTAAAAATTTCATATCCAAATTCGATTTTCTAGGGTTGGATGTGCCATTAAATATCTATTGCTAAAATATGACCATTAACCCTTTTTATTTTTAACCATCTAATACATGTCATACAATCTAAGAGTTGAGATGGTCAAATAATGATGATTCTTATGTCATGATGCATCTAGGTCATGATGATCAAATTAACATTGTAGTGGGCCTTAGGAGGTTTTTAATGGTGAACATTTAATAACTAGTGTTTTCTATAGTGCTGAAACTTAGACCTGCCTCATTTTTTAGATCAAGCCTTAAAATGATCTTAAAAAATCAATGGACAGCGTAGATAAAACACATACATGATGGTAGGTCCCACGGAACACCAACAATAGCCAGCGAAACGACCATTGAAATAAAACTCTAAAGGACAATTTTCATTTTGAACTGTCCAATAAATGTCCACTAATTTGATAGTCTAATAAATAAAAATTAGGGTGATGCTTTAGTTCATTATACATCTAAGACTATATACATAGTCTGTACAACATAATTTGATTAACTTGCGTGCGATGCTAGCAATTTCAAAGCAATTTTTCTGTGCCTGAGTATCATCTGTCACACTTCATCAAAGTATCAACTGAATGTGATGGATGATTAGAGATGAGCACGAGTTGAGCTGAGCTGAGCTCAACCATGTTCGAGCTAGGCTTAGTCATTAAATGGCCTGGCTCATGTTCAGCTTGGCTCGGCCATCGAGCTGGATGTTTATCTTCAAGCTGGCTTGGCCGAGCTTCGAAAGATTAAGAGATGACCGGACGTTAGCGGTCATCGGATGGACTGGAGAGAGAGAGAGAGAGAGTTGCCACCGGCTCCTCTCCTCGCTGGACGGATTGGAGAGAGAGGTGGCCGGTGGGTGGCTGGTCGAGCAGTAGTGGCCGGCCGGACGGAGTTAGGGTTTTGGGGAGGAAAGTGAGCACTCGTTCGAAATGGAAAGGGTTTTAGACTTTTAGGTTTGAAGTTATATATATATATATCGAGTCGAGCTTGGCCATGCTCATGTGCGGCTCAAACTATGAAACAAGCCTGAAGAATTTGCTTGGCTCTATTCAAATCCTCCCTCCGAATCAAGCCAAATTGAGCTAGAATAAGCTAAATCGAGCAACCTAACCGAGCCAACTAGATTCGTGCCCAGCTCCTTGGATGATACTCAACGCACAAAAAATATTTAAAAATTATAACTTGATATAAAAGTGAAATTAAACCATCCAAATTATGTACCGCTTATATGTATTTATCGGAATATCAGATGGACAGCTAAAATGATGAATAATTATAAATGGACTGTTCAAAATGAAAAATATCCAATGACAAACAAGTGTCCACAAACAAGTGGTTAGGATTGTGCAACCAATCCAATCTTAAGATTGTGACTTATCAACAGTTGGCTGCGCAACGGAGTCGGTTTCATTTGAGTCGATATATTACACGAGTAAAACTTTCGAGTGGCATGCGTATCAAGCGTCATACGTAGCCCGAGTATCATATAACTCCCTCTTTCCTTCGCTTTCTACTCGCTCCGCTCCACGCACGTGCATGTTGGCCCTAGTTACTAGAAACTGCCACCAGCAAGGAGCCATCGCTTGTCCGGATGGCTGAGTGCGGCCCTAACCGTGGGGCCCATCTCGATGAATGTATTGTATATCCACACCGTCCACCAGTTTTGCAAGTTTATTTTAGGGCATGTTCCAAAAAATGAAGCAGATGCAAATGTCATGTGGAACACACAGTAGGGATTGAATTTCCACCATTAAAAAATCATTGGGGGCCACAAAACTTTTGGGCAAAGCTTCTGTTAGTGTTTTCCCTTGATCCGGGTCTGTGCAGGTTGGGTGGAAAATAAACATTACGTTGGACCTTAGGATGTTTTTAATGGTGGCGTTTAATGAACAGTGTTTCCTGTGGTGTGGTCCACCTGAGATTTTCATATGTTTCATTTTTAGCACCTTTCTCTAAAATTAGCTGTTAAAACGGATGTACGGATTGGATATACAACAGTTATATCTAGGTGGGCCCCACGGTCAGGGTCGCGGGCGGGAATTAGGTGTTACCCCGGGAACAGCTTAGTGGGTGTTACCCCTACCGTATGGCCCACATGGATGATATTTTGTATATCCACGCCGTCCATCCGTTTTTACAGCCCATTTTAGTATGAGGTTACAAAAATTACGAAGATCCATATATCAAGTGGACCATACCACTAGAAACAGTGTGATTGAGTGCCTCACCATTAAAATTTTCAAAGAGCCCATCTTAAGGTTTTGGTAGTGTTTATTTTCAATCCAAGCTCTTGATAATATCAATAAGGTCTTGATAAAGGGAAAACATAAAGATCAGATTTCTCCAAGACTTTTGTGGCCCACAAAACGTTTTTAATGGTTATTCATCACTGTTTCTAGTGTTATGGTCCACCTGAGATTTTGATCCTCTTGGGATTTTGTATCACATCCTAAAATGATATTAAAAAACAGATAGACGGCGTAGATATATAAAAAATAAATTAATATGGGCCCCACACAGTAGGGGTAACACCCACTAAGCTGTTCCCGGGGTAAAACCTAATTCGCGCCCCAGGGTCGCAACCATCTCCATCTGGCTAGATCCGGGGTCGCACCGAATCCGCGTTCTTGTCCGTGTGGTTTCTCTTCCTCAATTCTCCCAAAAGCAATTTCGACTCCCCAAAAGGGCAAAATAAGAAAAGAAAGAAAAAGAAGAAAATCCAAATCCCAACACATGATAAAAATCCAAACAAACAGAAGAATGAAGACGAAGAAGGAAGAAGCAGAGCAGAGCATTTCATTCTTTCGTCTTCCCAAACTACCCTCGCACTCTCCATGTCGCTGCAAGTCCTCCAACTCCTACATTCCAGATCCTTCCATGCATCATCTCCTTCTCCCCCTTCTCCGTTTCTCTCTTCTTTTTGCGGAAGGAATTCCCTCTACTTTAATGGAGTTTCTAGGGTTAGGGTTAGGAGGAGTGTACGCTCTGATCGGACTGTCGTTGCGATGTCAGTGGGGACGGAAGCTGGACCTTTCAAGATGAATCTGAATGAGTACATGGTGACTCTCGAGAAGCCGTTGGGGATTCGGTTTGCGCTGTCGGTCAATGGGAAGATCTTCGTTCACTCTCTCAAGAAAGGGGTAAGGATGTGATTTCTTTCAGTCTTTTCGATGGAATTTTGATTTTGCAGCCTGTTTTTGAGCATTGAAGAATTTGGATTTTTGGTTCTGAATAAATGTGCACTGGTTAGGTGACCTGGTTACTATGTATTTCTGTTTGGTCCAGCAATTCTGTTTAGGTGGGGTCCACATTTTGGTGATCTGGGCCGTTTATTCTGTCGCCCTCCCTGGTGGACGAAGTATGCTGTAACTTCTTTGCTGGACATCCTTGGCCATATGATAATTGGCCTGCTACTGAAAGGTTCGAAAAGGAAAAAAAGGCCGGCAGCCCATATGCAACAGGAAGAAGTCAGTGATTAGATGGCTAATATTGTTGGATGGAATGGATTTGTGGTCTGTTGCCTGCCCACACAGGGGTCGCTAGATGAACTATCTGGATCACCAGAGCATAGGGCACTGTAAATATGTTGTCATGAAAAAAGAAATGTTGGTGTGTAACATTATACAACTTCTGTTCTGAAATCATGATGTGGAGTGTGCTCAGTTTTTGCTTTTTCTTGGTGGTAATCTGATAGATTCCATTAAGTAACCAATTGGAAGGTACAAAATATGATGAGTCCAACAAAAAAATATTTATAATTAAGTCCACGTGTGATCCCCACCATTCCGGGTAGTTGATGGTATCATTCTTGGACAAAACAGTTTGGGTTCAAAATATTTTTATGCTGGGAAATGATGTAGTAGATCCTATAGAACCTGAATATGGTAGAACCATATCTTTATTGTACATATGGCACTGTGATGTACCAATTGGGACGTCGACATAGCAGGCGTGTGGATAAAAGAAGAGACCACTGTCTTCTTCTCAGAAAATAGCCATTGAAGCCATGGGGAGAGAGAAATTTCTAAAGATGAGAAATAAAAGTGATATTATTGATGAAACCCCTTGACATGAGTTGAAGAAACCCGAAGTCCTAAATTCGTAACTTTCCTGAAATAGCAAACTTTTTAAACATAGCAAATGACTTCTAAATTGATTCAAACTCTTTCCCACGACTTAAACAAGGAATTCAAGCTATTATAAGACCCTTGAATACTATAATACCTTTAAAATAGTAAAGTAGTAACTAATAACTTACCAAAACTTGTAAATTTTGACTTTAAATGCAAAACTAACCCCTAAAATGACCTTATTTTGGAAAAGTGTTCAATGACCTATTGCCTTTGTCATTGGCGAGCATAGACAGCTCGTGATAGCTTTCCAAATTCCAACAACATATTATATGCGTGTAATGGATAATCGGTCACAAAGTTATGATAGTCGGAAGTTATAATGCGTGATAGACACTTGCATTGAACTTTCTAACCCAATTTCCTTCAATCCTAGCCATCCATGTGATTTTCCTTGATCTTGTCCTACATCAAACCCTCTACATGACAAATTAAACTTGTCCCCGAGTTTAGAATGGTAGTAGCCCATCATGTTGAATTGCCTTTGTAGTATGTCTTCTTTGTCTTCAACAACAACTGATGGCATATGTTGATGCACATATGGAGTAATTGATCCATCTGTGGATTGAGCAAGCAATCCGACAGTGGTTTCCCTAAGAGGAACTCCATCTGTATACGAAATATCCACTCTTCTTCTTTATCTTTTGGAGGCACTCCATCTGCATTGGTACACTTATTCTTTAACATCTGGTTGGTAAAAAGGTATCCGACTCCGAAAGTTGCTTCACCTCTGCAGGACTGTTGCTTATTATTTGGCATGGGTGATGTACCTATTAGAATCCAAACTAACTGACCACGAGTCCCTTTGACAATCATTGGCCATTCGTCGCCACAATTATATTTGCAATCATGGTGTGCCGTAACAGCTGTTATGAGACCGTGAAGGCCATTATGTAAAGGTAATGATGGCAACTGTCATACATTACTGGGTCGTAAAGGTCGTAACAGCCGTTATGGAAAAAAAACCCGTAACGGCCTGTTAAGCCCCCATAAAGGCTGTAACGACCCCATAACAGTCCGTTACGGAACCGATATAGGTTTTTCGGGTATTTTATCAATAAAAATAAAAGAGATCGTAACAGCTATTACAACCTGTATCGTAAAGGTAATGGTGGTGGCCGTTACGGCCATCGTTATCGTTACGAAATACCTTGTTCTCAATCTGTGGCCTTAGTCAACTAATCAATTCCTTGATCTTAACTCCTACATTGAATGATCATATTCCTGGTAAAAGGTCACAGACTTTGCACTTCCGAAACACCGCTTGCAATACTGTCACTGCTCGACCTGCTATTGCATGCTATGACCCGAGGAAAGACTTCTCTCCATACCAAATAATGTAGCGGGTGCGTGAATAAAAGACGAGAGAAATCTCTAAAAACATGAAATAAAAGTAATATTATTGATGAAAAGTTTGAATAAAGTATGTTTACAAAGCCTCTTGATATGTTTACAAAGCCTCTTGATATGACTTATATGAATTCTAAGCTCTAAATTTTTAACTTCCCAAAATGGTTTTTTTTTTCTCCAAAAAAAGTAAAGTTTCTAAAAATAGTAAAAGACTTCTAACTTGATTCAAACTCCTTCCCATGACTTGAACAAAGAATAAGACTCTTGAAACCCTAAAGTACCTTAAAATGGGCAAAACCTGTGACTTGCTAAAAAGAGAATTTTAACTTCAAACTCAAAATTAACCCTTAAACCAACATTATTTTGGAAAAGCATTCAAGGGCCAATTGCTTTTGGCAAGTGCCAACATGTAGAGCTTGTCGATTGCTATCCAATGGCATATCTTATGCGCGAAACAGACAATTAGTCGTAAAGTTATGGCCGTCGGAAACTATAGTGCATGCTAGGCCCTTAGATCAGACTTTCTAACCCAATTCCCTTTGATCCTAGCCGTCTATGTGATTTTACTTGACCTTGTCCTACATCAGATGTCATTCTAGTGGGCCTTGTCATGGATCACCCATGTTTTCAAAATCACATCTATCACACAAACCTACCCATCACCTTGCCTCATTTCTGCATATTGCATGTGGACTGTTAACCTTTTTTTTTTTGTTTTCTACCATTGACTTGAAGGTCACAAATCAGATGGCCAAGATCATCAATCTACATGTATTTTTGAAATTTGAACCATTTGCCATCCATCATAGGGGCAACTAGATGGATGGTTCCAAATGATGAGGGATCGTGCCCACGTACCCTGAAGATGGTTTTACCTTATTCCATGTACTGGCTCTTACCTTTTCATCCACGATTTAAAACGCACCAATAAATAAATAAATAAACAAAGAAACAAAATAAATAAAGGGATTTTTACAGGAAAATTCTTTACGAATCCCAACTTTACCAAAGAATTCCCCATGAACCAAAATATCTAGGTAGTGCTTTTTGAGGAGGGAAGTTACCCGATTACCCTCATGTATTGTTTCTTCTTTCAAAAGTAACAAAGTCAAAATTTTGCGGCCTACATGGTATGTGCATGACATCCAACCTGTCAAACGTATGCACCCATCCATGATAATCATACAAACGACAAAATCTTTATGATCGAATCACCGGATGGGCTGCATGTGAATTTTGATGTTTTTAAGTGGTGTATATTATTTTTTATGGTGTGGCTCACCTTATGTTTAAATCGATCAAATTTCTGGTTCTTCTGACCATCATGGCGGATTGCAGATATTGGACAGGTTGGATATCATATGAATATCACGTGGGCTGCACAATTCTCCACTTTACCACTTTTTAAAGGAAAATGTATAGAGTGGGCGTTATGGTAATTTCCCTGCTCAAAAAGCACTTCCTTGGCATTTTGGTTCGTAGAGGCATTATTTGGTAAAATTGTAATTTCTGTGGAATTTTTGTGGTAAAATTCCAAAAACAAAAGACTCCACTCAATCAGATTTCAACAAAATACTCAGATTTGGTCATTACTTGGTCAATATTCATTCCAGACTTGGTTGACTCGGTCGACTTGACTTGACTCTACAAAACTCAGAAAAATTTGACTCGACTTGCCAAGATTGTAGAATATCTGTAAGTTTCAAATATTAAATATTACCAAGTGCTGGTGTTCAAGATCGAAAACACTTGACCAAGTTACTCATCTTGACTCAGCAGACTTTCAGTTGAGTTTTTGAGTTTAAAACCTTGGTTTCATCTTCCCTGTGTACTTGATTATGTATTAAGATTTTCTTTTGCAGGGAAATGCAGAGAAATCTAGAATTATTATGGTGGGCGACACATTGAAAAAGGCAAGTAACTCATCGGGTGGTGGGTTTATTGACACTGAAGACTTCGGCAATACACAGTATGGAATTTTATCTTTCATTAGTGGTTTGCATGTGGCGTTGCAAGATCAGAAATTGTTGCATGCTTGATTATAGTGCTTGCATTTGTATTGGAATTGATATAAGGACACATCATATATGTGTCAATTGTTAGATCAGGTGAATCTCTTTTTCCATTGGGTGCTTGGGCCTTCTCTTCTCAATTGTAACATTGTCTGTTACCTTCTGTTTGGGTTGAATGTTATTTTACCCAAGTATGGGTATGGGAATTGAGTGTAGTGGTTCCTCTAAACCTCAATTTTGCAGTATACAAGTATTGATATTATTGATTGGAACTCATGTCTATAATCATCTTTAAATATTTCCCCTTTACTCATTGGTTCTATGGGGCTCCTCCTCGGATTGCTGCTTTTGTTTGGTTGGTTGGCCGAAAGAGAATTCTTACTATAGAAAATCTCCAAAGAAGAGCGATGATCCTCCTGAACATATGTTTGATGTGCATGGGAAATGGGGAAATGATCGACCATCTCTTCAATTTGGGCATGGCACGGATGCTCAGTTGGAAAGGAACGTCAAGCTGTTTGGCGTTTGCTCATTGTGGCAGTGTTTTGGTCCATTTGGGGTGCCAGGAATAGTTGTTGCTTCCGGAATGCGGTAGGAGTGTTAGAGGTGATTGCTTGCATCAAAGGCCTTGTTAAAGATTGGGTGGTTTATGTTAAGGCAGCCCCGACTGCCGTCCCCCTTTACTAGTCAAAGTTGTTTTTGTGGGTCTTGTATTCTTTTCTCGCTTTGTGAGCTTTTGAATAAAATTTCTGTTCTCTCAAAAAAACACTACTCACGAGTTGTTCTTGTAGTTGTAACCCAATTGGTACCGCTCACATCCAATTCTAGATAATTACAAGTCTATATTTCCAAACCCTGCTATCAAGGAATTTTTTTTTTTTTCATTTTTATAATATTAGGCTGCACTTGGACTGGACTGCTTACTGCGAGAAAAACAATTCACGATTTTTTGTTTTTGGATTATTCTTGTAGAATGTCCAAAAATCATGAAATGTTACTTATGTGGATACCAAAGAGCTCTTTCTTTCCAATATGACAAAATTTTGTCATTTTTGGAAATTCTACTAAGAGTAGAAATTCACAAACTGTTGTTCTCTGTTCATGAAGTGGCCATGAGCTAAATATAACATTATTGATCTGGTTAGTTCCCAGTCCTCTGTGATGGTTTTTTTTTTTGGCCACCTTTTCTTTTTCCATTTAGTTGTTGAATCTCTGAAAATATTCTTGACTTTATCTTCTTCTTAAGTCTGCTATTATTTGCTACTTCACTGTCTTCAATGTTTCTTCAGGAAGATGCTCAAGGAGAAAACAGGATCCTTCAGCCTGGTCCTTGAAAGACCCTTCTCTCCTTTTCCAATTCACCAGTTACATGTTATGGGTGATTATGATATTCTATTCAATAGAGGCAGGGTTCCTGTAGTGACTTGGAATCGTACTATATTGGCTTCAAATTTGCAGTCATCATCTGAGGGCAATGGAAATTCCGGGTTTGTTGTATTTTCCCCTAAGTTCCTAAGATCACAAGGTTGGAAGGTTCTGAGTGACCAAAATGGAGGTGTTGATTCTCAAACCCAGAAATATGAGAACTCTATGACCAATCCTTTGAGCCAGCTTGTTGGTATTTTCTCCGAGGAAGAGTCTGGCGATGCTGAATGGGCATATGGGAGTTTTCCTCTAGAAGAATATATAAAAGCTCTTGATCGATCTAAAGGCGAATTATACTATAATCATTCTCTTGGCATGAGATATAGCAAGGTGAAGATCAGTTTGACTTACGCAATGTAATTACATTTGAGAATTAAATTAATTACTTGATACATGAAATAAGACTTTTCATTAGAATGAATATTGGTTATACTTAATCCCTTGTTGATGTGTTGATTAATCTGTTTGGATTCTTAAAAAGATTCTCTTTAGCAGTAAATTAATTGCCATAATTTTTGGAAAAAAGCTAGCCAAGTTTAAACAGAATACTAGCCAACTCAAATGCTATTTTAGGCATTCCTATGGAACTATTAAGTAGTTTTTCTGGTGCCCACCATATTCTAAACCATCTCTCATATATTTTTATTCTCCCTGTCTCTGTTTTGCATGCACCGTTGAAACAAATTCATTGGAATCTAAAACTAAGCTTGGAAAAACACATCCTCTCCAGTTCATAGTGGTTGTCACTGGTTGCATATGTATGTCTTGAAGGTAAATTAGCATTCTCGTTTAGCGTGTGACAATGATGTAGGGTGCTTGACATATTGATTCCAAGCGTGCTTGACATCTTGTCCATCTTTAAGGAAGAGAAGTGATCAAACACTACATGCGGTCATTGTTTTGTTAGGTTAAAAATGTTAAAGATATAAAGATAATGGGGAATGATATGGTGAGACTTACTCAGGAAAAGAAGTGCAAACTGAGGGACATCTTTTTCTTTGGGAGTCGAGTCTCATCGTATGATCCTGAGTACTGAAACAATAAAACACCTAAAAAAAAAAAAACAAAGAAAAGAAAAAAAGAAGGCAAAAAAGATAACAGACGAAGAAAAGCCATGAATTAGAAACTAGTATAAAAATGTATCCATTCACCTTCGATCATATGCAGATGGAAATCCTCCCAATTCTTGTGGAAATCCTTTGGTCCTCCCACAACTAGAATGGTATTCCTTGAACCTTGGTGACAAAAATGTTTGATTTCTCAGTGTCTCAGGTTAAACCTTTGTCTTGGTATTCCGGGCCCTTTCAAATATGAGCAAGTAGTTGGCTCTCATGGAAGTGCACTTATGTACCTCACTTCAATTTTAACAACTTTGCCCACAATTGCCATAATACTGTGATGAGGACACAAGACCATTTCAAGTGTACCAACGAAGAAAGCGCCAACCACACGTACCATTCTTGTGGATAGGCGACTATTGAGGAGCTGAAGACCCTTCACATGTGATCAAACACATAAAAGACCCCATCCAGGGAGGACATGTGTGAAGGAAGAAGGGAGAAACAAGACTGAAGAGCTAAAGACTTCGGGCGCCGATCGGGCGCCCGACCATTGCCTTCGGGCGCCCTATCGGGCGCTCGAACTTGGCCTCTCAAGCACCCGAAACTCTCTGGACGTTTTTGGACGTCTTCGGGCGCCCGAACTTTCCCGCACTTATGTTATTTTGCGCGTTTTGCTTAGTTTTAGGGGTAATTTGGACTTTTTACTTGTTTTATTTGTTTATTTAAGTGGGGCTAGGCCCTAAACATGAAAATTAGCTATTGATTTGATTAATGAAAAGCCTCTTGGAGCTTTCCTCTTCTTCTCTCTCTCTCTCTCTCTCTCTCTCTCTCATGGTGATGCTTCTTCCTCTTCCCTGAATCTCTTTTCTTCTAACTGCTTCTTATGCCCCTCTAACATTCTTCCAGGTAAATCTATCCCTTCTAACTTATTTGTTCAATTCCCACAATCCCCAAATTCTGATTTTGATCTTACAAACCCTAAGTTTCATAATTTCAAATCCCTAATCCAAAATCCCCTGATTTTCTGGATTAGAGATTTCCCTTAATTGATTGGGTTATAGCCATACAAGATCGGGAGGTTCCATCCCTCGCCGGATCCAGCCATAGTGATACTTGAATCTCATACTTCATGGTTGTGATGAATGGCCCGTTCCATTGCATGTTCCTTGTGATCTTCTTAGTTTATGATGATGATTGCTAGATTTTATATTGTTATTGCTGTTTAATTCCGCTTTTTTAATTGTGTTCATGAACATGCATCATAATTAGGGCATCCTGCATCATACTGTACTGTAGTAAGCTGCTTGAACAAATATCATTGTAGGCATGTTGCAGACTAACAATGGAGTTACAATACAAACAGAAGTATGTTGGTACATGATGCATAAATCTGACTCAAATGGAAAATGGTAAAGGAATTTATCAGGTCAGTGTGCACTTGGAATTAGAGGCAATCCCCCTTTTCTCTCTTTAAGGAAGATATGTTCCAATTTCTAATTCACATTCCCATGGTGTTCTAGCTACCATCTTCATTCCTGTACTAGAACCTAGCATTTGTCTTTGGTGATTGTGGATCACATTTTGAGATTCTTATGCTGTGAAATTTTGGTATCATTCAACAGTCAACACAGACAAATGAAATTTCATAGAAATAATTATGTTCTTAGCATTTACATCAACATAAAAGTTCTTTTGGATCTGTCTTTCGTCCTGCAGAAATTTAGCTAGTTTTAAGTAGCATGCTTTTCATGCTAATTTAAAACTGAAGTTCTTTGAGAAATGTAATGATTCCATTATATTCTATACAAAATTTCTTGGCTTCCTATATGAAATTATTAATGACATAATGTCTTAAGCTTGTTGGTGGGTTGTTGTTTTGGGTGTGTGTATTACTCATTCCTCTCTTTATTGATTCTGTTGCAGATTACTGAGCAAATATACGTAGGATCATGTATACAAACAGATGCTGATGTGCAGACTTTATCGAATGACGTGGTATACATGCTATTCCTTTCACTTACATGCTCTAGTTATAAGTTTCCTCTCATCCTATCTACATTGGAGGAGAACTCTTCCATTGAAATCTATATGTGAATCAAACATAATAACACATGCTACAAGGCCATATGAATGTTTTCGGTTCTTCTTCCTTCCTTCTGTTTTCTTTTTTCTTTTTTGGACAGGCATGAATATTTCATCTTATTTATGCGATCAGCATTCTTCTTCTTCTTCTTCTTTTTTAAGTTTTTGAAAGACAATGTTTTTTTTAGGAGCATGAAAGGCTCAAAACGCTGCAAAGCTACAGCTCATACAAGGAGCAATTGCTATATTCAAAGATCTTTGAACTAGATGCCCACTCGATTATGTCCATTTTGGCCTTATTAAAAACTGCTACCTCCAGATCACTTATCTTTTGAAGTACTGCTTGTTTCTTTCTCCGCAAATAGCCCAAATAATGGCCATTAGGGATAATCTTCAAATCCATTTCCTTTCTTTCCTGCAAATACTCCCACTCCACGCAAGAAAGAGACCCTCAATGGAGCACAAGGATTTCTTCTCCTCCTCTTCTTCTGTTGCTCCTCCTCCAAATCACCAGTTAAGCAGGGACAAAGTGGAATTAAGTCATTGAAAGTCCTGAATCATGCTTTGCTGGGTAAGTGGCTCTGGGGATTTGGAGAGGAAGATGATATGCTGTGAAAAAATGTCATTACCTTGGAGTATGGCATGTGGAAAGATTGTAGGGGTATTCCAAGGTCATTGATGTGCCAGAATTCAGGACTTTGGAAATCCAACCTTAGTGCTGAGTATTTATATGCACATGGTATTGGTTTTGCGATTAGAACAGAAGGATAATTTGATTTCTCGGGGATCCATGTAATGATCATCCATTCGAGTACCGTGTTAGAAGCTCTCAACATGCTGAACACTAAAAAAGATGTCAGCGTCATTGGGTGGACTGTCAAAATATTTGGTCCCCTATCTTCAAAAGGGGCCCTAAGAGAGGATGAGCAGGAGGATCTGGTTAGATTGTTGGGGTTGAAGGGCATAGAATTTAATCAGATGGGGGTAAGATGGAAGAATCCGGAAATGGAGGACACCAGAGATGGTGGGGGAGGGATTTCCTTGCAAGCGCAGTTGTGGGGATTGAATGGTCCTAGAGTCGTCGTGTCTGGGTAAATGGCAGGTTGTGACAAGATGCTGATGGTTGATCATTTGTGATGCAGACAAAAAAAAAAGAAAAAAAGAAAAGGAAAAATCAATGGCTGTTGTATGTGTTAAAAGGATGCCGAAAGGATGAGCCACGTATTCCTCCATTGTCCACTTGCCACTACTAGTTGGGTTGATGTCTTGTCCAATTTGGAATTGCTTAATGCTTGGTCAATGCCTGGCTGAATGGACATGCTTTTGGAGGAGTGGCTGGGTGGACCTAGAGGTGGTAACTGGTAAGGGTAGATTGCGGTGGAAACTATGTTTATTAGCCATTTTGTGGCTGCTTGGAAGGCAAGAAGCAATAGAACCTTTAATGACAAAAGCGAATCTGCCGGCCAGGTGACCTATGGAGGAGCTATCGTAGTTTCTGGGTGAGGTTCTTAAAGGGTTTCTTGGGTTTTTGTAGAGATGACTTTCATAGGGATTCGGTGGACAATGTCAAGTAGATTGAGTGTGTGTTTTATTGCCTCTTGTGAATATATTCTTCGCCTGCCAGGGCTTTTGGTTTCTAATGAAATCTTTCTTCCAACAGAAAAAAAAAATGTAAATTTATTATAGATATAAAGCTATAAATATATCTCATGTAAAATTATAAAACAATAAAAAAGAGAGTAACAACTGTCATGTCGAAATCTGAAAAATACTCCCATTAACTTTTGGTTACATTTCTGTGGTCCAAGATCCAAATGTGTTATTGCCGTCATTCATTTTTGTTCTTGTACAAGTAATTTACCTCTATTTTTTTCAACAGAAATAATATAGTACTATGCGCAACCATTTCACCATATATTTGATGCAGCTGATCTATTTCCTGATCCTGCTTTAAACAGAATTGATTACTATCTTTGTTATACTCCATATTTATCTTTCATACAATCTAGGATCTACTGATTTTGTCTTTGACTAATTCAGTTATGTTTACTCTATGCATTAATAGCAGCCTAAAGTTCTCATATGTGATATAACTGTTGCGTTTGTTTTGCCCAGGGGATCACTGCTGTACTTAACTTCCAGAGCGAAAGTGAGCGTGCAAACTGGGGAATTAATTCTGAATCCATCAATGAGTCTTGCCGTCAATCTAATATTCTTATGGTCAACTATCCAATAAGGTAATTGACTGTTTCAGTGTTTCATTGGTGCATCTTATGAGAAAGGTTACCAATGACTAATGATATCTCTTCGGATACAAGTACCGTAGGTCATAATTAGGCCTGGCAAAACTTAACCTGACCCTGACACATTTCCCGTATGGGTCGGGTTCAGGTTGTCTTTTGTCAACCCAAAATTAAACAGGTTGCGTTACGCAATCAAGACGCCGAACCCATCGATCACTTTTTCATCTTTTACCCATTTACTGTCAAAATATGGCTGCTCTTCCTAGCCCTATTTGGGTTCTCTTGGGCTATGCCAGGGACAAGTGGAGAACTTCTTTGGGCTTGTTGTGGGGGAGGTGCAATCAAGAAGATTAGGACTCTATGGCAACTGATTTTGCTGGCCGTATGGTGGGCTGTTTGGGGTGAGCGGAATAGACGCTGTTTTTGGAACACTTCAAGATCGAGTAGCACAGTGGTAGCTATCATCAAAGCGTCTGTCTTTGAGTGGGCTTCCATTCTTAATGTTGAGCACGATCTTATGGTGTCTGTTTCAGGGCCGCCGTCCCTTTGGGATCCTCTCCTTTTTTTTTTTTTTTTTTCTCATTTTGCTCACAAGCTCATGAATATGGTTATGAACTGGTTGGGTTAGGTTTTGCTACGTGGTAATGGGATAGATGATTGGGTGTTACACCATATTACTTTTGTACACAACATGTGTTGGGTGACTGTGAACTTAGTGACACACACACACACACACACACACACACACACACACACACACACAAGATGACAATATTTTTAGTTTTAATTTATTTCTATTTTTTTTTAATAAATGGGTTAGGTGGGTTCGGTTTGGGTTGACCCATTTCTATATGGGTTACTATTTAATAGATGAACAACCCAGATCTTAGTGCTGAGGATGGATGGCCCAGATCTGAGATCTGGAATGGATGGCTGAGATTGTTGGTGATTGATGCAGGTAAGAGATGATGGATTATTAAAAAAAAAGCCAGGATTAGAGATCCAAGGCTTTGATTCCATGTTAAGGTTTTAGGCACTACAATTTTGGAGAATGTAGTGTATTTTGCATTGATGAGAATGACAAGAATATATCGACAGTATGGGAGATCTATAGAGAACTGTAGAGATCTGAACAGACACACATGGATCCATCCTATGCTTATCTATAGTATATACAGCTGTACATGCACAGCTGTGTTATGACCTGAACCTGACCCAACCCATTGTTTCACCTACTCCTAATCAATTAGAAGCATACTGCAAGTGCCATTTTTATGTTCCGTTTGCATGAACTAACTGAAGATCAGGTAAACCCTTTCCTTATATTTAGTCACTTAAGTGGTTATGATATTTGTATTTGGATATGATGATATTCAGTTTTGACTGTTGATGTGCAGGGAGGTAGATTCCATTGATTTAAGAAAGAAACTTCCATTTTGTGTGGGGCTCTTATTGCGTTTGTTGAGAAAGAATCTTCGTATATTTGTCACTTGTACTACGGGGTTTGACAGATCCCCAGCTTGTGTGATTGCCTATTTACACTGGATTCAGGATACAGCCCTTCATATGGCTTACAATTTTGTCACTGGATTGCATTCTTGCAGGCCTGACAGGTTCATTTTCTAGTAAACCATCTTGCCTTAACAATTTCATTTTTCAAGTAACCTAGAACCTGTAGAGCTATTTGGAAATAACATTGCAGTTGGAATGATATTTTAAATGATGTTTCATGTCATTCTTTTCTAGATTCTCTAGAAGAAAATATGGAGATATTCAGGAAAAACAACAGCATTCCTCTTCAAATATCCTCAAACAGATCCATAGAAAACTACTTTACTTGACACATTCAATCTTGTGATTCATTTTCTTTTCTTAACATTTAGGTATTCAAGTGAATTTAATTATCCATTCATCATCTTGTTTCCATTATCTTGAACCTTATTCAGTATTGTGATCAAAGTGCCCTATTGTTCTCAACAGCTTGTATTTTTAAGCAGTTCTGTTTTTCTCCATAGTGTTGTTTACATTGCTTGAATGTTAATTGGTATATGCACTAAACTCCATATTCTTTCTACTCAAGTGGATGATTTCAAAAGAGGAGGAAAAAAGTAAATGTGCTAGCCACGTTGTTTTTTCCTTTAAATAATTGACATTTCCGGACAAAAGCCTGAAAAAATATTTCTGGAGTAAATTGCGCACATAAGTTCTTGATGTTTCTTTTTCATATCCTCCAACAATCATATATTCTGGTGTAAATTGCAAATAAGTACTCGCTGATTCTTTGTTTTGAGAGAAATTGAGAAAGCCTTATGATATATTTTTTTATTACAGACCAGCCATTGTCTGGGCAACGTGGGATCTTATTGCTATGGTGGAAAATGGCACACATAATGGTCCTCCAACCCATGCTGTAACCTTTATCTGGAACAATGGGTGTAGAGAGGTAAATGTGAAAATTTTCTCTTAGGATCAACATAAACTGTAGGGGGATGCATATTTGCAGCTTTTTATTCTTGATTGCCTATCTAGTTAAGCTGGAAGCAAAACCTATGAAGGGTAACAATTTAACTATGTCGAATTTCACATCACATTCTTTGACCACCATAATTTAGTATAATTTTACGTTTTAGATGGTACAATTCCTCTCTGATCTTCTTCTGCTTGTGTAGGGGGAGGAGGTGTGTTTAATTGGAGATTTCACAGGAAATTGGAAAGAATCCATTAAGGCAGTTCACAAGGGTGGATCAAGATATGAAGCTGAACTTAGACTTCCACAGGGAAAGTATGATACTACCTTTCTCCTGTTTTAAGTAGCACCAAAATTTTAGACTTCCTACTTCATAGCTTTGCTATGCCTTCCTCTACACAGTCCAGATGCACCTCTACATGCAGCCACATGTACCAACCTGCAGTTGTGGGACATCTGATTTGTGCATTAGGTGAATCAACATGTGGAATAGAAGATATTGCCAATGGTTCACATGTATGGAAACTGTCAATGCTACAAAACAATCAGGAAGGGATCTACATGTCCAAGACCTATCGATGGTTTAGAAAATAATTTCAATGGCGCTCAGTGACCATATATATGTGGTCCACCTGATTAATGGACTGGCCTGATTCTTGGGCCACCCAACATGATGGGGCCCACCTGATGCACAACACTGATGTCCAATCATACTATGTTCAGTGGTTGATCTACTCTCTATGTTCAGTGGTTGATCTACTCTCTACATTTCTTTCATCATGTTTTTTTGTGAAGCCAATGAGTTAGCCGATACTCTTGCTCAGGGTTGCCTCTACATGCTTTTTGTATTGGTTCTTATCCACTAGCTTGATGGACATGTATTTCTTTCCTCTATTTATTTATAGTGTCACTTACAAAACTTCAAAAGGAGAGAAACCTTGTGGCATTTATTAATTATCTGACATATTAGATGTAGTTTTTTTTTTTGTTTTGTTTTTTTTATATTAAATAAACATGAGCATTTATA
The DNA here is from genome assembly GCA_003013855.2 of Liriodendron chinense. Lineage (NCBI taxonomy): Eukaryota > Viridiplantae > Streptophyta > Magnoliopsida > Magnoliales > Magnoliaceae > Liriodendron > Liriodendron chinense. The sequence goes on along the minus strand of ML058586.1, from coordinate 907,768 downwards.
GAAGTTATTTGGAGATGTCACTGATAGATTTATGACTTATGTTCATGGACTGTAATGCTTTGTTGTTAAGCTATTTTCCTTCTGCTTAGCCAGAAGAGAAGTGTATTACTATTATTTGGTACTATGTATTACTGTACTGCTTTCACTGGTGGAATGCTTTAAAAGGGTTTCCAGTATATCTAGTCAGTTATGGACAAGTGATGTGAGGTTTGTGAGCCCACACACAACCCTCTACATGCCCCTCTGCATACGGAACATGTGCTAATCCGGCACCCATCAAGAGCACCCGAGCTGTGTATCAGGTGGGACACCCCATCCATATAGATCACCTAGATAAAAGCTTTTCTGAAGAAGGTAACTATATTAATAAAACTAAAAAGGGAAACAGAGTTTCAAAACACATACATGGGTGCAAACTCCTAATTGAAGCTAAAGCATCCACAGAGAGGCTAGCATCTCTCACCTAGATAAAAAATTTAAAACTCGGACACATCAACTGTCAGATAGGCCACAGATACACGAGAACAATGTATCTTTCATTGTTTTCATACATGTGGTCCCACCAGATGTGCAGCACACTTGCATGTGGAGGCGCTTGTGTGGCTAGCATGCTGCATGGCTAGCACACCTGCCACCTCAAATGATGAATTTGATCCAGATTGCTCTTAGTGAGCAGGTATACCTTATCAAGCTGTAACTGTTATGGGGTGATTCTTGATTATCTTGTAGCCATCAATTTATGTCTAGAATGTAATGATTCTCTTTTCAGGTATTATTATAAGTTCATCATCGGTGGGCAATGGAGGCACTCAGCATCATTGCCAACTGAAACTGATGAAAGGGGGAATGTCAATAATGTTATTAGAGTGGGAGACATAGCCCGCATAAGATCTTGGCTTCCTACTCAACAGATAAAGGTGAGTATTCTTTGGCTCCCACCTTATATTTTCCCAAATAAGATTCTCTTCAAATCAGTTTAGCTTCCAAGTGCTATGAAAGCAGGCTAACAGATATATGATTAACTTGTGTAATGAACTGTTCTCAAACCCTTTCACAAATTGAAGTTGAAGCCGTTTTGTCTATAATGGGAAACAGAGGCTAGCATTGAGACTTGGGGAGCATCTCTAGGTTACTGTAGCCATTGTGCTTAACTTTCTATATCGAGAATTGAGCTCATTTGCCATTTGGAGCATAATGGGGTTTCATGATTCGCAAACAAATCTGCAAATCTCCATTTGCTATTTATAGTGGGTGCCATTTCAACAGGGAACAATTGCCACCCCCCCTTTTCCAAATGGTGCCTTTGCTTTGTTACTGTTATTGTTTTAATGGTTTTAGCTTCCTTTTGTTTACTCCATGGATAGGCTACTGTTGGACCTGGTAAGAGGTTGGTGAAAAGTGGGAATTACTGAGCAGGGGAAATAACTGCAGGATCATTAAGTAGAAGATTCTACTGAGCAAGTGACTTTTACTTTAATCATCAAATATACCATTGCAATGTCTAAATGAGAAACAAAAAAAAAAGAAACTTCCACTCCATCAAATATACCATTACAATTTCAAATGCATGTTGAGTAAAATTGACCCAAATGGTGCATGGACAGGATCTTAAGCAACCTAACAGCTCTCACAGGCACAAGTGTGTGGAGTATACACATCATCCATCTTTTGATCATTGATGACTCGTACAAATGTTGCTGATGTTAGTCTTTTCAACTAGTTCATGGCATCCCTATGTCATCCTCATTTATTGTCTTTCACAGCATAATTTGCATTGTGGCCCCACTGTATGGGACCTTTCCATGTCTCCCATGGTAAACATTGCTTTTACCTAATCCAAAATGTCTCTCCTGTCGAGGAAGAACAATAAGGAACCCATATCTGTCAGTTCAATTCAAAGACCTGAGTACAGCAGCCAGATTGTGTGGGTCAAACCTTCTCCTCAGGTCTTGGTGACTACTTCCCATCTCTTATACTCTTCAATTGTAATGATGGATGTATTGCAATTGAAACAAATTTCATATATCATGAGAAAATGTTGAGCATATTTAGGGGGAATTATTCTGTTCTTTTCTTTGCCATATATTGCTATTTTTTTTTATTTTTTATTTTTTAAATTAAGAACTATGCCATTTCCTTCATTATTGTTTTGGCCTAGACATTCAATACGATCATCAGATTCTCGATGTCTTGACAACTCAATGTTTCGGATTCATGGTTTCACCTGCCGTTGTAATGCAGGACCCGACTGTTGTGAAAGTGATCGAGAGACCTTTGACGGAAGATGAGCGTTTCATGTTGGCATTTGCAGCTCGCTGTGTTGCATTTTCAATCTGCCCAATCAGGTTAGCTCCCAAGTAGGCAGACATCTTCCTATACAGCACTTTAATACATGGTTTGCTTGCCCAACTAGATGGGACACACACAGATCAAGGTCTTGCTAGAATACACCCTGCTTTATCTTGAATATGGTTGTCTTAGACATAGATGAAACCGCTCAATATAGAACTCAAACTCAATGCAATCAAAATCCTGTAATATAGAGAACTACTGTATGTCATAAAACCCATTGAGAGAGATCTGTTGGAGCCAGTCTCATCAGGAGTCAAACCATTCATACTTGTAACAGATTGAGAAGGGAGTCCACTTCTTTTATAATAAATGTATGATTTGTTTCCCAAGCGTAAGTCCATCAAAGCAGTGCTGGAACTGCCCGTTTCTGCAGTAGTGCCAAACTGGCTCATATGTTGAGAAATCTGAGCTCTTCCAAAAAAAAAAAAAAACTAGGGTGAATCTCCCTCTGAGTTCACTCAGCATTCCTACTACATTTGCTTTAGGTTTGCTAGAGCCACGCATACCTTAACATGCGGGCACACTTGCCATGCCAACATTGTCACAAGTAGAACATCTGATCTGTGCATAATGTGAGCCTGGTGAAGGTGATCTGATGCAAAATGTAGGATGAGCAGGCTTCACATGCACTTCCAATGTAGCTTGCCGGTAAACATGGTTGTTGGTGATGGGGGGATCTACTCATTCACCCTGAGTCGAGTCGGGGCTGTTATCGAACTGGATAACAACTTGAAATTGAACTCACAATGCTTTGTACAGGTCCCCTGCCTGGTCAGTGTGAGTGGATAGGCCATATGTTCGGGCCAGAATTGCCACATCATCTGCATGATGGATTCCACACAGTTCAGATGTCTCACTTGCCGATCTAGTCCTGCTATAAGTTTTTGAGTTACGACCATTTAATGCTGTTGAGTAGGTCTGAGAGTGATAAGAACTCCCTCTGGTCAGTCATGATCCAAATGTTTTCTGTTAAAGAATATCATCATTTCTAATCAACTCAGATGTTCTTAGGTTTCACATAACCATCTAACTGACTTGGATTCTGCTCAGTCAAACATCAGACAACTGATCTATCGCGTTCCATTTCCAAACCCTCGATCGCGAGTGTCACAATGGATGTCTGAGATTTCCTCTAAAATCCATAATTAAATTATTATTATTTATTAGTAAGAATGGTGAGCTTCTTAGTTAACCTGTATATGAAATGGCATTCAAATTTTGATACTCTATATCTAGTAATGCCTGAGAAGAAAATGGTTGATCTCCAGCCTAATCAGATCAACTCACAGAGTCAACTGAGTATTTTCCCAACTTGACTCGTTATGTGAGTCTGACTAGGTTTCCGTTAAATATATAAAAGATGGCTTAGATGGACATGCCCAACCTATGATATCACTCAGCTTCAGCCGCTACCTTGAGTCGCTACAAGGCACATCAAGTTGACTGAGTCAACTCAACAACCACTCAGCTTGGCAAGTCTTGCTGTTCTGGAAACGAGTCATGCTCATGAGTGAGTTTGTCTTCGTGACTTCAGGCCAAACTTAGCCAAGTTTGAAGTCGATTCACCTAGTTTTAGATCTATGATTCTGCATGATCTTGAAAGATCCTAGCCACTTATCAAGCCAGTTCCCACCATGGGGATTTGTACAATTTACACCAAAATTCAGGGTGGTCCGCTCATCATGTGGGCCACCAATCATAGTGCTGTAATTCACTGACAAAACTTGGCTAAGTCAATTAGACTGGAAGATATCAAGCTGGGTCTATAGGAAACTCAGTTCTATAGTGGCTCAGGGAGACTTGTCGAGTTCATAAGTCAGCCGACTCAACCTCTGATAATGCCTCGCCTTGCTGCTCTCCACCAGCAAAGCCCTGCAAGCGTTAGCTGATCAAGGCGGCCTTATCTTTGGGCCTGCATGCGTACAAGTTGGGTCTGCCTGATGAATCGCCTAGATTTCTAACACATATTCCTAACGTGTGGGGCAAGTTCACTTGGTGCGTTTGTATGGGTGATATCTACGATCTCAAAAAAAAAAAAAAAAAAAAAAAAAAAAAAAAAAAAAAAAAAAAAAACTGAAAAACTACATATCATTGGCTTTCTGTATCTGCTAATAATTCACATAAAATTACATATATTTCTATTAAGCACATTAAATAAACACACAAGCTTACAAATATATACATCAAGGTATGAAATATATGGTCCCATATATTACCCGTCCATTTTCATTGACCATTTTTGTTGAATCACAAAATCAACGAAGATCGATGATTTCAAACCTGAGATTCGGATTAATATAAACATTTGAGCAATCCTCATAAATGGGACTCCCATCTAGTGGTTCTTGGTGAGGATGGAAGCCTCTCTCATCACATTCTTTTAAGACAGTAGTTCCACCAGGATGGGTGAGTCGGAAAATTCCGTAGTTCCTACAAAAGGATCAAAGACCGACATGTAAGTAAGCTCACCGCAAGACAAAATCATGCTTTAAACACAATGAAATTAACAAAACAGCCAATGTTATTCCATGTTACCTAATATAACAGCAGGAGAAGTTACAAATGCAAACTATTGGGAATACATGGAATCCATGGTTTTTTTACTTGTTGACTCAGACTCAGTTCAGTCCTGAGTCAAGTTGAGACTCAGGCAAGTCGCCCTGCATTCTCAATCTAGACTATTGGTGCTGAACCGTGTCAGATGTAACAGACTCGGAGTTGTCAATCCATGATGGTATTTGAAGTTTCAAATCTGTGATTATTGGCAGCCATTCAGCATTGGGTGCTTTGGAAGTAGAAATATTAGCTTTATGAAGAACAACAAGAGTAGAGGATGTGCATTACATCATTAAGCGTTCGCGGGGCAGAAAGTGATCTAGACCAATTGTCTGTATACACCACTGTGGATTGCTCATGCCCAAAAATCGCCTTGATATAGCAATTTTAACATTTCAACGTGTATTGTAGCCAGCAAAAGGAAAAGGTAAGAGACTAAGAGTAGAAATACGGCATGGTCCACATTCAACTAAAAAAAGCCCAACGTCTGTGGATTGGATCATCCAGTCCCAGGGATTTTTGGTGCATGGGGCCTCTCACCAGAACAGCAGTCTCGATCATTGAACCATGAGCACAATACTTGTAGAAACTGAGAACTAAGGATAGTGTACATATCCTCCAGTTGAGGATCATATAATTGGCGCACATGCGCACATGACGCATGCATGCAATTATTGACTTCAAACATGGGTTTGCCCCAGATTTTTCAGAATTCAATTATTTTCAGGTGACTAACATTAGGTCTGGCAAAGTTCATGTTAAGTATGGCCTTAGGATGAGGGTGACCAACGGACGCGAAGTTGGGGAGCCCATGCAACAAAAAAGCAATATGGGGTCCACCTTGATGTGTGTGTGATATCCAACCCATGCATCATTTGCGTCAGCTCATGTTAGAACGTGAAAAAAAATAGGGCTGATCCAAAATTCAAGCGAGCTATAAGGGGAAAAGTGGGGATGGGGACACACTGAAACTTTCTTGGGGTCATCAAAGTTTTGGATTAGGCTGATATTTGGTTTTTCCCCTTGTCCTCGTGGGAATCACCTTACGAACATGTTGGATGGTGTATCAACATCATCGTGGGTTCCACCAAGGTTTTATGGTGGGGCCTATTTGAGTTATGGATTTTGGGCTTTCCTTGCATGGCTTCCAATGACGTTTGTGTCCGTGTCCGTGTTCAATTACTATACAATGGTTGTGCCATGAGTTTGTGCTGCAACATTCGGATTTTCAGCTTGTGAGAGATGGGCCCATGGTTTAGTGACCGTCAATGTGATAGGCCTCACCGTGGATGAACATGGACCAAAAATTCCCCAGATTGGCAGATACTAGGGTTGAGTGATGTCTGTTGTATCTTTTTTCTGTAACCATCAATCTGTTGGCAGCCTATTGATGGTTAGGATCATCTCCATCTGGGAATTTTCGTGCATGGGCCATCCACATTCAGGAACATCACCTGCTTGGATCACTGAACTACGGCCCACTAGTACAAACTGAAAACCTGAACAATACAGTACAAACTCTCAATACAAAGTTACAAACCGTTGCATAATTCCTCTAGAAGAAAATGCATGTTGACAACGGGTAGAGGTATCTTTCAAAAAAAAAAAAGACAAGGGGGAGGGGTGTAAAACTTTGGCACCTTGTGGCATCTGTTGGGGCCATGACGACAGCAAACGCCTCTGCTAGCATTACCTAAACACAATTCGAACCATTAATCGAAAGAAATAATCACACCTCTGTAAGTATCTGAAATGCTATGTGAACTAGGGGCAGCAATGGGACAAGGTGCTAGCCCCCAAAGCCATGGCCCAGGCTCGGCCCTAGCCCTAATCAGGCTTAACAGGCCCAGGCCCTGCGGGCCATGTTGGCCAGGACCAGCCCCATAAGGAAATAGTTAAATCAGCAAAGGTTTGACGTAGTTTCAAGCTAAAGGATTTCTTTCTTCTTCTTCTTTTTGTCTTGTCTTTTGGTAGCCTCCATCCGTGATGCGTCCCAAATATAAAACAAGTTTGGATCATCAAAAAATGACCCATATTCAACGAGTGTCTTTAAACTACACATGAACGTGAATGCAAATCACTAATCTTTTAAGTTGACCAGTGGCCCAGATGATAATTGGACGGGCCAACAGGCCCATCCAGGACATTCATCATTGACATGCGCCCGGCCGGCCTTCAGGCAAGGTTTAGTGGCCTAAGTCCTGGCCCCATGAGGCCCGGTCGCCTGGGCCAGGCCGGGCTGCCAGCCCATTGCTAACCCTAATTTGCACGCATGCACGCACGCACAATCAAACCCAAAACTAGGCCCAATGCAAGGCACGGAAATGAATTTGTGGGTGTCGTAGTATTCATTATCAATAGTGTAAGATGGAATTTCGTTGAGACAATTCAAAGAGACGATATTGCATCTGTGTAGCTTTAGCTTCGGATGATGTATCAGATGGTAACAATGTTTACAAAAGGCTGCAGTTGGAGATGCAATAGACTTCAATTACAATAATTAAGAAGCAATAGAGTGGAAGCATACTATCAGAATATTTCACCAATCGTACTGCAAATTATTGCAGCCTATGTCCATTGTACATCCAAACACAGCAAAGGCTGGCATTAAAATCCCATAAATGGTTGTGTGAAGAGGAAAATGAGTAAAACACCAAATTCCAAAAATGGGATTGGAAATTTCTTCAGCATTGAATCTAATGAAGTTTTTCTGCTTACCTGATAAGAGTAGTGAGTATGCAAATCGATCGATGACATGAAACAAGACTGCGACGGATGCGTCTGAAAATAGACAGAGTTAAGACCCATAAGAAAAAATGGCTAGGAGCAAGTTTAAAATATCATTCAAAACCGATACATATTGCCTGATATGACCATGATACAGCCATATTCGCGAATATAGGCCTGAAACGGCCTCATATGGGCCAATAAAACCCACTTTCAGTGGTGACTGATGTGGTGCACTGAAAGATGGTTCAACTTTAGTAAAACCAAGTGTTTTACATAGCAGGAATGATAATATTCAGTCCTAACTTCAAACACCTAAAGGAAATCCAGTCCACTGGGAGGATGAAATTTTCATTCTTCCAGGTTTATACTGTACTTGTGGCATCTGCGGATCATGATCTGAAAAATTCATTCATCATAACTCCACAAACAAGTCATAAACGTAAAATCCTAACCACGTAAAAAATGCAAATTTTTTGTGATTTTTTAAAACCATTTTTCACATGGTTAGGGTTGTCCAATCAGTGTGATTTTCATTCTATGATGCATTCATGATTGTCCCTGAGAAATGAATGGTTTGGATCATCATACACATGCCACGTGTACAGTCTCACCTGAGTGCAATGTATCTCCTCCAAACCCCATAACTTCCAAGCCAGCCTTCATTAAATGAGATATGGTGAGTCCATGCAAGCTCAACAACCTTTTTTTTTAATTTTTTATTTTTATACAGAAAGGAAACAAACAAACACACAACTCATGTGAAGTAGACAATGCTTGTGGGAGCCGTAGACTAAAGTAGGAATGCAAATTACTTAGGTTATACCAGTGTTTGCAGTATCGATACTATCGGCCGATAGTATCGATATTGCTCGTCAGCGATACGAAACTGCCCTGGAGACACAAAAAAATCCATTGGTTCCTGTGTATCGATGATCTTATCGGCTGAATCGATAATATCATGCGATATATCGATATCGTGCAATATATCATCAATGTATCGTGCTTGTTTACGTTACGGGTTCTAAATATCGATGATACCTGGACGATATCGTCCAGGTATCGTTCCACCGCACAAGAGTCCCACATTTTTTAGAAAAAAACAATTTTTTGTTCGATTTTCTTCTAGTTTCTCCTCCTTAAAAAAAATCGTAGGGCTTTCGGGTAGCTTGCGTTGGGGTCATATTTTGTTGAATTTAGTTAGCAATTTTCTAGATTTTGTTGAGTCCCCATATAGATCCAAGCCATATAGGGTAGCTTGCGTTGCGTTGAACTAGGATAGTCAAAATTGCATTTGGAGGATACCCAAGCCACACCCGTGTCTAGAGGAGATGATTGCGCATTTAGAGACTATGTGGGTCTAGGCAGCAGTCAGTTGCATCATTCATATGTATATTTCTCAACTCTCTTGTTTATTTTACTTTGTTAATGAATTGGTTGTGTTTTCATTAATGTCTTTTTACATTTATATATCTTATGGAATCAATTTAAACAATAGTTGCATCAGTTCAGTCAAACAGCACATAGCTTAGGATCCTTCTACAAAGGAACTCCATTATGTGGACTTTTTTTTTTTACATATCATGATTTAAATGTGTGTATTAAGGATAAAGTCCATTTTAACAATCCCTGAAGTTTCATTGAAAAATTCAATCAATTTCCCAATGTTTCCCCATGTTTCCCAAAAAGTGTGATACATTACCCGATACAACTGATATATCCCTAGCGATACGCGATATGTATTTGTATCCCAACTCCCAAGAGTGCGAAACGTAACACGATACCGATACTGCGAACACTGGATTATACTTGCTTTCCACGATGGGAAGTTACTAATTCTCATAATTGTGCAATAAATAGACCTGGGAGGGTTGTTGGCCCCACACTCACCTCTAGACGTGGCTATATGCACCAAACTGGAATGTGTATATGATGTCAAGGGCAGTATAAGGTGGGACCCACATGTAGATCACGTGGCCAAAAACTTAGCTTGGTCAAGTGTCAACTATCAGCTAGGCCACACATGATCATGTGTGAAAGTCTTCTTACCGTCTATTGCTACCATTTATCAGGTGGGACCCACTGTAGATATCAGGGCCAAAAAATTAGGCTGCTCAAGCGTCAACTATTGGATAGGCCACACATGATCATGTGTGCAAGTTTACTTACTGTCCATTGCTTCCATTCATGTGTGGCCTACCCAATAGTTGATTAGCCTTCATTTCCGATCACATGATCTACACAGTGGGTCCCCCCTGGATCCTTGATACATGCTAGGTTAGCACCCAGTGTGCAAGATTTTATGACTCACAACTCAGAACTACTTGCTTGGTCCTGAGTCAAGTCATGACTCAGCTTGAGTTGGAGTTACCCCTATTTTAAGTTCTAAACCATGGAGCCTTATGGGATTAGACTCGACTGAGTCTGAGTTGACTCGAACGAGCCACATCCTAGGTTTGGCCGAGTCTGAGTCGACTTGAACGAGCCACATCCTAGATCTGACTAAGTCTGAGTTGACTCAAACGAGTCACATCAACCTTGGACGAGTCGTCAATCCATGATGGCACGTGTAGCTGTGTGTAAAGGTGCATGTGCGGCAAGCAAACCTCTACCTAAGAGTAGGGATGGAAGTAGAGGGATGAAATGGAACTAAAGTGATTGGAAGAGTGGAAAATGACTTGATTTTAAACAAAGCATAAATAGAATTCAGAAGGCACATTTGCAAGTCTGTTTCAAAGAGGTATTTACACAAGGAACGAAGACAAGTGCAGCTGAAAAGAGTTACATACATGGATCCATCCGACAGGAAAGAGGGACTGCTCGTCCTGGATGGCGTAAATCTCTTCCTCATTCAATGCTTGGCACTGCCATGAAGCATTTATCAGTTACATAAGGACATTAATCTACAAAGTGCCAGTAACAAGTACTGTAGGATGTAGAAAGCAGAAACTTGCACAAAATATAGTACCCAAGTCACTTACTGAGCTGGAAGTCGATTCCTGCTTTGGAATTATTAGGGTTGTAACATAAAAGGTTCGATTCTTCTGTATTCATCAAAGGAAAAAAAAAAAAAAAAAGCCTCAATCAAATGAGAGAGAGAGAGAGAGAGAGAGAGAGAGAGAGTATCAATCTTACAAGAAAAGCACCGAGGACTCCGCAAGTCTCGAGGTCTTTGTTTGTGTTACCTCTAGCAAGTTCAAGAAAATCTTCCATCAACCTTGCTGACTGCACACAAAAAAGGGATTCTATCCTTATCCATCCATTTCTCTGATGTGAAGCCATGAAGTATCTGAACAAATAGCACATTGACTAGAAGATGTGCGTAGTTTGCTGCAATTGTACATCACTTCTATATAAGCAAATATACAATTTTTTGAATGAGCATTTGCTCAGGCCGATAAAATAAGCAAGTGGGGCTGACCATTTGGTGATCCAGATAATACATACATATGGTGGGCCTCATGGTGGATTGGAGATACCACAAAAATCTCCTCACTGGATGATCCCAACCATCTAATTGGTCCCGCACTAAATGTGGATTATTGGATGTGATTTTCAACTTCACTAGATGGATAGGATCCTTTGATATGTGAGAAGTTGGAGCCAATATGTTAAATAGCTTAGGTCACGTAGCCTAGCTTAGCCTTCACACTAAGTAGCTCACCAAAACAGCTTAAGTCACTTATAGCCTTCAATGCTTATTAGCACAAGCTACACGATATGAAGCCTGCATTTCACGCTATGTAGCCTTACACTACAAGTTATTTTTCACTAAACATTAAAACTAGTTAATGTTTTCAATGATTAGTTACATTTTTCTATATTCAATAATAAAAAAAGTTCGTGTTTTCAATGATTTCAATAAATAATATAAGCAATAGTATTAAATCAATTCCATTGTTGTTCTTTATCTTTATCTTAATCTTTGCCTATTGTTCCTATTATTTTAGGATGTATTTAGTTGCACAAAATTATCATGAAATTTCATGATATTTGGTGCAACTAGGTGCAAACTTAATATAAAAAAACTAGAAATAGCGTGTAGCCTATGCTACACACTACGTAGTTTATGCTATCGGCTATGCAGCTTATGCCTCATGCTTCAGAGGGGTAACTGTTACACGACATGTTATTTGTTATTTAAAACACTGGTTGGTGCATGGGCCATTCCATGATCAGGCCCTCAAGATATTTTAAAAAAAAGGTCACCAAAGGGCAGGCCTTGCCTGTACCATTGCTGAATGAAACAAAAAACATGTTGTTTTCTTTCATCTGAGCATCATATAATCATATGATACATGAAAGCCATGACGGGGAAAAAACAATGGGAGTGCTTACTATGTGTACATCATGAGTGATCTCATAGGATGAAGATCTCAAATTCACATTTCTTGAGTCGGAAACAGCGATATGTGAAACATGGGCAGCATGAGGAGCTTCCTGGAGGCAAGAAAGAATAGGAGAAGGGGAAGACTGTGTGACGATATGCACGCTGATATTGCAATCCTTTGCCGTTGTAGAAGACATCGAACATGGGGATTCAGGTGGTGAGCAACCAATCCTGGAATCAACCGTAATGACGGATGCCAAACCAACATTCTCTGCTGGGTCGATGCAATTTCTGACACTACCACTTCTGACTACAGATACGCAATTGGTTGAGAAGTCCTTACTGATTCACAAATAGATAGAAAAGATGAATATGGAGGATATAATATATAGTCCTGAGCCTCGGCAAATGTACATGTTTGTGATGCTATCAATTTTTCTTAACCAATCTATTTGTACACCACCAATTGAAGGGTTGCGATCTTCCAACCTAGGAGATTTTTGGTGCCTCCCCCATCCATGTCACATCAGATCAATAATCCAGATCACCAACCAAGGATCCAGAATGTAATAAATTGGGAGCACTGGCAAACAGCACATTTTCTTTGAAGCTCAGAAGTCAGGACCAGACAATTCTTCAACACAAAATATCAAAGCACAAAAGATCCCTTTTTTTTTAGAGAGAGAGAGAGAGAGAGAGAGAGAGAGAGAGAGAGCATATCCTTGTAAAGTGAGGAAAGAAGGAAACACTTTACCTGTGAGTTTTAGTTTCGATGGTGCCCTGTAGAACAATTTGCACTTCATTAGGAACATATCCTTGTAATTTCTTGAGGTGGTAAAGTCAAATAGAAGAACTGATCACTCGCAATGGAAGTACCAACCATAACTATAACAGGCTCAGATGTTGTTTTACACTAAAATAGATTAAGAAAAAAAATATAGAAGAAGGAAATAGAAGAACTGATCATTCCTTGCAACGGAAGTACTAATAGCATGTAGTGTATATTGATATTTGTGGAAATTCATGCTACCCTGGGTATGTAATGTTCATGTTCCCAAGTCTAATTTTTTGTCGGAAGTTTAGGCACATACACTTGGGCTTTCAGTTTGTTGACCCATGTTTCAGCATCCAGATCATTGGTCTGTTGGGCCCAGCAATTTGAAAGGTTATGATTGTCTTTGAGGAAATTTTCAAGGCATGATTTACCCATGGTGAGGGACAAAAGACCAAGGTGAAAACCCAAACATAAGATGTATACACTCTGTTCAAGGATCATGTATAGATCCTCTTCAATGGGAGTGGGGACTAGAATGACAAAGCCTATAAATAATCCCCGACCATTATTCCCAAGCATGGCTTGAAAAATAAACCAAAATGGTTGTGATGCAGCCCTGTACAGTTCACGATACGGGGGTAAACCATTACCTCCCCCCCCCCCCCCCCCCCCCCCCCCCCTTCTCTTGTCAACCTCTTTTTTTTAAGTTTCTATGTAATGAGCAACAACCCAAACAAATCATGCTTGATATATGTTTGATTAGAACCCATTTGGTTGACTTGCAGCAGGTAAGGCTGACCAACAGCATTCTTATCAAAGAATAGCCTGATATAACACACATTTGAAACACATAAAAAGATTATGGTGTTTTACATTTCCCAATTTTCCCGATATTTTTCAAAAAAAAAAAAAAAAAACTGGGCAATTAAAGTTTGGGGCTGATATGAGGCTGACATTATGTATCAGTTTTCTGGTTCCCTAATATGCTCCCTGAACCGATATCAGAACCTTGTTCCCAAGACATTCTTGTTCTTGGTATAAAATAAGAATCATAACCTTACAGTTAAGTTTGAGCAATTGTGCTGAATGAAATTCTGGTGTGCATGTGTGCTCGGGTGCATGTTCATTCATCCATGTACCTATGTTTGACAGATAGATAGACAGACAGATAGATAGAGAATTGCTCTTGTACCTTCCTCTCGTTGCAGCCTGGAGGGGAATGATTCTCTTGACTCTGTGAGGTGATATGAGAACCATTCACACTATTGTTAGGCCTCTCAACATGATGTCCGTCAATCTCATTGATTTTCCTTCCAAGTCGAGGCTTCAAAGTTTCCATTTCTTTGGTGAACTCCTTCAATGTCTGATCCAACATCAAACAAGAAATAATGTAATATTCAACTCCCCAAATCCTAATAAACAACAACTGTCCTTGGGACCCAGCCGCTATCATTCACTCACAGTGCCAGACACCACTTGCATGCTAACAACTCATCCACTGTACACATGGTATACATGCAAGCTAATCCCTGATCTGTCCCAATGTCTGGCGCTATCATAAATGGAGTGCAGCATGAATATTATACCAAGTAGACGATCGTAAACATTTGACTCCCCCATTTGGATCACTGGCCCCATCCTAGTGAGATGTTGCTTGGAAATTTCATCTTTTCCCTTATGTTTAAACTCCAAGCAATCAATCTTTTCAACATATTTCAGCAAAAAATGCATTTTGTACATAGTACTTCTCATATTATAAATCAATGGAAGATAGAAGATGCTATAGAATAATCTACCTTCTGATGACGAAGCTTTTCCTTTGTAGAGTATGTTAAGTAACTGGGGTGTTGAGGTATGATCTCTGATAGTAAACTGTGAATGCAAGTGAGAAGAAATTTTAGCTGATACGAGTTCTTGGAAGAGATATTAAACACTGCTTGGGCCAATGGCTTGTACTTCATGCTTTTGGTTTGTAGACCTGGGTGGGGCCCACAGTTTAGTGATCCAAGCCAGTCGTATGATGGGCCTCACTGTGGATGGCCCATGCACCAAAAATCCCCCAGCCACATAACATTTAGCCTCTAAAAAAATTAAATTAAATGTGAGCTGTTGCTATGTTTTCTTTCTAAACCATCTACTTCTTGACCACCTATTGAAGGTTTAGAGCTTCTCCAATCTGGGAGATTTTTGGTTCATGACCTGTTAACAATGAGGACCATCATATTGATGGATGGAATTACAGTACTGTGGGCCCACATGTACAAACTGAAAGCCTAATCAAACATATGAACGGAGCATTGCATAATACCCCTTTCTAGAGTTAAAGAAAAAAGAACCCCTCCTCACTAGCCATAATTAAAAATTAAATCCTGCCCATATTTACATGGCTCAATCCATCCAAAGATACAATAATAAAAAGATAGCATCCAACACATCAACACCAAAGTACACCACAAAATCATACAATACAAGATAACCCATGATTTCAAAAAGTAAAATGCAATTTTGCTCTAATCCAAGTTCATGAAATTTGAAAAAGAAAAATAAGAAAAGAGGAAACCAGGAGAAGACACCCCTTGCACATCCAATATCCATACTAAACATAAAACCAAAAAAGAAAAAAAAATGATGATGATGATGATGAAAACCAATAAGAATGCATGCCTTACATGAATTTTGCACTAATCCCAGTTCATAAAATAAATTTAAAAGAAGGGAATTGAAGAGGAACCCAGAATAAAACATTTTTGAATGCCCACAAAAAATTCCAACTAATACTCAGCAAAATTCAACAGAAAACCAAAAAAGTAAAAGATACCCAATAATTTTCATAGAAAATTCGTACAATTTCTCTAATACAAGCTCATAATATTAAAAAGAGAGAGAAATCACAGAAAGAAAAAAAACCTATAATATAAGAACACATGCATTTGAGTATCCATACCAAAATCCAAATTAATCCTGTTGAGAATACAAATTCAGACTTCATTGTGCTGCCTTTATGTTTATTGTTTTCACCCCACATCGGACACTTGGGAATGTGGGTTGTCATTCCTATCTATAAAAAGGGGCTCAAGTTACGTGGTTAGAGGGGAGCGCGTATAAGCAACGTAGCACCTTGTGCAACTAGGTGGTAAATAAATAAATAAAAAATAAAAATCCTGTAATCTTTCAAAGAAAATTCCATGCAATTTCTCTCTAATCCAAGCTCATAAAACTAAAAAGCAAAGAAGAAGAAGAACCCAAAAGATAAACACCTTTGAGAATTACATACAAAAAATTCCAATTAATCCATACACCAAAACACATCATCCAAAAACAAAACATGATTTCTTAAAGTGAGTTCAGACAATGTTCTCTATTCCAATCTCATTAAAATTCCCCAGAAGAAACACATCCATCCCAAGCATTCCAACTAATCCATACACCAAAAGAACAAAAAAGCCCATGATTTCTTGAAGTGGAATTATTTCAAATCTGCTGTAATCCAATCTCAGAAAATTACAGAGAGAGAGAGAGAGAGAGAGAGGGTCATGCCTTGAGTATCTATTCAGAGTAATGAAAAGATCATTGATGTTCTGCTCATCCCTATACACTTTTGCCTTCTCCCAACAACATCATCACCACCATCCATATATATCAATAATAAATAAATAAATACTAAAAAATATAAAATAAGAAGAGAGAGAGAGAGAGAGAGAGAGAGAGAGAGAGAGAGAGAGAGAGAGAGAGAGAGAGACCTGGTTGATGATTTGATTGGCGATTCTGAAGTAGAAAGAGAGAGGGAAGCGATTATCAGCTCTTCTCTTCTTCTCTTTTGATTCTGGTATTTCCATCTCTCTCTCTCTCTCTCTCTCTCTCAATTGATGAGATGAATCTGCAGAGTGGAAGAGGAATTCCTTGGGTTGTAAACAAAGAAATGTTGGATGTGGGTAGGAAAAACTTTGATACTCTGATAGCGTGTGATGGATGATACACAGGCACTTAGAAATGGCACAACGTCGCATACAAGGAATCAATTTAAACCGTCCAAATTATATTTATCAGTGTATATTTTCATTTACTAACATTTAAGCTTATTTTATTATCTTACTATCATATTGGTGGCCATTTACGGGACAGATAACAATAAAAATCCAACGGTCCTATTTCTGTAAAAACATTGTCTCATGAATCAAACGCTCAGATTCTTCAACCAATCTGTTCTTGAGTCTGTGGCTTGATGATAGTGGGCTACACGGACTGATCGGTTTTAATTTTAGTTAATATATAGCACATGTACAATTTACTAGTGCCTGCATATCAAGCGTCATGCGCAGCCCGAGTATCATATTACTCCTCGATAAGGATCGCGTGATGTTGCTGGCTTCCGGGTTGCGGCTTGTCTTCTGCTAACCGTACAACGCCCTTTCTGCATATTTGAGGGGCCGTTATTGATACTCTGGCACCATACGATGCTTGATACGCATGCACGCGATAGTTGTACGGACGCGAGCTGCTCATGCTCCTAGGTGGGGTCCACCGAGAGGTCCGTTAGAAATTCACCCCATCCATCACTTTTTTCAGCTAATTTGACACAAACCCAAAATGAGGCAGATCCAAAACTGAAGTGTACCAACACTAGAGGAAATCGTGGGGAAGGAAATGTCCACCATCGAAACCGTCCTGTGGGGCCACCATGATGTTTATGTGTCATCCAAACCGTTCATAAGGCCATTCCATCTCGGATGAACGGAAAACACAAATATTAGCCTGATCCAAAACTTCAGCTTCTCATTTAAGCTTCGGATCTCTTCAATTTTGAGATGATGTCGACGCGGATTGCGTCCTACCCCGCCCATCTCCAGCTGGGAACGGGCAGGAGCTTCGGGTGGGCACCGTCATATATGGGTTTTATCCACACCGTCCATCCATTTTTCCATGAAATTTTATGGATCAGAACCAAATTTTAGGTAAATCCAAAGCTTCTCATCGTTGAAACTTTCCTAGGGCCTACCGTGATGTTTATTTATTCATAAAGTTACGTAGAACTTGATGTAGGGAAAAACAAATATCAGATTGATCCAAAACTTTTGTGCCCCAAGAAGTTTTCAACGGTGAAAATTTAATCCCCATTGTGTGGTCCAAACGTGTCTTGAATCAGCCTCATTTTTGTGTCTGCATCCTCAAATGATACGGAGAAATGGATGGACGGTGTGGATAAAACCTATACATCACGGTTGCCACGTGACGGGCAGGACGCAAATGATCTTGAAGGACATGGTGGATTTCTCCAGGGACGATTTGCCTCTGACCTCCGGAGCTCCTAGGGCGGGGATTGGGTACCACCATGACCTTCCTAGGGAAGGATGGTCCTGTCAATGGCTCCATGGGCCCACCTTCGTGTATATATTTTATCCATGCCGTTTATCCATTTTAAAAATAAATAAATTTAGATGATGAGCCCGAAAGTAAGGTAGATTGAATGCTCAGGTGTACCACGCCACAGGAAACAGTGGGGATTCAATACTGGCCACTGGAAACCTCTTGGGGACTACTGAAATTTTGTATCAAGCTGATATTTATGTTTTCCCTTCATCCAGGTATTTTTCACCTTATTACCCGGTTAGATGGCAAATAAACATCTACGTGAGCCTTGGAAGGTTTCAATGGTGCGGGTCATTGTCACCACGGCTTCATGTGATGTGGTCTACTCAAAGTTCATACGACATGGATTGAGAAAAAAAAACAAATATTCCATCAAAAATCTGTGTGGCCCCTGTGGAGTTTTTAATGATAAGTGTTCAATCCCTATTGTTTACTGTGGTGGGATTACTTGAGCTTTGGATCTGCCTCATTCTGTCTCATGTCCTAAAATGATCTCTCGAAATGGATTGATGGTGTGGATAAAGCACATACATCATGATGCAGCCGCAGAACTTGGTGACGTCATTTCATTAGCTAAGTTTTTTTCCTCCGCGGGAGTGAAGCGGATTGCCTAGTATAATTCCATCCATCTATTTTAACATATAATTTTATGGTTTGATCTCAAAAATGAAGCATGCCCAAATCTCAATTGGACCACATCACAGGAAACAGTGTGAATTTAAACTCTACCATTGAAAAATCTTTAGAGGCCACAGAAGTTTTGGATCAAGCTCATATTTTTGTTTTCTCTTCATCCACGTTTTTGTGATCTTATGAACAGGTTATATGACAAATAAACCTCACTATGAGCCGTAGGAAGGTTTCAAAAGTGGAAATTATTATTCCCACTGTTTCCTTTGGTATGATCCAATTGAGCTTTGAGTATGCTTCAATTTTGGGCTCAAGCCTTAAAATGATTGGGAAAATTGGATAGCCTAGTGTGGATAAACCACATACATTCACATTGGGCTCAACTGAGTTTACTCAGTACGATGAAAGCGTACTGAGTATCAAACCGATTTCTCGCGAGGGAAGCGGATTGGGTGCTGAGTTACTTAGTACGCTACATCGTATTGAGTAAATTCTGTGGGGTCCACCGTGATTTATTTATTTCATCCACTCCGTCCATCCATCTTAGCATATAATTTAATGGCTTGATCCAAAAAATAAGCATACCTAAGGTAGGGTTTGCGCCAGGTGGAACTCAGCTCCTACGCAACGTGGCTTGTAAATCAGGGGAGCATATCCACGTGTCAAAAAGAATGGTCGTAAAGATGAACCAACTATCATGGGCTGGCGCATTTTCAAAGGGAGCGGTTTGGCTGGATCGCCGGATCCACCGAGGTCGGTGGATCCCTAACTGTGGAGCTCACTGTCATGTATGTTCCTAACATCCACACCATCCATATCCATTTTGACAGCTCATTTTAAGGCATGACTCAATAAATGAGGTAGATCCAAATCTTAGGAGACCATACAACGTAAAACAGTCTTGATTGAATCCTCACCATTAAAAGCTTAAAGGGGGCCACCGGAATATTTATTTTCTATCCAACCGGTTGATAAGGTCACAAAGAACTGGATGAAGAGACCACACAAATATCAGGTTGATCCAAAGCATTTGTATCACATGAGAAGTTTTTAAGGGTAGATTACCACTGTTTCCTGTATTATGGTCTACCTGAGATTTGTATCAACTTCATTTTTTTGTATAATGCAATAAAATGAGTTTTCAAAACAGATGAATGGCCTGGATATAAGGAACATACATTACCGTGGACCCCACCTTCAGGTATCCACCGAAACCGCCCTCATTTTCAAAGCATGGTACGTTGTTTCTAAGGCCCACCCGACGATGGCCTGGACCTTCCCACACACGTGCGAGAGATCCTGCTCGCACAAGTAGCCACGGCGCGCCAAGGAGTTCGTTTTCCCTGTGTTCGTGACTCAGTTTCCAGCATCTGTCGCCACGTACATAGGGCCCCATGCCGAAGATCGGGACCGTCCTTGTTGTGGATTCTGTTCTATATGGACCATCCTTTTATGTGGATGAATTTAGAATAATAAAAGTAAAATTTTCAACGGTTCTCATTCAATTCTAAATCAGTGGTTTGGATAATCTCTGAAGGTATTTATTAGTAACGAGAATATGGACGGTCCAAATCATCGTACCCTCTTAGAATGCGGGCCCCGGTGGGTGGCCAGAAAGATCCTGCGACGCGAAAGATTCAAAACGAGGGCTTTCGAGATATTTTGCAAGGAAAAGTTAGGGCCCACCAAAATCGTGTCGGCCTCAATCCCAGATTTTGATAGTCAGATCAGCCCGATACTGGACACATGGCATGCATGCATGGGGATATCTTGAAAGCACCTTGGATTTTCCAATGATCCAAACCGTTCATATGATGGGCTACATCAAAAAATTAAAAGGCCTATATCTGATTATTTCAGCCCTTTGATCATGATCGTCTCCTCACCTTTGAATAATCAAAGGGCGAGAGTGCACTTGGTCATCCCCCCATCCAAGGTGGGGTTCATCGTATAAATGATTTGGATTTTCCAATGATCCAAACCGTTCATATGATGGGCTACATCAAAAAATTAAAAGGCCTATATCTGATTATTTCAGCCCTTTGATCATGATCGTCTCCTCACCTTTGAATAATCAAAGGGCGAGAGTGCACTTGGTCATCCCCCCATCCAAGGTGGGGTTCATCGTATAAATGATTTGGATTTTCCAATGATCCAAACCGTTCATATGATGGGCTACATCAAAAAATTAAAAGGCCTATATCTGATTATTTCAGCCCTTTGATCATGATCGTCTCCTCACCTTTGAATAATCAAAGGGCGAGAGTGCACTTGGTCATCCCCCCATCCAAGGTGGGGTTCATCGTATAAATGATTTGGGTCATTGAAAAAGACCCCGATCCAACGGTTAAAAGTCATCTACATGATGATCCAGACCGTTCATCTTAGTGCGATTGTATCATAGATGATCGCCGTGAAGAGAATCAGATATCAGCGCAATTCATGCCGTCTTGAATTGCTATTCTCGAAAGTCGGTTTACGACAGGTTGAAAGGATAATGAGGTCTCTGCATAAATCATGCCGGTGTGGACCTTGCGATGAGCGGTCAAAGAGCTTTGCTATACTCACACGCCACTCATGTGCCAAAGTGGCACACGTATGTGATCCAATCCATCCGTTGGATGTCCCCCAAAGCTGAATTGCAGATGCCCTCCCCCAGAAATGGGCGTGTCCACTGATCAGTTTGAGCTTCAATTTCCAACACAAATGAACGGATAAAATTGATTTGGCTAAGTTGAAAAACTTGTGGCGTTCATGTTCGTGAATCCAGACCGTTAAAATAAGTTATAGTTGCATTCTCATTCTGCGTACATTCTCTACATTTTGAAGGATGTTTTAAACAGCTCCACTTCCACAACATGCACATAGGAGCATGCGAATTCCTCGTCATTCCCATACTACCAAAACCCAAACAGAAATCGGATTGGTACGCTTTTATCCTACTGAGTAAACTCTGTTGGGCCTACCTTGAATGTATGTGGTTTATCCAAGCCGTCCATCCGTTTTCCCAGCTCATTTTAGGGGTTGAACCTAAAATTGAAGTATATTCAAAGCTCAAGTGGACCATGCCACAGGAAACATTGGAAATAATGATTTCCACTGTTGAAACCATGCTAGGGCCCAAAGTGATGTTTATCTGTCATCCAACCTGTTCATAAGATCACACAGACATGGATGAAGGGAAAGCACAAATATCAGCTTGATCCAAAACTTCTGTGGCCCCCCCAGAAATTTTCAACGGTAAACGTTCAATTCACACTATTTCCTGTGGTGTGGTCCACTTGAGCTTTAGATATGCTTCATTTTTTGTTCAAATCCTAAATATATCCGGTAAAATGGATGGATGGAGTGGATAAAATATATAAATCACGGTGGATCTCACCGGGTTTACTCAGTACGCAATCCGCTTCCACCTAAATAAGCTTTAAATGCTTTAAAATAAATAAATAAATAATAAATCTATCCTTCGTAATATCGAATACGTGTCTTTGGATTGAAATTCAACCGTACCAATGAAAACAATCAAATAACCTTTGTTTTATGCGTGTTCGGATGAACAAGCCAATCAAACGACCATGTTCAATTCAATGAAGCTGAGATAACGACCGTGGTGCTAGCTGAGTCCAACTCATTCCAATGAAGTGGCTAAAAATAGAAATTCAGATGGTTTCAAGCCTATCTTCAAATTCATGGAGTCAGATCCAATGCCCTAGTGGACCACACCATAGATGACTCTTGCATGTAATGCAGCCTAAACTTGCTTTGTGGTGTGGTCTACTAGTGCATGGGATCTGCCTCATTTTTAAACCATGATATAATTTTAGAATAATGATTTCCACCGTTGAAACCTTGCAAGGGCCCAAAGTGATGTTTATTTGTCATCCAACTTGTTGATAAAATCATACAGACATGATGAAGGGAAATCACAAATATCAGCTTGATCTAAAACTTCTGTTGCCCCTAGAAATTTTTGACGGTAGACGTTCAATTCACGCTGTTTCCTATGGTGTGGTCCACTTGAGCTTTGGATATGCTTCATTTTTCTCTTAAGCCCTAAATTTATCCGGTAAAATGGATGGACGGAGTGGATAAAATATATAAATCACGGTGGATCCCACCAAGTTTACCCAGTAGCAATCCGCTTCCACCTAAACAAGCTCTAAATGCTTAAAAAAAAAAAAAAAAAAAAAATCCATCCTCTTGACTATCAAATACGTATCTTTGGATTAAAATTCAACCATACCAATGGAAACAATCAAATAACCTTGTTTTATGCGTGTTTGGATGAACAAGCGATTCAAACGGCCATGTTCAATTCAATGAAGTTGAGATAACGACAGTGGTGCTAACTCCATCCAATTCATTCCAAAGAAGTGGCTCAAAAATAGAAATTCAGATGGTTTCAAGTCTATCTTCAAATTCATGGAGTCAGATCCAATGCTCTAGTAGACCACACCATAGATGACTCTTGCATTTAATGCAACCTAAGCTTACTTTTTGGTGTGGTCCACTAGAGCATTGGATCTGCCTCGTTTTGTAGCCCATAACTTAACATAATTTTAGAAAAGGAATGGACGACATGGATAAATAGATAAGCCAGATCCGGTTAGACACAATCTGAGTCCCATAAGGGTGTGTTTGGCATGGTACATTAGGTGTGAATTTGAGTGAAACGAAAAAATTAAGTGCCTTTGGCATCATGTACTTGATGTTCATTGGATTCCATTGCAAACCAAATACCAAAAGCTCCTTTTTCCAAATCACCCCAATGGTTACAAAAAAATTAAAAATAAAAAAAATCACACACACACACACACCATTGCAAGCCCCAAGTTTAAAAGTATCTCTCTCTCTACCCCACCCTTTAGAGCTCAGTAAGGCAAGCCCTCCAACTAATGGCGGGTGAATGCAAAGGATGCCATGACATTTGAAATTCATTAATTTGCACATGGGTCATCAGATAAACGGTCTTGATCAAAGAACCGTAGGTGCAGTGTTCCCCTGTGCGACTCTGATCATTGGACCATGCAGTTATCATTGGCCATTGTGATATAGGTGGTCTATATAGGGTTTAAGATATTGACAATTTCGATCACTAGACTACTTACATGTGGGCCCCAATGGGCGGCAACACACATGGAGGAATCCTAGCCGCAACAAAGGCAAAATGAGTTATGGACTTCATTAAAAACAAGAAAGTAATAATCGAGTGATTCTCAGTTGAGTTGCTCTCAATCAACTGAAAATGCACTATTTACTATGTTGGCTGGTTGTTGCTGTAAAATTTATTGCTCATGGAAGGAATGTATTGCACTGATTCATAACTTTTCCAGTAATTATTACAAGGTTATTTGACACTTTCGAGAAAGCACATCATCTCTTAATGTAATTTAGTGCAATTTGGAATGAGTGATTATAATAATTAATTACTTTTTATTCAAATATATTTTTCATAATGTAATTTGCATGGATTGTAAGTTTGGACTGTAAATATATACATAGGAATGGATATGTTTAATCATCTTAATCATATGAGTTTTGCTTTGACTATAAAGCTATTAGACCCACTTTGTTGGCCCTTAGAATTATCGCATTTTTAGCTAAAATGTATATTTCGATAGACTTATTATAATAATTATCTAAAATGTCCTACATGCACATCATTTTAGGGTAGTAAAGCTAATATACGTGGTCAAATTTAGGTTTCTATGAATATATTATAGAATTTTATTTTATCTAAAATTCCAGCTCTCAAATGCAATTTTTTATATTCCATTAGAGGTCAATTACAAGTTGCCCAATACAAGGATTCTAAATCTCTTTGATTCGAATGTAATCGGATTTGGATTCCAATGCATTTCGAATACAAACTACCTAAATGACTTTTGGGGGTGTTTGTTTTTCAATTTCACTATGTAAATACATGTAAATTGGCAATAATTATCGATTACCCATGTTTGGTGCAGTAGTAATTACATTATTGCCAAAATCATTTGAAAAGTATTGATATAAATTCATGGGACCCACTGTGATGTCTGTGACATATCCACGCCATCCATTATTGTAACAAAACATATTAGGGAATGAGAAAAAAAAATAGAGGCAAATTCGAAGCTCAAGTGCCTCACACCATAGGAAATCATGGTTGTAAAAGGTTTTTAATGATAGGCATTCAACCCACTCTTTTACATGGTGTGGTCCACTTTTTTGGAAGCATGCCGTTAAATCAGCCTGCAAGCTGGATGTACGCCTGGAATAAGCCACATATATCATAGTGGGTGTAACATCCCCGATTTTTGCAAATTTGAAAATTAGATGTTTTATGATAGAGGTCCGAGAATCGCGGTCTCGAGTGTTTCTAGTCTAATGAGTTAGTGAACCGACGAGTTTTTCGATTGATCTGTCCATCTCGTGTACAATACAATGCATCACCCATAAATTCAAAATACCATTTTTACCGGACTTTGGTGTTTTAACATAGTTTTGATTTATAAAAAATTATGAATGGTTAGGATTTGTAAAATACCATAAAATTAAAAGGTGTTTTTTGAAAAATATAAAAAAGTCGCGATTTGTACTAGAAATGGAAAATCAAAATCTTTATTATTGAAAATTTAATTTTCTAAGTATTTTTATTGAATCCAAATGGGGGTACTTTTTTATTTGCATGAAATGAAATGAAATGAAAAGAGTGGGTTGAATGCGCAAGGGTGTGTTGAGAGAGTTATAGGGTGAGAGAAAGAGATTGTGAGGCTTGAGTTTTCTCTTAGGTTCTTTGCTTGTGGGCTATTCATCTCTATAATCTTCTCTTAGTTTTTTACCCGTGAGGAAGTTTTTCCATGTAAAATTAGATTGTTTTTGTGTGGTTGATTGTGTGTGGGTGTGATTGTGTTATGTTACTCGTTTAATTCCATACATTATGTGTTTAGTTTTCTTTCGCTGTAGGATGGTTTCCCCAACAAGTGGTATCAGAGCTATCGTTAGGGTGGAGCAGAATTCAGAATCTGAGACAAGTAGTATGACAATTAGCGCGAAGTTCGACATAGAGAAGTTCTTTGGTAAAAACAATTATAAACTATGGAAGGTAAAGATCGAAGCCCTTCTAGTTCAACAAGGGCTTAAAGAGGCTCTTGGGAAGCGACCAAAGGCTATGAAAGATGATGAGTGGAAAAAGCTCAACAAGAAGGTTAGAACCTCAATCCTATTGTGCCTGACGGATGATGTCCTCTATCATATCATGAAAGAGAAAGACTACGAGTGATACAATGACTAAGCTAGAAAAAGTATACCCAAAGAAATCTCTAGAGAACCGAATGTATCTGATGATGCAACTTTTCACCTTGAAGATGGAGGAGGGGACATATGTGGAGGACCACATTAGCATGTTTCTATCGGTTGGTTTGCAAGTTGGTGGCGTAGATGAACCGATGAAGGATGAATAACAAACATGCATCCTATTGAATTCTCTTTCAGATTTATATGAGTAATTCAGGAACTCTTTATGCCTAGGGAGGGAGACCATTAACGTGAGACCATTATCTCAGTCCTCCAGTCGAGGGCGATGAGAAAGTAAAATGGTGACGTGAGTTCTCGTTCTTCCTCAGAAGCACTAATTATAATGGGAAGAAATTTTGAGCACGATGAATGATATTTTAAATTGAGATCTACAGCTAAGGGCAAAGGACCAAGGTGCGGTATTGAAATTGTGGACATGAATGCCACATGAAGTGGGATTGTCAGAATCCCAAATCGAAGCAAGAGAAGTCTGAAAATTCTTCTGGGGAAAGAGTTATTACCGTAGAGGACGGTAGCGATGTTTATGATGTATTGACTATATCCGGTAAGGGGTATCTCAGTGGAGAGTGACTCTTGGATTCAGGTGTATCATGTCACGTTTGTCCTGACCGGAGTTCATTCATGATATACAAAACGTATGATGGTGGATCGGTGTTTGTGGGCAATGACTACGCTTGCAAGGTGGTGGGTATTGGTTTGGTGCGCATTAGGATGTTTAATGGAATCGAACGAGTCCTGCAAGATGTGAAGCATGTTCTCAAGATGATAAATAATGTGATATTTCTTGGTGCATTCGAGGTGAAAGAGTGCAGGTTCATCGATCGCGATCGGTACTGTAAAGCGATGAAGGGGCACTTGTGTAGATGAAGGCACGGAGGTGTGGCCATCTTTACAAGTTGATCGGGAGCACTTTTCACGGTTGAGTTGTGGGATCGGCAGCAGGATCCACGGTTGCTCATATGTGGCAAATGTCCAATGGCCACATGAAAAGAGCGACAATGAGTGTGAAAGTGCGATGATAGAGTTGATGGAGACATGAGAAGCGGTGGAGCTATGTTGAAGATGAGATGATGAAGAAAGCAAGAAATGATGAATGGTCAAGTATGACAAGGTGCAACATGAACATTTTTGTCACGGTGGAGATTGTTGGAATCGGTGACTCAAATCTATGTTGGATAGGGCCTTCGGGCGACCGACTGGGTGGTTGGGCGCTCGAACGTGACCGGATTTGGTACGAGCTCCCTAGGACTATTTTGGGCATTTTCAGATGCCCGACCCAAGTTTGTTGGACGACCGACGTGGAGCTCGAGCTCCCGATCGGGTAATCGACCGTATGTCGGTTGTGTTATATAGTTTGCCCGATCTTGCACGATTTTGCGTAAGATGTTTCTAATTTTGGGTTTATTGCTATATAAGAGAGCGTAAACCAGGATTAGAGAATCCTAGATGCGCAAGGGTGGGTTGAGAGAGTTTTAGGGTGAGAGAAAGAGCTTGTAAGACTTGGATTTTCTCTTGGGTTCCTTGCTTGTAGGCTGTTTATCTCCGTAATCTTTTGATTTATAGTAGATTCGCTTTGTACCGTGGTTTTTTTACTTGTGAGGGGGTTTTTCCATGTAAAATCGGATTGTTTGTGTGGTTGATTCCGTATGGGTGTGATTGCATTGTGTTGATCGTTTGATTCCATACTCTATGTGTTTGGTTTGCTTCCGCCGTGGGCTGATTTCCCCAACACATTAATCAAAGAACCCTTCTTGCTGATTGGATTATTAATTATGTCTGCCAATTTGCAGCCGTATATCATCACTAACTCTGTCGCTACAAACGTGCATCAGCATCGAGATTGCAAATCATGCCCAATCCTAGCGGACGCGGTTTGGCTAGTGACCTGAACACCAACAAGCTAGCATGGTGTCAAAGCTCTGTGGGCCCCATCATGATGTATGTGTTTTATCCACATCGTCTATCCATTTTTCCAGATAATTTTAGGGCATGAGTTTAAAAACGAGGCAAATCCAAAAATCAAGTGGAACACACCAAAGGAAACGGCGGGGATTGAATGTTTACAGGTTGAAAACTTCTTGGGGCCTACAAAAGTGTTGGATCAAGCTGATATTTGTGTTTGTCCCTTCATCTAGGTCTATATGATCTTATGGACTAGGTTGGATGATAAATAAACATCACTGTGGGCCCTAGAAAGGTTTCAACGGTGAACATTATTCTTCCTACTGTTGCCTATAGTGTGGTCCACTTGAGTTTTGGATTTGCCTCATTTTTAGGCTCATGTCCTAAAATGATCCGAAAAAATGGATGGACGGTGTTGATAAAACACATACATCATGGTAGAGCCCACAGAGCTTTGACACCAGCTAGCTGGCTGGTGTTCGGGGTCACCAGCCAAACCGTGTCCAATCCTAGCACCCTCCGAATGGAGAGCGGATCAGGTGAGACCCCGGCCTCAGCTAAGAGGGTAAGGTCCTATCATGGGGTTACCGTGGGGCCTACCTTGATGTATGTATTATGTATCCATGCCGTCCATCCTTTTTTTTTTTTTTTTTTTACATATCATTTTATGACACCATCCCAATAATAAACCAGATCCAATAATCAGGTGGACTATAACTTAAGAAAAAGTGGTGATTGACCATTAATGGGCCACAAAAGTTTTAGATCAAATTTATATTTGTTTTTTCACTTCATCCAGAAGTTTTTAATGGTATGAAGGTCAATCACTACTGTTTCTTATGGTATGGTCCACCTGATAATTGGATCTACTTCATTTTTGGCATAATTCCCTAAAATGATCTGTAAAAACGGATGGACGGGGTGGATACATAATACATACATCAGTGTGGGACCCACGGTAACCCCACGGTAAGGGCCGGACAGTCTTGCGTGAGGCCGGGGTCTCACCTAATCCGCTCTCCATCGAATGACCTCAAACCCGATTCTGATTCCAGTCATCTACTACTCGTGAACGGCCCCAAACCTAATTCTAGTCATATGCTCCCCACGAACGACCTCAAACCGGACTTCTCATCTGCATTCTTCCTTTCCTCATCACCGGTAGCCGCACCACCATTGCGATACTCTTCCTCCTCCGACAACCAGCAACAACACCCCTCGTCATTGCCAGCAGTACGATTTATGAAACGGTGGTGAGTGATCCACTTAGACGCGGCATATATCTATGCCAATCCGACCGTCTAAATCATGGGCCACTCTGTTGATGGAGTGTATCATGAAAATTATGCTGGTTTGAGGATCCTAACCATGCAATTGCTAAAATGAAATTGGTGGACAGTCTATTCGGATTAATGGTCATCAGACGGTTAAGGCTGTTTGATCAGTTTTGTGCTATCATCCAACCACTGTAGGTCCCCATATGAATTGGGTGGTCTGGATGGATGGACAAGTCCGACGATGGGACACCACTGTTTGAAAAATGATAAAAACGCACACAATAGCCTTTATGGGCCGAAGTGGCCCTGGCCCACTTAAAATTCATCAAACTAACTCCAACTAATCCAAACCATTACTCGTAAACCCAGCCCGAGCCAACCCAACCCGACCAGCAACGACCCAACTCTTTCGGTACTTATACTATTTGTTTTGGATATTGGGTGTAGTCATCTGGCCGAGCCCATTAGGTTGGGTTGAGTCATCTGGCCGAGCCCATTGATTATCCATATGAGCAGGTTGACCGAAGCCCAATTCATGTAATTAATGGGCCACGTTTTAAAACTGAAGCCCACCCACTAGGCATTCAGCTTGGCTCAAACCCGCCTGAGAAGCAGGCCTGGATCATCCACATGTGGGCTGACCCCGACCCATTGCCAACCGTACACGTGTGACGTGAGCCAACGATACTACATATGATATGAGTGTTTGCATCGTGTTTAGTAATCCCAATTTCGACGAGTGGGGCCCAACAAATGAACGGCTCTGATTAGCTAATATTTGTAAATTCCCTTCATCCATGTCTGTGTGATCTTATGAACAGGTTGGATGACAAATAAACATTGCTGTGAGCCCTAGCAAGTTTTCAATGGTGGAAATCATTATTCCTACTGTTTCCTGTGGCGTGGTCCACTTGAGCTTTGGATATGCTTCAATTTTGGGCTCAACTCCTAAAATAAGCTGGAAAATCGGATGGACGGCGTGGATAAACCACATACATTCACGGTGGGCCCAACATAGTTTACTCAGGACGATACAATTCGATTTCGTGCTTGTATGTAGACGTGGCGCATGGGCTCCTTTCTTCCCTTTGGAATTCAACGGTGTAGAAAAGATGGCATAACTATGACAACACTATTACAACACTACTTCGTTCTGTTTTGACAAAGAACGCTTCTCTCTCTCTCTCTCTCTCTCTCTCTTTAAGTAGAGAACTGTTGTTCTTCCATGATTCTGCATATGGAAACTGGTTTGTGTTGTTGTTGTTTTGCCAATTGAGTCAACTGGAAACCAGATGAGTCGAGTCAACTCATATACACATTTGAAAACCCGTATTGAGTTTTTCTGAGTTTTCTAAGTTGTATTTAATATTTAAAGAGTGTTGATTTACCTTGATTCAAGTTTTTTTTTTTAAGCTTTCTGGATCTTTGACGAGATTTTATTTTTATTTTTAATTCGAGTAGAGTTTTGACCGAGTCATGACCCAAGGAAGTTTTCCTCAAGTCCTAGTCCATTTGAGTCGAGCTTTTTCGAGTTTTCAAATTATGGTTTTCCCCATAGTTTAAAAACCACAAAAAAACTCAAGACTCAGACTCGAAAGTCCGCGAGGTGTATAAATATGGTTGTCATGATGAGTCAATTCGAGTTTCACCGAGTTTTGCCAACCGAGTCAGAGTTCTGGGAGTTTCACTTGATTGTTGTCATACGCTTATCATGAGGTATAGCATGTGCAAAGAATGTGGAGAGAGGAAGGGAGACCCGTGGAGAAAGGAAGGGAGAGTGATAGGGAAGAAATTGGATGATGGGGCTGCAACTAGTGCCTGCTACAAGCAAAATGAGAAAGAACTAACCGGATATTCAAAAGGTAAGTACCCCATCTCATTGTTTTTGGAAGTTTGGATCATTTTAGGTTAACATCCTAACATGAGCTGAGATAATTGATAGATAGAATGAATTTCATATAAATATCATGGTGGGCTCCATATAGTTTTTTGAATATTGAAAAAGTTATATCATGCAGGTTACACTCAACAAAAAGAGAAAATGATTCAGGCTATACTTATAAAAAAATAAAAAAATGATGGCAATACCTCCAATTGAAGGACCACACATATGGAATACTCTTTTATTCGAGGATCTCTTGGCGACTATTGGCAAGGGTAAAAATATCACCTACTACTCTTGTTATGGTAGAGATACTATCTTAGTTTTGCGAGGGCAAGAAGCATTTATTGGAATTGGAATATGAATCATGAATTTAGGGTTGGTGTTCAAAATCATCTCAGGCAAAGTATGTGTTCCAATGATTCTCATGTAGTTTTCTTGCTAGCTAGAGAAGTATTAATTATTATCTAAGTTAGTGATTAAGCCACTCACTATCCATACATGTAGCACAAACGTAATGGGTCTGGTTCTAATCGGGTTGATGGGCTCTTAAGCACAACTTGAGCCTCGCACGATCGTACATTTTAAGCCTCAGTTTGCACCTTGAGTTAGAGAAGGCAATGGCTGGTCTAAGGGATGAGATGAAGTTGGCTCTAGGCCCAACCATAGAGCCCTAAGCCTAAGCCCTAATGGGCTAAAGAGGGCCCGACCTTATCCCACAACTTAGACGGCCAGGCTGGGCTAGCTAGGTCTAACTTTATAAGTTAAAGATAAGTTACATGTATCTTATATATATATTGGTGCACAATCGGTAAGTGTATGTTTATAAACCATTGTATTCTTCCAAAAATTAAATAAAAGTTTTCCCTAGCATATATACCATGTCAAACAAGATCATTCATCACGCAATTGAGTGTTTGCCTCACACCATCTCCCATAAGGTTCGTGATTTGGACAATTTATAAGTGCCTTTCTAGGGCCATCAATGGATACCCAAACCCATGGATACCTGATGGACCCAAATCAATTTTAATAAATCTGGTCCCATTCATTAGGCCCATTAAGGGCTTGGGTACTATCACCTTTTGGACTTGGTTAGAAATTGGGGTTTAGTACTGGGGTTTCGGTGTATATTTAACATTTATTGATTATTCTAGTAAAAGAAAAGAGATTCCCTAAGCTACACACACAAGAGAAGCCATTTATACACCATGCGTGTCTCAAAGTGGCATGTGTGTGAGATCTAATCCATCCATCAAGGTAGTCTCAATAATTTATAATGCTCTTATTTGTCCTGTACCCAACTCAAAACCTCAATTCAATATCCGATGGGTACCAAAACCGATTGGATCCGGGTGCAAGTCTTCAAGATCTAGACCCCAACCCGAAACCGACCCTTGTTAGCTTTGGTATGATGTGTACTCTATATAGGATCCAACCTAAAACCGATCCGGTTAATAGCCTTGTATCATCCATAACGCTCTACCAAAGTATATACACTGTTGTACAATTCTATTGTATATGTTACTCATACCTATGTACTATGTAGTATACACTAGGAAAATGGACCAGGCCAGGCTATTCATCATCAGCCTTGGTCCGGCCTGACCCAAACAACAAGCATAGATTTCAAGCCTTAGCCAACCCTGGCCAAGTTTAGTGACCCAAGCCTTGGGCTAGCCCAAATGGAGCCGAATCCAAGAGTCCAATGAGCCAACATGCCAACATGGCTCATTGTCGACGGTCGTAGCTGGGTGTATAAGGCAGCCTGTCTGGGCTGTATAAGGCAACCCATTTATCGGGGGATGCAGATTTCATGGTGACCCTGCTACCATCGACCTCTGTAGGGGACCATCGTGATGTATGTGTTTTATCCACGGTGCTCATCTGTTTTTCCAGCTCATTTTAGAACATGTGATAATAATTGAAGCGTATCCAAAGCACAATTGGACCACAGCACAGGAAACAGTGGGTAGTATACACTAGGAAAATGGGCCGGGCCAGGCTATTCATCATCAGCCCTAGTCCGGCCTGGCTCGAATAACAGGCATAGATTTCAAGCCCTAGCCAACCCTGGTCTAAGTTTAGTGGCCCAAAACCTGGCCTACCCAAGTGGAGCCGAACCCGAGAGTCCAACGGGCCAACCAGCTGGGTGTATAAGGCAACCAGTTGACACAGCCCTAGCTGGGCTGTATAAGGCTACCCATCTATATGCGGACGCGGATTGCGTGGTAACCTTGCCACCACCGACCTCCGTCAGTTTTGTGTTTTATCGAAGCCATCCATCTGTTTTTCCAACTTATTTTAGGCCATCTGCTAATTATTGAGGCACATAGAAAGCTCAAGTAGACCACACCATAGGAAAAAGTGGGGATTGAATGCCTATTGTTGAAAACTTCTTGAGTGCCAAAGATGTTTTGGATCAAGCTGATATTTATGTTTTCCTTTCATCCCGGTCTTTGCAACCTTATGAACGGGTTGGATGGCAAATAAACATCACTGTGTGCCTAGGAAGGTTTTAATGCTTGACATAATTATTCCCACTGTTTCCTGTTGTGTGGCTCACTTGAGCTTTGGATGTGTTTCAATTTTGGATTAAATTCCTAAAATGAGCTGAAAAAACGGATAGACGGCATGGATAAAACATATACACCACGGTGGGCCTGATAGAGGCCTGACACTACGTAGCTAGGTGGTGTTGGGGACACCATGCAATCCGCGTGCGTGCGTGTGGGTGCCAAACAAAGCGAACTCTGTCTGATAAGGATCGTGTGGGTTCCTGTAAGGACGCGGATTGCGTCCTTCCTCAGTATGGACGCTTTACGTCCATGCTAATCCATGGAGGGGCCCACCTTGATGTATCTGGTTATCAACGCGGTCCATCCCTTTTCTAAGATCATTTTAAGATATGATACCACGAATGAAGGAGATCCAATGTTGAGATAGACCACACCTAGAGATGACTCTAGGCATTTAATGCAAGTTTCATTTAATGCTTAGGTCATTTAATGTAACCAAGCTCACTATTTGGTGTGCGCACCTCAGGGTTGGATCTGCCTCATTCATGATCTCATACTTTAAAATGATCTTAGAAGATGGATGGACAGCATGGATAACCAGATACATCACAGTGGGCCCCTTCACGGAAAGCGTCCATACTTAGGAAGGATGCAATGAGCATCTTGATAAAGCGATCTGTGTCTGATTAGGCTGCATCGAGGAATGACCCACATTGGCGGGAGAGGATTAGGTGAGACGCCGGGTCCACCGAGGTGGCCGGGACACTCACTGTGGGGCTTACAAGTGATGTATGTGTCTTAAATCCACACTGTCCAACCATTTTGAAAGCTCATTTGAGGGTATGATCCCAAAAACGAAGCTGACTCAAATCTTAGGTGGACCACACCACTAGAAACAGTCGTGATTGAATCTTTACCATTAAAAACTTCATGGATTCTACAGGAATGTTTATTTGCAATCCAACCTGTTGATAAGGTCACAAACACCTAGCTGAAGAGACCACATAAATATCACCTTGGTCCAATGCTTTTGTGGCCCATTAGATGTTTTTAATGCTCATTCACCACTATTTCCTGTACTAGGGCCATCGGGATCTGGAACTGCTTCATTTTTTGGATCATGTCCTAAAATAAACTTTCAATACGGATGGGCGGCGTAGATGTAGTCACATACATCACAGTGGCCCCAAAGTCAGGGGTCCCACCCACCTTGGTGGATCGTGGATCCGGGGTCTCACCTAATCCACTCCCCACATTGGCTAGTGTTTCCTTCCATGCCGTACACTTTCTAATCCACGTCGGGCCAGCATCTTGCCATGGCTACTCACGGGAGTAGCCAGTCCAATCCTGCTATCCCACACATGACAAGTGTAGATCCGGGCCGTTCATCAGATGGGCCATGCCTAATAAGTGACTTTCTGCTGGGAAACCATATCTCTCGGTCATCAAGTGAGCCACAAGCGTACAGCGAATGCTGAGCATCGGTCAAAAATTTTCAACCGTCCATTTCGTCACACAGGTGAGACCCGCCTAATGACCAAACCGGCCAGAGTTTCAGTCCACTATATATAATTGATCACGAAAACAATGCGATGAATCACATCTCATCCACAGACGCGACATCGCCACTTGTGTTGAGAGTAGTATTACAATGCCTACTCGCATTTCTACATTCTCAGAAGAGTTTTGCTGGAATACACCCCTACATATGGCAATAGTATACGTCGTGACTTAGCCATTGGATGGTGGTATTTTAAATGAAGAAGACCGTTTATAAGATGGACGTTAACATGGATGGAGGATTCCCAAAATAAATACCCGTTTGAAAAGTCTCACTCCATTGATTATTTAGATGTAAACGATACCGTTACTTTTCAAAGGAAAATATCCAAGTGATTAAGTGGTTGCAAAATTGAAATATTTTTTATTTTATTCTTTCTATTCCCTATCCAAGATGAGATCCATCATATAAACAGTTTGGATCATCTAAATATAATTCAATATCTAACGGCTGTAATCACTGCTTATGCTATAGCTATACGTCGGGATGTATTGTAGCAAACCTTTTCCAGAAAGGTATGGACCAAGACCAAGGCCAATGGTCAGAAACGAAGTAACGATAACAAAACAGATAAAACTGCCATGGCTTCTCAGCTGCTGCAGCACAGCGCTGCTAATCTGCGCCATGGTGCGCATCAAAAGATCAACACCTTCTTCAGTACTTCATCATCCTCTTTCCTCTCCTTTCCATCTCTCTTCCACAGACAAACACGTACGAAAACCGGCTTCTCTTCCGACTCTAAGAGCGAAAAGGAAACCCCAAGAAGAAATGGAGGAGAAGAACGTGAAAGAAAAAGGCAAGGAAGCTGTGGTGGGGAAGGAAAAAGAAGAGGTGGGCCTCGTTGCCTACGCTGGGAAGGCGGTTCAAGCGATCCCTGGGCCACGAATCGGGAACAGCTCGTTCCCGTGGATTCTCGGCGTCCCGTTGGCTTACGTCTTCGTCGCCGGCGTTAATGCAGCTTGGAAGCTCAGCTCACCCAAGGTGAGGAGAATGATGGTACGGATGTCTTGTGTATGTTCATTGCTTGGTGGGGCCCACTTTGGCCACAGGCCTGACGATGGGATCGGTGTGGTCTGATAGATGCCAGGCACTGCGTGGATGGCTGAGGTTCCCAAAAATCTAGCCGATTGGTGCGCGCACTTGAATGGCTTGATGGTCCAGGCAATGAATGAACGGTTCTGATCATCCGATCACCACTTCATGTGGGCCCCACATGGCAATGCATGGTTGAGGTGCGAAAACCTAGCTCCCCGCCAATCTTCTTTGAATTGGTGCATCGTATTCCGTTCCGTTAAGGTTGATGATGGATGGCCAGGATGTTGAGCATGAAAAAAATTTAATATGCAACGTAGTTAATTATGTGTGTGACATCCTGGCGGTCCACTTGATGGGCCAAGGTGTGTGGATCATGTGTCTCAAAAATAAGGATGGCTGGCTCATCAGGTGGCCGGCTCATCAGGTGGCCGCAGTGGACAGAACAAATGGACCAGATGATCAACGTAATGTGGCCCACCAGATGTAGCTACCCTGATATTTGAGTCAGATGAATCTGCATAACTAAGCCCACCAGATGGACAAATCAATATTGCACACACATACCAAATATCACAGATGGGGGAGCGAATTAGCCGTTACCCTGGTAACAGCTTAGTAGTTGTTACCCCTACCGTGTGGGCCTACCTAGATGTATTTTTTTAGAATCTGGATCCTCTGTTGAAGCCGAGCAGGGAACCTTCTGCTTCTGCTGCTCTGATTGGTCCAGCTCATCCTGACATTGTTCTGCTTGGTTTCAATCTGTTTTTCCATTCTCATTTAAGGATGACATCACAAATCATAAGAAGATCCAAATCTCAAGCTGACCATACCAATAGAAAGAGTGATTAATAACCATTAAAAAACTTTTGTGGGACACAAAAGTTTTGGATCGTGACATTTCTAATTTCCCTTCACTCATATTTTCTTCTTTTTTTTTGACATTATCACAAGTTGGATTGAAAATAAACATTAGCAAAACGTTAGGATGAGCCCTTTGGAAATTTTAATGGTGAGGCACTCAATCCCTACTTTTTCCTTTCGGTGTGATCCAGCGGAGATTTGGATCTGTATAAATGTTCGTATCCCATCCTAATATTGTCCGTATATATATATATATATATATATATATATATATATATATATATATATATATATATATATGCACGGCGTGGATAGACACGGTAGGGGTAAAACCCACCAAGCTTGCATGGGGACTGATTTCCTACGCTCGAACGTATAGTAATTTTCATGCTCTTAACCTTTGTGGGTCCAACCCGTCTTGCTTATGTGATGAAACTCCCCATGTTCACCGTATATCCCAAGAATCATCCTGAAATAAAACTTATATTTGAATCATCACATGATCAATGTAGAATTATGAAAATAACTATATATATATATATATATATATATATATATATATATATATATATATATATATATATATATATATATATTCACGTAGTGTGGCCCACCTGAGTTTTTAATGACCTGATACTTGGTGTTTACCTTTATCCGGGTGGGACGCACCTGATGAATGGGTTCGATGGAATGTATATATACAAGACGGTTGAGCACACATCCCATCGGGAATTTCTGCGGTGGAGATCACACTCCCGATTATTCCCTTTGGTGTGGCCCACCTGAGTCACGTATCAGGATAGATCTTGGGTTCTAGGCCTAATATGGGGGATCGAACACAATGGATTTGTTGTATCTCAGTCATACATCTCGGTGGCCCCACAGAGCTAAAACGTATCAGTTTCTAAACCATGGAAGAAAATTTTGGGTATCTGACGGAGGCTTTGCACTGTACACTCGGGTCTTCAACTACTACAAGCGGGGCCTACCCTTCGCTAATCCACACCACCGTTCTGTTGGGTCCCTCATGGCTGTTGATTGGGAGATACTAGCCACCAATATTAAGAATATTCTCAGTTGAATGTGGACCGCTGCATATATTTTCATCTCAACCGTCTTTTTTGAGGATACAAATTGAAAGGCCAGCATTCTCCTATATGAGGAGATCTTTTGGGCATGTTCTGTCCACCATTGGGTGCACCCATGACCATTGACTGCAAGGTTGTGAGTATGTTACCACATAGACATGCATAACATGCTATGACTTGTCATGGAGTGATAATATAAACGTGCGAATGGTGTGGAACCGAATGTGATCTTTAAGGAAAATCCAACCCGTCCATTACATGCGTCTACTAATTTTAGATCTATATCCCAAACTTCAGTCTGATACATAAATAATGTGGGCCACACCAAAGTAAACAATGGGCTATACTGGCAAGAGAATGCCATAGAAACTTTCAGATGGAATGTGGGGTCACCGTGTTGTGTATATGACATCTAATCCATTCATCAAGTGCACCCACTTGGACGAAGGAACCTGTTATGCACCCCACTAGGTGGGCCATAGCATGTGAATATATAGGTTTTAGGCGTGATTGTACGTTGAATCCCTGTGGTGCATCCTACCCCAGTTTTTGATAAGGATGATTGTTGGGATGTACGGTACCAATGAGAAGTTGCATCAGATTCACGGTTTGGATTCCACGTAAACATCACGGGTGGCCCCAAACAGCTCCAATGCAAGGTAATTATCATGGGGGAGCGGATTAGGTGAGACCCGGACTCATCCAAGACGGTGCGGCCCTTTAGCGTGGGGCCCACCTTAATGTATGTATTCTTCATCCACGCGGTGCATCCTTTTTTTCGGTATACTTTTAGGGCATTATACAAAAAATGAAGCAGATCCAATTATCAGTTGGACCATACCATAGGAAAGAGTGGTGAATGATCATTAATGGGCCACAAAAGTTTTGGAACAAGCTGATATTTGTTTTTTCCCTTCATCCAGGATTATTTGACCTTTTATCAACAGATTGGATGGAAAATAAACACTACAGAAACATTAAGGTGTGGCTTAAGAAGCTTTTAATGGTGGGCGTTCAATCACCACTTTTTCCTTATGGCATGATCCACCTGATAATTGCATCTGCTTTATTTTTGGGATAATTCCATAAAATGTTATGGAAAAACGGATGGACGGTGTGGATACATAATACATACATCAAGGTGGGCCCCACGGTAAGGCCGCACGTCTTGGGTGATGCCAGGGTCTCACCTAATCCGTTCCCTGCATTTCCAACCACATGTGAATGAGATAATTGCTCATGGCATGTCATGCATGTAACAGCCAAACATGTTTCATCCACAAAAAAAGGGGAGATGTTTGTAGTTATTGATCGGTTACCTATGGACCTTTCATGTTAAATCTGGAACGTCCAATCCTCATCTCTAGGGTAGAAGTCCAGGTTGAATGAACTTTCACTTTCCTTATCCTCTCGTTTGGATGGATGTGATATCCAAATCTCTTAGCTACTCACAACGTTTGATAATTTTGGTGCATGAAAGGTGCCACATAACCTGATCATCATAAGTATCTCTCTTTGAAAAAGCAATACCAAGTCATTTCATTTTCTCTCGTGACTAAAAGCCTCTTCATCTCCAACCACCACGCTTTATATGAAGTTCTCCTGTTGCTGCCCCTTCTCCCACCAAAGACCGGTCTCTCTCTCTCTCTCTCTCTCTCTCTCTCTCTCTCATCACAATTATGGAGCAATCCTAACCATTAAAACAAAAGGGGTGGAAGAATTGCCTAAATCCAGTTAGTCATTTTTGTATGACATTTTTGAATGGTTAGGATTGCACGGTCATTGTGATTTGCATATGCATATGCATACACGTGCATGGAGACACTCACAAGCACAACCACACACATGTTGGATGGTCCACAAATTTTACAATGGGGGTCTTATTTCGTTTCCTTTGGTTGCAATCTATGGAAGTTTTGTCACGTCATTATTTCATGGAATCGTTATATCACAAATTTCACAATGTGGGTCATGTTTCATCTTTTACATTGGAATTTGTTTCCGCACCTTTGTCTTACCTACTGGCTCAGCTGGAAGATACCTAGGTGTTTCAACAGCAAGTCACAAGTAGACACACTAACCATAATAGTAGATGGTCGCATTGTGTGACTAACTTTGTGGGTGCGTTGCAGTGACTAACAAAAAAACAACTTCCACCCATTAATATGTACATGACATCCAACCTGTCCAATAGGTTCTTCCAACCATTCATATGTATATGACATCCAACATCATGAAAATCATCTTTTGGGAAAACTCAACAATAGCAACTTATTAAGTAGACCACACTTGTGTTTTACTATTCATCAATTGATGAAATTTATTTTATATGGTATGGCCTCACTCATGTATAAATAGGGATGAATTTTGCACTAGGAGAACTTCATGATGAGGCCAACTTATTGGAAGGTTTGGATGTCACATGCACTTGATAGTTTGAAAGTTATCATCTATGGGGATTAAAACTTCTTAAATGGTAATAAAGTCAAGAAATTTTAGAGCCCACATGCTATGTATATGACATCCAACATATATATCAATGTGCAACCCACCATGATACTCAAACAAACCGAAAATCTTGCTAATAAGATGATTAGATGGGCTGCATGTGAATTTTGAAGTTTTTAAGCGGTTAATGTTCTTTTTAATATTGTGGGCCACCTTATGTCTAGATGGACCAAATTGTTTATTTATCTGAACATCACCATGGCTATAATTATTGGACTGGTTCAATATCATACAAATATCAAGTGGGCCCCCTAATTCTCCACCTTACCACTTTCTAAGAAAGAAGTTAGATAGTGGGGTTTATTGTAATTTCTCCCTTCAAAAAGCACTTTCCCTGATATTTTGGTTCTTAAAGGCGTTATATGGTAAAATCAGAATTTCTAAAGAATTTTAATGTAAAAAACCGGAGTTTCTTTCAGATATCTCCGTCCGCGGTAAGTCCTTAGAGTCGTTGGAGAGGACCCCAATTCAACTGCTAAAGTCCTGATGTATATACTACAGGACATTAGGATGTATTCTAGCAAACCTTTTATTCTATTCATTTTACTAGTTTGACCCTTTGGAGCCACCGTGACAAACACCTCCTAGATTTTGAAATCTCATCGTAATTTCTCAAAAATTAAAAAAAAAAAAAAGAAAAGAAATTATGACAATATTTCAAAATATCAGAGGTAATTAAAAGTTTGCCATTTTATTCCAACATTATCCAAATACTAAGTCAAAACGTATTTAAATTTTTAACTAATTCATTGTATAACTATGTATATTTAAACTCATAAAATTATTTATAATTAATAATTAACATTTTAATTTTTTTTAAATTTTTAGCCAGCTATTTATATGACATGCCCTGAAAGACTAAAATTTTGAAAAATCTCCTCAGAGAAATTCCCGAGATCAAGAGCTACAGCAGGTCTATATTTGAACGATGGCTCTCCTATTTTTCTAAGATGAGGTGCGACTTCAATGCACAACAAGAGTCAGTGCATTCCTATCTACCATTACATGTGATGGTTGGTGGGGGAATCTATGGACAATGTAAAAAATACACGTTTGAAAATGCCTATATTTTAAAACGTCCGCTAAGATTCCTCCTTACCATTATTGGAAGGTGGAAGAAACATGCACACCTACTACTTTTTTTTTTTCTTTTCTTTAGTAAGCTGGCAGAATTTTGAAAATCGGGTGTTATTTTGTCTTAAATTAATGAAACAATATTATTGTGTTAATGCATGGGCCACGGCACGTGAAAATCTCTGAAGTTTTGAATTTTTTTGCTGTTGTTGATCTGAACGCAACAAAAATTAAAAAGTTAAACTTCGCTTATACGTGTATACTTAAAATTTTAAAAAATATATTAAAAATTAAAATATTTTTAAGCAATTTATTAGGATTTTAAGTTTTTAACCACAAAAATGCTGATTTTTTTTTTTTTTTTTTACACATGCACCCCACACACACAATACCCCACCGTCACCCACGCACACTACGGTGAGATTTCACCACCCACAGGTACTCAACCCCAGACCTCGACCTCGTGTTGAAACTCCTGGGAGTTTACAACTGAGGTAAGGATAAGGCCCCTAAAAAAAAAATGCTGGTTTTAGCAATAATGTTCCCACAAACTTACCAATAATGCTCCCACAAACTGAATTTACTAGGCACGATTATTAGGGAATGAAATGAATTTACCAAATAGTGATTCTTGAGGAATGAAATTACTAAATTACATAGATATACTTTTTCTTTAAGAAGTGATAAAGCAAAACCGTGAGGCCCACATGGTACGTGAATAACATTTAATCTGTCCAACATATGCACCCCACCATGATAATCACTCCAATAAAAAAAACTATTGGATCATCATCTGATGAGTACAAGTGAATTTGAATGTTTTTGACCATGTGTATTATTTCCTATGGTGTGACAAACCTTTCGAACAGTCCTCCATTGGTCCAATCTTTATGATAGGATTTATTTATTGGATGAGTAGGATGTCATACACGTGCTACGTGAGCCCCACAATTCTTGACTTCAATGCTTTTGAAAGAAATACCAAATTTTGTAATTTTATTCCTAGAAAGACATTCTTACTTTTTAGTAGAAATTTACAAAATACTACCTCATTAATTATGATGCTCGCATCCTCGTGTTACATTTTTCAATAAGCTAACTTTTTAATTTAATTGTTATCAATATAGTGCTTTGGATAGATTTCTTAACGAAAGTTGGGGTTGGCCCTCCGAGCAAAGGGTTAGCAGATGGGGTGGGCCCTATCATAATGTTTATGTAAAATTCACTCCAACAATCAAGTACATCACCCCATATTAGGCCCAAGCCAAAAATCAGCTCCATCCATGATTCATGCATACCACATATTGGAAACAACGTACAAAGCAATGCACACCCTTCAAATTGTTTCCCTCAATGCAGCGAACCTAAATAACAGATGGATCTAATTTTTTGACCCAAGCTTAAATTTTAGTGTAGCATCTAATGGTTGGAGTAGATTTTATGTAACCATCATGGTGGGCCCAGTAAAATTAAAGGGTGGACGTCTCTCTCCTAATTATTTTCTTTGGTGTGGCCCTCTTAAATCATAGGTAACCTTGAGTTTTTGGCCCTAGGCCTAACATAAGATCATACATCTAATGGTTAGAGTGGATTTCACATGCACTGGCCCTTAATGAATCGTTGGTGGTGTCCAATTTGAAAATTCTCCTCTTCATGGAATTCCATTGATATATTAAAAACTAGAGAGAGAATTTTAAAGGGTGTCAACCCTTGATCTTTTTATGGCACCCACTGTGATGTGTATGTGTAAGATCCACTCTAACCATTAGATACGTACATTAGCTCAAGGCTAGAAAATTAAGTTGATATGAGATTTAGGTGGGCCACATCAAAGGATACAATTAGAAGAGAGACGTCCACCCTTAATTTTTACAAGGCCCACTGTGATGATTATATGAAATCCACTACAACCATTAGATACCATACAAAAATTTAGGCATGATGTCAAAAATCAAGCCCAACCATGGTACAGGCAGGTCAAACTAAGAAAAATAATTTAGAGGGTGAGCATTGCTCTTTACATTGGCTATGTTAGGGCTCTCGGCCTAACATGGGGGGACACATGTTGGTTAGAGTAAATTTCACATAAACATCATGGTGGGGCCCACTCATGCTGCTAATCCCAGGAGTGAATTAGGTGTTACCCAAGGAACAACTTAGTAGGTGTGACCCCCTACAGTGTGGCCCCACATGGATGATATTTTGTATATCCACGCCGCCCATCCGTTTCTCCAGCCCATTTTAGGATGGAATTCCAAAATTATGCAGATCCAAATCTCAGGTGGAACATACCACTGGAAAGAGTGGTTATTGAGTGCCCCACCATTAAAAATTTCATGGAGCCCATCGTAAGCTTTTAGTAATGTTTATTTGATAGCGTCAAGAAGATATGGATGGAGGGAAAATATAAACATCAGCTTGATCAAAACTTTATGGCCCACAAAGAGTTTTTAATGTTTATTCATCATTATTTCTAGTGCCCACCTAAGATTTGGATCTTTCTATGATTTGGGATCATGTCCTAAAATGAGATGTAAAAATAGATGGATGGTGTGAACATATAAAAAAAAAAATACATCAAGATGGGCCTCACACAGTTAGGGTAACACCCACTAAGTTGTTCCTTGGCTAATGGCTAATCCGCTTTCACTAATCTCTTTGCTAGAATGGCAACCCTAGTTTAAGTTAAAAAAATTTCTAAAGGGAAGGTACCCTATT
This sequence comes from Liriodendron chinense, assembly GCA_003013855.2. Lineage (NCBI taxonomy): Eukaryota > Viridiplantae > Streptophyta > Magnoliopsida > Magnoliales > Magnoliaceae > Liriodendron > Liriodendron chinense. The sequence goes on along the minus strand of ML058586.1, from coordinate 863,310 downwards.
AATGGGGTGGCTCATTGAAAACCTTTTTACAGTAGGTTTTTGGGATGTAAATAACATATCAATGAGGTAGTATTTTGTAAGAATCCCCTTTTAAGTTCTAGATGCATGATTTAGTAAAATTTGATAATCTCCCGAGAAATTGCCGACGGTTGGATTTGTCACCGTGTCTCGAAGCAATACCTCAGAGGCCGATTTTAAATCCACAACGTTCATACAGAATGTTTTGGGGCGCCCTCCACGGCTATTGGCGCGCACAGGGCTGTTGTTGTGGGCTCCACATGCTGTTTAGATATCATCCAAACCATCCAAGTGGTGCACCCCACCATGACGTCAGATCCTAAAAATCAGGCAGATTCAATCACCAGGTGGGCAACACCATATAAAAAACAACAGAAAACAGCCCAAAAGAACTCCTAAATTACACGGGTCCACCTGATGATTCCACTGGCCTGATTTTCTGGCTGTCCCATTTTCATAGTACTGGTTCTTACCTCCTGGATGGGTCGGATGTCATCCAAAAAGCATGGTGGGTCCCATCCTTTATTTGGGTGCTTACGGGTTGTACATTGATGTCCATGATCTTGCCAACCTGAAGATTAGATAATCGTGATATTTGAGTTGAGGGTGCACAAGTTGATGTGGTGCACCTTTTCAACGGATCAGATGTCATCCACAGAGCATGTCAGGCCCAAAACAGCCCAAAGTCAACTTAACTGTACTTGATGGTGTGGGAGTGGTTGGAATGCATGCATGCATGCACCATGATCCATATGGGCCATGTGGAATGATGTATTGCCGTCAAATCAGGCCAGCGTTCGGTTTGCTTGATGAAAATGATTTCCAATTAGTAAATAAAAACTAAAAAAAATTAATACTTTTGGTAAAGTAATTTTGTTTGCGTATGGAAAATCTGTTGTTGGATCCTCCGTTTGGTCCACGTCACATATTGCATGACACCATGTGACCAGGTTGCATTGAGGTGTGACCAATGAAAGGCGCTTGGATTTCATGCTTGGAAGCCAACAAAGGATCCGGACTCATTTTGTTTTTATGCATCACTTGCTGCTAATACCTATGATACTCGGGCAGAGTATTACAGGTAGAGGAGAGGTGCGGCCCTGACTGTGGGTCCCTCCTTGATGTATGTATTCTATATCTACACTGCCCATCTGTTTCTCCATATTATTTTAGGGGATGAGCCCAAAAATTATGAAGATCCAAGCCTCAGGTGGACCATACTATAGGAAATAGTGGTGATTGAATGCTCTACCATTAAAAACTTCCTTGGGCCTACCGTAAAGTTTCTTTTCCATCCAACCTATTGACATGGACACATAAACCAGGATGAAGGAGCCAAAAAAGAAAAGAAAATTCATATATTAGCTTCATCCAGAACTTTTGTGGCCCATTAAAGGTCAAACACAGATTTTTTTCCTCTGGTACGGTCCACCTTAGAATTATTCCTGCTTCATTTTTGTGCTAATGCCCTAAAATGATATGGTAGAACGGAAAGACGGCGTGGATATAAATACATACATCAAGGTGGGCCCCATGGTAAGGGCCGCGCCTAATCCGCTCTGAGTATGACAGATCACACGCAAGCACTTAGAAACGGCATATGTGGTCTTCAGATAATTAAAATAAATTGTCCAAGTCATGGGTCCAAATTTAAATTATTATGGATATGACGTATGGGCTCTTAGAAATAGCATACCGTCTCATTCAAGTAATTCAAACTAAGCTGTCCAAATCATAGGTCTCAATCCAAATATATAATGCACTGAATATTACGGTTACTTCATTATCCAACCATCAAATTTGTGTACATTATTTGGACGCTTAGAAAAGAAAAATATATGATGATCCTGTTTCAACAAAGAAGTGTCCACGGATCAAAGGTTGTGATTGTTTAACCAATCTTATTTTGGGACTGTCACTTTAGTGAAATCCAATAAGAATTTAGTCGGCTTAATTTGTATTAATGTACCTCATATTTAGAATTTATGAGTGCTTGCGTACCATGTGTCATATTTCACAGAGTATTAAATAACTCCCTTAAAAATGTTGTATTGTCCCGTGGCGCGATGTGGCCCAAGCTCTGTGGGGCCCACTGTGACGTGTGTATTTTATTCACGCTGTTCATCTGTTTTGAAAGATTATTTTATAAAAATGATTTAGATTCAAAGCTCACGTGGACCACATGAGAAAACAGTGGGCATTGAACGCCCACTGTTGAAAACTTTCTAGGGCTCACCGTAATGTTTTATTTGCCATCCAACCTGCTCATAAGCTCAAAAATAAACCTGAGTGAGGCAAAAACACAAATATAAACTTATCTAAACTTCCGCGCCCCAAGAACTTTTCAAAGGTGGGCGTTCAATCCCCACTGTTTTATTTGTGGTTTACTTGAGCTTTGGATATACATCATTTTTTGGGCTCAAGCCCTAATATCAGCTGGAAAAACAGATTGACGGCGTGGATAAAACACATACATCACGGTGGGGCTCATCGGGTGCAACAGGCAATCCGCTTCCACTCATGGTGAACCAAAATACAATTTGTTAATGGTGCGATTTAGTTGCACCAAATATCACAAAATTTCATAATACTTCATGATCAATCCGTACAATTCAATACAAAATTTCACAATATTTAGTGAATTTTGGTGCAACCAAACACACCCTTAATTGGATGCATCATTTCTTGATAAAAATCGTGATAGTACGAGCATTTCATGTATAAAATTATTTGCATTGGACCACTCAAATTATAAAAACCTTATCTATTGTACTTCTTTGGGAATTCGGGCTATTTTGGGAATTCAGTTAGTTTTTAATTTTCTCTGTAAAACAGAAAGGAATTACAGTATCCTCGACTAGAGTCCTTTTCACAGTATACTGGGATTTCTGTACGGACAGTGGGTCCCATCTATTAGTAATCCAAATCATTGATCTGCTGCGTTCCAACGTGGATTGACCAAGCCAAGAATTTCTCCATCAGTGGAAGATCCTATCCACTGATCTTGGATACCTCTTCAGTTGAATGTGAACCGTTGTATATTTCTTTTTTCAACAGTTTCTTTGTAGGTTAGAATTGAAGGATTCTGATTGTCTTATCGATGATATTTTTGGAGGGACCAGTTGATTTCAGGTGGGCCCCAGTAGATCAATGGTCTGGATTACTGATATATGAATTCCACTTTTCAGAATGGAAGACCAGAACAAACTGTGCAAAGCCCTGTGCGGCGGATCTGTGATTCCTTACAAAATGACACATGCATCAATGTGTATGGGGATATGATGCATTGCGTAGCACATACACCGAATAATCGGTGTACGCGCTCTCCACCATCTCCTATGGTGGGCCCCACATCTCGTACGTCCTGACGTGTGCATGCACTTGTCGAACGCGGTTTAGCTGCGACCGCGGATTCAGCGAAGTGGGTGCGACCCTGACCGTGGGGCCCATCTTGTTGTATGCGTTGTATATCCACGCCGTCCATCCGTTTTTCCAGCTTAATTTAGGGCATGCTTAGAAAAATGAAGCAGATATAAATCTCTGGTGGACTACACTACAAGAAACAGTGGTGATTGAACGCTCACCATTAAAACTTCTTAGGGTCCACCGTAATGTTTATTTGTCATCCAACCGTTGATGAGGTCACACAGACGTGGATGAAGGGAAAACACAAATAGCAGCTTTATCCAGAACTTCTGTGGCCCCAATAAGCTTTTAATGGTAGGAATTCAATTCCTACTGTGTGGTCCACCTGAGATATATGTCTGCTTCATTTTTGGGACCATTCCCTAAAATAATCTCAAAAAACGGACAGACGGCGTGCATATACAAGGTATACGTCTAAGTGGGCCCCACGGTCAGGGTTGTACTCACCTGGCTGGATTCGGCATCGCAGCTAATCCGCATCCTGCGCTTATGAATGTGAGTATGCTCTGTTTTCCAAATATTATCTGGATGAGCTATGTAAGGGGCCACGAGCTATTATATATGGACGGGGATTGCGTCCGACCTTGGTCGGACTTTAAGCGTCCGACCAGAACTGTTTGGGGGACCCACAGTGATGTATCAGTTTATCCAAACCGTCCATCCCTCTTATAAGATCATGTTAAGGAATGAACCCAACAATGAGTAAGATCCAACGCTATAGTCGACCACACCAAATAGTAACCTTGGGTTTCATTAAATGTAAAATCACAATTTCAAGTTGCATTAAATGCAAGAGTCATCTCTGGTGTGGTCCATAACACCGTTGGATCTGCCTCAGTTTTGTGTCCGTCTCTTAACATGATCTCAGAAAATGAGTGGACGGCGTGGATAAACCGATACATCACGGTGGGAGCTCGCTGAGATCTGGTGGGACGCTTAAAGGTCCGATGTCGCAATCCGCGTCCATTATGTATATGCCGTGCGATATTTATGTTTGCAAGTGGGCGATCTATGATAACAGTGCAGAGGGTTTCACTGTGGATGGAACATGGTCCCAATAAATCCTGATTGGATGATCACAACCATTCAAATAAGAGCTTCCAAACTGGGTCGTTAGAGCATTTATGTTCCAACCGTCCATTTTCATGATCTTAGCTGTACGGAGATTACTGGGCCGTTAGAGCATTTATGTTCCAACCGTCCATTTTCATGATCTTAGCTGTAGTGGAGATTATTAGGTTATAGCTATCTTTTGAGCCATGCGTAATCCACTTCCGTTTCCTCCTATCCAACCGTCTTCTCTTTTACCGTAGGTAGACCCACATAGGAATTTCCACTGCCAAAAGGTACAAACCATCGGTACCATTCACGGCTCTCATCTAGCTTTTGATGTTTCTTAGACCTTATCATTTCATACCAACCCACCTCATTGCATTCATCATTCATGCATCAAAGTTGGCTATTTAAAATTTATTTTTAACCGTTGACTCGTTTTTCATGTGTCATAGAAAAGGGGTCGCCACCGTCTGATCAGGAATGGACGGTGAAGAGGTCCTTGAGATATGATAATTGATTCGTTGGAAGAAGGAGCGAAAGTGGTGGTGTACCGCACACGTGTACCATGGATGAGTGGCCTGGATTTCGCCACATGTGCCAAGTGGCAGGCATATGCTGTGATGTGAGAGAGTAAATGGAAACAGTTAGGGGTCTCAATCACCACATCATCATGGCGATGGAATGTAATTCGCACATCGCATGGTCCCAAATGGATTCCGGATCCTCTGTTGAAATTGAGCAGAGAAACTCTGCTCGTCCCTTCTCTGATTGTTCTAGCTAAGCCTGACTCAGGATGATCTCGACCAATCAGAATAGCAGAAGTAGAGATTCTCTGCTCTGTTTCAACAAAGGATCCGGATTCTCCCAAATGCTATTTTTTTTCCCAGCATGATGTCATATAGTGGGACCCACACGCATCACACCGTTAATAAGATGGAGACTCGTTAATAAGAGGACCCACACGCATCACAGCGTTAATAAAAATCAAGAGGTAGAAACTCGCGCAGATTATGTAGACCACTGTCGTCTTGGGTAGGCAGCAAGTCAGCAACTGATATTCACAAGCATGCATCGCCCCATGGGCCCCACTTTCACGGTAGGATGATTTGGAGCCGTCCATTTCTGTGCATTATCTGCTCATGGGCAGAATCAGAAATCACCGTGAAAGGATGACCCTGACTATTGATTGGTGGATTTAATTGTGGACCGTTGGAATTTTTAGTGTTTAACGGTAGAAATTAACTTATACATATCAATCAACAGAGTCATCCGTTCAGCTTGAATTTTGGAGCCCATTCATAGTTGATTTAAGAATATGGACGGTTCCGATCATCATATAGAGGACAGTTCAGCTTGAGTTGGAATGTGACCCTTCCGTGGTTGGTTTGAGAATATGGACGGTTCCGATCATCAGATCATCTCTGCACGTGAGCCCCAACGTGAGCCGTTGTCAGGTCTTAAACAAGTGTGAAAACCAGAAGCAGCCCGCCTCAGACGCGCACGCCACGGACGAAGTCCAGCGTTGAAAATAGTCGTTGCTGGATTTTAAATCCAGACGGTTAGCCCTAGTTTGTAGGCTGTATTTGTGGTTAGATCCTGGCCGTTAACTTGGTAGGACTAGCTGTGGATGGCTCTTGGAAAATTATAAAAAAAAGGTCGCAGGTTTTTACACGTCCATCTGTTTCTACGTTTCGAACGGTACAGCTTGGTAGTGTGGTAGTTCATACACATGCCTCCACAACTGTGACTTTATAAAACTTGTAACTAAAATTGAACGGTCCAAATCCTGGGATACAATCTAGATAGGCCAAACGCCAAAAATCAGATTATTTGAGTAATTGTAAACTCCGATGAATTTAGACCGTTAAAATCTTTCGGCTTTAATGTCGACTAATCCACTAGTTACAACATAATTCCAGTGTAGTGTTTCATTAGTTGAATCATCTTAAGTAGGCCCCACGATTTGGACGGTTTGATGAGTCAAATATATGCCACATGTACAGTCTGAGTGCATGCTTACGAAGCATCACGTTGCTCCAGAGTATTAATCCTACATTTTTCCAATGATCCTCTCCGAATCATCCATGAACTTTTTCAGTGAAGGGCGCAGAATGTACGTTCAGGATCTTGTCCCATCAGTTGGACGGTCAGGATCATCCTATCGATATTCAGAATCTGGTCCACTTCCAGCCATCAGCACAGCCATCTGGCGGAAAAAGCCACACAACCACAGAAAAAGCATGACTAACCCCCGGCAAAACCGCAAGCCAGTTTGACAGACTCGCTGTTATAACTTCCATGCGTTGCCCCCATCCATCGCATCGCGATTGAGCGTCCATCGCATGACCAATCAACGATGGGAAAACATTTATCAAGAGATAAGTGATCTCTACTGTCCATTACGATCGATGATCAATAAATCATTAATAATAACTTATTTTGATGATTTCATTCATAATTCTAAATGACTTCCAATAGACGGTCCAAAATGAAAACAACAAAAAATTGAATGCAGGCCATAGATCAGGAATTTAGAATTCTGACATCAGTACAACCTTCTACATTCCCACTAGATGGACATTCTTGATCGTCTGATCACAATGCCAAGTGTCCCCAAACTAAGCAATGTACTTCAAGCGCGACGGACGCAGCACTGTTTATCTAACCATGGTTGCATCAGTAACTAACCAGGGTTAGTGACCTCTATATTAATGGAGTCTCAATAGACTGCATGAAAAACCGATTCTCCAGAGATTTCAGAACGCGGAAATTCCAAAGGTCTGTACAGAACCTATTTCTAGCTAGTCCGAGAAATAGCTGAAAGAGAGAGAGAGAAAAAAAAAATTCTGCTGACTTCAAGTCTTTTTTATCTTTCCTTGCTCCAATCTGAATTTCACATCATCAATCGGAATCGATTTTTCTCGGATCTCGATTCCATTTCTCTGTAATTTTCTGATTTTCTGCTTCAAATTGAGTCAATCTGAGCTTCTTCTTTTATATTTCGAGCTGATTTGGAATTTAGATGCTGGCGAATTCTCCAATTCTCTCGAATTCCATTTCTCGTGATTTTTTCGTTCAGTGGGAATCCGTTTTCTATAGAAAATGCAATTTTCTCTAATTTTCTGAAAATATAAAAACGTAATTTATTTTTATTTTGAATTTTTGTATTGCAGAAAGAAGATATGGGGAAGGATTCATACGAAGAAGCGATTGATGGACTGAAGAAGTTGCTGAGGTGAGAGATCTGCTTCTCGTCAATTTCTCATAACGATAAATACGGCTTCATTTAATTAATTTTTAAGAAATTCGTTATTGGTAGCGAGAAAGCGGAGCTTGGGCCGGTTGCAGCTCAGAAAATCGAGCGGCTGACGACCGAGTTACAGGCGCTGAGCGGTTTGAACCCGGTCGAGAGGGTAAAAACCGGGTTCGAGCACTTCAAGAAGGAGAACTACGAGTAAGTATTTCCTCCTCCAGAAATGCCATTTTTTTTTTGTGTAGGGGCAGTTTAGTCATTTCATTATTTTTCCCACTCTAAAATTGAGAATTACAGTTTTTCTGTCTGTTATTAGGATCTGACTTGTAGGCAAGAACTATGCAAATTAGAGGCTTTTAGGGGTGGAAGTATCAATTTTATGGGGGTGGAAATATCACTCTCCCACTTCCATCCTCTTTGCACAGAGTATGACCATCTAATACACGCATTCACATGGCTGATGTAGGCATTCGAATGAATAGCTTCAAAAGACTGTCCAAACCGTGTGGCCCACCTTAGATGGATGGCATCAGTCAAATCAGATTGATGGGCGAATCTTAATCTCTTGACTACCGTTCGTTTTACCATCTGGTTGACGGCCTCCATGGGTTTTACCATCTGGTTGACGGCCTCCATGTGTGTTTTATCCAAGCCGTCCATCAATTTTTCCAGCTTATTTTAGGGAATGTGCCCAAAAATCAGGCAGATTTAAATCTCAGGTGGACCACAACGCAGGAAAAGAGTGGGAAATGAATATCCACCATTAAAAACTTCTAGGGCCCACTGTAATGTTTATTTTCTATCCAAACTGTTGATAAGGTCAGACCTGGATGAAGGGAAATAACAAATATCATCTTGATCCAAAACATCTGTGGCCCCATAAGGTTTTCAACGGTAAGCGTTCAATCTCCACTTTTTCGAATAGTGTGGTCCACCTGAGATTTGGATCTGCCGCATTTTTGGGCTCATGCCCTAAAATTAACTGAAAAAATGGATGGACAACGTGGATGAAAACAAACGTCATGGTGGGGGCCACGGAGCTTTGCCACCAGCTAGCTGGCTGGTGTTGGGATCACTAGCCAAAACGCGTCCCAACTTTTGGCTAGTCAACGAAGTACGGAAAAGATAATGACGGAAATATCCCTGTGAATCATGGAATTTGCTGGATAAGGTTCTATTAACAACATTCTAATCATTTTTGTTATTGGGGTTTGTGTTCCAGGAAGAATCCTCAGCTCTTCGGGGAGCTTTCCAAAGGTCAGAGCCCCAAGGTAAAAATCTCTCCCCCTGCACCTCTCAACCCCCCCGAAGGGGTACTTTCGTAAATTCGATGAAATTGTGTTCGGGCTTGGGGCCAACATGCTGAAACAGTCTTACAATCTGAACCATACATATTCTCTTTACCATCATAAATAACAGACCGTCCCATAATTACGCTTCTGAGATGATCCTAGCCACTGATTTTGGAGTTGAATGCAAGAGATTGAAAATCTTCTTTTCATTGTTCTAAATTCATCTATAGATAATAATGAAATCGGACTCATCACTTTAGAACATGGTCGGTTCTGATCATAGGACCACTCAGCATGTGGGCCTCAGTCGATGGCAAGATTGTAAAATCATCCTAACCAGAAAAACGCCCATTCAGTACGTTCCCCCGTCGTAAACGGCAATGCCCAAAGTTGGATTTTGATTGAGTGATGTCTGCTGCGACTGCGTTTGGATGGTGTGCATGTGGATGAATATCATGCATTCGTAAAAGCGTAGTTGTAGAGGATTCTGCATGTATACATTCTAGGTGGCACGCGTGCATCTCATCCAAACCGATCAAATCATAAGACCCACTGCGAATTGCCTATAGCCCAAAGATCGCATTGATCTGATAATTCCAACCGTCCAATTAGTGGACATTTTTCATTCTGATTTTAGGCTGACCTCTGAATTTCTTTTTAACCGTCCACACGATGGGCAATGAAAATACACACTGGTGCTGGTTGATCAAGTGTGGATATTGGTTTTTGAATTATACGAAGTGGGTCCCACGATTTGGATGTAGGCCCATGCTATGGGAAGGTGCATGTCTACAGTACTCCACAATCCTGCAATGTACTGTGTACTTCCTGCGATGATAGCATCTTTTGGTTGATTAACCGTTACGGATCTTCCTTTCTCCGTATTGCAAGTATAAATTGTACTGCCTTTCTGCTGTTAAAGTGCCTAGAACCTTTTACTTCCTACTTCGCACTTACGGAGACATGTGAAATTGGTTCTCGTGCGAAGATCCGGGCCGTTCATTAGGTAGGCTGCCGGACTGAATATATGCAATATCCTAAACCTTTGGAAATTTCTTGACTGTACATGTCTTTTTTATAGTCATGGCCCACCTTACGAGCTGACTGGCCTGATTCTTGAGCTAGAAAACACAAACTTTGGGTCCCTCTCTGATCAACGGTCAGGAAGTAGTCCCCATGATGAGTTCACCTACGGTGAGTCGCGGTCTCAGTGCTCCTGCCCCTTTTTTTTTTGAGAGAGATTTGTACACATCCGGAGTTAGATTAGAGAAAAACTTTGATACTCTTGCAGAGAGTGATGGATAATACGCAGGTACTTAAGAATCACCAAGTAATTGGACTCATGGCATACAAGTAATTCAAATCTAACTGTCCAAATTATGGGTCCCACTTTAGATGTATCATGAACAAAAAACCTATGCTGTTTTGATCATCTGACTTTAGGATTGGTGGACATTTTAATTTATGGTTAAATATGAAAAATACCCAATGGTCGGATCTTAAAAAACAGTTGTCCAAGAATCAGTGATTAGGATTGATAAACCAAATCCGATTTTGGGGTTCTGACTTGACAGTAGTGCGTTCCACAATTTCATTTGGGTTTAAATTTAACTTATGTATGCCATACTTAAATTTGTAAGTGCCTGCGTATCAAGTGCATACTCTACCAGAGTATCAAATGGCTGCCTTTCAAATTATCCATGCTCCGTGTTCATACACCAAAGCTTTTGATAGTATTACCAACAGAAAAACACTGGCCCCACCTATTAGAAGTGCAGGAATCACTTTCAAAAAGGAAAGAGACCTATACTTCTCAGATCCACACTGTTGGGTCCATGGATAACATTTTCGATGATGGATTCCTTAAAAACCTCTGGATTGAAAGATCGTAAATCTTCAATGAATAGACGATCGATAGTTAGATGGTTAAAACAAAAATGTATATAAACAACCAAGAAGAAAGACAGAAGATTCTCTATTGTAGTATCTTCAGTCTGGAAGATCTTTGGAACATTCCCTTATCCACTGCGATGCCCATCAGATCAGAGGTTTGGATCGCTGAATGAGAGGCCACACTTGCACAGACGAACCAAATGCTAGGAAACGGATCCATCAGGACCCGTTAATTTCTGTCGGTTAGATGCTGAGAATCTGAAAGGTAGTACAGCCTGAAATGTAACAACGGAATATTAATGTGTGGCCGTGTGGGGCATGATGTTCCTGCCTTTTAGTGTCGATCCAATCATACCTTAGCTGTCCATTCCCATTTGTGTAGCTCTTAGTAATTGAATATTGATTAATAGTGCCATGTGAGAAAATCCGAGAATGTTTGTCACTTTCTTTGGCTTATCCATTTACTTTGTGGACACCCTTAAAAACTTGTATGAGATTCGAGCAGATCATCTTGTAAAACCCACCTTGAATTGGCAGTACCCAAAATACCACACCCGTTGAACAATCCTGACCCTCTGATTGAAACAATTGAAGGAAAATGGATCATCTAATGAAACCCAAAAGTCATCCAAGGTCATACAATAGAAATGGTTAGGTTCATGGTTAAAACTTGATTTGACTCATCCAAGTTGACTCGAATTGACCAGATTTTACCAAGACTTGAGAGAAACTCAATCTGATAACGACTAGGTTAAAACTTGAAAACTCCATTCTTCTTCTTTTTCTTTTTTTCTTTTTCTGTTATTTTTTTTACACACACACCCCACACCCACCCATGCACACACACCCCTGCAGTCATGCTGTCGTGGGATTTCACCACCTATGGGTATCGAACCCCAAACCTCGTGTTGAGACTCCTGGGATAAGAACCCAACTGAGGCAAAGATAAGAACCCAACTCAACTTTAGTTACATACTATTTATACTTTCTGATTAATATTGAAGAATATTAGAAAATGAGTTTGTGAGGAACTTCCCCTAGTTTTTTGGAGCTGGCTCAACTCAACTGTGTTCCAAGTCCAGTTGAGTTTTCGTGTTTTTAAACTATTGCTAGGATTGTGAAATCAATCTGACTTTTGGGTTCTGGCACTAGGGCACATCCTAGATAAGGTCTACCCAATGATCGGTTTGGATCTTGCATAGGCATGCCGAGCATTCGAGATGGAAGTCATGATATGTTGAGGAAAAGAAAGTGACAACTTGTTATCGCCCCAACTTGGTTTACTAACTACCACAAGAAATGTGCAACTACTTAAAAGTTCCTCCTTCATGAATAGACCCTGGAATATCCCATGGATAAAAGCAGTGATTTCAGGCCTTTTGTTATTCCACTCTCTTTCATCTTTCTTCTTCTTTTCTTTCTTTCTTTTTCATAGATAACTTTGATACTTTGGCAGAGTGTGTTGGATGATGCTCAGGCACTTAGAAATTTCTTTAAAATTGGGTTTGAGGCATACAAGTTATTCAAATCAAACTGTCCAAATTATGGACCCAATTTAGATGTTTCATGGTCCAAAAAGTAAAGATTATTTGATTATCTAAGCATCAGATCAGTGCACATTCATTGGACGGTTAAAAATGAAAGATATCCAATGGTCCTCCTTCAACAAACCAGTGTCCAAGAATGAGTGGTTGGGATTGTCCAGCCCTTATGATTTTATGACTGCAACTTGGCGACAATGGGCTCCAGTGTTTAGTGGGCTTAATTAGAGTAAATGTAGTTCATGGGTACAATTTCTGAGTACCTGTGTATCAAGCGTCCTACCTTGTCAGAGTATCAAAGACTCCCATTTATTCTAACCCTTTTAGTGCCTGCCATGTTGGGACTCAAGAAAAGTTGGGGCATAAAAGGAGTGGAGAGTGTTTGTCGGTTTCTTTCGGAAAAAAGAAAAGAGGGTTAAAGAGTGGACAGTATCGGGGGATCGTGGGATCTTCCATCAGAAGCAATGTCCGATTGGTTGACGCACGTCATGTCTCCATGATCAACAATATCCATCCAGTGGGCCCTGCCATCGATTTCCCATAGTGCTAAATCACTCTGATTGTACAGTCTATCAAAAGATTCTTCAAATTGAAGGCCAGAAACTGAGTGGTCTCATCTAACCAGAGGAGACTTTGTAAAGTGGATAACCTAAGGAGGGGCCCACTGGACATATGGCCCTTGTCATGATCATGAAAATTGGATGGCCCAATACAGTGGTCAGGCTTTCAATGGTTTCCTGGTATAATATTAAATTGTCTATTCAGATTAAAAGTGTTTGCATCTACAGCCTATTAGCCACTGCATACTATCATGTGGAGGACATCTGAGCTTGCATAATGTGGCTCCCTCCTTGAAGATGGCCATACACAAAAATCAGGCCATTCCATTCATCAGGTGGGCCACACATTTATGTAGAATGTGGACCGTTAGTTCTTTGACCATTCACTCTTTTTATTTGTCATTGGACAAGCCCAACTTCTCCATATGGTCATATTCATGGTCGCACCCACCAGCAGCCAGTAAAAACTATAATAGATGACCATGTGATTGGCCCCGGGTCCACCTACATATCATCAACTGTCTCGGTAGTATGTGGATGGCCCCTATTGTCATTGTTCCTTCTATCTGATCAGACTGGTTGAGCAAATACTAGCCATTTACAAATATATAATCCAGGCCAACACTGTATATTATGACATACATGCATCATCTTTGCACTTTCATCTTATTCAGAAATTGAGGCCCAAATTAGTCTTTTCCCAAACTTGATGTTTAATCAGACCATGGTGCATTTTAGCAGTATCATGTCTGGTTCACTTACAAACTGACACTGCTTCCTTTTCCCTCTTTTGCAGTTCATGGTGTTCGCATGTTCAGATTCCCGTGTTTGCCCATCGCACATCCTGAATTTCCAGCTTGGAGAGGCCTTCACGGTCCGAAACATTGCTAACATGGTCCCACCATATGACCTGGTCTGGATGACATTATTGTAGATTAATCCAATCATTTTCATAAATCCCCCACTAATCTTTTACTTAATAGAAGCATGTGGACCTTGGCTATGTGTTGCAGACTAGGTACGCTGGAGCTGGGGCTGCTATAGAATATGCAGTATTACATCTTAAGGTAACCTACTTATATTCTGCTTTTCTTTTTCCTTTTATCTCTTTATAGAAATGATTTTTCTGTAGGAAGGGCTGGTCCACAATACCCATGCTTGTACCTAACCCAAAAAAGAATTTACATGCTTGTACCTAACCCAGAAAAGAATTTATCTTCATGGTTTCAAGAGGCTGATGGACTCTTCTGAGTCGACTCGGACTTGGTAGGATCCAATCCGGTTAGATACCCTGAGTCACCTAGATGTTTCATGGCCGACTCGGATGAGTTAGGCCGATTCACTCCTGACTCGACTCCAGATCTAACAAGTCGGTCTGAGTCATTTAATTATTGAGTATTATAGACCTTTCATGAATAGATGATATATCATATATGATTTTTCATCAAGCATTTTATTGGCCTTACAAATCATATATGTCCTGCCTCCGCCATTTGTTAATCCAAATTGTTCATATGGTGGGCCTCATGGCAGATAGAGATACCCCAGAAATCTAACCCACAAGATAATCCTAGCCACCGATCGGGTTCCTTGTTGAGCGTGGACCAGTGGTTGTAATTGTCCTTTTCATTAGATGGCTATTCCCATCTGAAATGGCAGGTGTCAGTGCATAGATCATCCCATGTTACCTCAATGGGCCCCACGTGTACCATTGTTGGGTCAGATAGAGCTTTTGTTGTTGAAGGAAGATGCACTAGTTGGATTTTACTCTTTATTTTAATATAAAGAAGATAAAAGCAGGATCTAATGCAAAGTTTCTTTATGGTACAAAAGTGCATCGAAGTGCATTTAGATGCATCTAAGTGTCTCTAGATCTGGTTGCGTGTTTAAGTTCATCTGAGTGAAATATACTTGATGATGTACTTAGATGAACATGTTACATGCGCAAAGCTTTTTATTGAATCCAGTTTCAGTAAGACATTTGGGCCAACCTTCTTGCTTCTGAAGCCAGACATAAACCCAATAGATAAAGCTAGGTTCGGTTTCAACCTGACCCCATTGCCAACCTTCTTGAGTTGGTTCGCCTACAGGTCGACTTGACCCATTGCCAGCCCTAGTCTTAATCAGGTGTGCCTATTTGGACCGTTCAATAGATCGCCTGCCTCTTGGGTTGCCAACATGCCCTTAAACTGCACCTATTAGAAAAGGACCTGGACTGATCCGATCCATGCACTGCGGATTGTTGGTATCCATAGCTTCTGTTGATTCTTCAAAATTAGGCTTCGGATTGGGCCAGAACACTCGGTGAGCACAATTTTTTAGTCAATCCTTCACATGAAAGGGGACCTGTCAATCAGATGATCCAGGTTGATGGGTTTCTTTAATATAGCTTTCCACAAAACTCTGAGATTAGACATTTAATATAGAGGCCGGTTCATCTGCAAATTATTCACCTACATGTGAAAGTTATTTATCTGCTTCTTCACTCATTCACTTATGCACTATTCCCTACGCGAGGCACACGCATTAAGTGGGCCCCACAACAATGATGGATGTCCTAAAATCAATCCTAGCTAATAATTAGGTGGGCTATATCATCTAAAATAAGGAAAAATCACTCGAAAACCTCCGAAATCACGCAGCCCATGTGATGTTTGGATCATCCTGATTTTTGGGGCAACCCTGCTGGAGCGCTTGAACTCCATACGCACAACACAGTGGGCCCCTTGTGCAACATTTGTAAAATAATCTCACTCAATAACGACTTGTAGAGGAACTTTCCTCTTTTATCTATTGTGCCTGTGTTTTGGTATAGGAATCTTGTCTTAATTAATAGAATATTCGGCAGGTGGAGAACATTTTAGTAATGGGACACAGCTGTTGTGGTGGTATAAAGGCGCTCATGGCCATCCCGGATGATGGGTCCACCAACACGTAAGTAGTGGAATCTTCTTCCTTTTCTTTTGGAGCTCTTCTTTATAATAATAATAATAACAATATATATGTGTGGGAGATGATAATGCATAGAGCCAGGAGAACATAGCCATCTCTTCTTAGCACCTGTGGCAAGACGATGTATCAATCTGGAACGTCCATTTGATTATACCTGTTGTGGATGGAAAATGGTCCAAAATACATAAAGATAGGATGATCCTGGACATGTGATCAGTGGCCTTCAAAGTGACAGTAGAAACAGAAACTGTTAATGATCCACATCCTGTGAGATGGCCTAGGATTGTCTAATATCTGTGATTTTCGAAACATGAGCCATCCATAATGGGGCCCACTACATGGATAGTCCTGATTAACACATCACCCTGCCAATGTACTGTGGAGAAATGGCTTAATAAATTCCACCTCATCACCTCATGGGTGTGTGTTCCTTGGACCACATGTCACATGCACTTAAATAAGTTGAAGGTTATCCGTTGGGTGGACTATAACTTGTGGTCCACCTATTGCACTTGAGAGCGGTTGGACCTTGATTTATGGTCCACAAAGAAAAAGACTTCCAACTTACTGTGTTGACGCAATATCCATCCTTTCCAACCAGTTGGTCTCAACATGAGGATTGTCTTGTGAAAAAGTCAGCCCCATCTACTAATTAGGTTGGCCCTACTGTAGAAAACAATGTTTACCTATTGCTAAATAACAAAATACAAATGTGCCCCACTCAATGAGTGGATGTGACTGATTTTTGCACAAGGTAATCCCAATTATTGGGCCAACCTATTGGATAGGTTGGATTTCTCACATCCATGAGAGGTCGGAGTTATTTTCTGGGTGGACCGTAAAGTATGGTCCAACCGGTTGGACTTGATTCCTTCCCTTCTCTGATGACACAATATGATTTCTTTTAGTATATGGTTTTTTGTGATAATGATGGCATGTTGTTAGGCCGTCTTTTTCTAGGACTATTTGTTAGGAAATGTGTACTTTTCCTGATTGAATTTTCCTGACTTTATATAGCTAGAGCAATTAAGGGTCTTGATGCATATGTTTGCCAGTTCTGTAATGCACCATTCTATGCAGATAGATTCCATGGTTTGATTATCCAGACCATTGATCTGATGGGCCTTATTGTTTTTGCGGGGGCTCCACAAAAATCTCCCATGTTGGAAGTTTCTGACCCTTCAATCAACGGCCTACAAAAGACAGTTTAAGAAAAGACAGTTTAAGGAATAAACACTGCAAAGGTCCAATAATATGAAATTGGTCGGATGGTTAACATCTTCTAATTTGGAAGAGTTTTGGCTCATTTCCCATTCACGGTCACGGCAGGTCTTGTAAAATCAATGAACCATGGATCCTTGTGTGGGCAGGGTGCATCTGGACTATGTAACTCCATAGCTAATACACTATGGTAGTTGAAGTCATCCAAGAAGAGATGGAGGAGAGATTTGTGAATCTTAGCCTGCTGCATACAGGGACATAGTTATAAAGCTGGTTGGAAACTATGTAGATTACCAAACCAATACAGGACTGAGTCAGAGTGGGTCGGGGCGAGTAATACCAGTTTCATTCCCCCGGCAAGTCGCACTCCAAAACCGGTACTTAAACCATGAATCAGTGGGAATAGATGTTAAAAAATGTACATGATTCCCACGGGACCATGGACAGACGGTGGATGATGGACAGAGTCTTGTGTGTATGACTGGTGTGTTCTAATTCTCCATGTATGTTTTTGCAGAGACTTCATACACGATTGGGTAAAAATCTGTTCACCAGCTAGGCTCAGGGTAAAAAATGAGAACAGCAGTTTGCCCTTCCCTGAACAATGCGCCAAGTGCGAAAAGGTGGGCCCTTTATCTAAACCATCCATCTGTAGTTCCAATGTTTCATCATAAAACTTTAGTGTCTGAACTATAAAATGGAACTCGGTGTATAAACCATCTATATCCATCGTTGTGTGCCTGATGGTCCACTCTCATATCAATGTGGTACGTGTGAGATAGTAGACCCTTCATCAAGAGGGGCCCATGGTGAATATGTCTTGGCCAAAAGGTAAAAAAAAATCTGAATGGTTCATCAGTTGGACCATTAAAAAAATCTGCAAGGCTCACCTGGTGAATTGCCTGGATCTCACACGTACCATAATGCCTACTGTTGGAAGGACTGGGTAGGCTACAACAGGCATAGCTTGGCCTAGCATGGATTGCCGACTCATCAAGTCATATGCGACTCATCGATTCAACTCGGAGTTGGTATATTCCGATCCAGTTTGGCACCACAAGTCAGCACCGAAAATATCCCCTTCAAATGAGCTGGTCTGAGTCCCTGAGTCCTCAATCCATGAAGCCTACCATTCTTCAAGCCAAAAAATGACACCAGCCATATGTTCTAACGGTCCAATCAATTAATATTGCGTTTGTTCAAAATCAAGCAATTAATCGGACGGCTTAAGAGCACATCCAATGTTGTGATTCATCCAGTGATGGCCCATCCAACAAATGGGCCATGAATTGGATTATCCAGCACTCATCCACGCGGGCACTGGTGCAGTATTTACACGAGTTCCATCTATTTTGTACAACATGCTCCAAATTCAAGGTTGTGTTTATTTTAAGAAGCCCACTTGATTAATGGATCTAATCTGCTTGGGTTACTGAATGTGGGTGTGCAGGAAGCAGTGAACGCATCACTCACAAACCTACTAACATATCCGTTTGTTAAAGATGGGCTGGTGAATAAAACCCTAGCTCTGCATGGTGGGTACTACGATTTCGTTAATGGATGCTTTGAGACGTGGAGTCTTACATACGAATTCACGCCCGCTCTTAAAGTATAAGCGTCGATCGGTCGACCGATGGTGATGATAATAACTGCCTCTCGTTCCCAATCTTTTTATTTTTGTCCCATAATCAATGGTGTATGTCCTTCTGTGGATGTTAATAATAAATATTATTTATGTTTGCATTGTTGCCGGCTTTGTTCCTTTTAATGTACTTTGTGGATTAAGTGTATAATATGTTAATTAACGTGGTCTGATCACAATTGAATAGCTGGTGGGTCTGTAGGAAGAGTGGGCCCGACAAGCCCAATTGTATAGTGGAATTGATTAAGACGTCGACGATATCGTGTCCATCTCAGCAGAGATGACTCTTTGAGTTGGCTCAGACTCGTAACTGCCCTTGGGTGAGTCACGACTCAACTTGAGACCAAATGTGCGTTGTGGGTTGGGGTCGGCCTGAGCCCACCCCATTTCCTAAATGGGAGAGAATTCCAGCCCAATGGCAACTCACGACTCATTACCATGTGGCCCTATCCAACCCAAATAAAATTCATCAAGGCCAAGCCCAAACTGACCCGATTGAAATTAAATGGGCACGGGGTTTAAGAACGTAATATGGGGCTACGGGGCACATACACTAAATGCGGGCAGATCGGGTTGGTTCATGTGACCTGCCCCATTGATAAGCTTCATGGGTGCGTTGGGTTAGGCAGGGTTGGACCCAAGCCTAACCAACTTTTCAATTACACGGTCCACATTTTCTAACCAGAGACAACCACACAACCCATTTCGCTTGGCCCAAACCTGCCTCGGAAGCCGGTCGGATGAGTTGATCCACAGGCCCATCTGACCCACTGACACCCATATCTGCAGCCGGTGAGCTATATTACCTCCCAAATATCCCAAGGAATGAGTTTACTCGGAAAGGGAACCTTAATTTGATCCCGTTGGTGGTAACGATTGACCCCACCCAAGGATTTGTATGGACCGCTGGGGACGCGGATTGCGTCCGATCCCTGGTCCGACAATATCTGTGTGGTCCATGCCCTTTCTAAGATAATGTTAAGGCTAAGACCCAAAAAATGAGGCCTATCCAACGATCCAGAGGACCACACCAGAGATGACTCTTGCATTTAATGCAACCAAGCTTATTATTTGGTGTGTAGTCTACTTGGAGCATTGGATCTGCTTCATTTTTGGGCCCATCCCTTAGCATGATCTTAGAAAAGGGATGAACGGTGTGGATAAACAGATACATCATCGTGGGCTCCCACACAGATCAGGGTCGGACTCAATCCACGTCCGACCGCTAGCAAATTTGGTGGTACAGCAGACAAGACCAAGCCCCACGAATTTAACTATATGCCGGTCGGCAACATAACCAAATGAAGGAAACCCACATGCCTACCTAACATCACAAAAGGACCGTCCGAATGTCACGTCTTTTTTGGTGGTCCCGCATCTGAAAAATAGTAACATAACCAAATGAAGGAACCCCACATGCCTACCTAACATCACAAAAGGACCGTCCGAATGTCACATCTTTTTTGGTGGTCCCGCATCTGAAAAATAAAAAAAATGTTATGGTGATCGCTTCATGTGTTTGATAGTTGAGTGGAATTATAGCCGTGTTTTCAATTCTGACAAGTGGGGGCCATGCTTTGGCAATCCATAATATCACTAGCCTTTCGGCCATGGGTGGACCATGCTCCTCGATAGGAAAAATCGAGCGCGTAATTGGGTAAGACCCAGAACCAGCAATGTGGGTGAGACCCTGACCGTAGGGCTTACCTCGGTATATCCGCACTGTCCGTCTTATTTTCCTGCTTATTTTAAGATATGGTGCCAAAAATTAAGACCATAAGGAAACTGTGGTCATTGAACTCCCACCATTGAAAGCTTCCTAGCATCCACCGTAATGTTTATTGAACATCCAACCTGTTGATAAGGTCACACACATCTGGATGAAAGGAAAAAACAAATATCAGCTTCAAGATTTTCAGTGGCCAGTGGTGTGGTCCACCTGAAATTTCTATCTGCTTCATTTTTTGGACCATGGCCTACAATAAGCTGGAAAAACATATGAATAGTGGATATAAAATGAATACATCAAGGAGGGCCCCTACGGTCAGGGGCTCAGCCACACCGCTGGTTCCTGGTGTTGGTAAAAACCAGCAGCGGAAGCAAGCCGAACACAGCGGAATATGGATTCAAACAACCAACACAATGCAATCACACCCACAAGCAATCACCCACACAGAGACAATCCGATTTTACATGGAAAAACTCCTCAACAGGTAAAAACCACAGCACAAAACGATCTACAATGAATAAGAAAATTACAGAGATGAACAGCCCATAAGCTAGGAAACCCGAGAGAAAACCCAAACTCTCTCTCTCTCTCTCTCAAAACACTCTCCCCTCACCCTAATACAATTAGAAACCTTAGACACCTTAGGATGCTCCCTAATCCCGGATTCATGCCATATATATAGTTAACAACCCAAAATTAAAAGCGTGTTATGCAAAACCGCGTAACCATGCACAACACCGCCATTGCGCACGATCGGTCGGCAAATCGGTCGCACATAACGTAAAACAATCCAGAGAGGAAACTTCCAAATTCGTCACGTCTGCCTTAACAGCCGACCGGTTGGAGCACACCTCAGATCGGTCGGTCGCCCGACTGATCTGAAACACCCAGAAACTGTCCAAACCTCGCTGTGCTCCCTGGGCAGAAATCAGACCGGTCGGCCGACCGGTCTGAGCACCCAACTTTAGCACATTTTGAAGGCTCCTCCAAAAATCTCCATCGAAGTTTCAAACGTCGAATCCAATCTTCCTTGCTTTCTTCATCATCTCATCTTCAATATAGCTCCATCGTTTCTCGTGCCTCCATCGACCTTATCCTTGCACTTTCACGCCCTTTACCGCTCTTCTCATGTGGCCCTTGGGCACCTGCCACATACGAGCAATCGTGGATCCTGTTGCTGATCCCGCAGCTCCACCGTGAAACGTGTTCCCGATCAACTTGTAAAGATGGTCACACCTCCATGCCTTCATCCACACGAGGACCCCCTTTATCACTTTACAACGACGATCGTGCCGATGAACCTGCACCTTTTCGCCTCAAATACACTAAGAGAGATCACATTCTTCTTCATCTTGGGGACATGCTTCAAATCTTCCAAGACTCGTTCGATCCCATCGAAATTCTAATGCACACCGAACCAATACCCACTACCTTATGAGCGTAGCTATCGCCCACAAACACTGATCCACCATCATACTCCTTGTATGTCATAAATGAACTCCGGTCAGGACAAACGTGACATGAAGAACCTGAATCCAGGATCCACTCTCCACTGAGCGACTCCTTTTCAGATACAGTCAATACTTCACAAAGATCATCACCGTTCTCTACGATATTAGCACCCTCTCTAGAAAAATTTTCAAATTTCTCTTGCTTCAACTTGGGATTCTGACAATCCCCCTTCATGTGGCCTTCCTGACCACAATTTCAGCACCGCACCTTGGCTTTCCCTTTGCCCTTGACTTTAGATCCCAATTTTGAATATCTCCCATCGTGCTTTAAATCTTTCCCCCTCATAACCAATGCCTCTGAGGAAGAACGAGGACCCACGTCACCGCTTTTCTTTCTCATCGCCCTCGACTAAAGGGCTAAGATAATGGTCTCAACGTTGATGGTCTTCCTCCCTACGTACAAAGAGTTCTTGAATGACTTGTATGATTCTGGAAGAGAATTCAGCAAGATGCATGCTTGATATTCATTTTTCATCGGCTCATCTATCTCTACCAACTTACAAACCAGCCGATTGAACGTGCTAATGTGGTCCTTCACATCCATCATCCTCAAAGTGAACAACTGCATCAACAGATACATCCAATTCTCTAGAGATTTCTTAATGTACACTTTTTCTAACTTAGCCATTATATTAGCCGTTGTCTTCTCCTTCATGACGTGATAGAGGACATCATCCATCAGACACAATAGGATTGAGGTTTTAGCCTTCTTACAGATCTTCTTTCACTCATCCTCTTTCATAGCCTCAGGTCGCTTTCTAAAAGCTTATTCAAGTCCTTGTTGAACTATGAGGGATTCGATCTTCACCTTCCATAGTTCATAATTGTTTTTGCCAGAGAACTTCTCTATTTTGAATCTTGCGCTCGATGTCATGCTCTCATCTCAGATCCGAAATCTGCTCCACCCTAACGATAGCTCTGATACTGCTTGTTGGTAAAAATTGACAGTGGAAGCAGGCCGAACACACACCAGAATATAGATTCAAACGAGCAACACAATGCAATCACACCTACAAGCAATCAACCACAAAGAGATAATTCGATTTTACGTAGAAAAACCTTTCAACGGGTAAAAAACCACGCACAAAGCGATCTACTATGAATTAGAAGATTACAGAGATGAATGGCCCATAAGCTAGGAAACCCAAGAGAAAACTCAAGCTCTCTCTCTCTCTCTCTCTCTCTCTCTCTCTCTCTCTTTCTCTCTCAAAACACTCTCCCCTCACCCTAATACAATTAGGAAACCTTAGACACCTTAGGTTACTCCCTAATCCCGGATTCATGCCATATATATAGCAAACGATCCAAAATTAAAAGCGTGTTACGCAAAACCACATAACCATGCATAACACCGCCATTGCGCACGACTGATAGGCAGACCGATTGAACATGGCGTAAAACAGTCCAGAGAAGAAACTTCCAAATTCATCACGTCTGCCTCAACAGCCGACTGATCTGAAACACCCAGAAACTGTCCAAACCTCGCTGTGCTCCCTAGGCAGAAATTAGACTAGTCGGCCGACCGGTCTGAGCACCCAACTTTAGCACAGCTTGAAGGCTCCTCCAACACCTGGGTCTCGCCCAAGTAGGGTTTAGAAAAATCATGGGCTTTCAATTTAGAGTATAGATATAGATGGTTAATAAGAAAACTACGGCAATGACCGGTAGCTAGAAAGTTCCAAGCTTGGGGGAAGATCCACCCATGGTGGTGTGCCACAAAACAATGAACTGGATTACATGTTTTTCCTTTTCTTTTTTATTGCAGAGCTGATGCGGACCGACCCACCGAATGAGCCCAATTTCTCACAAACCATAAACTATCACAGAAAATGCAAGTACATTACATGAGTAACCTTCACCGCATGCAGAAATCTCAGAAACTTTGTAGAAGTGATTACAAAATAAAAAGAAAAAATACAACAAAAAAAGAAGAAGAAAAGAAAAACAGAGAATCCTAATCCTAATGCATTTTAGAATCTGAAATTAGAGAATCCAAAAACTAGAAATCTCGTTTTTTTCTACCTTGAATTCTGGGAGTGTGTAGATGTGTATAAGATTAGAAGTCCTGCAGAAACCCATGATCGTCAGCAAGAGCGAACAACAATCTAAGAGATGAAGAAAATTACCTCTTTATATGAATAAAGAGATGCTCCAGTGCTCACAGCTACATCGATTTGCTTGGACAGTCCTATTGATTGATCTGAATGGTCCATTAAGTTCAGAACATATCTCATAGGCTACCCAGCAAAAATCACACTGGTCAGATGATCCAAACCGTCCTTGATATGGCCTTATTTTCTATAGCCATCCATTTCCTAAGCCATCGATGGGATAACAAAGGCCATTATTTAAATCACAAGGAATTCATGATGGTCCCTGATAAATAGATGGATCAAATTGTTACTTAGACCAATATTTCTCTAAATGGTTTTGACTGTCCATACTAGGGGCCATTGATCGAATGATTCGAATGGTTGATATTTGTCAGACTAGTGTGATTTTTTCATGGTACCCATGAAAGGTGCATTGGACCCAATGAACAATCTAGATCAATTGATTGGACCATCATAGGGTGGGTCCCTATGCAACTAGGAGCACTATAACTTATATTGCTCTGAGAGCACTGGAGCATTATGGGAAGAGGAAAGATGGGAGCCAAGCTTTACCGCATTTGTCACTGAATTCTTTCAATGAGTTTCTCCACCATAATTCTTTGTTGTATCCCGCTCAATGTCTCTGAGTTCATGATTGCATTCCCAACAAGAATGACGGTGCGTGGAGAGGACGCATTCACCTAAAAGAAGCATATACAACAGAATGTTTCACCTAGTATCCATATGACACGCACATACACGGAATGAGGAAGTCCTTCGCCAAAGCCCACGTTCAAATCCAGATATATGAACCTGGCATGTGCTCAGGACACCTGAGCCACGAATCAGGTGGGTCCCCCCATGTTGATATAGCCCATCAGCCCTGTCAACTCATCTAGTAGACTGCACATGTACAAAAACAATAGAAGGTTCTAGAGAGGTGTAATGGTCCACATACAAAGTAACTTGCAGCCTGCTTGATGAATGGACCGGGCCTGATTTTTGGGCTAGTCACCTAGGTGGCAGGGGTCTGCCTGTGGGTTTATCAGTACTTGACTAGGGGAAAAAAACCAAAAAAGTAAGCTATTAACTCAACTAAAGATTTCAATATATTTCAAGATGAACATTTGGATTTCAAGGGATTTTTCCAAGCATTTTCATCATTTCCTAACACAATGGGCCAGTTCCATCTCTCAAAGTCAAATCTGATTTGGCACTTTTCACCTATCAGATTTAGGCTAAGGGGATCCGTCCAGGATATTGCCCCTTCGGTTTCAGAAATGACAAAAATGCCCCAATAGATATTTACACAAAAGCTTACATAAAAGGTTTACCAATCGACACAACATGTCAAAGGCAGGCGAAATTATCCAGAGGAAATTCGTGAATGGTAAGACCATTCATGTAAATCATGAAGTCAGGAGGAAAAAAAAAGGCAATGAAAAGAAAGAACTGTACCCAAACACGGCCATTTAAC
Organism: Liriodendron chinense; assembly: GCA_003013855.2. Lineage (NCBI taxonomy): Eukaryota > Viridiplantae > Streptophyta > Magnoliopsida > Magnoliales > Magnoliaceae > Liriodendron > Liriodendron chinense. The sequence continues at coordinate 837,646 of ML058586.1, read as the reverse complement.
CCAACAGCTATCTCGAAGGACTGCTTCTTCCCAAGAGCCTCTAGAACTGGGCATGTTGGAGAGCTTAGCAACCTAATGATGCGAAAGAAAAACGACAGTCATGACCATTGCAAATCTATTGTTGCTTTCCATTCGGATCTTTGAACTGACTGGGAAAGGAGCTTAATGTTTAGAGTACTCACATTCGTGATAGGCCGGTTGATGTTTCGAACATGTAACCTTCTTTTAGGGGACCAAATTCTGAAGCTTTCCCACTGGCTATAATAAATGAAAAAGAAGGATGAAGCAGGTAAGCTTCTCATACCATGAATTAAATTACAATGAATATATCAACGATTAGTTCAATTTAACTTATAGAAAAATGTTCAAATAGATATCAAGTGCTTTTATGCTTTCAGAAGCAGATGGGGATGCGCTGCTGCCAAATCAATATGAGACAACTATCGATATGGGGCAGCAAAAGCAGACTGGAATCCCATTTTTCGCAGTTTCTGTGATGCTGAGCAATATCAGACATGGATCCAATGCATACCCACGTTACATCACATCCTGACATTAGGGGACTGATCAATCTGAGTTCAGGTTGGGTCGGGTTGGATTGTCTCGGGTCGGTTAGGGTTGGAAAACCCCAACCCGATTTGAAATTGGGATGGCTTCAGTCGAGCAATTCAGGTCGGGTTGGTAAAAATCACATATTTGGGTCGGGTTGGGTTAGGGTTGGGTTCAGGTCGGGCACCTGAGGTTGGAATTCGGGTTGGGTCCTCTTGGGGTTGGGTTGGCCCGGGTTGACCCTCAACCCAACCCAAACCCAGTTGCATCTACCTGACATGGGATCCCAGGAAAACCTCAGCTTATTGCATTTTATCGATAAAGATAAAGCTGGCCAACAGTGGAACTATACACAGACAAGTCAAAACGGAATACGGTACCATCAGTGCATGCGAGCTCAGGATTCATGCTGTTATTTGCTTTGACCACCCGGAGATAAAGCAAAGTACCTATCTGCAGCACAGTGTGAGTCAGCATACTGGAAGGAAGAGAGTAAAGCCTAGAAATTTGCGATTATTTATGACAGCAGTACAAATTTGCAATTATTTATGAATGCCAACAAATTGTCAATTTTGATGAACTTCAACAAATGGGTCTATTGAAACTCAAGAGAATAATGCCTTTCACACAAAAAAAAATAAAAAATAAAAATCGAGAGGAAACTAGAAGACAGAATGGACAAGATAAGTTTGAGACTTTTGAGGAACCGTTAGAATCTTGTCAATTACTAGTCAGGGCCACTGAATATAAATATGAGTTTTTCATTTCATTTCAAAGGGTTTGAGGATGCTAATATGCACCCCGTGACATGGAAATTCCATGCAGCACCCTCCTCACAGTACAATGACAGACATGATCAGGACTGTTTATCTGGTAGGCCACCACGTGGATGGGCTATGGGCCAAAAATCAAGATGACTGGACAATCTTGACCTTCCAATTACTGTCAGTTGTTCTAGTAGAAATGCAGAGCATTGATGTGACCGTTCCTCTCCAATTGGATGGCTATTACCATAGTCCAATCCCCCTTTTCTTTATTATTGTCTACCCGTGTGGTGGTCGATTTCTCATGCACATGGTTGGATTTCATAGCACTCATGCCCATGTAATACGCAATAACTAAAATTTGAATGAACATTGGCATTAGCTAAGGTCATCTCATCTGTGTCTGTAACCATGGTTATAAAAGAACCGTCACCAGGACAAGCATAGCTTATACCTCAAACTTAGGTATGTTTCTCCTGGTTCCTCCTTCAAATGCAAGTACAGGTAGAAAGGCCAACATTGGTCCTTTTATGTCAACTAGAAAGTTCTGCACAAGAAAAACAAAGTATCATATCACAATGTGGTTTTTGTGTATAATCACTAGTCACGGATGATGCTAACACAGTAAAAAGTAAAAACAAATGCAAACAATCCATCTTGGCAGATGATAGCAAGCCATTTAGGAAATCCTGTAGAAGGTTTTGCTAAGCCCAAAACCTGTCATGTGTAGGATATCCAAACCATGGATCAGATAGGCCCCATCATATGGCCTCATCCAAAATCAGGCCAGTCAACTCAGTAGGTTGGTGGTGGGACACACATTTATGAATGTGAGCAGTTGGCAAATTTTTAAAACCATCCATTGTTTTTGTACATGTTCAGCCCACCTAATAAGTTGACCAGTTTGATTTAGGGCCCAGGTCATCTACATGGTAGTCCAATCCAATGAGTTTATCCTTTTATTTTTAACAATTTCTTTGTTGCAAGTAGAGGCTGTGCATGCTCACTCATGCAAGATTTGGGGAGGGGGGCTTCAAAGAAATGGATGTGGACAAACAATGCTCCCATCACATCTGTCATGAGAAGTGCGAGTTACATTTTTCTTTGAAGAAATTACAAGTATGTTTTCCTTCAACACGGTGTTATGAATATTTATGGTTGACTAAAAAAAGTAACTTATATCCAAGTTGTCTATAGATCCGATAAAATAACCTAGACGAATGATATTTGATTTGCACATAGTTGGTATTTCCATGATTGCTCAGGTAGAAAAGATACAGCATAAAATCACCTTCAAGTCAAAGTTCTAGAACTTACTGACTCGTCTTGAAACTCGGCTGAGTCAACTTGGCTCGGTGAGATTTCGAGCCGAGTCTTTAGGAAACTCGGTCTTGAGACTGACTCAGCCCGGGCTCGGGAAGACTTGTCAACTTACAAACTCAGTCAACTTCAAGATGTGGTCACTCGTCTTGCAATACCGGTGATTATAAAAAATTTAAAAACTGTAAGGAGCAAGAATCGAAATCAAGACCTCTACGAGATGCACTGACACCTCTACCACTAGGCTACACATTACTTTGTGTTAAATATCTTATTTTATAATACTTATATTAAATTTTACTATTTTAAATATATTCTCTATAATTATAAATATAATATTTATAATCTAAGTTCGCTTCAATATATATATATATATATATATATATATATATATATATATATATATATATATATATATATATAAAATCTGAGTTGGGTCGGTTTGAGTCTTTGAGTTGACCCGGCCCAAATGAACTTCGAGTTGATTTTTCACGTCTTTGAGCTATGCTTCAAGTTCAAACAAGCAATAAAGCTGAAAAGGATGAGTTTATTTTACAATCGCAAATAGCTAATGCCAAAGAACTAATAATGTGAAACTGCAAGGCCACATTAATTGCATAAAAAGATGCTTACATCCGGCTTACAGTCAACCACAATACCAAGAACTGTATCCCCCGCACAAGGTACATACTGCAGAGATAAAATATACAGATCAGATAAAAACATTTTGGCTAGAGTCACACATTGAAAACAGTAAAAGGTCGGAACATACAATATAGTCCACATTTAAATTGATTTTCCAAGAAATAGTAACTCTATGAGCATGGAAAGTAAAAAACCACATGAAACTGATAATTGTAAAATACTCTATCAATGCCAACAGTGAGCTACTAAATATCGTTGCTGATAATCAAAGGAGAAACGGGTATCGGGTGCCTTCATGTTGTCTAACGAGCCTTCCACAGGACGACAGTGACGGCAAGATCTTAACTTTTGGTTAGATACGCTGACCAAGCAAACAAACACTATGTAGAAGAACAGAACAGTTGGTTTATCAGCTCTTTTACTAGTTCAATGTCACAGAAATTTTGGGGGTTACACGTCCTTTTTGGTATGCTTTTTTTTTTTTTTTGGGGGTGAAGGTTGAGGAGCTTATTAGTAACTGGCCACATGAGGCCATGGGCTCTTACTGATATATCATGGGTCTGTGAAATGAAATAAACCACCAAATTTTTACTTTTGAGTTTTGTCCATTTCAAAATTGTGGAAGGGGTTGACCACAATTGCAAAAGGGCTTTAGGGAGAGGACTCTTGGCTCGAGATAAATTAGGAAATGGAAACCAATGGAAGTGAGTGGAAGGAGAGAGCTTGTCTGAAGTGGGTAGCTTCCACTGTTGAGATGACTTCAATCATGTACTCCAAAAGGCAAACGGAGTTGCCAACTTCTAGTGCAAAGAAGGGATTAAGTGCACCGCTTTATGTATTAGGCAATCTCTGAACTTACCCTTTGATTGTACCTATTACTGCTTTGCTAGTAAATTTTTGGGAGTTATTAAAAGAAGAAAAGCATACAAACACCAACTAATGATAAACCAGGTGGTACAAGTGATATGTCTGAAACATCATAGGCATCCCTCATTGTGCCTACAACAGATTCTGGTATACAACAAACACTTTTCTCCTATGAAGGCTACAACAAAAAACATGTGCGCTTCCTAAAACCCTCAAGCTTAATCATTGTCCTTTTAAATTGTTAACACTGCAGAAAGGTTACCACCATATGAACTTCTTAAATTATTAAGGTTGCGTTTGGATATACAATTGAGTAGAATGCAATTATTTAATTGCTGCAAAATGGAAGTGGATGATTGCGGTATTTTTCCAATTTGAACATTCCGCTTGTAACACTTGCTCTTTATTGTTCCTTTTGATTTTTAAATGAGTTGGTCATCTTCTTTTTAGTGTGTGTGTGTGTGTGTTGTCTCTCCACATTATTGCATTTTTTTCTTCTTTCACATCCAGATTAAGGTGAATGTTACCAGAGTTTGGGACTTAACAACTTTAAATAAAGTGCAACCAATCCAACATTGGACATTTCACTTTATTGCAACTTAGTTTATTACAATCTCAATGTAGCCTAAAACAGCAGTAACCCAGCATCAAAGGGGAGAGTTCATATATTTCATGATGCTAGTGGACAACCATCATGGTATTAAAAAAGGGTAACGGTGATGACCATTATGCAATACGGGGCTGTAACGCCCAATTTGAAAAAAAAGAAAAAAAAATGCCCACAACAGGCTTGTAACAGCCGTAACCCAAAATGGGGTCATAATAGGACAATATTGGTCCATAATGGACCGATACAGGACAGATACAAGGCCAATACATTTTTCCTTTATTTTATTTATTTATTTTTTACCGTCATAGTGCCGTAACAGTCATAAGGCTAGCTGTTATGGTCACCGTTACCATTATTGAATACCACATTACAACTATTCACAAGCAGAATGCAAAAGAGAGCTCGGACAATACTGGAAAACCTTGAAAGACAATCAAAGAAAGAAAAGAACAAAGCACTCTTTTAGAAATTGCAATCATAAGGTTAACCACAGAGTTCTAGCATTTCACTTTTACCCTCTTTTGGGAGCTTTCAACCCAGTACTTATTAGGCTTTGAGAACCTTAGCTTCCCAGCCTTCATCACAGAAATTGTATCACAGTCCTGCAAACAAATGGTTCTTTTATCAATACAAAATACACAAGACAGAAACAAGCAAGCAGGACCTAAAACTAGTCTTCGTTCATTGTTTATATATAAAATGAAGATAAACTATGACACTTAGGATGGTTCTGAAAACTCAAGACTCAATCAAATCTGACTCAATTAATTCAAATAACATCTCAAGAAGTAACCCCATTTCCCCTTTCTTTAATCCTTTAAACATTGCAAATTCTATCATTTTCCTCGTACTCCTACATTGCCTGAAGGGGAAAAGAAAATAATGAAGTACACAAAAACAATTAGAGAAACATTCATTGGTGATGCGGACATCTAGCCTTCAAAGTCTATCGGCGAAGAAAGCGCCCACCACAAGCATCTTCCTTGTGAATAGGCGACTATTGAGGAGCATTGAAGACCTTACACATGTAGTCCGAGACATTTGAAAAGACCCCACCTTGGGAAGACATGTGTAAGTTGCTTTGAGGAGATGATCAGACCGTTGGATCGTGATGATGATGTGATCGGACCGTTGGTTCATTGTGGCCCACTTTCATCACACCATCATTGGAGCGCATTGGACATCTTCGATTTGAGTTTATTTTAAGCATTTTTTACTTATTTGAGTTTTGGGTTAGTGTGGGTACGTTTTTTTCATGCAAATGTCTTTTTTTTGAAATTTTATTAGTAGGGGATATTTTGGTAATTATGCTAATTCCGAATTTTATAAGGGTGTTGCCCTAAACCTTTTTTATTAGTTGTTGATTTATGAAAAAGAGCAAGCCTTTGGTTGCCTCCTTCCTCTTTCCCTCTCTCATGGTGCTTCTTCTTCTTCCTTGATCTCCTTCTTCTCTATTCTTCTTGTGCCCCTCCAACTTCTTCCAGGTATTTCATCTTCTATTATTATCCTTCTAAACTTCCGTTTTGTTTATTCCCCACGATCTAAACCTTGAGAATCGATCTAAACCCTAAACTTCCAAATTCTCAAATCCCTAATCCGAGAAACTTTTTTATTCTTCGGACTAGTGATTATCATTGATCGATTGGGTATGACCATGCAAGATCGGGAGGTTCCATCCCTCGCCGGATCCAACCTATACGCTGCTTGAATCCCATACTCCATGGTTGTGATGATGGCCCGTCCCATTGCATGTTTCCTTTATGATTTTCTTAGTTTATGATGATTGATGCTAGATTTCATTATTATTATTGCTTTTATTTCCGCTGAATAATTGTGTTCATGAGCATGCATCATATTTAGGGCTGTCCTGCTTCAAATTTGGTATCAGAGAATAGGTTTGCATGGTTTGTGTCTAGATCGAGTTATCAAATTAGGGTTTTGATTTTTAGGTTTGTTTTAGGAAATTTCCAGATTTAGAAAGTTTCCAATTTTAGAAAGTTTCCTAATTTGGAGAATTTCCAGATTTAGAAAGTTTCCAATTTTAGAAAGTTTCCTAATTTGGAAAATTTTCAGATTTGAGTCGCATCATCTAGAATTAATTAGTGTCAGTTCAATGTGGTCTAAATTCATCGCATTCATATTGTGAGTCATCCAGTCCGTAGAGTCTTCCCGTAGTGAATGGAGTATAGGCGTTTGAGATCTTCAGGGCCATTAAGTGTTGTCGTGTGGCCGTCGAGACCCAACGGAAAGCCGAACTCCGATGATTTGGCCAACTTTAATGGTCACATGGACCCACAAACCTTCCTTGATTGGCTTAAAGACTTGGACTATTTTTTTTATTGGTATAATATGTCAAATTATCGTCGAGTTAGGTTTGCCAAGTGGAAATTGGAGGGCCAAGCCAAGTCGTTTTGGACAGATTTGGAGCGACGACTTGATAAAGTTAGGAGAGCCCCGATCTCACAATGGGACGAGATGAAAGAGCGTTTGAAAGAAAAATATATTCCCATCTCTTATTGTGAAAAGCCCTTGGGTCAGAAGAGAGTTGCCCCACCTTCTCATCCAAACACAGAACCAATATGGTCCCCTCCTTGTAAAGTGGTCCAACCCATCATTAAGGAAATCTCGACTTATGAACAAATGGAGTGTTTAACACCAATTATATTTCCTTGGAAGCAAGATAATACCTTGGTGAATGGCCAGTTGGAAGAATCCAATCAGGTTGTTTATGAAGTGGAAGAGTATGTGCCTAACGTCACTAGTGATGAAATGGAAGAAATTGAGGCATCGCTCATCATCGTTGAGGATGACGAAGTGTGTGCTAGTAATGAAAAGGTAGAAAGAATTGAGACCGCACCACTTCCAGATGTCATGTGCGACTTAAGTGATGTAGATTCCCAATCTAAGTCTCTTACCATGATGCACAGGAATGAATTTGAAAAGGAGACTAGTGAGGATATGATGGTGGACGCCCACATGACTTGTGATAGCCCACCAGATGATTTATGGGATAAATTTTCACCCATATGGGACATTCAACACATAATCGATCTTGTCCCTAGGTTGGTCCTATCAAGCTTTCCTCCATACCAGGTGAACCCCGTAGAAAATACAGAAATGCAGCGTCAATTTGATAAACTTCTCGGGGAAGAATTCAATAAGGAAAGTTTGAGTTGGAGTTTTGTTCTGTGTGTCATGCCTGCCCTTTTCACTTCCAAGAACAATGGCATATGGCACACATGTGGGCATATCCTGGCCGTCCACAAATCTTTAGTCAAGTGTTATGCCACCTTGCTACGTATTCACGTCATGATAGATATGATGGTCAGAGTCCCTATCCCGCATCTTGATGACATTTTGGACATAATGGCTGATGCCAAGATCTTCTCAAGAGTTGGTATTAATAGTGTGTGTTCTCAAGTGTTGGGATACCTGAAAATCATCCTTGTTTATAATACTTATAATGAGAAATTATGTGTCACCCATGAGAAGTATCCTTTTGTTTCAGTTTTCTAAGTTCTAGGTCATAGGATTGTTTATTCCAAGTTCGTGGATTTTTCAGAGTGTCCTTTAGTGTCACCCATGTCTGTCATCCAAAGGTCTTAAAAGTCAGCCAATGCATTCGCACGCCATATTCATGATTTGCATACACATATTAGACAGCGGATAAATAAGAGCAATGATGATTCTAAAATCTCAGCTGATTCTCATCGTAGATTGCAAGAATTTCAGAAAGGAGACTATGCAATGGTGAGGATAAGGCCTAGGCGATTCTCACAAGGTTCCGCTAAGAAATTACAAGCGCGTAGTGCTGGACCATTCAAGATTGTGCAGAAAATTGGGTCCAACGCGTATCGGATCGACCTTCCATCTGAAATGGGCATTAACCCAACTTTTAATGTGGAAGATCTAGTCCGTTCCCACCATCCTATCGTTGATCCATCATCTCTCTTATGGCCCTTTTCTGATTTTATTTCACAACCCCTCTCACCCCTTCCTGCACCTAATATCCATAAAGAAGAAATTGAGGAAATCTTGGATGAGGAGATAGTGTTTACGAGAGACGGAGGTTTCCAAAGATACCTTGTCAAATGGAAGAACAAGCCACCGTCAAAATCTACATGGTTGATAGAAGTGGAGTTACAGAGCGTTAACCCAAATTTACTAGAGCGCCACAAGAGTTTTAACTCGTCGGAGTCGAGTTCTTCTCAGACGAGGAGAATGATGCAGACATCTAGCCTTCAAAGTCTATCGGCGAAGAAAGCGCCCACCACAAGCATCTTCCTTGTGAATAGGCGACTATTGAGGAGCATTGAAGACCTTACACATGTAGTCCGAGACATTTGAAAAGACCCCTACCTTGGGAAGACATGTGTAAGTTGCTTTGAGGAGATGATCAGACCGTTGGATCGTGATGATGATGTGATCGGACCGTTGGTTCATTGTGGCCCACTTTCATCACAACATCATTGGAGCGCATTGGACATCTTCGATTTGAGTTTATTTTACGCATTTTTTACTTATTTGAGTTTTGGGTTAGTGTGGGTACGTTTTTTTCATGCAAATGTCTTTTTTTTGAAATTTTATTAGTAGGGGTATTTTGGTAATTATGCTAATTCCGAATTTTATAAGGGTGTTGCCCTAAACCTTTTTTATTAGTTGTTGATTTATGAAAAAGAGCAAGCCTTTGGTTGCCTCCTTCCTCTTTCCCTCTCTCATGGTGCTTCTTCTTCTTCCTTGATCTCCTTCTTCTCTATTCTTCTTGTGCCCCTCCAACTTCTTCCAGGTATTTCATCTTCTATTATTATCCTTCTAAACTTCCGTTTTGTTTATTCCCCACGATCTAAACCTTGAGAATCGATCTAAACCCTAAACTTCCAAATTCTCAAATCCCTAATCCGAGAAACTTTTTGATTCTTCGGACTAGTGATTATCATTGATCGATTGGGTATGACCATGCAAGATCGGGAGGTTCCATCCCTCGCCGGATCCAACCTATACGCTGCTTGAATCCCATACTCCATGGTTGTGATGATGGCCCGTCCCATTGCATGTTTCCTTTATGATTTTCTTAGTTTATGATGATTGATGCTAGATTTCATTATTATTATTGCTTTTATTTCCGCTGAATAATTGTGTTCATGAGCATGCATCATATTTAGGGATGTCCTGCATCAATTGGTAAGCCCAAACTACAAGCTTTTCAGTTGGGGTGAGGCCAGTGTCCCATTAACGTGTAGGTTACCTTCTTTTCTTTTCTTATTTATTTATTTATTTTTTGAAAGATGGGGTGGAGGATAGTAGGTTATGGAGGGAGGCTACCTTTAACTGATCCAGACCATTCTACTGGTTCGTGGTCCCCACCATGGATGCGCAATGCTGCAAAAGAACTCACCTACCGGATAATCCTAGCCAGCAGATGAACAGCCAAAACAAATAACAGACAACAATGGGCATGAAAGTTGACAAATTGGATGGCAGGGATTTTTCGACAGAAGATATTTTCAGCCCATCACTCATACACATGGACCCACCAGCCGGACAATTTTGGATGACTGAATGGTAGGCTAAGGGATTGCTAGCCCAAATGAAAATACCAATCATACAAATCAAGCATCACACTAAACAATCACAACAATCAATGGGCCAGGGTGGAAATGTGGTTGCTTTTTGAATTTTAAGCGTTATTTTCAATAAGTTTGGAGGGTCTCTCTCTCCCCAGCCTGGGTAGAGGAGGAAGATTGATGTTAGGTAGTCTTTGCCAAGATGATAATTCCTATTTCAAATGTTATTAGCAAAGAGGATCTGTAAAGCTGACCCCAAATAGCGGGAACAAGGTTGGGATGATATGATGATGATGAAAAAATTAGCTCAGTGCTTGGGAGCGATTCCTTAGGCTTTTGAGATGTGATTTCTCAAATTCATTATATGCAAAGTTAAGATTGATTAGTGTGAGGTTAATCTAGAGACACATATTGCACTTGTTACAGGTGAATTAACACAAGTGTCCAGAACAACGTGCCTTGGTGTTTACAGATGATGCGCTGTTGTTGGCCCATTAAAGGAAGACCAGAGAGATGGCAAATGCTTTGTAGGAATGCTCTAGAGTCTAGAAGCCCAAAAATTACGAAAAACAAGAAATGGTATTTGGAACACAACTTTAACAGGAACAAATATTAGAAACGGGGCTAAAATCCATAGTCACTAGATGCTTTAAAGCAATTTGTTTTGTTACGTTGGATCTATTATTTAAAAAGGTTGGAAGATTCATGAGGATATTTTCAATAGAATTAGCATTGGGCAGATGAAGTGGAGATGTGCCCATAGTGTTGTCTGCTCATCACATGCTTATGAAACTAAAGGGAAAATATTATAAGAAAGGTATTCAACCACCTATGTAATATGGGTAAAGTTGTTGGGCAGCTAGAAGGCAACAAGAGCAAAGATGGAATGATGAAGAGTTGAGGATGTTAAGATGGATGTGTGGTTAGAATAGGTAGTATAGAAGCAAGAATGAGGTCATATGAAGCAACATATGAGTAGTCACAATCAGAGATAAGGTGATCGAGAGTATATAGAAATGGCCATGGCTTAGTCCTTAGCAATGAAGACTGGAGATGGCGGTGGTAAAGAGGGGGGACATTGATTGGGTTGAATAGCCTTAAAAAAGGATGAGATGAAAACCTAAAGCTTAAGGGCTTGGATTGAGGTGGTGTGAAGGAATATGAAGGTTTGTTCACTTATTGAGGATAGAGGATTGGATAGGATTGGCTAGCTAAGTAAATACAACGCCAAATAGCTTGGACAAGGCTATGATGATGATGATGATACAATGCTCGGGCCAAATGTTTTACTTGTACAATATTAATCAAGATTTCAATTCATACAAGTGAGGCCCATTAAGTGATCAAAACCATTGATATGATGGGACTCCCCATGGATGACCAATTCACTAAAAAACCCCAATATTTGAAATATCCTAACACTTAGATAAGTGGGAAACAAATAAACAGTTAATAAAAAAGAAACTGATCATTTACAGTCAACAAAGAAAAGGCCAAATATTCAACATAATATCTTTCTTTCTTGAAGATTTTGGTGCATGGGCCATCTACAATGAGGCCCCATCATATTAATGGTTTGAATGATGGAACAATGTGCCCCCTTCGCACAAAGTGAGAGCCAGTGCTCATGTAAGTAGTTGAATAAATCCATCAATCTGGAGTCTGGACCATCCCTTAGGTCCCACCCAAGGGCACCTTGATTGGGGGGCACTTCAATACATGGTGTATGTACCAGGTTTGTGGTGTGCAAGCTTCAGCATATGGTACACTAGGGGTAGGATCATGTGGCTTGCTCCAATACACACACTAGTTATATACAAATAGTTTTATGATCTAAGAATTGATATTGTGTTTTATATGTGAAATGATGATGTGTGTGTTTGTGTTGTTGTTGTTGCATAAATCAAAGTATAAATCTTGAGGTTCAGAATATGGATTGACATTAAAACTTAATATACACTAGGAATATAGAACCATATTTTCGGATTGGTAAATATAGCAATCCAGATTGCATATTACCAGTAATCTGGATCGCAAGATTCGGAACACAAGACATAGGAAGGGTTTGTGATTTAGGCAACACTGGTCCAACCCACATTTCATTGGCAACAATCCATAAAAACCGCAGCAACTGGATGATCCTATCCATTGAAAATTTGGAGTTATTTTATATAAACATCAACTTCTCAAGCCATGGATGGGATGTACAGGATAATTCAATCAAAGTGATTTTTTAGAACCATAAGCAATCCATACTGCAACCACGAAGTAGATGGTTTAAATTGTTGATAGGACCTGCTTTCCCATGAGCAATCTTGACTGCCACCTTTATGTGCTACTGATCAGATGATTAGAACCGCTTTACATGTGTGATTTGTTTCTTGGTGGCCCATGTGAGCTAGGCCAGATGGACAGCTAGATCATGGTTAAAAAAAATTGAATACAAATCAGCCATATTGGCTGATACATTTCCATATGGTCCATCCTGGGACACAATAAGGATTCTTGGATATGCTGGCAAGTGTATTGGCTGACGCATCAGGTCAGGGACCAAAGGGGTTTTACTGCAAGACCATTTGATTGCTTTTTTCAGCCAAGCTTTGCATGGGAGGAACTTACTTCTCTTCATATACGGGAAATAGATGTTGGCATTAGTCTTGATCGTTCAAAAGTGGTGACCGTACCTTCTTGGCCGTCTATTTATTTTCAAGACTGGTCAACGAAGACTTAAATACCTAATGGGAGTAATGAATCACCACCATCGCTCAACAACGGTGGCTATCCAAGTTAATGGGCTATGATTCTACCATTGAATACAAACACGGAGTGAAAAACCGAGTAGCTGATGCTTCATCTAGAGGAGAAGAGGGGAATTATCTACAATTACCCAACCAATACCAAGGTGGTTGGATCCGATTAGGGAGGAAGTTAAAGAAGACCCCTATCTACAATGGCTAGTCAAACGTCATGAAGAAGGGGAATCAATTGGGCCTTGGGCCCACCGAAGAGTAATTATTTTTTAAGGAAATGATATATCTCAATGAGAAATCTTCTCTAATTGATGATGTCATTCAAGAGTTCTACTATGCTACTATTGTTGGGGGGGGGGGGGGGGGGGAATGTTATACCATAAAACTTTTCATCGGATTCGGTCTATGTTTTATTAGAAAGGGATGTGTTGTCAAATCAGGGAGTTTATTCGAAGATGTGAGCATGTCAGTGCCACAAGGCTGAACTTGTGTTCACCTACAGATTTGTTGCAACCCTTGCTAGTGCCAACTCAAATTTGGGTTGACATTTCTATGGACTTTATCGATAGGTTACCCCCGTTCAAAGGAAAATCAATCATCTTAGTTGTGGTTGATGGACTGTCCAAATATGCACACTACATCCTCATTGCTCACCCCTGCACAGCTAGTAGTGTCGCTCAAGTGTTCTTTAATTGGGTCTTTAGCCTTCATGGAATGTTGCAATCCATCATATGTGATAAAGATCCCACATTCGCTAGTGGGTTTTAGAAGGAGATGTTCCGTTTGAACGGTACAAATTTCAACTTTAGCTCCTCTTATCACTCTCAAACTAACGGGCAGTCAGAGTTGGTCAATCCGACAGTTGAAATGTATTTGTGTTGCTTCACCAGCTCACACCTTCATGAGTGGGTTAAGTGGGTCCCTTGGGCAGAGTATTGTTACAATATAAGCATTCACATGTCCTCCGTGAAGACCACATTTGAAGTGGCTTATGGGAGGGCCCTACCGAGTCTATTATCCTATGTGGCAGGGACAACGAGTTACGTGAGAGGGACTTGGTTATCAAATAACTCCATGAGAAACTTAAGGAGTCACAGGCTCACATGAAGAAAATTGCTAATAAACACTGGGTTGATAGGGAGTTCCAAGAAGGAGACTGGGTTTATTTAAGACTCCATCCTTATCGACAAACTTCTCTTTCTCTTCGACGCACACTCAAGTTATCCGCTAGATTCTATGGGCCGTTCCAAATCCTCCAGCACATAAGCTTGATCACCCTACCAAGTCTCACATACATCCCTCCCTTCCATGTCTCCTGTTTAAAGAGGCACCTTGGAGCCAATGTTCCAGCACAATCTGGCTTACCGATCCTCTATGATAAAGAAGAGGCCATCTCCCTAGCTTCACAAGTTGTTCTAGATCAACGGTTGAGGGGATGTAAATGGGTCTTGATTCATTGGCAAGGGCTCTCGCCAACAGATGAAACATGGGAAAATGCTGAAAAAATACAATTGTGATATCCAAAAGGGGCCCTTATGGACAAGGGTAGTCCTTAAGGGGGAGGAACTGTTACGTGCGCACATTAACTAGGTTGCATGGGGTTGCTGCCACAGTGCCACGTATGTATATTGCATGCAAGTGGTTATTTTTCTTTGAATAAGTCAACTAGGTAGTCTAGTGTCAGTTTACTAGTCGTTCTGAGTTGAAGGAGCTTTAGGAATTTGTTATTTGTTATGAGTTGATTACTTTATCTTTTATTTAACCATTGCGGTTGGGCCTATTTAAGAGGCATTGTAAATAAAGAAAGGGTATGGTTATATGCTAATGCAAATTCTAGTAGAGGCTAGTTTTCCACAAATTAAACCACTTCAACCCGATTATACGTCTACTCCTCTCATGCTTTATCACCATCAATCTCTTTAATCCTTATTCTTTATTATCCAAAATAGCTTCAAGTAAGGCTCAAGCCAAAGGATGGGAAGTTTAATCCATCTCTCAGGAACGTATCAATAGTTCATCCTGACGGTGGGCCCAACCTCTTGGAAGGGTTGGATGCCACATGCATGTAATAGATTGGAAGTAATATGCTGGATGTACAGCACATCGTGATCCGACCAGTTGCTCTTGAGACCTCTTTTAATTATCAATTCAAAGGTCTTTAGGACTCTGAGACTTGGACCGAATCGTTTGGTCCTGAATCGAGTCGCGACTCGGCCGAGTCATCCCATTCCTCATCCTCGCTCCCAGTGCAAACCAGATCGGACTCGTCGAGTCACGAGTCATCAATCTTCTGATTCTTCTTTTTTACTTTTTGGAGAAATGATAAATAAATAAAATGAAACCATAGAAAATGCTTCTTCTTCTTCTTCTTCTTCTTTTTAAAAAAAAAAATTCAAATACCTGACGCAAGCCTTCTCCCAATTTGAGGGTTTGATTCGACATGCTTGAAAGATCCAAAATAACATCTCCGGGAACCTAAGTAAAAAAAAGCAGCATTCAGTAAAGGCAGGGGTGCGTAGCGTGCACTGCGCGGCGTAGTGTAGGAGGAGGTGCGTAGGATACTTACGACAGCTTGGTCGACGAAGGTTGTTGGATGCTCCGAATTCGGGGGTTTTCTGTCCATAGCTCAGATGAAGAAGGAGAGGTGTTTTCTCGGAATTGCTAACCTGAGCCGGGTGCTTTCCTAACGACGGGCAGATTCCGGAGGAGTGAGGGAGGAATGGAGGGAGGCGCGCAAGAGAGGTGTAGGAATATACAGGGAAGACGTGCTTGCCAGGAGTGGTTTGGGTGGATCACTAACTGTGGGGCTCACTGTGATCTATGTTCTTTACATCCACACCATCCATCTATTTTGACAGCTCATTTTAGGGCATGACCCAAAAAATGAAGCAGATCCAAAACTTAGGAGACCATACCACAGGAAACAGTCTTGATTGAATCCTCACCATTAAAAACTTCACGGGGAAACCGGAATGTTTATTTTCCATCCAAACTGTTGATAAGGTCACAAAGACCTGGATGAAGAAATCACACAAATATAAGGTTTATCCAAACCTTTTGGGTCCAACCAGAAGTTTCTAATGTTGGATTACCAGTGTTTCCTGTATTATGGTCCACCTGAGATTTGGATCTACTTCATTTTTGTTATAATGTCCTAAAATGAGTATTTTAAAACAGATGCATGACCTGGATATAAGGAATATACATCATGGTGGACCCCACGTTCAGGGATCCACTGAAACCGCGCTCCAAAACTTAGGAGGCCATGCCACCGGAAACAGTCTTGATTGAATCCTCACCATTAAAAACTCCATGGGGCCACTGGATGTTTATTTTCCATCCAACCTGTTGATAAGGTCACAAAGACCTGGATGAAGAGATCACACAAATATCAGGTTGATCCAAAGCTTTTGGGTCCCGACCAGAAGTTTTTAATCTTGGATTACCACTGTTTCCTGTATTATGGTACACCTTAGATTTGTATCTGCTTCATTTTTGGTGTCATGCCTAAAAATAGTTTTTAAAACAGATGCATGGCCTGGATAAGGAACGTACATCATGATGGACCCACGTTCAGGGATCCACCCACCTCGGTGGATCCGGGGATCCTCTGAAACCGCACTCGTGCTTGTCGTGCTCGGGCGTGAATTAGGTGTTACCCCGGGAACAGCTTAGTGGGTGTTACCGTAACCGTGTGGAGACCATATTGATTTATGTTTTATATATCTACGCCGTTTATCTGTTTTTTCATGTCATTTTAAGTTTTGATCCAAAACCCTAAGAAGATCCAAATCTCAGGTGGATCATGCAGCTAGAAACAGTGATGAATAACCATTAAAAACTTTTTGTGGGCCACAAGAATTTTGGATCAATCTGATCTTTATATTGTCCCTTCATCAAGACCTTATTGACATTATCAAGAGCTTGGATTGCAAATAAACATTACCAAAACCTTATGATGGGCTCTTTGGAATTTTTAATGGTGGGGCACTCAATCACACTGTTTTTAGTGGTATGGTCCACTTGAGTTTTGGATGTGCATAATTTTTGGAAACTCATCCTAAAATGGGTTGTAGAAAAAGATGGATGGAGTGGATATACAAATATCATCCATGTGGGCCAAACGGTAGGGGTAACACCCACTAAGCTGTTCCCGGGGTAACACCTAATTCGCGCCCGTCGTGCTCGGGTTTTTAGTTTGTACATGTGGGGCCAGGGTTCTGTATTTCTGACCATTGATCTGTTGGGCCCATCCCGGATATTTCCACATTGGAAGATCATGGCAACCAGTGGCACGCGCATTGCCTGCGACAGCCTGTCGCAGGAACTTCCTAGAAGCTAGGTGGGGCCCACCGTGATGTTTGTGAGAAATCCACCCTTCCATCCATTTTGCCTGATCATGTTAGGATATGGGCCCAAAAATAGGCAGATCCCGAACCCACCGTGATGTGTGCATGACATCCGGTCCCTCTATCATGTGAGCCCCTTCATGTTCTCCTTGGCATCCGAAAACCAGGCTGATAGATAACTCAGGTGGGTCACAGCATGTAAAATCATGTGGTGTGGCCCACCTGAGTTTTGGAATGGCCCAATTTTGAGCATGATCATTCATCCTGGCACGGGCACATATTTGAATGGATTGGATGGAATATGCAGAACACAGTGGGCCCCACACGCAATTTGAAGGTTTTAATAGCAGGCCACCCGATCCCAGCTGTTCTCAATGTTGCGGCCCACCTCAGTGTTGGATTTGGCCTGACTTTTGGCCGCCAAGGAGAAGATGAGGGGCCTTGCAGGATTGAATGTCATGCACACAACACGGTGGGCCCCACACATCTCATTGTTGGGTAAGTTTTACCTTCAAAGCTTTTGGTAGATCCGGCCCACTAATGTAAGGGTTAGGATTGTCTATCAGGAAGCTTTTGAGATATGGGCCATCCATGGTGAGGCCCAACAGACCAATGGTCTGGATTGATGAACCATGGGCCATTCCAGTTATCCAGAATACTGATTTGACGTGTTACTACATGGTTGGATGATTTAGATCGTTGATCTGATGAGCCTAAATTTATCTCACCAGTGGGACTTCCAGAATGTGGTCCATCCAAGGTGGGGCCGATTAGATCAAGGGAACCACTGTACGATGGACCCACTTGTTTAGATTCAAGGGCCTAGGGCTGACCCGATTATATTTAGCTGGGTACCTGAGACCCGAATCCATCAGACTCGGTTTGTAAACAGGTCTATCACGATGGATCATGGTTTTCCAGACCCGGCATCTCGGTCCAGCTTGCCTGGCCTCGAAACCGTTTGGCTAGTGACCCAGCACCAGCTTGCTAGTTGTGTCAAAGCTCTGTGGGCCCAACATGATGTATGTGTTTTATTCATGCTGTCCATCCATTTTTTTCAGGTCATTTTAAGTAATAAACCTAAAAATATGTCATATCCGAATCTTAGGTGGGCCAAACTACAAGAAATAGTGGGGATTGAATGCTTACCGTTGAAAACTTCTCGAGGGTCGCAGACATTTTGGATCAAGTGATATCTGTGCTTTCGCTTCATCCATGCCTGTGTGACCTTATCAACGGGTTGAATGGCATATAAACATCACAGTGGGCCCTAAAAAGTTTTTAATGGTGGACTTAAATCAACACTGTTTTCCAGTGGTGTGGTCCACCTGAGATTTGGATTTGCGTCATTTTTGGGCTGATGCCCTTAAAAAGAGCTGGAAAAATGGATGGACTGGTGCGGATAAAACACATACATCATGGTGGGGCCCACAGATCTTTGACACCGGCTAGCTGGCTGGTGTTAGAGTCACTAGCCAAACCCGAGTCCGAGCTGGAGTCGAGAGGTCCATTGCAATGCATAGGCCTGACTGTAGATGGACAACCCAAAACTCCCTGCAGCCATATGATCCCAAATATCTGACTGGAAGACTTTTGGCCTAATTGAGTTATGACCAACGCCCTTAAATTTAACTAATTAAGAAAAGGGAACTTTAGGTCTGGGGCCCATCCCCAGTGTGGCCACAGTGGATTAACAGTCCAAAACTATATTTCACATAACATGGCCTTCATCTTCTGCATCATGTTCATTCAACCCATTCTTGTACCTCCCTCCATGAAGCCCAGAATTTCGGTGCTCATGAGATGCATGGGATCTCATTCAGAGAGAACTGAGGAGGAGGTGTAAGGAAAATAATAATAATAATATAGGTATTATTTCGATAACTGATCACCTACAGCCTGCTCTAAGCTCCCTTTCTTGCCAACGTGTCACATGTGTAGGCATCAGATCTATGCAAATGGAGGTACATGGCATTTGAGGTGTTTGGAACGGCGTAAATGCATGGAAATGAAATGAAACGAGAGTAAATGGGCTTGTCAATGAAATCCTTTAACCAAGAGAGGATTTGACCTAGATGGGGTGAAATGCCTTTTAGAGCTCCCTTGAAGGGTAACAAAAGTAAACAAAGGTTTTAGAGCTCCCTTGAAGGGTCGCACAAGTAAACAAAGGTGCCGCTATGCAGAAGTCTGCCATACACATGGCACGCTGATGATACTCCAAAATAATTCAATTATTGGCTACATTATTAAAATCACACCAATAGAATGATCCAAACCATCCAAAGGTTGGCCCATATCTAAATGGACGGTTAAAAAACATTGGCAAGTTGCTTGTTTGTGATCCTTACATTTGTGGCCCACTCAAGGCTCGAAACTTCCTCATTTTTCGCTCAGGTATATATTTCAATGGACTTATTACAATCATTTTGTTAAACAACACATTTGAGATATTAAAGTTAATTGGGGATATCACATATGTCCCTGTGAATATATTAAAAAATTTGAATGCATTCCAATTCCTCCCATTTACTCCCATCCAAACAGAATATTTGGATTTAAGATGCATTTCATTTACTCCCATCCAAACGCAACTAAGCCATTTACCAATTCAATTTCCCATTTCCCTCCATTTACAAGGCTGCCAAACAAGGCAACATCAACCGGCCATAGGTGATCAGTTCTCAGTTCTCATTTCACAATAGCAGAATTTAAAGTAGACAAACTAGACAAATTCCCATCAAGATTATAAATTAGAAATTAGAAATCTCCAATAAATATTTCTTTTTCAAAAATGCAAAACATTCCTAGAAAATTTGCATCCACAAAACTGACATAAGAAGACGGGAAGGTATCGAGGTTTACCAAAGCTCTCTGGCCTTCTTGCAGAAAAGGGCTGAAAATTTACAAGATTTTGCCAATGGGTTTCAATTCCTTTGGTAAGCGATCGAAATTCCCCTGAGTTTATGTCACTCTGCAGCATAGGCCGTTTGCCAATATTCCGAAGGATGCCTTCCGCCAGGTGCTCCTTTGTTGGTGTCAGCATTACATAATTTGGGTCAGCCCTTTGATAGCTGCAGTTTTTTTTCCAAGGGGTTAATTAAAAAGGTTACTGATAGAAAACTAAATAGTAGTCTTACACTTGAAAAGATACATGGAAATACTAAGGTGACTTGCGATCCCCATTGCATGAGTTTATAGTATCAGGGCTGTTGTTTTTTGCGGGCCACAAGGCATAAAGGCTGTGATTTTCAGTCTATGACTCTATGTGGCCCACAGGTGTGATGATGTGTACCACCAATATGGGGAAGAAGGGAAATGATAAAGTAGAATCGGTTGAACAAGAATAAGGTAGAGCACCAATCACTGTATGCCATGTGGCATATTAAAAACACTTTTCAGAGGGAAATCACGAATAAATTTTTGAAAAGTGCTTTTAGATGCCATACGGCATACACTGATTGGGGATTACCTTACTATGGCTCAACCAGCTCTACTGTATCATTTCCCAAGCAAGAAAACATCATCTTATGGCATTAATGTGATGCAAGTAAATAGAGTTCAAACCATGGACTTAAGACAGCGATCGGGCTGACTCATCCAGTCTCTGGTTGAGTTGCAACTCACCGGAATTGGGGGTGAACGGCCCGAGTTGGCCTAGTCATGAGTGACTAGTATCGCTTGGCTCATTCTGAATGGCAGTGACAATTTGTGGCTAAACAGATGATCTTAACCATCAAGGGGTGATAAGGACAGATTAAGTGGATAGGTCAAACAGTCCAAATTGGTTCATTAATTGGAGATTAGGATGTCCAACCAATCTGATTTTGGGGATATCTCCCATCTGCACTGGGGCCCACAATGGGATGGTTTGGATTGATACGAATGGATGCCGTGTTTAAATGGCCAAGCACCTACATTTAGAGGGCCCTCTACCAAAACAATAATGCATTTCTCTCAGTCCAATCAAGGAATGAGCTCAACTTCAACAACAGAATCCATAAGCATGACTAGGTGAGCATACAGCTTGCCTAGAAAGAATAGGGTAACGATCCCATGTAGTCAACACTATGGGAGGTTCCAATAATGTCAAGCAGAGTGGGCCCCACCACAATGTGTTTCCTACATCCAGCCTGTCCCATAAGTTGTACCTACAGTCACACAAAGTGTGAAGTGACAACAGACTCGGGATCGAGAGCAGGGAAGTGTCTAATTTAAAATGTTAGCAAGTATAAAACAGCTAGGAAGCGGGAGCAGCACTGTTATGAAGCATGATTGGAACTTGGAAGCAAGAGCAGCACCTTGATAGAAGGATCAAGCAACTAACTTGCGCCCCCTAGGTTAGGCCCAGACTCCCTACAATCAGCCGTAGGTGGGCCACACGTAAGGGAGCAATGCAGAGGGGATGACCATCATAGCTGGCTGTTTGGGGTCCAACATGATTTTTATATGCCATCCGACCCATTCATTGTGTGCGCCCCACTTGGATGATGGGACAACAAGAAATCAGGCCATTCCAAAACTCAGGTGGGCAGCACCACGTTGATTTTAGAGTTTTAGGCATGACTTGGCACTGTTCCATGTGAGTGGCCCACCTGAGTTGGATCTGGCTCATTTTTGGGGCATCCCAATTTCATGGTGGCCCACATTGATGCGCAGTTTGAATGCCCCACACACCAACTCAAGCCCACGGTACACTCGACACTGTGGGATCATTGGCCTAAAAAGGTAAAAACAATAAAAGACATGGTGAGCATAAGAAAACATAAATAAACAAGCATATAGATTGAACCTGGCTTCTCTTAGATCCTCGACGCGGATTCCAAATCCAAAGGCCGTCTTCCCAGCCATACGATCTCTAACAGCTGCAAATGCAATCAATGAATAACACCAGTACAAGATTAGAATTCAAAATACTGTTACTCCAAGCTTACATGTTGTATATGTTCAATGCAAGATAGGAATTCAAATTGAAAGCCAATAAATTTGGATCTTCTTCACACATGCATGCAGGTGCACACACAAACACACACAAGGAGTGATTGTATACAGCACCTAGCATGCGAAGCTTACCATGCTGTACTGTTTTTCCTGCCAACATGCCACGTGCACCCGTGCACGCACACAAAGAAACGATCATAGATTCAAATACAACTAGTTGTATAATGCCATTATGCATTTCACCATTAAATTTAAAAATGATAATAGACAACTGTCAAGGAATTTTTTTTTAATTGAAAGGAGAAATCCTTAGCTGTGCCATACAAGAAGTTGCATGTTGACATGTGTGTAGGGATAGGTCAGAGATTCAATTCAACTGGGGATGATGAAATTTTGGTCTTCCGACTTTCTGCACTGTAAAGGGCATGTGTATGATAATCCAAACCATTCATTCACTGGACAAACATGATTTGGTCATAGAGCAAGAAAACAGTGACTGGACAATCCTAACCATTTAAAAATAGGCTAAAAATTACTACACTAGATGATTTCATAGGACACCTTTTACATGGTTTGATTGTCCAATCATACTGATTTTTGGTCTATGGTTCATTTGCGGTACCTTACGATGAACGGGTACTTAGGAGAATCATATACGTATATGCCACATTTGCCCTCCCAATCATCTTATTAAAAAACAGTTACATTATGGCCGTAACAGCCATAACGTAACGGTGATGGTGATAGCCGTTAAACGATACAGGGCTGCAATGCCCGTTCTGGAAAAAAGAAAAAGGCCCATAACGGCCCTGTAACAGACCAATATGAGGCCAATACATTTTCTTCCATTAAAATCTTTTTTACCATAACGACCCATATCGTAATGGCCATAATGGCCACCATTACCATTATTGAATACCTTACTCCCAGGTGGATCAAATCTCCTGTCATAATGCCCCTATTTCCCGAAATAAAAGTATGAGCATTTCAGTAATTCTGCTTCTTATATAGAATTAGCAAAAATTAGGGCTGCAAAGGGGGTTTGGGTCAACCCAAACCCGATTGACACAACCCAAGTTCAGGTCGGGTTGGATCAAGTAGTCGAGGTCCTCTGGTTGGGTACAGTTTGGTAACACCAACCTGATTTGAAATTAGGTTGGATCTAGGTTGAGCAAATTCAGGTCGAGTTCTGATTGGAAAACGCCAACGTTTGGGTTGAGCGAATTTGGGTGGGGTTCAGGTTGAAAAACGCCAACATTCGGGCAGAGCAAGTTCAGGTTGGGTTGGGAACAATCATGTATTTGGGTGGGTTGGGAAAATTCGGTTTAGGTTAGGAATAATCACATGCATTTGGGTTGGGTCGGGTCAGGTTGGGTGAAGAATTAGAGGAATCGGGTTGGGTACCTCAGGTTGGAACATGGTTCAAGTTGGGTTGCAGTTTGGGTCCTCTTGAGGTCAGGTTGGGCTTGGGTTGATCCTCAACCTAACCCAACCTGCCCGAGTTGTAGCCCTAAGAAAAAATAGTGCCTTTTATATCTAACTTATCCGAGGAGGGTCTCTAGAAATATCTGCCAAAGCATTTCTACCAACATCCCATTGAAAAAAAAATTACCTGAAATGTTGAACGTGAAAGATGGTTTCCACCATGACTTGAATGCTAAAGCAATAGAAGAACTGAGAGCACCTACTTTTCCCTGTCAATATGGCAAAGAAACAGTTAACTAACATTAATATAATACATTGCTTATGATATAGAAATTAACAGCAAAATGTTCTACCTTCACCAAAAAGTTCTTATTGGCTTGCCAGGATGCAGCTACTTGAAAGGTGGACTCTTCCACTCTAGTCGAGGATTCAGCTCCATTAATCCTTCAAACAATTATCAAAGCTAAAATTAAGGTTCTTTAAAACACTTGATACAATAGTAAAGGATCCTCGCTTCATCAATCAATAATACCTCGTCTCCATCTCAAAGCCAAAGTCAATGTAATTCGTAATTCCAACAATCTCGTTTTCTTCAAATGGATTCTTAACCTGTTCATTTGAATCAATTTGTGCATTTTATCAGGTTCCTTTAGAAAGGTTACAGTAAAAGCCAAAAAGCATTGCGGCCTGAGAAACATACTCTTCTTTGAACCACGACATGCTGATAGAATGACGCAATCAGCTGCAATTATGGAATACGGTAAAAGAGAAATAAGTAAATTAGTTGAGCATTGAATAGCTAAAATATTATTTCAGGCACATTGTCACATTTCAACAGAAGTTTGATCATGTAATCTACACGGAGATGCTACTGAGAAAATCCGACTGATTTCAGAAGGTTCAAAAAATGAAAATATGATTCCATGAATTCTCTTTCCCAAAATCCAGATAAGGGTCTAGGTGACGAAGAAGGAAGGGATGAGGCACCTTGTTCACCTGTGCAATGCACAGTCTCTACTTTGCAGGAGATTAAATCTATAGATTTGGATTTCAGAGGCATAAAAACAAGGAAAGTGAAGTAACAATCAAATAAGAATTAGTGGCTGCTAGAAAGAGGAAATGCGGTGAGTCTTGTGCCTGAAACTGTCTTCAATATAGTTCCTCTTATTGATCTGAGGTTTTTGACTTGCGGGTGCTCTCCTTGTGAGGCCGAGGTTTGGAACTCCCGAAAGGTAGAGCAAATGAATCCTCCCTAGCACGATTTCTCTCCCCTTTTGCAGGTATCCTGCAAGGATTATTATGGGGCTTTTGGGTCTTCTAGAGATAGATGAAAGGGGTAACACACGCATGCACGTGCACGCGATCTGAGGTTTTTGATCTGAGGTTTTTGACTTGCAGGTGCTCTCCTTGTGATGCTGAGGTTTGGAACTCCTGAAAGGTAGAGCAAATGAATCCTCCCTAGCACGATTTCTCTCCCCTTTTGCAGGTATCCTGCAAGGATTATTATAGGGCTTTTGGGTCTTCTAGAGATAGATGAAAGGGGTAACACACGCACGCACGCACACGCGAACACACACACACACACACACACAGAGGGAGGGAGGGAGGGAGGGAGAGAGACCCACCTGTGAGAGACGGAAGGCCTATTTATAGATTCGAGGTAAGAAGAGGAGCTCTATCCATAGACCCGCCTGCAAGAAATGGAAGGCCTATTTATAGAACTTAGGAGACTTTAGTATAGGGCCAAAGGGACACATGGCAATCCCAGTGGGCTTGGAGGGAATCGGATGTTGAGTTAGTTAGGAAAACAAGTCACGCTTAAAAGTGCACAAATCCCAAAAAAAAAAAAAAAAAAGAATTATGAGAACCGTGGAAGTATAATTTCTGCAGTTTGGCAGTGCCTGTGAGGTAGAAATAAAAGATTTCCATACCACAGAATTTTTTATTTTCTTTTTCTTTTTCTTTTGAGAGGCTTTAGGGACTTTGTCTCTTGTGCTCCAGAGAGGCTTTGAGAAAAAATGTGTGGTCCCTGGTCTTTGGTAAGTCGAGGTCCACCTCCCCAGCAAGCCTCTAACAAATTTAGAGACTTGGGTTGCCCAATGGGTACCACACAAGTTGTTTCAGGCTAGAATTTAGGTATTAGGTGACGATTGCTCTTATCGGAAATCCCTGCAAAATTGAAGTTACAAGCCAAAACTCCTTGCTTTAGGTCGACCTGATTAGACAATCTGAAGAACTAGTACTAGTTAGGGTATCAACACATGCACACGCGCAAACATGTGACCCTCTTGTCACTCTGGTGGAATGATATAATCTTGGAGCTGAGAATATATGCAATATACTCAGGTTTTCAGTTTGCACAATAAGAGCATAAAAAGGTTTTAGCATGAACAGACCTGAGAACTTCTAACGAATTCAAGGCCAAAATTGTATGATGGGCTCAGAGGACTACTCAAGCCTGACCCATAGCCAATTGCCCAGCTCCAATTCTTTACATCATTATAGCTCATGCCATTTTTGCTTGTAACTAATAAACAGAAACATGTGTGAGCAAGGCAGTACCATAAGATCTAACCAATGGAAAAGCAAAGCTAGACAGATGCTGTGCATTTTGAGAAAATAGCAATATTTCTTTTTAATTGATGAAAACGGTACCATTTTAAATATTTGAAAGAAGAAAAAAGGTTCCAATAGTAAACAACAATTTAGCAAATTAGTATACAAACAATGCCATGAATTTAACTCACAATCTGGCTTGTATTGCACCCCTGCAGTTAGCTTCCCCATCTTGCTCACCACCCATGCACTTCTGGGAATCTCATTAGCCACTGGAAACATAGGAAAATTGCATTATTAACAAGTTAAAGAGTTCCAATGCATGACCTGTTGGAACCACAATAAGTATAGAATCCCAGTTTCAGTGATTGACTCAGTCAGTGCTAAGTGGTATTGCCAAAACCGATAATGCTGCGGATGAGTCCTGGGCAAACTAGCCTAGATCAATTCAGGCCAAGTCCTTACTGCTTTCTGAATTGGGCACCTGAATCATCTATTCTATGGGCAATACCGATTCAACTTGGACAAGTCAACTCAGTATCTGATGGTATTTCAAAAGAACACGTCATCACCAGATTAAATGGTAAGGTTCAGGTTTCAATATTTAAACCAAAAATCTAAGCGACAGCAGTCCTAATTTCCAGTGGTTTGGGGCAGCCAACAATTATCAGAGGGAAAAAATGGTGCTATAGCAGTGATGAGAACTAGTTGAGTTGAACTAAAATTGAAAACAACATCGGATACATATGATACAACTGATCTTTCAAAAAGTACCTTGGCATGGTATGTGTGCACCAAGTCACCAACATATCACCAATTCTCAGCAAACTGAAGAAAGGCCCTTTGTAACTTCTTTTGATGCCAAAAATTCAAGTAGACCTTTCCCATCAGGAAGCTGTGACTATTTTTGGTGGAATTGTCGGTCCAGAGGTGCTATTTTGTGCCATGAAGCAGTTCAGTGAAAAAGATTAATTTAAAAAAGAAAAATTAAGAATCTAAATTTCATGTAAAACCTAATAATATGTTGTGTTTGATTTTACAGCAAAACCAGTGTAACTGATCTTACAACTTCTGAGCAACCAAGTCTTCACTAACTTGTAAAAGCAGAAGTACGAAAGTTTCATTAATCTCATATTTCGACGTGTTTGTGAGAATCAGCCAAGCCACAGAAAAAGTTCATATTAATGAGAACCATGTTGATGTTGTTGCATATATCTATTGTTATCTAGGATAATGAATCATATCAGCTTTTGTTTTTTCATTCGACGAATCAATACCAAAGAAACTAAGGGCCATTTGGATTCAAGTAAAAGTTGTGTCTGGACAGGCTGTTGGGACTAGTTGCGTTGGCATAGGCTATCAAGGTCATGCTGTTAGGACTAGTTACTCTTTTCTTTGTTTGTCAAACTCCCTGGAACAGGGAGTAAGGATGGATTGTGGCACAAAGGGAACTTAATGTGGACAGTGGCATATGTAGCATTTATAGTGCATCCGTACAAACCAACAAGTTGCATAGCAGAATAAAAAATATGTAATACCAGTCACGTACAAGGGAAAGGCATAAGTGTGGCTCCAACTGATAATTTTTCTGAGCCCATATCTCAACCCCATAATGCCATAATCTTCTGAGAGTATCCTGTAACCACGATGGATTTTGAGTACGACATGAGATATTACTTGTTAGTCTTCAAGAAAACTTTTCACAATGCATGATGTCACTGACACATGCATGGTCAATTTTGTATTCAATGAATGGAAAAATCAATGGTAGAATCAGGTAAAATATTGCGAAAGTGCATAAGCAACACAAGTCAAAGTGAGGAATATAACCAAGTGTCATGACAACTGATCCATTGAAGCATAAGCATAAGCATTACAACAAAAGAGAAAAAGAATACTACTTAACAAAATCTCTATAAGTTTTGCATTCAATGAAATACGATTAATTTGCAACACAAGTTCAACAAAATAACCAGGCAAGAGTCAGTCTTGTGTGTTGTACAGAAAGAAAAGAGAAAAACATATTCCATTTGGATTTTTTACCTAAGCAACAAATTTTTTGTTGTTTTGAATTTATTAATAACTAGAGGCACGTGAAATGCGCATTGGGGGGGGGGGGGGGGGTTGCTTGGGTATAGAGAGAAATGAGAGAGAGAGAGAGAGAGAGAGAGAGAGAGAGAGAGAGAGAGAGAGAGAGAGAGAGAGAGATGGAGGGAAAGGGTGCGGCGATACGCTACAGACATACACAGAGAAAGAGGTGTGTTTTCTACTATGGGCCACCCATCTCCACCTTTTCCATTATTACGGTCCACATGAGTTTCAGATCCAGCTTGTTTTCAGGTTGATGTCCTAGCGTAAGGTAATGCAATAGATATATGGAGTGAATTTCATATAGTCATAATAGTGAACCTACACGACCTTTGTTGCACGGCTCCCTAGTATTATTGTCGGGGTAGACTACACGCAAAGAAGCGAAGAGCAGACTACTCACATGAATCAATATGAAATAACAAAAATACCTTTGTTTTTTTTCGCAAATAACCATTTAAAGGATTTTTGTAGGCGAAATCTGAACCATATGTTAGACAACAACCACATATTCCATTTCCCAAAATAACCCCCACTTCTTGTAAAATATCTTCCCATGCCCTTTCAATATTCAAAGTTCACCACCATAGGAAAACTAATTGCAGGGGCAAAAATGTCCAAAAGCTAGCCACGTTATATATAGTATACATAAGCACTACAGATATCAAAGAAAATAAAAAGAATAAGGATATAAAAAAAAGAAAGTAATAAACACAGCAAGTCAAACAAATAAACAAATTTAATTTACGATATTATAACCGAACTTCCAATGATTTTGTAGAAAAAAGGCCAGCCAAGAAATACATCCTTTTATATAAAACACACACTAGTTTTCAGAAGTACACAAGCATTACGGTCACAATGCCAAGCCTCCACTAGAGGCTTTAAACGTCTTCTAAAGGCCAGGTACCTCTCTTGTGGATGATTGACAATAATTGCCTCATATGCAATGCTCTCATGCGAACTTTAAAATTTCAAAGATAAGGAACATACCTTTTCTTTTTTAGCAAGGGGAAAACTCCAAATGCTCCAATTCCATATGTAGGATAGTAAGCACATGACCTCAGGCGCAAAATCCTACAGAATAAAATAAGAAAGCAGAAAGTAAACAAACATGTTAACATGAACATTACATTGAAGTGAAGATGCACATTTGTCAGAAATAACAAAAGACTAGCTCTTTATAAAGAGAGAGCTACTTACTCATCCGAATTCGATACAGAAAGGTCCATGAATGTATGGGGATCATCTAAATCCCTGCTCATATAAAGAGGTCATAGTGATAAGGTAAACCACCAACTCTCTTTTGAAAGGCTGTATTTGGGTGCACTATTGAATTCAATTGCAAAATTAGCTTTAAAAAGTGGAAATGACCGAATTGCAATTGCCTTCCGTAGAATTCATATGGAGGAATTAGGCTCAAAATTGTAATTATACTAGTTCAAGTTGGATACGAAAAGTATTTAAATGCCATTTTTTAGGGCTACTTCCTCATTATAATAGCAAGAACAACAATTAAAATCTGGACATTTCTAGTCGACTAACATTTGCAATTCAATTCAACAGTGCATACAAACACAGCCTAATATTTTGCGCTAGAAAAGCAACTGAAGAAAGTAATCTGTCTCCACCTCTGCCAGCGAAATATAGCATTTCCTACAAGATTCTCCCCAGCCTTGTTGTTGAGTGGACCTGATACCTGAAGAAGTTAAGACGAAAAAGATTTCGTAGCTTTGCGAATGCTAAAATAAAATTGTGGCCACTTTCAGTAGGCATGATCTGGAACTCCTAACCAATTTTGGAACTGCAATAACTCACAAGTAATTCTACCAACACAAGACTAGAAAGAACACTTGTCAATGAATGTGCAGCCAAAGCTGTTTCACAATGCCATAGAAGTGATGGAAGGAAACATCTCCTCCCCACTCCCCAAAACGCTGTCTTATTTTACCAAGGCAACAATATTATGAAATTTTAAGAAGATCATGGAAGAATTTCATCTTGGAAGTTCCTGGATGCATTTTCTCTAGATCCATAATTTTTCTCTTTGCAAATTTTTCACAAGACAGAGAAAGCAAACCCAGAAAAGCATGGTCAGAAGACTTGGTGACTCGGAATGACTTGTTCAGCCATGGATCGAGTTGCGACTCACCCAAGTCGTGGCTGAATGGGCCCGAATTATCCGAGCTGGCGGTGCGTCAAACCAGATCGGGTCCTACCAAGTCCAAGCCGACTCACCCAAGTCGCACCCTGACTCAGACGAGTCTTAAAACCATGCAGAAAAATCAAAATCCAGCTGAAAAGAATATCATATTCCCCCTTTCCTCAATTCTTTTTAAGGCTAATTTTACTTCTACACAAATTCTTTGGTAATACACATGAGCTCTCGACCTCTAGTTCCTATACTCTCCCCACTTCTGATAGTTTGCACCAACCTATCCTATCATACAATTCTTCATCCATTTTATAGTTGACCTTAATACTTTCTTTGCAATCTCTTTATCAATTTATATAGTTCAAGATTCTCCACATTTCTACTTTATCACTCCTTTATAACTGGACCTCTTTTTTGCCGATTGCATTCTGCACCATCTCCCCATTGCCACATTTCTTCATGTGTGCCTTTGTTGCCTCTAAATTCTCCAATCATTTCTTTTGCTACTCTTTTTTATACCATCAGCCATATTTGTCAAAATCTCCTTGGCCTCTACTTTAACACTTGCCTTCAATCACCTTTCTCTAGATAAAACAATCATTCCCCTTCTAAGTTCCACCACCTTATTCTCTATCAACTTTTACTCTCACATCCTCTTTTCCATCTCTTAATGCACACAAGTGAAAGTGTAAAACCACTTTACCTATGTTGCATGGTCAACAATTCACTTGGTATAACTTTATAGTTCTCGCACAGTAATCGCTCTCTCCTCTTAAACAGGAAAAGGTCTATTTCCAATAAATATGGTCAACTCCTAAAAGTCACCAAATGCCCATCTTTATAGAATTGTTATTCACTAAGTCTATGCCACTACCACCTCAAGGATGGTTAAAAGTCCTTTGTTTTGTGCATGTGCAGACCACTATAAGAAAAATAGTCTAGCAGAATGCAAAACTTTTTGCACAAAATAGCTTGTCTTTTGAACTATAGTCCTCAGATTTTGAAAATTAGAATACCTCCCTTTCAAGACACAATATGAAAGCTTTAATATGCTGATTAGAAATTACTTTTCAAGATGTATTATAAGATATAAATAAAATGAGAAAAAAGACCAATGTTGGATGTAGCATGTGTGTGGAAAATCATTAAATAATCAATGCCAACATTAGCATATGTGCAGGAAACTCCGAAAAGAAGAACACAAAGACATGGAAACGAAAAGCAAGATCTGGAGGAAAAAAAATTATATATATATATATATATATAATTCATCAGATACAGTTGTGACCAAATCCACGTGAGGATCGTCAATCGGCTTTAGCATAATCCTTGTGCTAAAATGTGTTGCTTGTTCGAAGTAATCCTCGAAAAGGCATTGTAGAGCAAGCTTTCCAAATAACAAATCGTATGCTGACTCCAACATTCTGCATTATCTTACAAAAAATCCACATTAGAATCTACTACTTCATAGCCACAGCAATTCATCGCCTTCTAGGAAATAAACTGAAATATGCATGTATGTGGACCCACAAAACGTATATGAGCAACACATTTTGAATCTACGAACATAACTTCACACGGTTTTTAGACTCAGACTCGGATTGACTCATTCACACTCAAGTCGAGTCATGAATAGCCCAAGTTGGAGGGGTGCATCAGTCTGACTGGCCCGAGTCGGGGATGACTCATGGTACCAAACCAGATCAGGTAGTGCTGAATCCGAGTCAACTCATCCAAGTTGCGCCCAACTTGGACGAGTCTTAAAACCATGAAAATTGTATGATTTTGTGTCCACTGTCCATCAAGGACATAAAAGTACACAATTCTATCCTGACATAAGAGAAACAAACACGTCGTACATGGGCATGAGATCCACGCCATTAATCAGTTGATCCCTGCAGCAGTTGGTCTGTAGCGTAATAACCACATTGATCGGACATTTCCAACCCTTCCAAATAGTGTTTCCACCCATTGAGTGTGAATCGGGCCCATCATTTTTAATTTCCTGCCTGAAGTGCCCGTCTGCAGGCTGCTAATCGGATGGTAGGATCATCTGATCAGTGTAATTCATTCAACCACAGATCCCTGATAGTAGCACCGAGCTGATGAACAGTCCAGTCCAGATCCCATCCGCAAGTCCCATGTTTATGGTTCTTGGATGTCAGACATGGAGCTTCGATCCACAAATGATGCAGAAGTTGTTCACCACATTACTTTCATGCTCAATTTTCTAACGATAAACCCTCATCGTCATCAAAGCCTTATTCCAACTAATTGGGGTCAGCTAATTGAAACTATTCTGATTTAAAAAAAAAAAAAAAAAAACCGCATTTTTTTTTCAATCAATAGAGAGAATTCTACTGGGAAATGAAAAACGAAAAAGATGCAAGAACCCAAGTTGGGAAAATTGAGAAACAAAGAAAACAGATAGAACAGCATTAGATTTTCCACGACAAGCTGAAAAACCAACATGGGTTCTTAGTTAGAAAACCAACGGGATGGAATGAAATGAGAAAATACCGAAATCCAAGAAATGTGGGCGTTTATCAAGAAAACCCAATATGAAGAAAAATGAAAAATGAGTAGGAATTGGAGAAGGAATAGTAATGTAATCAGATGGGGCATGTATTTTCAATGACGAGCCGAAAACCCCACATGGGTTATTCAATTTGAAAGTATAAGAACGACCCAAAACGAGGAAAGGATAGAAATCAAAAGAGAAGGTAAAAAATAAAGGGGATTATCGGAGAGATACCTGGTACGAGCAGTAAGAGGAGGGAAATCGAACAGAGGCGGCACCAATACCATTGGTGGTGGTGGTTCCTTGTCGAACAAGTTCCCCATCTCTCTCTCTCCCTCTCTGATTCCCAAGAGAATGGAACTGAAAGCCGAGAGCTCTCTTTCCTCCTCCCTCGCTTTTCTCTCTTTCGAAGACACGTTCAAAAGTAAGTTGGCAAGATCAGAGAGCGAATGAAGAGGCCATCCTGTCGTCGTGCCACGCGTCACGGATCCTTGGCCGCTCACAAACTGGGGCCTACAGATCATGCGCCGTGAAGGTCGGTTTGGCCGGTGACCCCAAAAGCAGCCAGCCAGCCAGCTGATGTCAAAAGCTCTATGAACCCCACTATAATGTATGTGTTTTATCCATGCCGTCCATCCATTTTGCCAGCTCATTTTAGGGCCTGAGCTGAAGGAAAAAAAAAAAAAAAAGAGGGCAAGTCCAAGGCTCAAGTGGACCACCACAGTAAAAAGTGGGGATTGAACGATTACCGTTGAAAACTTCTTAAGGGCCCACCGCAATGTTTATTTGCCATCTAGCCTGTTCATGAAACACAAATATCAGCTTGATCCAAAACTTCTATGCCCCCAAGAAGTTATCACCGGTGGGTGTTCAATCTTCACTTTTTCCTCTGGTGTGGTCCACTTGAGATTTAGATAAAGATTCAATTTTGAGATCACGACCTAAATTGAGCTGGAAAAATGGATGGACGGTGTGGATAAAACACATACATCATGGTGGGGCCCACAGATCTTTGACATCAGCTAGCTGGCTGGTGCTGGGGTCACCAACCAAACCGCGGGGTCACAATAAGAGGAGTTACGTGATACTCGGTCTGCCTACGACGCTTGATACTCAGGCACTCAGAAAATGGTACACGCCACATTAACTCAAAATCAAGGACTAGGTCTAGATTGTGCACCCACTAGCGTCCAGTCACAAGCCCAATATTGGATTGGTTGAACAATCCTAGCCTCTAAATCATGACTTGTTTATGGAATAGGACCGTTGGATTTTTAAATTTTTAACCGTCCAATAAATGTCCACCACACCTATAATCAGATAACAAAATAAACATTACTTTTGATCCATAATACATCTGTACTGGGTACCATAATTTGGACAGCTTACTTTGACTAATTTTATGCCATGTGTGCAACTTCAAAGTGCATGTGTATCATCCATCACACGCTACCATAGTATCAAAGTTCTTCATCCTCAAACCATCCAAATCATGAGATAAATCACTTTGATCTCTCTAATCTTTGTCAGAAAAGAGAGCTGTGATCTTTCAATGGTTCCCCACCGTCATTTTAGGGGGCTGTTTGGATTCCAAGTTACTTTAGATAAGCTAATTGTTCCTTAAGAAGCATATCTTGGTTTCGAAGTAAATAAGCTTGCTTGATAGACAGGAGGAGAATATTCACTGTCCATTATGCGGGGTTAACCTTTGATGTGGACTGTTCATTGTGTGGGCCCCACTTTTAATGTGGGTCATCCATCATATAGGGCCACCTTGAATGTAAGTCATTCACCATTAGGAGCTGACCTTTAATGTGCATAGTCCATTATGTAAGGCCAACTTTGATACTAGTCATCCATCATATTGGGCCCACCATCAATAAAATTAGTCGTCCATCATGCAGTGCCCACCTTTAACATCCACCACCATCTTGTGGAGCCAACCTTTGATATGGACCATCCATCATGTGGGCCCCACCTTTGATGTGGGTCGTCGATAATGCGGTCCCTACTTGGAATGTCAGCTACTTATCATTAGGGCCGACCTTTCATGTGGACCATCCATCATGTGGGCCCACCTTGATGTGGGTCATCCATCCTGTGAAGCCCACCTTCGATGTGGACCGTCCATCATGTGGGCCGCACGTTCAATGTGGGTCGTCCATTATGTTGTGCTCACCTTGGATATAGGTCATTCATCATCAAGGGCCATTCTTCAATGTGGACCGTCTGTCATGTGGGGGCCCACCTTGATGTGGGTCATCCATCCTGTGAAGTCCACCTTTGATGTGGACCATCCATCATGTGGGCCCCCATTCAATGTGGGTTGTCCATCATGCTAGGGCTCATTAGGCCATTCATCATTAAGGGACATCCTTCAATGTGGACCGTCCATCATTTGAGGCCCACCTCGATGTGGGCCATCCATCATGTGGGACCCTGCTTCAATGTCCACTACCTATCATGCAGAGCCCAACTTTGATGTGGGTTGTCCATTATACCGGTCTACTTTGGATGTGGACTATTTATTATTAAGGGCCGGCCTTGGCTCAAATTAATATGGGGCCATCCATCATGTAAGGCCCACCTTTGATGTAGACCATCCATCATGTGGGCCCTACCTTTAATAGGGGCAATCCATCACATGGGCCTCCTTTGATAAGTACCATGAGAGAGGCTCCTCTGACATAGATAATGACAGAGAGAGAAAGTAAAAAGGTAATAAGTAAAAATACTATAATTAAAAAATATATATATTAGAAGCAAGTTACTTTTATAATGATACTTAGCAAATTAACTTAAGTGTAGAAAGTAACTTGATCACTTGAAATAAGTTAAAAAATAACTTATTTGGTGGTATCTAAACAGTCCTAAAATGCAGTGACTCATCTCCTTACATTGCCAACTCACTCACAGCTATCTAGACCACTGGAATTGTGGGCCAAATTGTGGATGAAGCATATATCTAAAACTATTATGATGATACTTAGCAAATTAACTTAAGTGTTAAAAGTAACTTAATAACTTAAAATAAGTTAAAAAGTAACTTACTTGGTGGTATCTAAACAGGTCCTAAAATGCAGTGACTCATCTCCTTACATTGCCGGCTCACTCACAGCTATCTAGACCACTGGAATTGTGGGCCAAATTGTGGATGAGCATATATCTAAAACTATGGCGATCAAGTGGTTCTAACCATGCAATTGCCAGGTATCAAATGAACAGTGAAGAGGTGTTTGGATGAGAGGAAATGAAGGTAAATGGAATTGGGACTGAATGGGGCAGATTTGAAATCCGGTAGAGGAGAAATGCCATTTTAGGCTCTCTTGGAGAGTTGCACCTGTAAATAAAGGTGTAGCTGGGCACGTCACACGTGTTTGCTGTACATGTGATACTCTGATGATATGCTGAAACAATTCAATTATCAGCTACATCACCAAAAGCACACCAATAAAAATGATCCAAATTGTCCAACGGTTGGCCATCTGAATGGATGGTTAAGAAACTCTGGTAAGTTGCTTGTTTGTGATCCTTACTTTTGTGGTCCACCTGATTGGAATTTCTTCATTTTTGGCTAAGTATATATTTCAATGGGCTCATTATAATTATTATGTCAAATATCACATGCACACCAATTTAGGATGTTAAAGTTAATTTGAAACATCACTTATGTTTTTGTGAATATATTGAAAAATTCCCATGCATTCTTATCCAAACACATTTGAGTGAGTCATTTACACTTGAATTGGGAGTAAACGTAAAATGGATTCCATTTACTTCTATTTATAAGCTTTTAAATGACCCTTTAGTGGTCCAAGTTGCTAAGGTTGGGTCAGGTGAGAAATATCATGTTCTTAAGCAAATTTTTGCCATGCCCTGTCCAATGTTGGGGCAGTGAAGTTGACGGTTTGGGTTACCATTTTTGGGGTCGTTTGGATGGGAGTAAATGGGGGTAAACCATGCCATCCGCAATTTATTTATTTTTAAATGGTGATGGCCTTCTCCTCTCCTATCTCCCATCATCTATACAGGCTCATCAAACTATTGTGATTGACATGTGTGCATATTTATTTATTGGATTGTATTGCAATTTTATGTGGATGTGATTGTTTTATGATAATATATGCACATAGATATCTAAATTGGCCTTCACGATTATGTGTGACCAATATTCGTCAATTAAACGTTGGGTCT
The DNA here is from genome assembly GCA_003013855.2 of Liriodendron chinense. Classification (NCBI taxonomy): domain Eukaryota; kingdom Viridiplantae; phylum Streptophyta; class Magnoliopsida; order Magnoliales; family Magnoliaceae; genus Liriodendron; species Liriodendron chinense. The sequence goes on along the minus strand of ML058586.1, from coordinate 800,351 downwards.
GTTTCTCGCACAATATAAACCATTGTATAGGAATGCAAAATAGAAGTGATGCATATTGAAATGCATGTACACTTGAAATTTACATCCACTCTGATTTATGAGATGATCAGGTAAGATCTTATACGGATTGGCACGATCAACTCTGTACCCAAGTCAAATTGTGTAAGTTGATATGTTGCCATAGGGTGGATCATTGGTTAATTGGATGGGTCTCACGTGATGATCTTGTAGACTATAAACACTTGATCGTTTACGATACATAAATTTAGCCACATATGTTGCAAGACTAATTACCTATAAACAACAAATTGATTCCAATCAAATCGTTTGTGCAAGTGTGCTAGTCTCATAAATACAGTCCTGTGTACCTAATCACTCTATATAAGGTGGTAAGGTCGACGATGAGATGATGCTATTTTAGGTGTACATTTTTAAGGCCATGCGCACAAATTTTTATGGTTCTGAAGCATGCTAGGAAAGAGGCATGAATGATCACATGGTGATGATGATACACATGAGACACTCATTTAAGGCACTAAATTGAATGGATGATTGAATTTTCTTACAAAATATTTTTAGAAAAATATTTATATATTTATATATTAATATTTTTAACAAGTTATAATCGATCAAGTTGGAAAAATATAAAGTATATTTTATCTATAAAAAAAGATAAGTGTACATTATGATTGGAGCATTGGAATTTGTGTGCATGCACATATAGAATCAAATGTACCCGATCGAGTGTGATCAGATCAACAGTCTAGGATAAGCAGCTGGAGATTGAGACGACGTTTTTGGTCCTCTCATAGATTTAGTATGATGTCATTCCCTAGGAAGATTATAATCTTAGAGGTCTGACACTGAATCTATTTAATTGGAGGGCGTAAATTGGGTTTTCGAAAGAAACTTGGTAATTTAGTAATACTTCGTTACCAACTATAAGAAGTCGGAGTTAATTGATAATTGGGATCCTCTAGAATTGAGGTTTATAAATATAGGTCTAGGACTTTAGTTTGAGATACTTCTATCTCTCCTCTCTAACCCTAGCATTATAGAAATCCCATCTCCATCAGAAATTCTAATCCATTAAACCTAGAGATCCCATAGTGTGTACAATGTTCTCTTCATGGCTAAGAATCTACTCTAGCTAGCTTTCCTTAATCTCTATGTGTGTTTTCGTGCCATAGAGAAGATGATCATAGTTAACCCATTTGAGGTAATTTTGTTCCTAGAAATTTTAAAATTGGTGTATTTTTTTACATTTCCACTTACAAAAAGTAGTCGTAAGAATTTTGAAGGCAAATAATTGAAAATTAGGAAAAAGTTTTAAAGCATTAGTGGCGAAGTCAGGAAGAAATCTGAAAATTCTTTTCTTCTCTTTGTTGATATTTCAGAAAATAAGTCACAAGTCATAAATAATTCACCAAGCATTTAATAATTTGCAAATTCGTCTAAGAGGAGTAACTTCATAGATAGACTACCACATATCATTGGCATTTTAGGTCATCTTAAAGAATCTTACTTTGTCAATCATAATCTAAAGCAAGACTCCTCATCGTGGTAGACTACACATCTGCTTCAGAAAATTTTGGGCCATGGCAATCAAAGCTATGGGTTTTAGGGCCATCATACATCACATGTGTCCTTTCAGAAAACCAACATGAAACAGCTCTTTGAATTCTTCATCATCAACGCAGTCCTTCATTCTGGCATTGGAGGAACTTCATACACTCCACTCTATAGCATCGCATTATCATCATAGCCATTCTCAATCAGCTTCATGAATCCTATTTGTCAATCATATTCGAAACAAGACTTATCATCACCATAGACTACACATCTGCTTCAAGAAATTTCAGGCTACAGGCACCAATCCTACCATTTCTAGGACTCTCATGCACCACACGTCCTTCTACAAAAACACCAACATGAAACAGCTCTTTGAATTCTTCATCATCAACTTAGTCCTCCATTCTGGCATGGGAGGAACTTCATATACTCCACCATATCATTGTCATCATAGCTATTTTGGGTCAGCTTCACAAATCCTATTTTGCCAACCATATTCAAAACATGACTTCTCATCGCCATCCACTACACATCTGCTGCAAGAACTTTTGGCATACAGGCACCAATCATACCATTTCTAGGACTCTCATGCATCACGAGTCCTTCTAGAAGAATCAACATCAAACAGTTATTTGAATTCCTCATCAGCTTCTTCATTTTCCATTTTGGCACTAGGCAGAACTATCACTTTGTAGATTTGCTCATTCTTGTCAATGTCCTCATTCCTTCGGCGATACATACAAGCTTGCATCACCCATGCACATTATTGCGACATGACACAATCCTTTGTCCCCGTATTGTACCTACCCATGTTGTACATATGTAAATGTCAAATGCAAGCTGGCACGTGGAAAAACCGCGCAGAGGCCCCCTTGGTGAATGCTTCTGATTCCAAAAACCAGGTCTCTCTACTCAATCTAGTGGGCCACAAAGGGAGCTGAATGTGAACCATGTGAAATTCTTAAGCTGATGAAACTGATCGCATGTGATCAGGGAAATTTTCTGGTACATATCATTTAGCAATCCATTTTTTGCGTGTGTGACCCACCCAAAGATTTGAGCACATTCACTACAGCCAGCTAGAAAGAATGGTCCAGATCTCACATACGTTTGCCAAATTGGCATGTGCGGGGTGATTGTGTTTGTTCTGAGACCCTCCTTTGCAAGTTCACATTCCTCAGCCTAAGCAAGCACAGGTCCTGCAGCAATTATGGAAGATCGCTTCCCTTGGTAGCTTTGTCATGTCCTTTGCTTGCCGAATGTATCTATGGGCTGTATCCTTCCTCTTTGATCTTTTCTGTCAATATTTCAAGGACGGCATATATCTCCTCTGATTGAGAATGCGAGCGATCACCAGCAACAAATATATGAACCTCATTATTCACTTCGATCCAACTGCACCCGGGCCTTTTCTTCAGGCCCGTGTCTTTCATGCCCGCTCTAATCCTTGAAACGTCGTCCCATTCCCCAAAATCTTCATACAAATTAGACAGGAGCACGTGGTATCCGGTACTCCTTGCATCGAGTCTGAAAATTTGGCTCGCCACTCGTTCTGCTAACAGTTTATCCCCATGGATTTTGCAAGACCCAAGCAATGAGCCCCAGACATGGGTGTCAGGCTCACAAGGCATGTGCATGATCAGATCATATGCTCCATCTAGATGGCCTGCTCGGCCCAACAGATCTACCATGCAAGTATACTGTTCGAGTGTTGGGAGAATCCCATATTCATTACTCATGCTTCTAAAATGTTGCCATCCTTCATTCACTCTCCCCGTATGGCTGCATGCAGAAAGAACAGAAGTATACGTTATGTGGTCAGGCTTCATGCCCACGGCTTTCATCTCATGGAAGAATGCAAATACTTCATCCGTACGTCCATGCATTCCGAGCCCAGATATCACTGAATTCCATGAAATTTCATCCTTTTCAGGCATCTTCCGAAACAAATAAAGGGCGCTGTTTATGTCCCCACATCGGGCATAAGTAGCTAGAAGAGAATTGCTAACAGGAACCTTCAAATCCAAACCATTTCGTAAAATGTAACAATGGATCTGTTTACAAAGGACCAAGGCCGATAGCCGTGAACAGACGGTGAGAATGCATGCGATGGTTACTGTATTGGGTCCCACATGTTCAAGCTGCATATCTCGAAATCCCTTCAGAGCATCATCTGTATAATCATTCCGAGTATACCCAGCTATCAAAGCATTCCATGCGACCACATCCCTCTTTGGTAATCTAAGCAATGTCTTTCGAGCAGACCCAATATCTCCACACTTTGTGTACATATCGGTCAGTGCACCACCAACAAAAACATCGGAATCAAATCCCATTTTGATAGAAAATCCATGGATTTCCATACCATTGAGCTTAAGGGCCAGGGATGAACATGCTCGAAGAACAGAAATAACAGTGAGAAAATCCGCTCTGCCTCCTACGGAAATGAACTGAGAAAACAGTTCCAATGCCTTAGCAGGACGGGAATTTTGAGCACAACCAGAGATTATAGCACCCCATGTAACAAAATTCTTATTTGGGAATTGTTTGAATAATTTAAGACCAGCTTCAATATCGCCACACTTAAAATACATGTCCAAAACCGCTGTTTCAACCCTTGCATCATTCTGCAACCCATTAGTGATAAGGTAGCCATGGATTTGCCGTCCAACTTCGAGATCTGATAAATTTGAACACGATACTAGAATGGATACCATTGTTGAGAAATCAGATTCTACACCCAATACCAGCATTTTGTGAAACAACATCAATGCCTTGACCAGACACTTGTTGTAAACATAACCTGAAATCATAGCATTCCAAGCAATCGTATTACTTCCCATCCTTGTTCTTGTGAAAGCGTGCTCTGCATTTGTTAAATCCCCACATTTCATGTACATATCGACGATCCCACTGACCAAAGCAACATCAGAGTCCAACCCAATTTTCACAACAAAAGCATGTATCTCCTGCCCGGTAGTCAAAGATCCACAAGAAGCACATGCCGACAGGGCTGAAAGACAAGTGACCCGATTCGGCTTCATATCGGAATCTTGCATCTGAGAAAAAATTTCAGGGCAGTCAAAGGCCTCATTGATCGGTTAAAACCTGATATCATTATATTCCACGAGACTGTATCTGGTTCAGGCATTCTATCAAACATGTCCACTGCATCCTCAACCTCGCCACATTCCCAATACATCGAAAGCAAGGAATTGTGGATGTAAACATCTTTCGCAATTCCAATCTTTAAAACATGCCCATGAATCTGTTTCGCCTTTCCCAAATCGCGGAGCCTGCCAAATGCCTTGATCAAACACGGAAAACACGAGAACTCATTGGCCGGAACGCCAAAACTCAAAATATCCAAATAAAGCCCAATTGCATCCTCGAACAATCCAATCTCAGTCCACTCTCTGATTACTGAACCCATTGAAGAAACATCTGCCACCAATGCCGGGTTCTTCAAAAGCCCAAATTTATTCGAATTCCCGCCTTCGACGTCGAAAAATCCAGTACGTCTATTCACGATCTCTGAATTCTTGAAATGAGTTTCTTCGGAATCTGATGATTTGCAGTTTGGTTGCATGGATTTGCCGATGACCGAAGATCTTTCGTATTTTACCAGCGATAGAGGGGTTGGGGGTGGAAAAGGGTGATACTGTTTCCGGGACGGTGCAAAAGCCGTTACGCTTTGTAGCGGTGTGAAAACGGACATTTCGGAAGGGTTTTTCGGCACCTGATGCTCTGACATGCCAGTTTTCAGAGCCAAGGTGCGGCCATAACGGCCAACGGCCGGAACCGTTGCGTGCGTCTGCTTTTGTTTAGGGCTCTCAATGGAGCGGGTCAGACCTGAGATCCGATTCGCTCCGAATCCGTATAATGCGGATTTGGATCTGAAAATAGGTTCGATTGGTTAAACGGACCGGATTTGGATCTTAAAATAGGTCCGATTACTTAAATGGACCGGATATGGATTCACAGGAACATATCCGTGTTTTATCCGAATCCGATTAAGATCCGACTCATTGTCACCTTCCTGTATATGTTATATTCATGCTGACCATCCGTTTTACAAATTATTTTAGGCCATGCCGACCATACCATAATAAATAGTTGGATTTGCATCATTTTTCTACCAAATAAAAAATATTATATTATACATTTTATATCATATATTTTTTTAGATTTATAATGAGGTGGATTGGGACCTAGATCTGACCCCGAATCCGATGGTTATATGGATTTTGGATCAGAAATGGATCTAACAATTTATAAATGGATATCATCTTTTGGATCCGAGTTGGATCCGAATCCGTCTACATTTATACGGACTTGGAGCCGGATCCAACTGGTCCGATTCAGATCCGACCCATTGAGAGCCCTACTTTTGTTTCTGATGAAAATTTGGATACTCCGGCAGTGTGATGGTCGATAGTCGTGCACTAAGAAATTGTACACGTGGAATGCAAATAGCTCGAATAAAACCGTTCAATTCGTGAACTATGATTTAGATGAGCCATATACCGTAGCTTATGTTGATTTGAATTTTTAACAGAATGATTGGTTCACAATCAACAGGACGGTTGAAATGGAAACCGTTCAATGGTCCAAATTCAATAAACAAGCTTCTATTTATCAGCGTTCAGGATCTCTTGATCAACCAGACTTTGAGGTGATGATCTATTTGTGTAGCTTTTGACAAAGGTAATTGGACGACCCATTGTTAATCATTGCCAGAAAACCACAGCCAACCAAGGATGGACGGTTGCTAATGTCCAGATTCAATTGGGCCACATCCAAGAAAAAGGTAAAAAAAATACCTAAAACTTTTATATTCACATGGTGTGGCCCACTTGATCAGCAGTGAATCTGGACCGTCCTTGTTGGGTTGTATTGTGGATATCCGTTCTTAGCCTCCTAAATTCTAATGGACGGTGGAAATAGAAGACGGTCAGCGGTCTGCAGACACGAGAAATAAGTCTGATTCCTCATCAGGCATGGGTTTTTGCATCATGGGCCACCCACAGAGGAGCCCACCAGATGTATGGTCAGGATTCACTATTCATGCAGTTACGTGTACATGTAGATCCGCAACGAACCAAGACTGGTTGATCGAGCCCTGTTCCTCATTGCAAGCTTTTAGCTAATGGAAAAACACAAATCCCACAATGCGGTGTGTGGGGCTCATGGTGATGTTTGCATGACATCCAATCCGTTCATCATGTGCTCTTCCTCATGTTCTCCTTGAAACCCTACAGGCCGTTCCAAAACCCATGCGAGACAAACCTAAAAGAACAGGTGGAATGGGGATGCCCACCACTAAAAGCTTTTCACAGTATGTGTGGGGTCCACTATGTCTTTTATATGCCATCTAATCCATTCAGAAGGTGAGCTCTAGCAGGATGAACAGACACACCAAAAATCAATCCTATACAAAACTCAGGTGGGCCACATTGGGTGGCAACGGGTTGGGCTGCCTGCCCCGCTTGAGTGACACGCTGGGGAAGGTCAAAGCTTGGACTACAAAACTTGGCCAGAGGGCTGAGCTCGGGCTTGAAATTTAGGCCTAGTATCCTAGCTGAGCTTCGGCAAGGCCAGTGATGAATAGCTCCCAGGTTCCAGCTAACATGGCCTTTGATACTTCGATAGAATAATAGATGATGTGTATGCACTTACCTATCCTGATTGCTGACCCTCTAAAATAGTAAATTGTACAGAGATGTACTCATTTAAAGTCACATATACGGTGGATGATTGGGTGGGACATGCCCTTGGTTGATGAACAATCTCAATTGACACAGCTGTGCCAAAGAAAAACTTTGATACTCCAAGAGAGTATGCCAGTTCATAAACATGTGGTCACCAATTATACACTTGTATCAACAGCATATATGTGTCTAGTAATACAATAATTTTCATTGATCACCAAAATAGTAGTAATGAAGTCATAAGAAATTTATGTGCCTTTGCTTATCATTGATCCACCTCATTTCCAATTACTCCCGCTCACAAACTACGCATAGTTTATCCCCTTAATAGATTGAGTGCTACCTAACACAACTTTTAATGTGTGTCACTTCTCTACACTTCACCATGACTTTTGTATTAGATCCACAGTACCGTGGTCCAATTCACACGTGGGCCACACTACAAAAAGCAGTGAGGATTGAACAGATTGCCGTTGAAACCTTCCTAAGGCCAACTATGATGCTTATTTGTCATCTAACCTGTTCATAAGGTCACTCACGCTTACATGAAAGTAAAAAAAAAAAAAAAAAAAAAAAAAAAAAAAAAAAAAAAAAAATCAGCTAGATTAGAGTCTTCTATGGCTCTAAAAAGATTTCAATGGGCAGTTTAATTAATATTGTTTACTGCAGTGTGGTACACTTGAGCTTTGGTTCTACTTTGATTTTAGGCTCATATCTTATATTGATCTAAAAAAATAGACGAACAGTGTGGATCTAAGAAATACATAGTTGTGAACCTTATATTTCATATGTCAAGAAATTCCATGGCTTGCTTCAGAAGAAAAGGGGTAGTGTTGTGTGGAACTTTTGTGGCCCCATCATAATGTATGTATTAGATCCACACCTTCCATCCATTTTTTAATAACTTTTAGCATATGAGACCATAAACGAAGAAGATCCAAGGCTCAAGTGGGCCACAGTACAGGAAACAGTGGGAATTGGATGCCTACCGTTGAAAACTTCTTAGGCCTTGGAAGGTTCCAATCAAGCTAATGTTTGTTTTTTCCCTTCATCTAGGCCTGTGTGACCTTATGAAGAGGTTAATTAGATGGAAAATAAACCTCATAGTGGACCCTATGAAGGTTTCAATGGTAGATGTTCAGTCCCCCCTGCTTTCTATTGTGTGGTCTACTTGAGCTTTGGATGCCCCTCATTTTTGGGCATATGCTCTAGAATAATCCAGAAAATTTGATGGATGGTGTGGATCTAACATATAAATCATGTTGGAGCCAGAGAGGATCGACAAGGTAAAAGTTGGGTTGTGTAGTATTTAGCCACCCAAGTGGATAGAAGTTCTCAGTAGTGTTGAAACTAGGTTGTCTTCACTCAGTCAACCACTTGAGCCATGGATTCGGGTTTTTCTGCACCTTCAATACAGATGATCCGCGCTCAATGTAAATATATGTGACTTAATTTTAACTTGTTATAAGGCTGCTCTCATTCTGCCTTGATCTGCTATGGCTATGGTCTAGCTCGGCGTTCTAGGGCAAGAGCCAGAGCCGGGCCTTCTTTAGCCCCTTAAGGCACGTGCCAATGCTTAGGGCTGTAAGGCCCGCCAGTGCCAACCTCAGCTCGGTCCTAACCCAGCCTATTGACACCCCTAGGTCTTAATTTGGCATGATTTTATAAGGTGTTGTGCACTTGAGTTTTGAACAGGCATGATTTTTGGGCCCACACATTGCATTGAGAAAGAGGGGGGATGATTTATGGGCCACACATCGTGTTGGGAGAGAGAGGGGGACATGATTTGTGGGCAACACATCGTGTTGGTAGACAGAGGTAGAGGGGGGACTTGATTTTTGGGCCACACATGACGTTGGGAGAGAGAGGCATGATTTTGGGGTGGGTTTGTAGGCCCCACCATGATGTGTGTGTTTTATCCAGGCCATCCATCCATTTTGCCAGCTCATTTTAGGGCATGAGCCCAAAAAAGAGCCAGATCCAAAGCTTAAGTGGACCACACCACAGGAGACAGTGGAGATTGAACACTAACCATTGAAAACTTCTTGAGGGCCACAAAAGTTTTGGATCAAGCTGATATTTATGTTTTCCCTTCATCCAGGTCTCTGTGACCTCCTGATCAACTGGTTGGATGACAAATGAACATCACGGCGGGCCCTAGGTAGGGATGTCAACGGGTTGGATCAATGATGATCCGTATCTAACCCGATTAAGGATATATCCGACCTGAATCCGATTCGGATCACAAGTATATGATCCAAACCCGACCCGTTTAAATTTTTTAAAATCCGTTTCCGATCTGCTTATGATCCGACCCGATATCCGAGAGAGAGAGAGAGAGAGAGAGAGAGAGAGAGAGATGCTCGTGCGTGGAGAGTAGAGACGAAGGAGACGGCTGGTTTTTTTTTTTTTTTAATCGGCTCGGGTCGTTAACAGGCCGGATCAAGGTTGATCCAAATTCGACCCGAATATTAAACATATTATCTTTGGGTATCCGTATTCAACCCGATGATCCGATTATTGATCCGAATCCGATTTAATCAGAGTGAATCTAGATCGGATACGGATAATGATCCGTGCCGTTGACAGCCCTAGCCCTAGCCCTAGCCCTAGCCCTAGGAAGGTCTCAATGGTGGACGTCATTATCCCCACTATTTTCTTTGGTGTGGTCGACTTGAGCTTTGGACATGCTATTCCCTCTGTTTTCTTTAGCATGGTCCACGAGCCATCTACGCTAGCTACACCAGGTGTAGAAATGATCTCACTTTGATGTATGTTTTGTATCCACACCGTCCATACATTTGGTGAGATCATTTTAGGGCATGACACCAGAAAATAAGGCAGATCCAAAGCTCAAGTGGATCCCAATAAGTTTTTAATGGTTGGTGTTCAATCCCCACTACTTTCTATGCTGGGTTCACTTGTTCTTTCGATCCACCTAAGTTTTGGTGTCAAACCCTAAAATGATCTCACCAAATGGATGGACGGAGTGGATACAACATATACATCATGGTGGGGTCATTTCTACACTCGGTGTAGCTAGCGTAGCTAACTCGTGGGCGTACCAAAATTTCTCTCCTCAATTTCGGCCCACGCCCTAAAATGAGCTGGCACGGAGTGGATAAAACACATACATCAAAGTGGGGCCCACAGAGCTTTGACACCAGCTAGCTGGCTGGTGTTGGGGTCACCAGCCAAACCGCGTCCTGAATTTTGGGCCACACATTGCCGAGAGAGAGAGAGAGAGAGAGAGAGAGAGACGATTACTAAGTAGGAGATCTTCTTCTCCTCAATTCTTCTTATAAAACAAAACCCATTACTACAATATCCAAAAACAAAAACAACTTCAAAACATCTACGCTTTGCAAAAAATCAAATAAAAACATGCATACTTCAATGAAAATGACAAACACAGAGGCCAAACTAGAGAATAATCTAGTTAATTAATTCTCCCACAAGTAGTTCGAATCTCGCCTTCGGTCCCAGTGAGTGGGCTCAAGTTCCCCATCTTCACCATCGCATTGGCGAAATCCGTTGAGAACGCATTCATATCATTGCTGTACATCCTTACAATAGAATCAGTGGACCCGCCATTAAACAACTCCTGATCAGAGCTAAGTAGGCCCCTTCGGTCGAGCAACGCTTGATAGTAGTTGTTCCCAAAACGGTTTGGGCTCTGGGGGTCTAGTGGGGCCAGGTTGCCATCACCATCTCCGACCGCACGAGGGCAAGTGGCCTGCCGGGAGGTTGCAAAGGCAGGGTCGATGTTGGTGGCATTACTGTAGATCCTGTCCCTGAATTTGTCACACCTAGCCTGGCCGACGGAGTGTGCGCCGGACAATGCGACCATCTCCCTCTCAGTAAACCCCTTGTTTCTAAATAGATCAATGAGTCCACTAAGGTTGTTGAAGAATGCCGGAAGATCGTTGTTTGCTCCATCTCTGCTTGCAGTTCTTGCATCTCTCCTTCCCACTGGGACTGAGTAAGTTGGCCCACCAAGCTGTGGTAAGAGAAAGATGAGATTAATTAGCAAAATATAGGTTTTTATCAGGGAGAATTTCTCACACACAAGTAGTTATAGGTGAAAAGTTCATCCAAATAGATTCATGTGGGGCCCACCATGATATCTCAGGCCAATCCGATCATTAGGTGGGCCACATCACATGCAACAATTGGCAACCACCCAGAAACCTCCAACTTCAGATGGTGGCCCACCTGATGGTTATTGGCTTGATTTTTGGAGTACCCTATCTACATGGCGAGGCGACCAACCACAAATCACGGTGGGCCCTAGACACAGCTAGTTGCATGATTTGTTTGCATACAACTAGTTGTACATGAGATTTCTCTGTGTTGACTATGATTACATTTGGTAGAGAAATGCCATGTCCACTGAATTTCTGAGTGCAAGATCCTGGTCGTTCATCTGCTGGGACCTACTGTGTATAAGGCTGATCTGGTCATCAAGTGGGCCATGTATGAAAATAGTGGATGGATACATAAAAAAGATGAAAAAGGTCCTTATGTAATTAGGTGGACGACTTGATGACTGTACCAGCCTGTATTTTTGGCCAATTTACATGGTAGGGTCCAATGGATGAATGGTCCCAATCTCACATCCGTATGCCAAACTGACACTTTCAGTTCAGGTGGTGCCTTTCGCTGGTAACCACAGCATTAACATGCATGCATGTTCATGAGTTCAATGAGATTGTAATAGTGCTTACTTCGACGACGGAGTCACGAGCAGCAATGGCTAGGATGTCAGCACAGGACACAACTACACGGCCACAAGCTTGATCGACTTGCGTCTTTATGGTATCGATCACACTGAATCCTCTGAGTGAGTTATTGCTAGGTGCAGCAGTTTGCTCTCCAACGAATGATCCGGTATCGACGAGAAGAATACTTCCATCGCAACCCTGTAAGAGCAAGCAAGATGCCATGAGAGAGAGAGAGAGAGAGAGAGAGAGAGAGAGAGAGAGAGAGAGAGGGTCCATGTTGGTGATCCACACCGTTGATCTGATTGTAATCATCTTTCAGTCATTGCCCTAGAAAAGTCTAGCTAGCAACAATCTACATTTAGCAAAAATGGCCAACGTTTGATGGGTAAGTTCACATTGGATTAACGGTCTAGATCACTGAGCAATGGACCCCACCACCTTCGGACTACAAGAACTACTGGGTGCAACTCACATTAACAAAGCAGTCGTGGAAGAGCAACCGAAGGAGTGACGCCCCCATGCGGGGCTCTCTATTGATGGCGGACCGCACTCCGGCCCTCACGGTGTCAAAGACAGAAGGGCAGGTGTTTGCATAGAAGGAAACTGAGAGTTGTGCTGATGCAGGAGATGAAATGGTCATGATCATGATCAAGAGGCCCACACAAATAGTGGATTGAGTAACACCAGCCATTGTTAGAAAGAATGAAGAAACGATGCTACAATGAACTCTCTCTCTCTCTCTCTCTCTCTCTCTCTTTGGATGAAGGCTTTTGAATGAATATTTAGGAAGAGAGTAGCGGTATATAAAGGATTAAAGGCTGAATGAATGTTTAGGAAGAGAGTAGCGGTGTATGAAGGATGAAAGGCTGAATGAATGTTTAGGAAGAGAGTAGCGGTATATAAAGGATGAAAGGCTGGGATCTTCACGATGTTGACCCTTTCAAAGATTGGGATTGACGTTTGACTAGAAAACCCACTCCGTCAAGGCTTCCGTGGATCCCCTGATCCATCCTATAGGGTGGATCTCTGGTTGTGGGGGCCACCATGATGTATATGACTTACATCCATGCTATCCATCCTTTTTGAAAGTATATTTATTGGAAATATTTAAAAACTTAAGCAGATCCTAATCTTAAGTGGACCACACTATAGGAGCACGGGCGATTCAATCCCCACCATTAAAACTTCTTGAGGGCCACTGTAATGTTTATTTTCCATCCAACCTGTTGATATAGACAAAAAAGGCTTGGATGAAGAGACCACACAAATATCAGCTTTATCAAAAACTATTTTGGACCACAAAAAGTTTTAATGGTCAATCACCACCTTTTACTGTGGTCTGGTCCACCTAAAATTTGGATCTGGTTAAGTTTTGGAATCATGGCTAAAATGATCTGTAAAAAGGGAAGGACGGTGTGGATTTAAGTAAAATACATCAAGGTGGGCTCCAAAGTCAAGGATTCACCCACCCTGGTCAAGCCCAGGATCCATGAAAGCCCCGCCCCACTAGAAACAGTAAAAAAATGAAAAAGACGAGAAACCATTCTTGTGTTTTACCAGTGACTTTTTCATCTTTTAAAAGTCGGTTTTTGTTTCATACAGGCCTTTCTTTCTTGAGTCCTTTTATATTATTAAACTTTGATACTCTGGCATCGTATATGCGTCTTTCATTAGCTGACCATCGCATACGGTGGACAATTATTGGACGGTTTAAAATGAAAATATCCAATGGTCCTATTTCAACAAACAAGTGTCCACCAATCAGAGGTTAGAATTGTTAATCCAATCTGATTTTGGCACTGTGACTTTTACATAATGGGTTCCACAATATAATCTGTTTAGTTTAATATGATGGATGTCCAGTGTACAAGATCTGATTGCCTGTGTACCAAGAGTATGACTCTTGCAGAGTATCAAATACCGCCAGAATTTGAAATATGTAAGTCCTGTATTTTTGCACAGCAGTACAAAGACTTTTGGTAAGCAGCGGGGTGAATTACCCATTATGCCCCAAAGATCATGTCAAATTGGAAGAGGAGTGCTCGGTCGTGGTGTATGGGATTGGGAGCTGATTACGTAATGAGTAAACTCTGTGAGGCCCAAACGTGATGTATGTGTCTTATCCACGTCGTCCATCCGTTTTTCCATATCATTTTAGTGCATGATCTCAAAATGAAGCATATCCAAAGCTCAAGTGGACCCCACCATAGGTAACAGTGGGATAATGATGTCCACTGTTGAAACCTTCCTAGGGCCAAAGTGATGTTTATTTGTCATCCAATCTATTCATAAGGTCATCCAGACATGGGTGAAGGGAAAAAACAAATATGGTTGGATTGCGTCCTTCCTCAGCATGGACGCAAAGCGGCTAAAACCGAGCTATGGAGGGGCCCACCGTGATGTATCTGTTTATCCACTCCGTCCATCCATTTTATAAGAACTATAAGATCATTTTAAGGTATGCCTCTAAAAAGTAGGAAGATCCAAAGCTCAAGTGGGCAACACCAAATAGTGATTGGAACTTCGTGACGTCATCACTACGGTAGTGCTACCGTAGTAATGACATCACCAGGTTCAACTCAATTTTTGGTGTGGCCCACTTGAGCTTTGGATCTACCTCGTTTTTGGGCCCATTTCCTAGTATGATGGATGGACGAAGTGGATAAACAGATACACCACGGTGGGCCCCTCTACAGCTCGGTTTGGATGCTTTACGTCTATATTGAGGAAGGACGCAATCTGCTTCCCAAACTTCTGTACTCCCAAGAAGTTTTCAACAGTAGGGATTCAATTTCCACTGTTTACTGTGGTGTGGTCCACTTGAGATTTTCATATACTTAAGAAAAATGGATGGACGGTATGGATAAGACACATACATCACAATGGGCTCATAAAGTTTACTCAGTATACAATCAGCTCTCGTTAGGGGTATGTGAGTGTGTCATGATTAGGGGTGGTTAATGAACCAAACGATTCGTGAATGGTTTGAGTACGGTTCAATTAAAGTTGTTTGTGAGTTCATTTGATTAGTAAACAAACCAAACTTATACTTTGTTTTTAGGTTCGATTAGTAATCAAACTAAACTCAAACATGCATGAGTTCGGTTTGGTTAGGCACAGTAGGGTTCGTTTATAGCTAAAAATACATTACTTCCTATGATATGGTCCACCTGAGATTTGAATCTGCTTCTTTTTTAGCTCTTGCCATGAAATGATTTGATGAAATGTATGAATGGAGTGGATATGGAATATATGCATCAAAGTGGGCCCTCTAGTAAGAGCCTCACCGTCTTGATTTTTTTTAATATGGAATATATGTTGCAAGGTGGGCCCAGCATAAGCCTATCCAAAGCTCAAGTGGACCATACCACGCCATCTAAGCTACAATGAATTCTGAAGGTGCAACATCTCATTTACACAAGCATTTAAAATGTTGTATATAGGGGTGGTTAATAAACCAAACTATTCGTGAACGATTTGAGTTCGTTCGATTAAAACTCGTTTAAGCTTGTTTGATTAGTAAACAAGCCAAACCCATACTCGAATTCGAATTTGAGTTTTGGTTATTAAACTCAAACCAAACACGGTGGTATTCAGGTTCAGGTCAGTTCATTTACACCCCAAGCCATGATGGGTTGGTTCGGTACAATTGAGGTCCATGGATATATGATCCGGACCGTTGATTTGATGGGGGCCACTGTGGATAGGGGGATTCCTCAAAATTCTTCCATGTTAGAAGACCCTACACTTGTAATCTTTGTCCTTCTTCCATAACATTGCCGTCTTCTTCCCTCGGTCTTCTATTTGTCGACAACTATTTGGGCATGGAAGCTTTCAATCTTTTGACATCTTTTAGTATCATGCGTCCAATGTGGATCAATCGGATCAATTGTCCTGATCATCAATCAATGGACGATGGCCCATTGATTTTGGACCACTGATCATTTCATTGTTTAACTTTGACACCGCACATTGTGCACGGTAGCCGAGCCAATTCTCAAAACGATGTCATTCCATGCTACGCGACTTAATTTGGACAGTCAGGATTGGCCTAAATGTGTTTCATGTGGGAGCGAAGACATAATGCGTCGTGGCTCATGATAATGAGGACCCGGATTTTGTACTTACTCAGTAACGCTGCCGTATGGCGTACCGAGTAAACTCTGTGGGGCCACCGTAATGTATGTAACTTATCAACACCGTCCATCCATCTTACCTGCTAATTTGAGGCATGACCAAAGCTCAAATGAACCACACTACAGAAAATAGTGGGAATTGAACACCTACCATTAAAAACTTCTTGGGGCCCAAAAGTTTTGAATCAATCTGATATTTGTGTTTTCCATTCATCCATCTCTGTGTGACCTTATGAACAGGTTGGATGACAAATAAAAATCACTGTGAACTCTGAGAAGTTTCAATGGTGGACTTCATTATTCCCACTGTTTCTTATGGTGTGGTCCAGTACTTGAGCCTTAGACATGCTTCAATTTTGGGTCCATCCTCTAAAATGAGCTTTTGGAAAGCATAGACGGGGTGGATAAGACAAAATCATCACTGTGGGCCCCATAGAGTTTAGTACGCAATCCGCATCCTGGTAATTAGTGCATGGGCATTTACGAAGATCCGCAAAATGGTGCGACACCAGCCTCATGCAAGATGATGCGGCCCTTACCGTGGGGCCTACCTTGATGCATTTAGTATGTATGCATGCTGTCCATCCTTTTTTCAGATTATTTTATTACATTATAATAAAAATGAAACACATTCAATTATCAGGTGGACCGTACCATAAGAAATAATAATGATTGCCCACCCAACCATTAAAAACTTCTTAGTGTTTGGATAGAAGTAAATGCATGCAAATAAAAATGAAATGAAATAAAAGTAAATGGCCTTGTAAATGAAATCCTTCCTTGGAAGAATTTGAAAGTAGATGGGCATGAAATGTCTTTTTGAGCTCCCTTGAAAGGTGCACGCGACTAAACAAAGATGGCTCTATGCACATTTCCACCATACACATTAACATGCTGGTGCTGGTGATGCTCCAGGAAGCGGATTGCCTGTGATCGAGGGGGACAGAGATATCTCTGTGCCCGGAGTTGTGTGGGGCCATAGAGATGTCCGTGACAAATCCACTCCGTCCATCTGTTTTGAACGACCAGAATAAGACATGATTATAAAATTAATGAAGATCCAAAACTCAGGTGGGCCACACCAACAAAACAGTGGAAACAATGTGTCCACCGTTGAAACCTTCTTGGAGGTGACCATGATGTTTTTATACCATCCAAACCGTTCATAGAATTATTACCACTCAGATAAAATGTAGGAACAAATATCATCCTGATACAAAACTTCTATCACTGCTAGGTGTTCATTCCCAACTGTTTTGTGTGGTATGGCCCACCTAAGTTTTGGATCTTCCTAATTTTGATAATCCTGTTCTATTGTGGTCCTTCAAAACAGATGGACGGAGTGGATTTGACACGGACATCTCTATGGGCCCCACACAGCTCCGGGCATAGAGATATCTCTATGCCTTGAGTCACAGGCAATCCGCCCCGATGCTCCAAAACCATTCAAATACCGACTACATCATTAAAATTACACCAATGAAATGATCCAAACCGTCTAAAGGTTGGCCATCTAAATGGACGGTTAAAAAGCATTGGCAAGTTATTTGTTTGTGATCCTTATATTTGTGGCCCATCAAAGGCTCAAGATTTTTATTTTTGACTAAATTATATATTTCAATGAGCTTAATACAATCAATCTATTAAATATCACATATGTATACTAATTTAAGGTAATAAAGTTGACTTGAGATATCACATGTATTATTAAGAATATATTGAAAAATTCCAATGTAGTCCAAATCTTCCCATTTACTCCTATCCAAACAAAATATTTGCATTTTAAAATACATTTCAATTACTCCAATCCAAACACACGTTATGTAAACCATTTATTACCGTTCATTTATCTCCAATTACATTTCCCATTCACCTCCAATTACAAGCTCCCAAATGAGGTGCACCTTAATGTTTCCGTAGTGTTTATTTAACATCCAATCTGTTGATAAGGTCACATAATCCTGGATAATGGTAAGGTCACCTAATCCTGGATAATGGGAAAAAAGAATTATCAGCTTGATCCAAAAGCTTTGTGTCTCATTAGTAGTGGATCAACAATATTTCCTATGGTATGGTCCACCTAATAATTGGATATGCTTCATGTTTAGAGATAATGCTTAAAACAATATGGAGAAACAGATGGACGGCGTGGTTGCATAATACATACATCAAGGTGGACCCCACAGTAAGGGCCCCACCGTCCTACATGAGGCCGACGGCTCCTAGCGGCTGCATTGTTGGACATGCCTAGCTTGGTGGATCAAACCTTTGGTGAAACTCAATGGACAGTTTCAGCAAAAACACGTTGACGGAATCATGCAAAACCAAACAGATTGCCTAGTGAGCCTGTGCTATGTGGGGCCCACCATGATGTATGTGTTTCATCTATGTCATTTATACCTTTTTCCAAATCGATTTATGGTATGAGCCTAAAAATAAGGTAGATCCAAATATCAAGTGAGCCACACAGTATTAATTGAACCCCCCCGTGCCACAAAAGTTTTGGATCAAGCTGATATTTGTTTTTCCCCTTCATCCAGGTTTATATGACCTAACCAACAGGTCAGATGTCAAATAAGCATTACAGTGGGCCCTAGGAGGTTTTAATGGTGGACATTCAATCATTATTGTTTTCCCGTGGTGTGGTCCACTTGAGGTTTAGATCTGCCTACTTTTTGGGACCAAGCCCTAAACAAATCTGTAAAAATGAATGGATGGCTTGGATAAAACACATACATCATGGTGGTACCCACAGAGCACCGACCACTAGCGATCTGGCTAATGGCAGCGTCTCTGGCCAAACCGCCTCCCATGCAAAACAGATACGACCGGATCTGTCTCTACTCCGCCAATCGGGTTTGAATAATCTGTTCTGCTTTTATTATGTATCTTATCTATTTCGGCTTCTTTCTTCCATTGACTTTGACATGGCTTGCCTGCTTTCATGGAATGGAAGAATTACATGTGCAAACTATACAATGAAAGTCAGTCTATATAAACCATCTCGACCGTCCAATCAATGTCCCACCTATTGTTGGGCTGTAGTGGAAGAATCCAACTGTTGGAAGTTCCTTTGTATTCGATCGGTCGATGACAATCTTTTAGATGATGTGCGAAGCCGTCCCAGGTGGACAATTAGGATACTTTTAGTTGGGGCTAGCTCATGAGGTGGCCCATTGAGTGAATGGTCTGGATTGGTCTACAGTTGCACTGATCAGATAGTTCATACAAAATCATTTTATGAATACTTTTGAACATGGTTTGAAGATTCAGCAACTCGGACTGACTAATTCAGTCTTGAGTTGAGTTGCAATATACAAAGGGATCCGGCCAACTTGGCTTATTTCCAATCTGATAGGTGGGGCCATAGTTCTGTAATCCAAACCATTGATCTGCTTATTCAAATCTTCAATGCAGCCAAAATAATAATAATCATAATAATAATCTCAGACTGTATCAATCCTTCCACCCATATTAGGAATTTTTTTAATTGAATGTTTGTGGTTGTCATCTCTCTTTTCGGTAGGCTGCAAATTGAATAGTTTGAAAGACCTGGCCACTCGTTGCAACTTGTTCCATCCTGTGTTGAGTCAGGACCTACCTGCCCGAGTTAGAGTTAAATCAGCTCGAGTCAGGTGACTTAGGATGATGACTCCTGGCTTCAAACTGGACCAGCCCAAACGAGTCCGATTTGACTTGGGTGAGTCACATCAGACATGTGAGTATTAAAACCATGATGCTATCAAGAGTTGTCTAACTATGGATCCCAACTTGTTAGAACGAATCATGTGTGCATTATACAAATTCTTGATGGGATAAGTTCACCAGGTCAACTCAACTTGACTCAGCATTATCATCTAAGGGCCTAGCGACTTGGCCGAGTTGGGCCAAGTCGTCTCTAGGTTTGACATTCACCGCATCGAGTTGGATCGAAAATTGAGTCCGAGTTAACTTGGATGAGTTGCATGGACCTAGGTGCATTTGGACTCATTGCCATCGACATCTCCTGTAGATGATCCATTCAATCCAGTCCACTCTTTTCCTGCCATTGCACGAAAATCACAGAAATCAGATAGTCCTAGACTTCCATGATTGGACTTATCTTTTATGAACAATCTTTTGCATCTATTTTTTCTGACTGGGTGGCTAGGATTATCCCATCAGTATGACTTTTTCAAGGCAGCCTATAAAGTGGAGGAATCCGAATTGTTTGTTCCAACTTCAACAGGATTTTCCTGTTTGCCGACACCTGATTAGTCGAGCTCAGTACACGTCAGCACTGATCACTGCAATAAATGCAGGAGTACTGCTGACAACATCAGTGCTGAGTTGGACCAATCAAGTGGTTGGCAAACAAGAAAATCCTGTTGAAGCTGAGCAAACGATCCAGACTCAAAGTGGAGGTATGGATTGAAGATCACATGTCCAAGTGTGACTAAGTATATGAAATGATTCCCTTACACATAACTTAGTCTATCACATCATGAATTTGCATACACATTCAAATTTCATCCCTTATATACTATTTACTTTTCTAGTTTGGCACATTGCTCTATTATGGTATTTTCTTTTCTATTCTATTCTATTCTTTTCTCTTCATAATGGTATGATTCATTCGCTTTGCTACATCATTCGCCATATACCTAGAGTTTTACAATATTCGTGAAACGCCCCAATGTATTCACCTCCATTGTCAGTGTGGATGTACTTCAATGGTATTCTTGTCTCTCTCTCGAACAAAGCATGAAACGTTTTAAGCATATCAATGACATGGTCTTTGATTTTCAATGCATATACTCATACTCTCTTAGATGCATTATTTATAAATGTAACAAAATACAATGCCTCACCCAAGATTTTTGTCCTTATAGGACCACATACATCAGAATAAATCAAATTTAATGCATTATCTTTATTAACATGAGAAGCCGTTTTAACATATGAAATTCTATGATGTTTCCTTGATAAACAATCAGTATAAGTTTTTAATTAGAGATATACTTGTGATTTCTAGAAGGAGTCACTTCTTCACCAATAGCTGAAGTGCTTTCTCACTAATGTAGCTTAGCCACTTGTGCCACATGTCTATGGCTGAATCTTCCGTTGCATTCAGTTCACCCTTTGAGACATTCACACTTGTCTTGTACATGGTGCAACACTTATTTCCTTTCACCACAACCAACGAGCCCTTGATGAGCTTCCATCGCCCATTAACAAATCGGCTTTTATGGCTATCATCATCTAACCCTTCCCTCTGACATCAAATTGAGGCAAAGGTTAGGAATATGCCTCACGTCTTTCAGCACCAATGTGCAGCCTACGTCAGTCTTTATATGTATATCGCATATCCCCACAATCTTGGACGAACCAGAATTATCCATCTTTACTGTACCAAAGTCACCTGACTTGTAGCTTGTGAATAACTGTATGCGTGGAGTAGATAATACGACGCTCCCGAGTCTATTATACCTAATTTGTGTCTTAACTTGTAGCAGTAAGACAAACATCGTGATCTATCGAGAGTATAACCACCACGTTGCCATCAGAGGCAACAGTAATAGAATCCGATTTATCTTTCTTCTCCTTTCCTTTTCCTTTTTTTTTCCTTCTTCTCCTTACGACACTCATTTTTATAGCGGCTTTTCTTCGAACAATTCCAACATTCAACTTCTTTTCTTGACTTAGAATTTCCTCTAGATTTCTCATGGTTATTACTGCCCTTCCTTTGCTTTCTTCTCCCTTGATCTTCTGTCACCAGGGCCTCTTGCTGAGATGACCCCTGAGACTTTCTTATTGTCTCCTCATTAAAGAAACAACCAGTAATTTATTCCATAGACACTTTTCAATCTAGTGTGGAGTTACTCAAAGACACCACCAATGTCTCCCAGCTATCAAGCAAAGAGCTAAGCAACAGTAAGGCTTGTAGCTCATCGTCCAAGGCCATCTTCCTGGTAGAGAGTTGGTTCATGATGCTACTGGCTCCATTCATATGTTCATCCATAGATTTTTTTCTAAAACTTTAAGTTTACAAGTCTTCTTATTAAGAAGATTTTATTATTAACTGTCTTCCTCTCATACAACCCTTCTAGTTTCTACCATAGGCTAGCGGATGAGGTCTCCGTAGACATGTGGTGGAACACTATATCATCCTTCCGGTCAAATTTCTTCAAATCTTCATCGGACATATCCTTGGATCTATCCTTTTCACTTGTAATCTGTGCATACATATTTTTATAATAAAGTAGATTTTCCATCTTAGCCTTCCAGATGGGCCAATTAAACCCATTGAGGTTGATCATCTTCAACGAGCCACTCTCCATAATTCACACAGATCCCACTATCTTGTTTTACACAACCTGGACGCTTTAATACTACTTTTGTTGGGGTGGATGCACAAAAGTTCAGGATCTCACACCCAACTACCGTGAATTATGGGATATAATAATGCGAAAAACACGATCAACAATCAAACACCACAATACAAAGAGTTTTTATGTGGCAAAACCCTCTAACAAAGGTAAAAACCACGGGACCTCGTCTAGATAAACAAATCCATTATGTAATAACTTATTACACAATAATCACTACAAGAAATTCTATTTTTACCGACGAATGATTTCGTCGGGAATCAGTAAAATTTCGTCGGGAAATATTTTTCCCGACGAAATTTTTCGCGGCTAACATCGTCGCAGAAAGGCCGTCGGTAAAGGTTTTTACCGACGAAATAATTTTTCGTAGGTAATAATAAAACCATTACCGACGAAAATATTCGTCGGGAAAACATATGAATTTTTGTCGGAGTTAAAAATGATACGTCGGTGAAAAAACTTTTACCGACGAAATAATTCGTAGGTAAAAAGATGTAAAATTTTTTTACCGACGAAGTTTTTCGTCGGTAATAACATATGAAACTTTTACCGACGAAATATTTTGTCGGTAAAAGTTTTTTCAAATTTTATTACCAACGAAAAAATCCGTCGGTAAAATTTTTTACATCTTTTTACCTACGAATTATTTCGTCAGTAAAAGTTTTCCCTGTCCCGGTTTCATTTGTTTTCAAAATTCTGAAAAATTCCTGATATACACCTGTAAAGAAACCTATACATTTTTCTCCTATTCACATCCACATACATACGAATAAACAGAAACTACACCATCCATACACAAATAATCCATTCCACATCCACAAACAAACAATATTCATCAATACACAAATATATATAAGTTAAAAGTCGTATAGTAAAAAAAATAATCAGGAAGATGAAGGCGGAGGTGGCGGGGCATCGGCGCCAAGGCGTGCAACGAGAGCCTGAAACATCTCTTGCATCCGTCGCTCATGCTCCTACCGCTCCTGCCGCAACTCCTCGATCCTCCTCTCCTGCTCTTCCTGTCGCCTCTCCTCCTCCTCCTCCCGTCGCCTCTCCTCCTCCCTACGCCTCTACTCCTCCTCCTCCCTATGCCTCTGCTCCTCTCTCTGCCTCTCCAGCTGCTCTCGAATCTCATCGACGATGACCCGTAGCTGCTGAACCTCTCTCTCTGCGATATCAGCTCGGCGTTGAGCGCTCTCACCAGCTACGGATCGACTGGAGCCAGCTCTAGTTTGTGCCATGAGCTTGGCACCATGGCCAAGCCCACGCACACATCCAGAACGGGTGCCAAGCACCTCGCTCAGGATTTCTGGCTCACTCCGCTGACTACCATCGGGAGTGGGCTGACTGCGTATGGTGTCCATCGCCGCCTGTAATGAAAAGATATGAAATTTCATAAAAAATGACATGAATGACATTATTATCAATCAATGCGTAATTAAATTTTACAAAGTAAAGATTTTTACCCAATGCTCACTGGCTCTAGGATGAACCCAAGATCCCGTCGCCTGCCGACAGTGAGTCCCTCTGTAGAGGTCTACTGGTCCAGGCTCCTGGCCGGTGACGGAATCTCGCTGCGCAATCGAAAGGAAAAAAGACTTATAATAAATGCCAATCAAAATAATATATTAACTTAATAATCATCAATAATTTCTTACCATGTCGTAACGATGTTGTACAAATGACTTTGAACCAGCTACGTGGTTCACTTGTAACTTTTCCTTGTTCGCAGAATTTATTCTACTCCTCTTCTGAACACATTATACAAAATACATTTCTATTAATTACGAAATTAATTGTGAATTTAATTGTTACCGTAAGATATCATATATGTAAATATTACCTGAAAAGCCTCCGACGAAAATCTCTCGCAGAGTATCCGCCAGTCGTCTGTAGTAACGTGTGGCGGTGCTGACAGTACGGCCTCATCGTGTGTCCTGCACCGCTTGTACCGCTTGTGCAACTCTCTGCGGTACTCCTTGAACCGCTCTCTAATCATGTCGTCGACGGCATGAGAAATGTAGGGAACATTCAAATCGAATTCAAATTTATCCTGCAGTTTCGTAAATAATAAATTAAGGCAATAAACTTATTAACAATAGGACTTAACCGTAAATGAACTTTCACAAAAGAAAATTTCAATTTACTAAACTTTACCTGAAGGCGCTGACGGATGAGCTGTCGCACATCATCTGTCACGTCAGTCCAACGGGGGGTGGTGGCGGGGATCAGAGATCGGCATAGGACACCGACCTCAGACGTAAACAGTCTGACACTGTCCCCAACAGGTCTAAGGCAGTCCTGTGGGAACTCTACCGCCACCCTACCCTCACGCGTAGGTCGCTCTAAAACTAACCCATGCGTGGGTCCACGTCCTCATCGGCTGGTAGAAGATGCTGCTGCGAAAAGATATATGTAAGTAACAATATAAACAGAAATCATTAAATAAATGTCTAGACTTACATGCAGTGCCCGGTGTATGCTGAACCGAAGGATCAGATGACTGTGATGCACCGTGCGACGTCGATGCTGTCTGCGTCGCATCACGGGTGGAAGGGGTAGATCCAGTGCGCGAACGACCTGATCTCCTACCTAGTGCCATGACTGAATATATCTGAAATACAAACTTATAAATTTAAACAATGTCAATTCAAGTTTATGAACATCATTGTAGAGTGAATTTGTGCTTATGCTTAGAGAGATGATAAAAATATGATTAGACCATTACACTATAATGCAAGCAGAATATAATAAAACCGTAAACAGAATATAAAAGTTGAAAAATCCATTACACATTGTCATTCTATATTAAATACATATATCTCATTGTAATACAAATCAACTTCGGATCAACTATCCGAAATACTCCCTGCGTAAGTTATCGTACGCTGCAGATGTATATGTCAAGCTGTATGAAGCACTCGACATTGTTACAGCCAACATGCCAGTTACAATAGGAGAAATCTGATCTCTCGGGACTCCATTCAGATGTGCAAGTGATAATGTCGCATCTTCCATGCGAAGTTTTCCGCGGTTATATTCCTCAATCAGGTCTGGAATTTCTTTGAGATTGTATAATCTTTCATCTGAGTCATCGTCTTCCTCCCTACATTTCTCGACCAGACCGAGTATCTCTCTGGCCATACCAGAAGAATATAGGGCCGGAAAGTCCATCCACAACAGCTGATGAAGTATGCTGCGTGCTTCCGCTACGCTCCAGTTTGTGGAGGACATGATCAAAAAGTGACTTAATTGTAAATGTAGATTATAAACAAGTCAATTCAGGAAAAAAATCATGACTTGTAAAACATATATACATGTAATAATCAAATTAATCGAATTGAAAATTACATGTAAATCTTGTATACATTTAATAATCGTCGTCTGAATCATTATCGCTTAGGACTCTTTCTTCTTCACCATCACTATCGCTGATCAGAATTTCTTCTTCATCGTCTGCAACGTTGTCATCGATGAAAGCGCTATCATCTCTAACAATGTCATTTATGATTGAGGCATCAACATGATCAGGTGGCACATCATCTCTATTCAATTGCACCACATCAATATCAACATTTGGATCATTCACTCTATCCCAAGATGGCTTGTCTTCTTGGTATGCTTGTTCAACTGATGACGTTCTATTACTCCCTTTATCGTTATCTTCAACGTCTACTTCGGGAACGTCAAATATGTTCCTGGGCTTTATTTTCTGCACCACGTGCCAAGAGCCGCCTAACTTGGTGTCAACGAGGTAGAATACTTGTTCGGCTTGGCCGGCTATGATAAATAGGTCATCTTTAAACCACTTCCGAGATAAATTTACGCTCGTGAAGTAATTATCAGTCTGTATTCCCAACTTTTTATTTTCAATGTCCCACCAATCGCATTTAAATAAGTACACCCACTTTCTCATACAATAACTCAGCTCAATAATATCCGTCAAAACGTCATAAAAATCAATTTCGACCTCCTCATGTGTTCCCTTAACAACCACACCACTATTTTGTGTGGTCCTATATTTCTCACGCTCCTCAGTGTGGAACCGAATCCTGTTTACAATACAACCTGTATATCTACATACACGTCTATCGGGGCCACACGCCAGTGAGTAGAGCGCATCAGACGCATCCGCAGAGTTGCTAGCGTGTAATATCTTCATCTATCCACGTACAGAATATAAATGTACGTTTAGGCATTTAAAATTACGTGTAAATATTGTGCAATACAACAATATTGTAAATGTGGTGAGATAGAAGGTAAATTAATCTTACACGTTTTGCAAACCATTCTGAAAACAAATCCTGATGCATTCGATCATAATTTGTAGGGTATTGGGACTTCATCTCCTCGATGTGTTCGCTATACACAATTGGTACGTTGTAAGCAATAAATTTTGAGATTAAAACTGTCTGTAGATATACAATAATTATGTGCGAAGATTTACTCTAATTACGACCCTATTTCTTCACAGTTATGCAACACATACCACCGTGCCTTCGCTTGATCCCGAGGGTCCATATCCTGAAACGTCGGTGATCCTAGAGGACGGACGTTATGTGCGAATACAGATATGAGTCCTTGTTCATGCTCCTGCCCTGCATCGGCATTCCGATCTTCTCGGTTGAATCTAGTCTCTATGCCACGAAGATACATGGAGCAAAATGTCAGGCACTCATTATCAATGTACGCCTCAGCAATGGATCCCTCTGGACGTGTCTTATTCCTCACATATTATTTTAATGTGTGAAGGTATCTGTACACAGAATCAATATGTTTAGGACATGAAAACATGGATATACGTAGTTTATGGAATGAATAAAAATTTATGATCATTGTTCTATCACCTTTCGATCGGATACATTCAACGATATTGTATTGGGCCTGTAAGCTTCGCTTCGTGCGGTAAGTGAATCGCTAGGTGTACCATGACATCGAAAAACGCAGGTGGAAATATTCTTTCAAGTTTGCAAAGGATTACGACAATATCCTTCTCCACTCGTTTAATAACCTCTACATTCAAAGATTTCGAACACAAATCCTTAAAGAATATCCCCAACTCAATCAGCGTAGCACTGACATCCTTGTTAAGGAATCCACGAATCACAACCGGTAGTAGACGTTGCAGAAGGACGTGACAGTCATGACTTTTCATTCCTGTTACCTTACAGTTCGTAATGTTTACGCGCCGAGAGATATTCGATGCATACCCATCGAGAAATTTCACCTTGTTCAACCATTCACATACACGTTTTTTCTCTAGTTTTGTCAATTTGTAGCAGGCTGCTAGTATAGTATATGAATTTTCATGTGGTTGCAAGTGCAACTCTTTCCTTAAACCCATTGCTTGTAGATCCAATCGAGCCTTAAAACTGTCTTTTGTTTTCTTCTCTATGTTCATCAATGTTCCAAAGACATTGTCACATATATTCTTCTCAATATGCATGACATTCAAGTTGTGTCGTAATTTCAGATGACTCCAATAAGGCAACTCAAAAAAAGTGCTCTTCTTCCTCCAGTTGTACTCTAATACTGTACGTTTTCTCTTCTTCAAGTGCGGTGCCTTACCAAATCTAACTTCTTCAATGTTACTCAGTTGTTGTAACACATCTTCTGCAAATAGTTCTTTCGGTGATGGCCTATGATCTTGTTTGTCATCAAAGATTACCGTCTTCCTGTGCCAACTATGATCCCTCGGAAGGAAGCGACGATGGCCCATATAGCACGTTTTCTTACCATGCTTCAATGATAATGAACAAGTCTCAGTACTACATGTAGGACAAGCCAACTTTCCCTTCGTGCTCCACCCAGACAAATTCCCATATGCAGGGAAGTCATTTATTATCCACAAGACCGCTGCATGCAATCGAAACGTTATCTCTGCAAAAGTGTCATACGTCTGGACACCTTGACTCCACAACTCATTTAACTCATCTACTAACGGTCGGAGATACACATCAATGTCATTCCCCGGGGACTTGGGTCCAGGAATAAGCAACGACATCATAAAAAATGATTCCTTCATACACAACCAAGGAGGTAAATTGTAGGGCATAAGTATCACTGGCCACATACTGTACGAGCTACTCATATTACCAAATGGATTAAAACCATCACTTGCAAGACCTAGCCGAACATTGCGAGAATCCTCTGCAAACCAGTCATATTGCTTATCAAAATGTTGCCAGGCTTCAGAGTCAGCGGGATGCCTCAATGTATTATCATCATGAACGCGTTTCTCCTTATGCCACCTCATATCTTCAGCCGTCTTGCTCGACGTAAACAATCTTTGTAATCTGGGTTTCAATGGAAAGTACCTTAACACCTTTTGTGGAATTTTCTTACGCTTAGCTTCGTCATATTTCCACCTAGACTCTCCACATTGTGGACACTCCTCAACATTTTCGTGTTCTTTCCAATACAATACACAATCATTTATACATGCATGTATGAGGATGTAACCAAGGCCCAAGTCTCGCATTAACGATTTTGCCTTGTAATGAGACTTAGGCAATGTCTCACCTTCAGGTAATACTTCTTTCAACAAGCCAAGTAACATGTCGAACGATTTGTTACTCCAACAATTTATTGTCTTTAAATGAAGTAACCTTGTAAGGAAATTCAACTTGGAGAAGTTCCGACACCCCGGATAGAGTGAACGTTGCGCATCCCTGAACAACCTAATAAACTTTTCTGATTCGGCATCACCCATAGGAGGAATATCCTGGCTAGTACTTGTCGCTGCAAAATCAGTATCCGCAATTGTTCCCCTTAACACATCCCCAATGATATCTTGCATATCGTCAACATCTTCATCCTCGTTATTACGCACAATTGGGTCAGCAAGGACTTCAGTGGCCTCAACTCTTTGGTGGAAGTCTTCACCATGATGAATCCACCAAGTGTAACCCTGGTCAATCCCAACTATGAACAAATCATCTTCCACTTTGTCCAATGTCTTGTGAATCATGTTCTTGCATTTTCGGCATGGACACCTAATTCTATTACCTGAATCTGCCCGAGATCTCGCAAATTCAATGAACTCCTTAACACCTTCTTTATACTCTTGGCTAAACCGATTCTTAGCTTGCATCCAACTCTTATCTATATCTACAATGCAAAGATTAGAGTCAGGTTTAGTTTAGCTGATTTGAGTTTAGGATTAGGTTTAGTCATAGGTTGAGATTTTCGGGTTCTTGATCGGGTTTAGGGTTAGGTTTTCGAGTTTGGGTCTAGGTTTAGGTAAGATGAATGTATTTAGGAATAGGTGTAGGTTTAGTTTAGGTGACATGAGTTTAGGATTAGGTTTTGGGCATAAGTTGAGATTTTCGGGTTCGGGATTGGGTTTCGGGTTTGGTTTTCGTGTTTGGGTCAAGGTTTAGGGTAGGTGAATGGATTTAGGAATAGGTGTAGGTTTACTTTAGGTGACATGAGTTTAGGATTAGGTTTCGGGCATAGGTTTAAATTTTCGGGTTCGGGATCGGGTTTCGGGTTTGGTTTTCGAGTTTGGGTCTAGGATTAGGGTAGGTGAATGGATTTAGGAATAGGTATAGGTTTAGTTTAGGTGACATGAGTTTAGGATTAGGTTTTGGACATAAGTTGAGATTTTCGGGTTCGGGATCGGGTTTCGGGTTTGGTTTTCGTGTTTGGGTTTAGGTTTAGGGTAGGTGAATGGATTTAGGAATAGGTGTAGGTTTACTTTAGGTGACATGAGTTTAGGATTAGGTTTCGGGCATAGGTTTAGATTTTCAGGTTCGGAATCGGGTTTCGGGTTTGGTTTTCAAGTTTGGGTCTAGGTTTAGGGTAGGTGAATGGATTTAGGAATAGGTGTAGGTTTACTTTAGGTGACATGAGTTTAGGATTAGGTTTCGGGCATAGGTTTAGATTTTCGGGTTCGGGATCGGGTTTCGGGTTTGATTTTCGAGTTTGGGTCTAGGTTTAGGGTAGGTGAATGGATTTAGGAATAGGTGTAGGTTTACTTTAGGTGACATGAGTTTAGGATTAGGTTTCGGGCATAGGTTTAGATTTTCAGATTCGGGATCGGGTTTCGGGTTTGGTTTTCGAGTTTGGGTCTAGGTTTAGGGTAGGTGAATGGATTTAGGAATAGGTATAGGTTTAGTTTAGGTGACATGAGTTTAGGAATAGGTTTTGGGCATAAGTTGAGATTTTCGGGTTCGGGATCGGGTTTCGGGTTTGGTTTTCGTGTTTGGGTCTAGGTTTAGGTTAGGTGAACGGATTTAGGAATAGGTGTAGGTTTACTTTAGGTAACATGAGTTTAGGATTAGGTTTCGGGCATAGGTTTAGATTTTCGGGTTCGGGATCGGGTTTCGGGTTTAGTTTTCGTGTTTGGGTCAAGGTAGGCCTGCACACGGGTCGGGTTAGGTTCGGGTTGGGCCCAACCCTGGACCGAACCTAAATATATTTAAAGGTTCGGGTTTTCGGTCCGGGTTGTGACCGGGTTGGGCTGACCCAACCCTAACCCTACCCTACTTGTAAAAGGGTTAACCCTAACCCTACCCTACCCTATATGCTAAACCGGGTCGGGTCGGGTCGGGTTAGGACTATGTTTCTATGGTGTGGTCCACCTAAGATTTGAGGAAGCTTCATTTTTGGTATCATATCCTAAAATGATCTTGCAAAATAGTTGGACGGTGTGGATTTAAGACACAGTCAAGGGCCACCCACCTTGGTGGATCCCAGATGTCACCTAATCCGCTCCCTGTGAGTGTGAGATGAGAGCAACTTGGGTGAGAGTTGGTGAGACCTGGAACCAGCCATGTGGGTGAGACCCTAACCATGAGGCTCACCTCGATGTATATATTGTAAATCCATGTCGTCCATCTGTGTTTCCAGATTATTATAGGACATAGTCCCAAAAAGGAAGCAGATAAAAGCTTTAGATAGACCACACCACAAAAATTAGTGGTAATTGAACTCTAACCATTGAAAGATTCTAGAGTCCACCTTAATGTTTATTGACCATTCAACCTATTGATAATGGTATATAGATATTTCTAAAAGCAATAAACTAGTATAAACGGGGCGGTTCGGGTCGGGTGGAACGGGTCGGGATACACGGGTCGGGGTACGGGTCGGGTCGGGCGGGTTTGGCATGTACCCTAAACCGTACCTAAATTAAAAACGGTCCAGCCGCATCTACTCGGGACGGGACCATTTTTTCATCCGGGTCGGGACGGATCGGGTTTTTACCGGGTCAGGTCGGGTGGGTTGGGCGGGTTAACGGGGCATTTGTGTAGCCCTAGGTCTAGGTTTAGGTTAGGTGAATGGATTTAGGAATAGGTGTAGGTCTAGGTTAGGTGACATGAGTTTAGGATTAGGTTTTGGGCATAAGTTGAGATTTTCGGGTTTGGGATCGGGTTTCGGGTTTAGTTTTCGTGTTTGGGTCTAGGTTTAGGTTAGGTGAATGGATTTAGGAATAGGTGTAGGTTTACTTTAGGTGACATGAGTTTAGGATTAGGTTTCGGGCATAGGTTTAGATTTTCGGGTTTGGGATCGGGTTTCGGGTTTGGTTATCGAGTTTGGGTCTAGGTTTAGGGTAGGTGAATGGATTTAGGAATAGGTGTAGGTTTACTTTAGGTGACATGAGTTTAGGATTAGGTTTCGGGCATAGGTTTAGATTTTAGGGTTCGGGATCGGGTTTCGGGTTTGATTTTCGAGTTTGGGTCTAGGTTTAGGGTAGGTGAATGGATTTAGGAATAGGTATAGGTTTAGTTTAGGTGACATGAGTTTAGGATTAGGTTTTGGGCATAAGTTGAGATTTTCGGGTTCGGGATCGGGTTTTGGGTTTGGTTTTCGTGTTTGGGTCTAGGTTTAGGGTAGGTGAATGGATTTAGGAATAGGTGTAGGTTTACTTTAGGTGACATGAGTTTAGGATTAGGTTTTGGGCATAGGTTTAGATTTTCGGGTTCGGGATCGGGTTTCGGGTTTGGTTTTCGTGTTTGGGTCTAGGTTTAGGTTAGGTGAATGGATTTAGGAATAGGTGTAGGTCTAGGTTAGGTGACATGAATTTATGATTAGGTTTTGGGCATAAGTTGAGATTTTCGGGTTCGAGATCGGGTTTCGGGTTTGGTTTTCGTGTTTGGGTCTAGGTTTAGGGTAGGTGAATGGATTTAGGAATAGGTGTAGGTTTACTTAAGGTGACATGAGTTTAGGATTAGGTTTCGGGCATAGGTTTAGATTTTCGGGTTCGGGATTGGGTTTCGGGTTTGGTTATCGAGTTTGGGTCTAGGTTTAGGGTAGGTGAATGGATTTAGGAATAGGTATAGGTTTACTTTAGGTGACATGAGTTTAGGATTAGGTTTCGGGTATAGGTTTAGATTTTCGGGTTCGGGATCGGGTTTGGTTTTCGAGTTTGGGTCTAGGTTTAGGGTAGGTGAATGGATTTAGGAATAGGTGTAGGTTTACTTTAGGTGACATGAGTTTAGGATTAGGTTTCGGGCATAGGTTTAGATTTTCGGGTTCGGGATCGGGTTTCGGGAAAGGTTCTCGTGTTTGGGTCAAGGTTTAGGTTAGGTGAATGTATTTAGGAATAGGTGTAGGTTTAGTTTAGGTGATTTGATATTAGGATTAGGTTTCGGCATAGGTTGAGATTTTCGGGTTCGGGATCGGGTTTCGGGTTTGGTTTTCGTGTTTGGGTCTAGGTTTAGGTTAGGTGAATGGATTTAGGAATAGGTGTAGGTTTAGGTTAGGTGACATGAGTTTAGGATTAGGTTTCGGGCATAGGTTTAGATTTTCGGGTTCGGGATCGGGTTTCGGGTTTGGTTTTCGAGTTTGGGTTTAGGTTTAGGGTATGTGAATGGATTTAGCTTTCAGTTTAGCCGTAGCTTATAGGTTTTAGTTTTAGGTTTATGGTTTCGGGTTTAGGGTGTAGGTCTTGGAGACTCAAGCAACTCAAGGATAGCTCCGATGCACATCCGAGTCTGCTCCACACAAAGCGGGCCTGTCCAAATGGCCAGGCCACCCATATTGCTGTCCATAGGAAATGGACAGCTTCATCATGGTCATAACAGCGGTTCCTACCTTCCAGGGACCCCCGCTCAACACCCGGATAGCTCCGACGCACATCCGGGTCTGCTCCATTAATTTCGAGCTAATACATAAACACGGGCCTGTCCAAATGGCCAGGCCACCCATATTGCTGTCTATAGGAAATGGACAGCTTCATCATCATGGTCATAATAGCGGTTCCCACCTTCCAGGGACCCTCGCTCAACACCCGGATAGCTCCGACCCACATCCGGGTTTGCTCCATTAATTTCGAGCTAATACATAAACACGGGCCTGTCTAAATGGCCAGGCCACCCATATTGCTGTACATAGGAAATGGACAGCTTCATCATGGTCATAACAGCGGTTCCCACCTTCCAGGGACCCCCGCTCAACATCTGGATAGCTCCGACGCACATCCGTGTCTGCTCCATCAATTTCGAGGTAATACATAAACACGGGCCTGTCCAAATGGCCAGGCCACCCATATTGCTGTCCATAGGAAATGGACAGCTTCATCATGGTCACAACAGCGGTTCCCACCTTCCAGGGACCCCCGCTCAACACCCGGATAGCTCCGACGCACATTCGGGTCTGTTCCATTAATTTTGAGCTAATACATAAACACGGGCCTGTCCAAATGGCCAGGCCACCCATATTGCTGTCCATAGGAACATGACAGCTTCAGCATGGTCACAATAGCGGTTCCCACCTTCCAGGGACCCCCGCTCAACATCAACATCAATCAACTACTCTTAATCACAAGTATCATGTTCGTCATC
Source organism: Liriodendron chinense (assembly GCA_003013855.2). Classification (NCBI taxonomy): domain Eukaryota; kingdom Viridiplantae; phylum Streptophyta; class Magnoliopsida; order Magnoliales; family Magnoliaceae; genus Liriodendron; species Liriodendron chinense. Next base: position 766,051 of record ML058586.1, on the reverse strand, counting down.
TAATTTGCCACAAATGATAATATAATAAAATTAGTCGCCCATCCAAGGATGGATAGATTGAAATGCTATCATTATTTCCATTTACATGCCCAAGCCTAAATTTCGACAGCATTTCCCCCTATCTCTCCAGATATATTTATCTTACATTTCATTTCCACGTCAACTATCCACACATTGTGTGGATTAAATTGACAATGGAATTAAACATAAGAAACATATCCAGAGAGAATAGGAGAGTTATCGCACGAAACTAATGACCCTACGCATGTAAATGACAAACAACGATAACATTCCAATCTATCCAACCTTGGACTGTCCAACAGGACAATTTGGCAGATTTCTATACCTCCAAAACACACTTTATCTATGCTCGGCAATATAGAAATCTCCAAATGGGCTAACTGATTCTATTATACTACCATTTGTGGACAAAAAATAATTATTAATAATAAGCCAAATACATCCACAACATACATATCCACATAAATCAACCACGGATAGCTCCGACGCACATCCGGGTTTGCTCCATCAATTCTAGATACACAAGCACATGAAAATGACAGAATCATCAACACCATGAATCAAGTTTAATCAAATACCTAATGACTATTTTGTGAACAAATAAGTATGGGCGGCCCACCATGGGAATCGGATTGCGTGCGGAGTGTAGAGTAAACTCAGTTGGGCCCACCTAGAATGTATGTGATTTATCTATTCCGTCCTTATGTTTTTCCCCCTCATTTTAGTGGTTGAGCCCCAAATTTAAGCATATCCAACTCTCAAGTGGACCATGCCATGGGAAACAGTGGGAATAATGATTTCCACCATTCCCAGGCCCTACAGTGATCTTTATTTGTCATCCAACCTGTTCATAAGATCACATGGATATGGATGAGGGAAAACACAAATATCAGCTTCATCCAAAACTTCTGTGTCCTCCAAGAATTTTTCAATGATACACATTCAGTTCACACTTGTGGTGTGGTCCACTTTAGATTTTGATATGCTTCATTTTTGGGCACCATACCTAAAATTTCCTGCTAAGATGGATGGACGGAGTGGATAAAATACGTAAATCACTGTGGGCCCCACCACAACAGTGGACAGTGGACAGTGAGGGTGGGCCCCACGAGCAGTGGACAGCGACGGTGGGCCCCACATTTATTGTATATCATGATTTTTTTTAATTTGTAAATCACAAATTTGGAATTTAAATTTTAAAATCCCTAATTAAGGAATGAATTAGGGGATTTTAATTTCAAAATCCCTAAGTAGGGGATTTTAATTTCGAAATCCCTAATTAGGGATTTACTAAATCAGTGGGCCCCACCAAATCGTGGACAACTAAGGCGGACCCCACGCACATGCAATGGACAGTGATAGCGACGGTGGGACCCACATGCAATGGACAGCAATGGTGGGACCCACATGCACTGGACAGCGATGGGGCATGGGACCCACATGCTTTGGATTTTGGCAGTGGGCCCCACAATGAACAACGAGGAGAGAGAGAGAGAGAGAGAGAGAGAGGAAATGGAGGAAGAAGGAAGGGGGAGACGGTTACCGGCGGAGGTGGCGGCGTACGGTGGCTGGTGGAGGCGCGTGCCTACGTGGGTGGCGTCGGTGACGGCGTACGGTGGCGTCGGTCGTCGGCTGGGGGAGGTGGTCAGCTTACGCGGGTGGCCGCCGGTGACGGTGACGGCCGGTGGTCGGCAGTGAGAGAAATGGCCGCGAGAGAGAGAGAGAGAGAGAGAGAGTGAGAGAGCGACAGAGAGAAAAGAGGGCCGATCGGGTAAGTTAAAAAACAGACTTTTACCGACGAAAATTTTCGTCGGTAAAAGTCTGTTTTTTCGTCGGTAAAAGTCATTATGAAAACTTTTACCGACGAAAATTTTCGTCGGTAAAAGTCATATCTTTTCTTGGCGGGAATCACACATTACATATTATTACCGACAGGCAACAGTCGTCGGGAAAAGTTTTCACTTTTACCGGCGAAAAGTTTCGTCGGTAAAAGTAAAATTTTCTGTTTTATTTTTTAGCGACAGGTATCTTCGTCGGCAATAAACTTTTTACCTGACGAAATTATAATTTCGTCGGTAAAAGTGTATGGCAAGAAGCAAATCCGGCGGTGGCGGGAAGCTGGAGTGATTTTTACCGACGATTTCTATATTTCGTCGGGAAAAATGATTTTTCCCAACGAAAATAATTTCGTCGGTAATACTTTCGTCGGTAAAAAGCCGTTCTCTTGTAGTGAATCATGATTTTATAACACGCTTGGATCCGATTTTCTTCACCCTTAGGTGGATTACAATCAAAGAGAACAAAACAAGAGAGATCTCACCAATCCAAAGAACTTGAAAAAGCTAGGAACGAACCAGCTAGCGTCATGGATTCTCACTCTTCGATCTTCCTCTCTCTCTCTCTCTCTCTCTCTCTCTCTCTTCTTCTCCTATTCCTCTTTTTCTTTCCCTCTCTCCTGCTTTGGAAGTGTAGGAATCTCTATTCTAATCCCCTAATCCGTTTAAGATTGTGATTATATAGCACTTCGAAGGAATTAGAACCAACATAGGAAACTGCGTAATGCAGTCCACGCACTGTTGGGCGCTCGATAACGCCAAAAACTGTCTAGAGAGTAAATTGAGAAAACATCCTAGTTTTGGCCGCCCAAACTCCTCCTTTGGTCGCCTAATCGCCAATCTGTCGGTCGCCCGAACTTGTTCGAAATAGTCTAGCAACCAACTACCTCATCAGGGGTAGTTTCGGTCGCCCGAACCTCTTTGATCAAGCGCCTGATGATCCCCGAGATACACACTCTCCTCTCCTCATGATGAGGAATACCTCGTCAACATGCGCTCATCACTTATACACTTGTTGTATGAATAGCATATATGTGTTTAGTATTACAATATTTTTCATGATTGGTGAAACATGTACTAATGATGCAAATGTATGTACCTTATCTTTATAATTTTTAACCTATGAGGCCGCTCTCGTTCTCCCCCGATCACTTGTCCTGGCCATGGCCCAGCCCAGCGTTACTGGGAAAGAGCAGCTGGGGCTTCTTTAGCCCCTTAAGGCTGGCCAGGGCAAAACCTAAGCCTAGCCCTAGCCCAGCCTATTGCCACCCCTAGGTCTTTGGCATGATTTTATAAGGCTTACCTGACTTTTGGATAGGCACGATTTTTGGGCCACACGTTGCGTTGAGAGAGATGAACCTGATTTTTGGGCCATACACATGGCGTTGGTAGAGAGAGGGAAACATGAATTTTGTGGCTTTGGGCCACACATCGCGTTAATAGAGGGAGAGAGAATGAGAGGCATTATTTTTGGGACGGGTTTGGCGGGTGACCCAACACCAGTCAGCTAGCTGGTGTCAAAGCTCTGTTGGCCCACCATGCTAGGCCGTCCATCCATTTCGCCAGCTCATTTTAGGGCACGGGCCCAAAAAAAAGCAGATCCAAAGCTTAAGTAGACCACACCACAGGAGACAGTGGGGATTCAAAGAAAACTTCCTGGGGGCCACAGAAGTTTTGGATCAAGCTGATATTTGTGTTTTCCTTAATCCAGGTCTTTCTGATCTGATCAACAGGTTGGATGACAAATGGTCAACAGGTTTAGATGATAAATGAACATCACTGCAGGCCCTAGTAAGGTTTGAGCTTTGGATATATGCTATTCCCACGGTTTTCTTTGGTGTGGTCCACTTGAGCTTTGGATATGCTTCAATGTCGGCTCATGCGCTAAAGTAAGTTGGCATGGAGTGGATAAAACACATCCATCATAGTGGGGCTGGGCCGCGCTCATCGGTGGAGAGAGAGAGAGAGAGAGAGAGAGAGAGAGAGAGAGAGTTCAGAGATTACTAAGGAGGAAATCTTCTTCCCCTCAAATCTTCTTATGACAAAACCCACTACTACAATAACCGAAAACAACTTCATAACATCTACACTTGCAAAAATTCAAATAGAAACATGCATACTTCAATGAAAATGATAAACCCGGCAGTGAACTAGAGAGCAATCTAGTTAAGCCTCTGACAATTAGTTCGAATCTCGCCTTGGGTCCCAGTGAGTGGGCTTAAGTTCCCCATCTTCACCATCGCATTGGCAAAATCCGTCGAGAATGCATTTGCATCATTGCTGTAGGTCGTGACAATAGAATCAGTGGACCCACCATTAAACAACACCTGATCAGAGTTAAGTAGGCCCCTTCGGTTGAGCAACGCTTGATAGTAGTTGTTCCCAAAGCAGTTTGGGCTCTGGGGGTCTAGTGGGGCCAGGTTGCCATTGCCACTTCCGGCCGCTCTAGGGCAAGTGGCCCGCCGGGAGGTTGAAAAGGCAGGGTCGATGTTGGTGGCATTACTGTAGATCCGGTCCCTAAATTTGTCACACCTAGCCTGGCCAACGGTGTGTGCGCCAGACAATGCGACCATATCCCTCGCAGTAAACCCCTTGTCGCTAAATAGCCGAATGAGTGTGGGAAGGTCATGGAAGAATGCCGGAAGATTGTTGTTTGCTCCATCTCTGCTTGCAGTTCTTGCATCCCTCCTCCCCATTGGGACTGAGTAAGATGGCCCACCAAGCTGTGGTAAGAGAAAGATGAGATTAATTATCAAAATATAGGTTTTTATCAGGGAGAATATCTCACACACAAGTAGTTGTAGGTGAGAAGTTCATGCAAATAGTTTCCGTGTGGGGCCCGCCATGCATGGCCATGATATCTCAGGCCAATCCGATCATTAGGTGGGCCACATCACATGTGGATGGATACATAAGAAAGATGACCAAAGGTCCATATATATGGTAGACGACTTACTGACCTGATAATTCCTCTTAGACTACAAGAACATTCAACATTCTTTTCACAATTCATAAGAAAGATGACCAAAGGTCCATATACTGGGACTGAGTAAGATGGCACTCGTTTTTATAGTGGCCCTTCTTGCCACAATTCTAACATTCAACTTCTTTTCTTGACTTTGACTTACCTGTAGATTTGTTGCGGTTATTACTGCCCTTCCTCTTCTTCTCTCCCCTGATCTTTTGTCACCAGAGCCTTTTGCTGAGATGACTCCAGGGATTTTCTCCTTGTCTCCTCATTGAAGAGACAACTAGTAACTTATTCCGTGGACACTTTTCAGTCTGGTTTGGAGTTACTCAAAGACGCCACCAATATTATTTCCTAGCTATCAAGCAACGAGCTAAGCAATAGCAAGACTTGTAACTCATCATCCAGGACCATCTTCATGACGGAGAGTTGGTTCACAATGCTATTGACTTCGTTCATATGTTCAGCCACAAATCCATTTTTCTTGAACTTCAGATTCACAGTCTTTTTATCAAGAAGATTTTATTATCGATTGTCTTCCTCACATACAACCATTTACGGCTGAGGTCTCCGTAAACATGTAGTGGAACACTACATCATCCAGCCACTGTCTAATGAACTTCACCACCTTCCGATTAAATGTCTTCCAATTTTCATCGGACATATCATTTGGTCTAGCCTTCTTACCTGTGATCGGTGCATTCAGTTTTTTTACAATAAAGATCTTCCATCTTAGCCTTCTAGATGGGCCAGTTAGACCCATTAAGGCTGATCATCCTTGACAAACCACTCTTCATAATTCATATAGATCCCACTGTCCTGTTTTACACAACCTGGATGCTTTGATACCACTTTTGTTGGGGTAGATGCAAAAAAGTTCAGGATCTTACACCCCAACTACCATGAATTATGGGATATAATAATGCGAAAAATAAGATGAATAATCAAACACCACAACACAAAGAGTTTTTACGTGGAAAACCCTCTAACAGAGGTAAAAATCATGGGCCTCGTCCAGATAAACAATTCCACTATGTAAGAACTTATTACCTAACAATCATGAGTTTATACACGCTCGGATCCGATTTTCTTCACCCTTGGGTGGATTACAATCAAAGAAAATAAAACAAGAGAGATCTCAACGATTTGAGGAACTTAAAGAAGTTAGGAACGAACCAGCGTTGTGGATAAATCGTCATGGACACGGCCTTCTCACTCTTCGATCTTCCTTTTTTCTCTTTTCATCTCTTATTCCTCTTTTTCTTTCTCTGTCTTGCTTTGGATGTGTAGGAATCTCTATTCTAATCCCCTAATTCCGCATAAGAAGTGATTATATAACACTTCAAAGAAATTAGAGCCAAAATAAGAAATTATGTAATCCAGTCCGTGCGCATCGTCGATCGCTCGACCCAATGCTGTCGGGCACCCGATGAAGCCAAAAAACTATCCAGAGAATAAAATGAGAAAACCTTTGAGTTTTGGCCGCCCGAACTCCTCATTCGGTCGCCTGATCACCAATCTGTCGGTTGCCCGAACTTATCCGAAATAGTCTAGCAACCAAGTATTGCCTCATCTGGGGTAATTTAAGTTGCCCGACCCTGTCCAGTTGAGCGCCTGATAATCCCTGAGCTGTACTCTCTCCTCTCCTCATGAGGAGGAACACCCCACCAACATGTGCTCACCGATTATACACTTGTTGCATGAATAGCATAGATGTCTTTAACATTATAATAGTTTTCACGATCGGTGAAACAGGTACTAATGATGCAAATATATGTAACTTATCTTTATAATCTTTAACTTATGAGGCAGCTCCCGTTCTACCTTGACGTGTCCCGGCCATGGCCCAGCCCAGCGTTAGTGGGCAAGAGCCAGAGCTGGGGCTTCTTTAGCCCCTTAAGGCTTGGGCCAAGGCTGGCCAGGACCAACCTAAGCCTAGCCCTACCTATTGCCACCCCTAGGTCTTTGACATGATTTTATAAGGTGTTGCTTACCCGAGTTTTGGATAGGCACTATTTTTGGGCCACACGTTACGTTGAGAGAGATGAGCGTGATTTTTGGGCCATACCCATGGCGTTGGTAGAGAGAAAGGGTAACATGAATTTTGGGTGCACACATCGCTTTAATAGATGGAGAGAGAGTGAGAGGCATTATTTTTGGGACCGGTTTGGCTGGCCCACCATGATGTATGTGTTTTATCCAGGCCGTCCATCCATTTCGCCAGCTCATTTTAGGGTATGAACCCAAAAAACAGGCAGATCCAAAGCTTAAGTAGACCACACCACACGAGGCAGTGGGGATTGCAGAAAACTTTCTGGGGCTACAGAAGTTTTGGATCAAGCTGATATTTATGGTTTCCCTTCATCTAGGTCTCTGTGACCTGATCAACAAGTTGGATGACAAATGGTCAACAGGTTTGGATGATAAATGAACATCACTGCAGGCCCTAGTAAGGTTTCAACGGTGGAGTACGTTATTAGCCCACTGTTTTCTTTGGTGTGGTCCACTTGAGCTTTGGATATATATGCTATTCCCACTGTTTTCTTTGGTGTGGTCCTCTTGAGCTTTGGATATGCTTCAATATCGGCTCATGCCCTAAAATGAGTTGGCACGGAGTGGATAAAACACATCCATCATAGTGGGGCCCACAGAGCTTTTACACCAGCTAGATGGCTGATGTTGCGATCACCAACCAAACTGCGTCCTGATTTTTGGGCCGCTCATCGGTAGAGAGAGAGAGAGAGAGAGAGAGAGAGAGAGAGAGTTCAGAGATTACTAAGGAGTAAATCTTCTACTCCTCAAATCTTTACTAAGGATGAAATCTTCTTCTCCTAAATTCTTCTTATGACAAAACCCACTACTACAATAACCAAAAACAACTTCATAACATCTACACTTGCAAAATATCAAATAAAAACATGCATACTTCAATGAAAATGATAAACCCGGCAGTGAACTAGAGAGCAATCTAGTTAAGCCTCTGACAATTAGTTCGAATCTCGCCTTGGGTCCCAGTGAGTGGGCTTAAGTTCCCCATCTTCACCATCGCATTGGCAAAATCCGTCGAGAATGCATTCGCATCATTGCTGTACGTTGTGACAATAGAATCAGTGGACCCACCATTAAACAACACCTGATCAGAGTTAAGTAGGCCCCTTCGGTTGAGCAACGCTTGATAGTAGTTGTTCCCAAAGCGGTCTGGGCTCTGGGGGTCTAGTGGGGCCAGGTTGCCGTCACCACTTCCGGCCGCTCTAGGGCAGGTGGCCTGCCGGGAGGTTGCAAAGGCAGGGTCGATGTTGGTGTCATTGTAGATCCGGTCCCTAAATTTGTCACACCTAGCCTGGCCAACGGTGTGTGCTCCAGACAATGCGACCATCTCCCTCGCAGTAAACCCCTTGTCGCTAAATAGCCGAATGAGTGTAGGAAGGTCATGGAAGAATCCCGGAAGATTGTTGTTTGCTCCATCTCTGCTTGCAGTTCTTGCATCCCTCCTTCCCACTGGGACTGAGTAAGATGGCCCACCAAGCTGTGGTAAGAGAAAGATGAGATTAATTAGCAAAATATAGGTTTTTATCAGGGAGAATGTCTCACGCACTAGTTGTAGGTGAGAAGTTCATGCAAATAGTTTTGTGTGGGGCCCGCCATGCATGGCCATGATATCTCAGGCCAATCCGATCATTAGGTGGGCCACATCACATGAGGCTGGATACATAAGAAAGATGAACAAAGGTCCATATATATGGTAGACGACTTGTTGACTGTACCAGCCTGTTTTTGGACAATTTACTTGGTAGGGTTCAATTCAGGTGGTGCCTTTCGCCGGTAACCACAACATTATCATGCATGCATGTTCATGAGTGCAGTGAGATTGTAATAGTGCTCACTTCGACGACGGAATCACGAGCAGCGATGGCTAGGATATCAGCACAGGACACGACTACGCTGCCGCCGCATGCTTGGTTGACTTGGGTCCTTATGGTATCGATCACCTCAAATCCTCTGATTGAGTTCTGGTTAGGTGCAGCAGTTCTCTCTCCTACAAATGATCCGGCATCGGCTAGAAGAACCCCTCCATCGCAACCCTGTAAGAGCAAGAAAGATGTAATTAGATGGAGAGAGAGAGAGAGAGAGAGAGAGAGAGAGAGAGAGAGAGAGAGAGTTAGTTGACAAATATAGAGTCCATAAGCTGTTAGTTGACAAATATGAAGTCCATGGTTGGTGATCCAGACCGTTGATCTGATTGTATTCATCTTTGAATAATCGCTCCCTAGAAAAATGTAGCAACAATAGTAAAAAGGGCGAACGTTTGATGGGTAAGTTCCTGAGATTTTGCAGCATTGCGGACACATTGGATCAACAGTCTAGATCACTGACTAATGGACCCCATCATGTGTACGTTTCGCGAGTAAAAGGACCTGATAATTCATATCAGACTACAAGAACTACTGGGTGCAACTCACATTAACAAAGCAGTCGTGGAAGTGCAACCGAAGGAGTGACGCCCCCATGCGGGGCTCTCTATTGATGGCGGACCGCACTCCGGCCCTCACTGTGTCGAAGACAGAAGGGCAGGTGTTTGCATAGAAGGAGACTGAGAGTTGTGCTGATGCAGGAGATGAAATGCTCATGATCATGATCAAGAGGCCCACACAAAGAGTGGATTGAGTAACACCAGCCATTGTTAGAAAGAATGAAGAAACCATGCTACAATGAACTCTCTCTCTCCCTTCCTCGTTAGATGAAGGCTTTTGAATGAATGTTTGGGAAGAGAGTTGCGGTATATAAAGGATGAAAGGCTGGGATCTTCGCGATATTGAACCTTTCAAAGATTGGGCTGAACGTTTGGCTAAGTAAACTAAGTCGGTGGCCGCTTCGGTGGATCCCCAGATCCATCCTAGAGGGTGGATCTCTGGTTGTGGGGCCCACCATGATGTACATGACTTACATCCATGCTATCCATCCGTTTTGAAAGTCTATTTATTGGAAACATGTAAAAAATTAAGCAGATCCTAATCTTTAGTGGACCACGCTACAGGAACACTGGTGATTGAATCCCCACCATTAAAACTTCTCGAGGGCAACTGTAATGTTTATTTTCCATCCAACCTGTTGATATAGTAAAAAAAGGCTTGGATGAGGAGACCAAACAAATATCAGCTTGATCAAAAACTATTTGAACCACAAAAAGTTTTTAATGGTCAATCACTACCTTTTACTGTGGTCTGGTCCACCTAAAATTTGGATCTGGTTCAGTTTTGGAATCATGCCAAAAATGATCTGTAAAAACGGAAGGATGGCGTCGAATTAAGGAAAATACATCAAGGTGGACCCCACACAGTCAAGGATTCACCCACCTCGGTGCAGCCCGGGATCCACGGAAGCCCCACCCCACTGGAAACAGTAAAAAAAAAAAAAAAAAAAAAAAATGAAAAAGACAAGAACCACTCTCGCGTTTGACCAGTTACCTATCATCTTTTAAAAATCCGTTTTGTTTCATTCAGAAAGTTAGTAGGCCTTTCTTTCATGAGTCCTTTTATATTATTAAACTTTGATACTCTGGCAGTGTGATAATCATACACAGTCACTTAGAGATTATTTAAAAATTATATTAATACAAATTATGGCTCCAATTTTAGGTTATCAGGAAGGGAATATTATGCGACTTTCATTTGCTGACCATTGGATATATATGGTGGACAATTATTGGACGGTTTAAAATGAAAATATCCAATGGTCCTATTTCAACAAACAAGTGTCCACCAATCAGAGGTTAGAATTGTTAATCCAACAAACAACTTTGATTTAGGGAATGAGCTGGAAAAATGGATGGACGGTATGGATAAGACACATACATCACAGTGGGCCTAGAAAGTTTACTCACAGTCCGCTCTTGTCAGGGATATGTGAGTGTGTCCTGATGGGTCGGTTCGGTACAATTGAGGTCCATGGATATATGATCCGATCCGTTGATTTGATGGGCCCACTATGGATATTTGTTTTTTCTCTTCATCCATGTCTGTGTGACCCTATGAACAGGTTGGATGACAAATAAACATCACTGTGAGCTCTGAAATGTTTCAGTGGTGGACCTCATTATGCCCATTGTTTCCTATGGTGTGGTTCACTTGAGCTTTAGACATGCCTCAATTTTGGGGCCATTCTCTAAAATGAGCTATTAGAAAGCATGGACAGCATGGATAAGACGAATTCATCACAGTGGGCCACAGACTTTTACTCAGTACGCAATCCCGTATCCTGGTAATTAGTGCATGGGCATTTACAAAGATCCGCAAATTTCTCCGGGGAGAGCGGATTGGGTGAGACCCTGGCCTCACGCAAGACAGCGCAGCCCTTACCATGGGGCCCACCTTTAAGCATTTAGTATGTATCCATGCTGTCCATTCGTTTTTACAGATCATTTTATGATAATGTACCAAAAATGAAACAGATCTAATTATCAGGTGGATCATACCATAAGAAACAATGGCAATGGTAATTGACCGCTCCACCACTTTAATGTTTTCATTGCGTTTATTTACCATCCAATCTGTTGATAAGGTCAAAAAATCCTGGATGAAGGGGCACACCAATTATCAGCTTGATCCAAAACTTTTGTATCCCATTAATGGTCAATCAGCACTTTCTCCTATGGTGTGGTCCACATGATAATAAGATATGCTTCATTTTTTGAGATACTGCCTAAAATGATATGGAAAAACGGATGGACGGCGTGGATGTATAATACATGCATCAAGGTGGGCCCCATAGTAAGGGCCGCTCTGTTGTTGGGGGGTAGCTGAAACTCGACGGACGTTAACAGTTTGTTTTTTCCCTTCATCTAGCTCTTAGCTCAGTTATCAAATGAGCATTACAGTGGCCCCAAGAGGTTTTTAATGGTGAACAATCAATCATTACTGTTTTCCCGTGGTGTGGTCCACCTGAGTTTTAGATCTGCCTATTTTTTGGGACCAAGCCCTTAAATGATCTGTAAAAATGAATGAATGGCTTGGATAAAACACATACATCATGGTGGGACCCACAGAACACCGACCACTATCGACCTGGCTAGTGGTAGTGTCGCTGGCCAAACCGCCTCCCATGCAAAACAGATACGACCGGATCTTTCTCTACTCCGCCAATCGGGTTTGAGTAGTCTCTTATGCTTTTATTATATATTATATCTATTTCGGTTTTTTTGTTTTCGATGACTTTGACACGGCTTGCCTGCTTTCATTTAATGGAAGAATCACATGTGCAAAATATACAATGAAAGTCAGTCTATATAAACCATCTTGACCGTCCAATCAATGTCCCACCTCTTGTTGGGGTGTAGCGGAAGAATCCAACCGTTGGAAGTTCCTTCGTATTTGATCAGTCGATGACAATCTTTTAGATGATGTGAGAAGCTGTCCCAGATGGACAATTAGGATACTTTTAGTTGTGGTCCATTCATGATCTGGCCTATTGAGTGAATGGTCTGGATTGGTCTACATGCAGTTGCACTGATCAGATAGTTCATACAAAATCATTTTATGAATACTTAAGAACATCGTTTGAAGATATTTCAGCAACTCGGACCGACTAGTTCAGTCTTGAGTTGAGTTGCAATACACAAAGTCCGGCCAACTCGGCTTATTTCCAATCTGATAGGTGGGGCCATGGCTCTGTAATCCAAACCATTGATCAGCTTATTCAAATCTTCAAAGAAGCCAAAATAATAATAATAATAATAATAATAATAATAATAATCTCAGACTACAGTATCAATCCATCCACCTATATTAGGATTTTTTTTAAATTAAATGTTTGTGGTTGTCGTCTCTCTTTCAGTAGGCTGCAAATTGAATAGTTTGAAAGACTTGACCACTCATTCCAACTTGTTCCATCCTGTGTCGAGTCGGGACCTACTTGCCCGAGTTAGAGTGAAATCGGCTCAAGTCAGGTACTGACTCAGGAGGATAACTCGTGGCATCAAACTGAACAGCCCAAACAAGTCCGAGTTGACTCGGGCAAGTCACATCAGACTCATCTGAGTATTAAAACGATGTTGCTATCAAGAGTTGTCTAACTATGGATCCCAACTTGTTAGAATTAATAAAAACCTGAGTGCATTATACAAATTCTTGACTGGATGAGTTCACTAGGTCAACTCAACTTGACTCGGCATTATCATCCAAGGTCCTAGCGACTTGGTCGAGTTGGGCCAAGTCGTCTCTAGGTTTGCCATTCACCGTATCAAGTTAGATCGAAAACTGAGTCCGAGTTAATTACTTGGATGAGTTGCATAGACCTGGTTCCATTTGGACTCATTGCCATCGACATCTCTTGTAGATGATCCATTCAATCCAGTCGACTGTTGTCCTGCCATTGCAAGAAAATCACATAAATCAGACAGTCCTAAACATCCATGATTGGACTAATATTTTTTTTAACAATCTTCTACATCTCTTTTTTCCGACCGGGTGGTTCGGATTATCCCATCAGTATGACTTTTTCAAGGCAGCCTATAAAGTGGAGGTATAGAGACCACGTGTCTAAGTGCAACTACGGAATGATTTCCGTACACATAACTTAGTCTTCACATCATGAATTTAAATGCAAATTCCAACCCTTATATGCCGTTTACTTTTCTAGCTTGGAACATTGCTCTATTACGGTATTTTTTTTTTTCTATTTTTTTTCTCTTTACAATGGTGCGATTTATTCACTTTGCTATATTATTGTGCTGGGGTCTTGGGCACCATCTGGTCATTATGTATACCCAGAGTCTTACAATATTCATGAAACGCCCTGGTGTATTCACGTCCATTGTTAGTATGAATGCATTTTAATGGTCTTTATGTCTCTCTCTCGACCATAGCATGACACGTTTATAACACCTTAAAAACCTGATCTTTGGTTTTCAATCTATATACACATACCTTCTTAGATACATCATGTATAAATGTAACAAAATATAATACCCCACCAAAGGTTTTTGTCCTCATAGGACCACATATATCAAAATAAACCAAATCTAATGCATTATCTTTATTAACATGAGAATTCGTTTTAACAAATGAAACTTTATATTATTTTCCTGATAAACAGTAAATACAGATTTTTAATTAGAAGTATACCCGTCATTTCTAGAAGGAGCTGCTTCTTTGCCAATAAAGCTGAAGCGCTTTCTTGCTCACGTGGCCTAGCCGCCTGTGCTACATGTCCATTGTTAAATCTTCCGCTGTGTTCAGTTCACCCTTTAAGACGCTCACACTTGTCTTATACAGGGTGTGCCACTTCTTTCCTTTCGCCATGACCAACGAGCCCTTGATGAGCTTTCAGCGCCCATCAACAAACCAGCTTTTATACCCATCATCATCTAACCCATCCCGCCAACATCAAGTTAAGGCGAAGGTCGGGAATATGTCTCACTTCTTTCAGCACCAATGTACAACTCACATCGATCTTTATATGTATATTGCCTATCCCCACAATCTTGGATAAACCAGAATTACCAATCTTTATTGTATCGAAGTTGCTTGACTTGTAGCTTGTGAAGAACTGTTTGCATGGAGTAGCGTAATACAACGCTCCCGAGTCTATTACCCAATATGTGTCTTGACTCATAGCAATGAGACAAACATCGTGATCTGTCGAGAGTATAACCACTACGTCACCATTGAAGGTGACCATAGTAGAATCTGATTCATCTTTCTTCTCTTTCCATTTTCCTTTGCACTCATTTTTATAGTGGCCATTCTTGCCACAATTCTAACATTCAACTTTTTTTCTTGACTTAGACTTACCTTTAGATTTGTCGAGATTATTACCGCCCTTCCTCTTCTTTTTTCTCCCACGATCTTCTGTCACCAGGCCCTCCTGCTGAGACGACTCCAGGGATTTTCTCCTTATCTCCTCATTGAAGAGACAACTAGTAACTTATTCTATCGACACTTTTCAGTCTCGTGTAGAGTTACTCAAAGACACCACTAATATTGTTTCCCAGTTATCAGACAACGAGCTAAGCAATAGCAAGACTTGTAGCTCATCGTCCAGGACTATCTTCATGACGGAGAGTTGGTTCACAATGCTATTGACTTTGTTCATATGTTCAACCATAGATCCATTTTTCTTGAACTTCAGATTCACAATCTTTTTATCAAGAAGATTTTATTATCGATTGTCTTCCTCACGTACAACCCTTCTAGTTTCTACTATAGGCTAGCGGCTGAGGTCTCCATAAACATGTGGTGGAACACTATATCATCCAGCCACTATCTAATGAACTTCACCGCCTTCCGATTAAATTTCTTCCAATCTTCATCGGACATATTATTTGGTCTAGCCTTTTTACCTGTGATCGGTACATTCAGTTTTTTACAATAAGAAGATCTTTCATCTTAGCCTTTTAAATGGGCCAATTAGATCCATTAAGGCTGATCATCATCGATGAACCATTCTTCATAATTCACATAGATCCCACTGTCCTGTTTTACACAACCTGAATGCTCTCATACCACTTTTGTTGGGGTAGATGCACAAAAGTTCAGGATCTTACACCCCAACTACCATGAATTATGAGATATAATAATGCGAAAAACAAGATGAACAATCAAACACCACGACACAAAGAGTTTTTACATGGAAAACCCTCTAATAGAGGTAAAAATCATGGGCCTCGTCCAGATAAACAATTCCACTATGTAAGTACTTATTACATAACAATCATGAGTTTATATACGCTCGGATCTGATTTTCTTCACCCTTGGGTGGATTACAATCAAAGAAAACAAAACAAGAGAGATCATAACGATCTAAGGAGCTTGAAGGAGCTAGGAACGAACCGGCGTTGTGGATGAATCGTCACGGACACGGCCTTCTCACTCTTTGATCTTCCTCTCTCTCTCTTTTCTTCTCTTATTCCTCATTTTCTTTCTTTCTCTCTTGCTTTGAACATATTAAAATCTCTATTTTAATATGCTAATCCCGCTTAATAAGTGATTATATAACACTTCGAAGGAATTAGAGCCAAAACAGGAAACTATGTAATTCAATTTGCGCGCATTGTCGATCGCTCAACCCAACACCGTCGGGCACCCGATGAAGCCAAAAACTGTACAAAGAGTAAAATGAGAAAACTTTTGAGTTTCAGCCGCCCAAACTCCTCCTTCGATTGCCTGATCACCAATCTGCCGGTCGCCCGAACTTGTCCGAAATAGTCTGGCAACCAAGTACTGCCTCATCT